>PVHT021183555.1:14402158-14681147 GCA_004024745.2 Catagonus wagneri
CCACCCACACAGATTATGTTTTGTTGGTCTGTTTTGAGGTCCCCAGCCCTACAGTTCAATGGGCGCTGTCTAGAAAAGAATTTGTATTTCCCTCCGACTAACACTGCTGATCCAGCCCCTACTGTGTGCTCAGTGTAACGCCGAGAGGTTGGACTTGTTCACCAGCATTTGGAGGTGAGGAGTCCTGAGGCTCAGAGAGGTGAAGGGGCGTACCCAGAGCCACACAGCCCCTCGGCTGGTGAGAGAGTCCCACCTTCAGCTCATGTCTGGCTGTCTCCAAGGTCTGTGTTCTTTCAGCCGCGTCAAGTGCTTGGTTGAACCTGTGGACGGGAGAGGGTGTGTGACAAGGGAACTCTCTGGAGGACCTAGGAGCTGTCAGCCAACTCAGCCAGGCTGAACTTGTCCACCCCCGAGATGAATTCGTCCAGGAAAGGGACCACGTGCTTGTCCAAATGTGGGACGAGGCGGCAGCTGCCTCAGGGGTGTGCTTGGAAGATGTTGGCAAGGCCCGCGTGGCTCAAAACTGCCTCCCCCGCCACCTGTCACATGGCCTCAAATTCCACCATCAGAGAGGTATGCCCCTGGGCCTCAGTTAAAGACTTTTGCGGGGCAGAGTTTACGTGTAGACACTTTCCCCGGAAAGGAGACAGCTACGCCCTTTTCTTAAGGTCCCCTTTCCACGGGGCAGAGGGCCCACCGCTCGGCATCGGAGGGTGGTTTCACGGTCCAGGTATCCTGAGAGGCAAGAAAGGGGCCGTCAGAGAGGAGGCAGGGAGTGAGTTCCAAGCTTCCTACGGGGCTGTTTGAAGACAAAGCTTTGCATGTTTGCCAGAGAAAGACGGCCTCTTAAGACCCCACCTGTCTTATCCCCAATCCCGCCTGATGTGTGTTTTAGGCTGGAACCCTAAATAGCCATGGCAGGAGCTGGGGAAACCCAGGGCTTGTCACGGGGTCGCAGAGTGTCACAGCTGCCATTCAGCCAGTCTCAAACTCCAATTAGTCACGTTCTTTCTTAGCCCTTTTTTCCATGATTACACCACCTGTAGGATTATTTTCTTAATATTTTCCTCGAAACTGACTCACTTGAAAAAAAAAATAAACATCTATTTTAAGGCTAGCAAGCATGAGTTTCCTTACCAATAAAAGGATGCAGACAAATTCAGGCCCTCTGGCTTTTGTGTGGCGAATGCAAGCGTTTCTTTTTCTTTTTTAAGGAAAACAAGCATTTGTGAAACGTTGAAAAGAAGGAAAATATTTATACACATATCCTTTAGTCTCTATCACTTATGGTTTGATTTGCTCATCATCATTTTTTTCTAGTACGTGTTAAAATAACAGCTATTGGAATAAAAGTAATCACTGCTTAATCCAGATACTACTGTACATCAGATGATAATGGTCCTATCATGTCTTGCCCTAATAGCCAACTTTATATGTGGAGAAACTGAGGTTCAGAGAGAGAAAACATATGCAAGGGAACACAGCTGTTTGAGAGCCACGTGAGGCTAAGAAGCACCCTGGAAAGATGTCAAAACAGCACCGGATGGGGAGCTGGGAGCCCCTGGCTCCAGATCTAAGAGGAGAAGCAACTTCTGTTTCCTCTCTGGGCTCGAGGATCTCCAATTATGAAAGAAAAAGAATGATGTTACTTTGGGTTCTTCATCTGGGGGTCTAGGACGATGAGGGCAGGGGGTGTTGCTTAGGGATGAACCTGAAGTCCCTGGAATTGTTTTCGATCCAGGTAAGAGTCCCGTAACATAAAATGAACCATCTTAAGGCCAACAATTCATTGGCATTTTGTCCATTCACAAAGTTGTGCCGCCACCACCTCTATCTAGTTCCAGATGTTTTCCTAACAAATATTTTCAAGCAGCCACACCTCTCCCCTCCACCCCCGGCCCCTAGCAAATACCGGTCTGCTTTCCATCTCTGTGGATTTACTGATTCTGGTCATTTCATATACACAGAATCATGCAATATGTGACCTTTTGTGGTTGGCTTCTTTCGCTTAGCATCATGTTGTCGAGCTTCATCCACGGCGTAACACATAGCAGTGCTTTATTTCTCTTTATGACTGAATAATATTCCACGGTCTGGCTCTACTGCCTTGTGTTTATCCATTCAGCAGTTGACGGACATCTGGGTTATTGCCACCTTTAGGCTATTATGAATAATACACCTAGGGACATTCACACACAGCAGCTTTTGGGTCGACGCGTGTCTTCAGTTCTTGGGTGTATAACTCAGAGTGGAATTGCTGGATTATACGGTACCTCTATGTTTAACTATGTGAGAACAGTCCCTGGACATGTGGTGGTGTATATGTTGGAGCATGTGCCTTAAAGGCGATGGCATTGGATCGGATTCTCAAGAAAAGGTAAGCAGCACAGAAAACGATGACTCCTCCCCTGCCCCCGTCTCTTAGGGCTTCGAGATCCTCCTGCTCTTGACTCCTGGCTCCAAGAAGGCTTCATCTTCCTTCTCATCTTGTGTCGCTTCCTTTAACCGGCTGACTCAGTGGCAGGCAGCGGGCTGGGCACAAGGGATACCATTGAAAGGGAGATTGGGGGCAGAGGTGGGAGAGCGAGGGTCACAGAGGCTTCCCGGAGAGGGAGGCTCTAGCCGAATCTTGAAGTTTGCCTGAGAGTCAGGAGGGCCAAGTGGTGGGGAAGGGTGGGCGTTTCTGAGCAAGGAGACAGCATTTCCCTGGCACGGACAGAGCAGGCTGGAGCTCCCTCTCCTTCCCCTGGCGGCTCAGAGATGCTGGAAGCACACATGCTTGGAGCTGCTGTCTCCTCCACCCACCCCGCTCATCAGCGTGGGCAGATGCGGGCCATTACTCTGATTGCAACTGAAAGCGGTGGCGGTGGCCCAGGGCACGTCCGAGGATCACTCAGGGCCCTGGAAAAGCTGGGTGGGGGGCCCTCAGAGGGTCGCCCCCCTGCACCCCAGAGGCAGGTGCTCCGCCAGCTTCCCACACAGGCCTGCCAAAATCTCCCTCCCGCTATGCAGCACACACGCACGCAGGCATGCTATTTCATCCCTGGGGCCTCTCTGGGAGCAGCTGGCAGGGCCACCGGGGGCATGTGCGGGTGGCCAATGGGACAGAGCCTGGAAGCCCTGGCTGACCTGCAGCCCTGGAGACTCGATGCTTCTCCTTCTGCTTGTGTGCCCGGTCGTAGATTTTCTGGGCACCTTCTTGGTGGAGGGCAGGCAGGATCTGGTTTCACAGCAGATTTGGAGGGACAAAGGACGGAGTGCTTTGCTGGATGTCTGGCCTGGTGAAGAGATGATGGTTAACGTGTTATTTATGGCGCCCTCCTGACTCCCGTCTCATATTAAGCCTCTGGGTGGGGCCTCATGCCTCCACCAATCAATCAACCGACCAGCTCTAGGAGCTGATGCACCGGAGTCAACCAGCTTGTTTTACTGCGGGGCCATGCATTGTTCTAGAAGCCTCAGGAAAGGGGCTGTTCTGTATCTTTTGGGGTAGCCTGAGTATATGTTGCTTTACTGATGGAACTTTCCGGGTGGCATACTGGTTTGTTATCGTGGATCTTTTTAATTAAAAAAATTGTAATGACGGTTAGAAATTGTAACATAAGATTTACAATCTTAATCATTTTTTTTCAGTCTTAAGTACAGTCACCTTGTGCCGCGGCTCTCTAAAACTCTTTTAATTTCGCAACATGAAAATTCTGTTCTCATTAAACACTAACTCCGCATTTCTCCTTCCCTCAACCCCTGGCAACCACCATTCTCCTTTCTGTTTCTGTGAACTTGACAACACCAGGAACATCATGTAAGTGGAATCATACAGTGTTTTTCCTTTTGTGTCTGACTTACTTCGCCGAGCATAATGTCCTCAAGGCTCATCCATATTGTAACATGTAACAGGATTTCCTTCTTTTAAAAAGGCTGAATCAGGAGTTCCCTGGTGGCCTAGCAGTTGAAGGATCTGGCATTGCCACTGCTATGCCACAGGTTCTGTCCTTGGCCTGGGAACTTCTGAATGCCAAGGGCGTGGTCATAACAAACAAATAAATAAATGAGTCAAATCATATTCCACTGTATGGAGAGACCATATTTTGTTTATCCATTTATCCACCAACAGACGTTTGAATGCTTTCACCTCCTGGGTCCTGTGAATAGTGTTGCTATAAACACAGGTCTGGAAATAGAGAATTTTTAATTTTTTTAAATTAAAACATTTTTATTTATATATTTATTTCTATTAACGTATAATTGATTTAGAGTGTTGTGTCAATTTCTGCTGTACAGCAAAGTGACCCAGTCATCCATATATATACATTCCCTTTCTCATATTATCTTCCATCATATTCTATCCCAAGAGACTGGATATAGTTCCCTGTGCTGTACAGCAGGACCTCATTGCTTATCCATTCTAAATGTCATAGTTTGCATCTACTAACTCCAAACTCCCAGTCCATCCCATTCCTTCCCTCCTCCCCCTTGGCAACCTGAACTTTGCTATTATACCAGTTTATCACTTTGAGTTTATTTATACACACACACACACATGCATGGGTGTCTGTGTGTGTATATCTATCATATATATTTTTTATCATCAACATATCTTTATATGTACATCTTTAGAAAAAAATGTGTGTAGAGTCAATTTTGCCATAATGGGATGTATGCATTCCTAAAAATCACTGTTATGCAAAATCACACAATAAAAACCACAGGGGTTATAAGAAAAATAGGGCTAAGAGGGCAACACTCAGAAACTTTGTCAGTAATGCACAAAAAATTAGGAAACCAATTGGAACAATAGCACAGCTTTACAGATGTTAAATGGTTAAGAAATACCTAAGTGCTAGAATAACTTTGAAACTTGACTTTGGCAAAGTCCTGAAGTTTTCTTATGGAAGTGGAGCCAGAAGGGTTGCAGCTCATGATTGGGTAAGAAAGAGGTTGTATGAAATCAGAGAGTTGTAACCCAGGTGTGGATGGATGAGACTCACAGCATGTATGACTCGGTGAGGCAGCTGGAAGAGTTGGGGGGTGTTTGTTGTGTGTGTTCCTGTGTGGTCAGTTCAGCTGGGTGCAATTTTCTGCATTGACCCAGGTTCCTTGTGGATGAAATCATGCATGAGCAAACACGAAATTTGGTTATGCTTAGATGGTTCCCAAATATATCAATCATGATGGAACAAATTTATGTTTTCAAAACAAGCACAACTGGCTACACACATACAACCACAGAAGATAAGTGGTGCTTTTGAAGTGTCAGTGTGTTTGCATAAATTAATTAATATTCTATGTATAAATCTGAAACTTCTTTTGAGTAACATTATCTCTAAGAGATTGTCCATATTAGTAATACAGACCCTTCATATTTTTGCTGCTGTATAGAGTTCCATGGAATGAATACGTCCTACTTAGTTATCCCCCTAAAGATGGTCGTGTATGTTGTCTCCACTTGTTCGCGATCACACCTCAAAGTGGATTTGCTGAGGCCCAAGGGAATGTACACCTTACCTTTTTTTATCTTTAATCATATTGCAGTCAAATGCACATAGGAAAACTTACCATTTAAGTGTATTTATTTATTTGCCTTTTTTTTAGGGCTGCACCTGTGGCATATGGACGTTCCCAGGCTAGGGGTCGAATCAGAGCTACAGCTGCAGGCCTACGCCACAGCCACAGCAATGCTGATCCTTAACCCCATGAGCAAGGCCAGGGATCGAACGTGTGTCCTCTTGGATACTAGTTGGGTTCGTTACTGCTGAGCCACAATGGGAGCTCCAACATTGGATCCTTAACCCACAGAGCAAGGCCAGGAATTGAATCTGTATCCTCATGGATACTAGCTGGATTCTTAACCAGCTGAGCCACCATGAGAACACCCATTTAAGTTATTTTTAAGTGAACAGCTGGATGGCATTGAGTACAGTCACATGGTTGTGCAACCATCCACCTCCAAGACTTTTTTTTTTCAGGGCTGCACCCTCGGCATGTGGAGGTTCCCAGGCTAGGGGTCTAATCGGAGCTACAGCTGCTGGCCCACGCCACAGCCACAGCAACGCAGGATCCGAGCAGTGTCTGTGACCTACACCACAGCTCATGGCACCGCCAGATCCTTAACCCACTGAGTGAGGCCAGGAATCGAACCACAACCTCATGGTTCTTAGTCGGATTTGTTTATTTGTTTCTGCTGTGCCGTGATGGGAACTCCCAGAACTTTTTTGTATCATCCCACACTGAGACTCTATACCCATCAAATAGTAACTTCTTGCGTTCAAGTCCTGGCCCACCACTGATGGCTGAGTGATTTGGGGCAATTTCCTTGTTTGTCTGAGCCTCTGTTTTCTTATGTGTAAGTTGAAAGCAAGAGTATGTAGCTCCTGGATTTGGCCTGATGTTTGCATGAGGTGATACAGGTCACGAGCCCAGCCCCCTGCCTGGCATCCTGTAGGTTCTTAATAAACAGCTTTTATTGTCCCGTGAAATTGACCAGATGCTGCATCACGCTTTGCAGTGGTGTATCCGACATCTAGTTCCTGCGGATGGAGGGGATGATGACAGCGTGACTTACTGGGATCCAGAGCTGAGGGAAGGTGGAGTCTAGAAAGCTTCCTCATGCACGAGACGTTCACCCATGCTATTCTTCCAGCTATTATTTTAGATGGAAAATTCCAGGCCCTTCCCTGCTCACCCCCTGCCCCAATCCAGGGCCCAGGACAGCCCTGGGGGCTCTTGGGATTGACCCATTTTCAGCCTTGGTCAGTGCCAGCCTGCCCGCTGGGGCTGCCAGTTGCAGTGTGCACGGTAGCAAATGGATTGAGGTCACGGAGCAGATGGCAGTAACTTTCAGTTGAGATCTGCCAGCCTGCGCTGGAACCAGTGACCCGGAGGTAAATGCTAAATGAGGGCGCATGCCCCTCACCCCTTCGGTCCGTAACTCTGGGACCTCGCCCCTTTCCAACGCCCATTCAGGCTTCGCCCCAGGGGACCTCAGTGTCCTTTCAGATTCTTTGGGCTCCTGGGAACAGGAGGGAAAGCCACCTTCTTGCCGGCAGCGACCACATCTCAGCCCCCCGCAGTGCCTGGCTCTCCCTTTTTCAGAGAGCTCAGAGTACCTTGGTGTCTTCATTTTATTAATCTGATGCTATCCTTGGGGGGGTTGTCATGAATCCCATTTTATAGTTGGGGATATAGAGGCAGCAGGACGATGCCCAGGGACCCATAATGCCTGTGGATCAGAAGGGATTTACTGCAGCTATTGGGAATGTTCCCAATAGATGTGGCAGCCTTGGTTCACAGAACTCTTGAAGAATCTTGGGAAAGCCAGGGATTTTCCGGACACAGATACATGTATACATCTTACTCTCAACTTTATCTCTAGGGCCTAAAGCAGCACTGGGTGTATTGTGGGTGTTCAAAATAAAATAGTTATTGAACGAGTGAATTGATAAACTACAGCTAAATACCTCCAGCTTGAGGCAATTCAAGCTTTTTTATGCTCTTAATCTTCTTTTTTTTTAAATTTTAATGGCGTATAGTTGACTTACAGTGTTGTGCTCATTTCAGGTGTACAGCAAAGTGAATCAGTTTTACCTATACATACATCCATCCTTTTTCAGATTCTCTTCCCACATAGGTTATTACACAGTACTGAGTAGATTTCTCTGTGCTGTACAGTAAGTCCTTGTTACTTGTCTGTTTTATATATAGTAGTGTGTATATGCTAATCCCAACTTTCTAATTTACCCCCCCCCCCCATGTTTCCCCTTTGGTAAACATGAGTTCGAGTTAATGCTCTTAATCTTAAAGAAGTTAGCAATTCCCATTCTACAGATGGGAGAACTGGATTATGCTTCTCAACGGGTAAGAGGTCCAACAACCCCAGGCAGCACGACTCCTAATGTAGAACGTTCCCAATAGATGTGGCAGCCTTGGGACAAATGCTAGGTGAGTTTGTAGCTCAGTACCATCAAAGCTGGGAGAAAATCTTCATTTCCTGAATCTATACCAACATACCTTCTTTTCAACCTTCATGCCCTCTAAAATGCTGTTTCTCTGAGGGCTGGTAAAATCCTATCACATTATGTCTTTGATAAAGATGTGTGATGTTGACAGCTGATAGCAGCTGGAAGGTCCTTGGAGAAGCAAAGATGAACCCATTAGAGTGAACAGGAGGGGTGGGAAGGACATGTGAAGACAAGATTCCCGGGTGATGTTTTCTCTGCTCTTTCTCAGCTGCCGCTCAAGCATCTTGACTGGTCAGGGGAGGGTGTGTGAGAAAAGGCTCAGAAGAGGTGGAACATGGAGGAAGAACTTCAGATTTGACATCTGAATTCTGACTTGGTTACACCACAGCTGGGCTTCAGTTTCTTGACCTTCAGGTCCAGGATGGGAGCAATAGCATTGAACCTTCAGGGCTGTTACTGTCACGGTCTGTTACATGTACAACATGATACGCGTAATTAACACTGCTGTGTATTACATATGCGAGTTGTTAAGAGAGTAAATCCTGAATTCTTATCACAAGGAAACTTTTTCTTCTATTTCCTTTTTTTTTTAGTTTTTTGGTCTTTTTAGGGCCGCACCTGCAGCATATGGAGGTTCCCAGGCTAGGGGTCCCATCGGAGCTGTAGCTGCTGGCCTACGCCACAGCCATGGCAATGCCAGATTCGAACTGCATCTGTGACCTACACCACAGCTCACGGCAATGCCGGATCCTTAACCCACTGAGCAAGGCAAGCGATCGAACCTGCGTCCTCATGGATGCTAGTCAGATTCGTTTCCACTGAGCCACAATGGAAATTTATTTATTTATTAATTTATTTAATGGCTACACCTGTAGCATACAGAAGTTCCTGGGCCAGGGATTGAATCAGAGCCACAGCTGCAGCAACATCAGATCCTTTAACCTACTGCACTGGGCTGAGGATCCAACCGAGCCTCCAGTGACCCAAGCCACTGCAGTTGGATCCTTAACCCACTGAGCCACGGTGGGAACTCCTATTTCTTTAATTTTGTATCCATATGAGATGCTGGATCTTCACGAAACTTGCTGTGATAATCATTGCATGATGTTTCTAAGTCAAGACGTTGTGCCGTACACTTTACACTTTTTTGGGGCCACACCCACGGCATGTGGAAGTTCCAAGCCAGCAATCGATCCTGTGCCACAGCAGTGACCTGAGCCACAGCAGTGACAATGCTGTGTCCTTAACCCACTGTGCCGCCAGGGAGCTCCCCATACATCTTAAATTTATACAGTGCTTATGTCAATTATGTCTCAATAAGACTGGAAGAAAAAGAAATACCAGTATATTACATACCGAATGGAGGAGGGGCTTGGCACATAGTGGGTATACCATCCCTGCACATCCAGAGAAATTGGAATGGTAGGCAGGAGGCCCCTTGGGTTTACAGATGCTGAAATTTCCTTCACGGTGCAGGGGAGGGTGCTTTTAAGAGCCATCCTCCTGCTGAAGGGCTGGCAAGCTGGTTATGGAAGGACTAATGACAGAACTGATTAATCATAGCTTGACTTTGCAGCGACACTTTCATGTAGAAGAGCCCCCAGCCAGGCCTCCAGCCACCGGCTAAAGCCGGGAGCTGACCCATCTCCGCCCTCATAGTACTAGTTTTTTTAATAGACTACCTTTCATCCCTGCATCAGGCAGAGCTTAATAATCATGATCCTTGGCCCCAGCTCCACCCCAGCCTGCGGTTTAGCAACAGCCTTGATATTTTCTGCCCCAGGGGAGGGACCGGAGGAATAGAGGACCAAAAGACTTAGCCAAGGCTCTGGCACAAACCAACCCAGGCTCTAGCTCTCAGATCAGCCTTGTCCTGAGGCCCAGCTTGATAGTCTGTCCTGCAGGTGCCCTCCTGGGAGAAGGGGCAGAGTTAGGCAGTCGTCATCCATCAGCTACATATGACATGATGGCGGAAGTTTTTGATTTGTTTGTTTGTTTTGTTTTGTTCTGAGACTGAAATACCTTACTTAATTGCTTACTGGTTGATTGATCTTCTTCCTTCTGGTAGATTTAAAATTCCCTGAGATCAGGTACCTCATTTCTCTTATTTACCTCTGTAGCCTCCACACCTGGAACAGTGACCAGCATACAACAGGTATTGAATAAGTCCCCAGATTCATGAGCAAATAAATGTAATAGGGACCCTGCTGTTGGCCAGTCCACTGACAGGGGAGAGACTTCAAGCACCTGAGATCCTAGAAGGCATCCGGGATGGGCTGTGAAGGATGAAGCGTTCTCCAGTTGACGATCGAGGCATATTTTGTGGGCAGATCGGAAATCATATTAAAGGCCTGGGTCAGGGAGGAGCTCTGAAAGTGGATGGAGTTTGGGAGAGAGTGAGAAAGTCCTAGCATAGGGCAGGAGAGGATGAGTGATGGAAGATGTGGCTTGAAATCTCTGTGAGGCCCGTATTCTTTCCACGGCATATGGAGGTTCCCAGGCTAGGGGTCTAATTGGAGCTGTAGCTGCTGGCCTATGCCACAGCCACAGCAACGTGGGATCTGAGCCATGTCTGCAACCTACACCACAGCTCACGGCAACCCTGGATCCTTAACGCACTGAGTGAGGCCAGGGATCGAAGCCACAACCTCATGGTTCCTAGTCAGATTCATTTCCATGGTGCCACGACGGGAACTCCAGGGCCCTTTTTTTCAGTAAGGAGCTTGGCATTTGCTTCGGAGGTCATGCAGAATGATGTAATCAGATCTGAACTTGAGAGCCGCCTTGGGCAGGGATGGTGTTGACGGCTTGGAGCCCATGGCAGTGGCCCTGGAGGAGAGATGCTGAGGCTCTGCGTGAAAAGCAGTGGCCTTGGGAATGGAGTTGGTGGGCAGGGGATAGAGATGGTCTGACTGAAAAAACTAACTAGTGGTCTCCAACCTTCATAAAACTTTAATCATTCCACTCATGTGGGGATCTATACTTGCCTTTTCTCAGTAGCCACTTGCTTATGACCATTTCTTCTCTCCTTTCAATGCTGGATTTTTTTTTTTCTTTTTGGTCAGGCCCAAGTTCCTAGGGCAAGGATGGAACCTGCACCAGAGCAGCGACCTGACAACACCAGATCCTTAACCAGCTGGGCCACGAGGGAATTCCTCTATGCTGGATTTTATTTTATTTTTTCAGTTAAGAATTTTTTTTTTTGTCTTTTTAGGGCCACACTTAAACAGCATTCGGAAATTCACAGACTAGGGGTCTAACTGGAGCTGTAGCCTCCGGCCTACACCACAGCCACAGCAACGTGGATCTGAGCTGCGTCTGCGACCTACAGCACAGCTCACGACAATGCTGGATCCTTAACCCACTGAGTGAGGCCAGGGATCAAACCCGCACCCTCATGGATACTAGTCAGGTTTGTTACTGCTGAGTCACAACGGGAACTCCCTCTATGCTGGGTTTTCAGCAGTGGTTGGCAACTTTTCCAAAATCTGTTGTCTTTCAAAAAATACATTTTTTTGTTCACTTTTCAGGCACTTAATCCGTAATATTTAGTAAAAGATAAAAATACCTTCTTGGAGTTCCCCCTGTGGCGCAGTGGTTTAAGAATCCGACTGTAGTGGCTGAGGTTGTTGTGAAGGTGCAGGCCCAGTCCCCGGCCTGACACAGGGGGCCGGAGGATCCAGCGTTCCCACAGATGTGGCATAGGTCACAGCTGTGGCTTGGATTCAGTCCCTGGCTGGGGAGTTTCCATATGCCATGGGTGTGGCATTAAAAAAACAACAACAACACTAAAACCTTCTTTATCTTCCATTGTTTAGAGTCAGGCTCCAAGGCCCTTGAACAGTGGCCTCTTTTACCCTGCAGCCTTGGTGCAAAGAGATGGGATTTCTCAGTTCTGGACTTACTTCTGCTTGATGTTTGACTTTAGGCAGGTTCATGGTTCATGTTTCCTCCCTGGGTCTCCGTTTTTCCATCTGAAAAAGGAGGGAATTGGTTCATGATTGGTTTCCTAAAGTGTATCCCATGGAATGATTATTCTCATAGATATTCCTTTAAAAAAGGGAGGAGCTTGTGGGCCTAATATATTGGGGAAATAGCGCATCTTCTAGCCCCTCTCTGAAGATTGACCAAGGTCATATGTGTATTAAAGGCTCTGAGAGATTCTATAGTCAAGGAACCCTGTTTAAGTCACCGTTTCTCCAGGGATGGGGTAGGTAGAATCGGTGATGGCAGAATTCTCCTATCCTACGGGACTCTGGTTTTGAGATGCTCTGGATTTGTCTGGAACATTCTTTCGGTTCGAACAAGCTGAGATTCCAGGAGCAGTGGCACTGAACTCCTGTTGGTTGTGTCTTTTCCCTGCATTTCCCACAAGGAATAGACTGGCCTTGGGGATCTCATTGTCTTACCAAGCTGCCCCGAACTCACCAACTGTGATGAACACATAGGGTCAAGAAGGAAGGTGAGCATTACCTCGCATATCCCTGTTCCAGAATCTCCTGGTCTGCCTCTTTGCATCTCAAACATCAATGTCCCTATCAACCGGAATCTTCTCAGGAGATGGTTCTGCCTCCACCCATCCTTCCATGACAGTGAAAAATGATATTCCAAAATGAAGTTTTCTCCAAAGAGCTCCACCCCATCACCCCAGCCATATTATTCCCATATTCTCCCAACATCTGATAAGAGTGTTCCTTTCACAAATGCCTAAGGCCCCCAGGCTGTTATATGAAAAATGATTCCATGCTGAATCAGCTTGGAATGAAAGAAAACCCAACAGAGTTTTACAATTCTACCAGACTTTTCAGAGCCTTTAATGTGTTAATGCTTAGTGTGAATCTCTAAGAGATTCACACTAAACCCCAGTAGTGTGAATCTCTAAGGGGGCGTCCAGAGTGCAGTGTTGATCGTGGAGCATTTTCCCCACCTCTCAGAGTATCACAAGGCACTAGTTTACTAGAGGTCCAGTTTTGGAAACGTTGCCTCCCCAGGTTTATTTAAATCTCTAATGCCTATTTCTTCTGGCTTTACTCTTTCTCACCCACCAGTATGAAAGCTTGCTGAGGGCCAGAGAACCTTATAATTCTGTTGTATGTTCTTTGTAGATACACAACCACTTACGCGTGTCTTTGGTGAGCCAAGTTCAGGACTAATTACTCACTAGGTTGTAAATTGGTGATCTTTTTTCCTTTTTTTTCTACTTAACATCAAAATATCTTCTTTGGGAGAAATTCCAAAATAGTTGGAAGGCAGTCCCTGTCTCCCACTACCCACGTCAAAGAGAACAGATTCCTTCTCTCCATTCCCTGAGAACTAGGATGTGTCAAGAGATTAGTTCTGGGCCATTTAGGTATTTTGCCTAGGACAGAAATCTTTGAGAGTTAGTGAAACATTTATTCCAGGGGCAGTGGGCTGTGATGGTGATGATGAGAGCTGGGGCTCTTGCTGTACCCAAGCACTGAAATTTCAGCCTTCTTAGCCTCCCTTGTTTCTCACCCTCTACTCTTGTTGTAGATTCTGTGAGTGATCCACTATCCTGAATATTTATTTTTAATTAGAGTTAGTTGTTTGGAACCAAGAGTCCTGGCAACTCTGTCAGACCCATGCATCTATGCATCCTTGTGTCTTTGTCTTCATCCATCCAACCATCTATCCATTCTTTACCTGTCTGTTCCTCTAATATAATGGACACCAAGCTAGGCACTAGGCACAGGCAAAAGTAAATAAATCAACAGGAACAGGAAACAGCAACAGATGAATGAGGGAATTTGAAGAGAGTTTTACAAAGGAACACTGAACAAAACATGGGCTGTACTTAGGGAAAGGAATGGTTAAGTTATGTCTAGAATTGGACACATTACCATCCTTCAGCATGATGAGACAGGGTGTGGAGAGACCTCCTGACAGCAGCAGTGGCCTTGGGTGAGGAACACAGTCAACCTGTGATGACCTGGCAGGGAAAGGACCAGAGGATAAATACCTTGTCAACAAACTCCACCCTTCCCTCTGATCTGATGCCAGAGCAAGAGAAAAACATTGAGTTCGCCTATACTGGTCAGCCTCCTGGGCACAGAGCAGAATGGAGACTGGTAGAGAGTGTATCTGGAGGGCCAAAGAGAAGATACTCAGTGTCACTTTTCTTCTCAGATTTTTCTTATAGACTCTTAGTACCCCAGACATTCATGTTATGCTTCAGTTAGTTGTTTGCAACCAAGAATCTGAAAATCACATCCATCCATCCATCCATCCATCCATCCATCCATCCATCCATCCAATCTATCCATCTATTCATCCATTCAATCCATCCACCACCAGTGGGTTTAAACTACACTCAGATAAAAGCCAAATTATTGATGACCTATAAGGCTTTCTATGACTTATTCAACTCCCCCTCCCACTGACCATTTGTCTTTATTTCCTCCAACTCTTCTAGTTTCCTCTAATTTAGCCATACTGCTCTCCATGGTCCACTCTAGATAAGCTTGTGCCTCAGCACCGTTGTACATAAATATTTGTTCAATAAATGAATGAAGCATGATGTTCCCTCTTCCTGGAACACTCTCCTCTTATAACACTCCTGGCTCGCACCCTCCCTCTCTACCTCCTTCCTTCCTTCCTTCCAAGTCTTTACTCAAATGTCATCTTCCAGGTCCATCATCAAACGGCAACTCCTCTTTACCACTCTCACTTATTTTCCTTCTTAACACTTTTAACCATCTCAGACTACATATTACTTAATCCTTCTTGTTTTTTTTGTGCCACCACTCCCACTCCACAACCTCCCAGGGACTGTAAATTATAGAATGAAAGAATTTTTTTTTTATCTTTTTGCCTTTTTCCTAGGGCCACACTTGTGGCATACAGAGGTTCCCAATCTAGGGGTCTAACAGGAGCTGTAGCCGCCAGCCTTCGCCACAGCCACAGCAACGCGGGATCTGAGCCACGTCTGCAACCTACACCACAGCTCACAGCAACGCCGGATCCTTAACCCACTGAGCAAGGCCAGGGATCGAACCTGCAACGTCATGGTTCCTAGTTGGATTCGTTAACCACTGAACCACCACGGTAACTCCTCGAATGAAAGAATTTTTGATGTTTTTGTTTGTTTACTGTGTTCCCCATGCCCCAAAGAATCCCTGCCACATAGAAGGTGTTTGATCAATATTTGTTGAATAAATGAACGAAGCAGCTCTGTGAAAGTTTCCAACCTGCTGTTGGAGGGGAATTCAGCCAAGCTGTGAGAGTTTCTGCAAACTCATTTCATCCTTTGTGCTGCACAGGCTGAAACTCAAGTGAAAGTTAATATGCTGCTTGTGCCCTTAGGAAGCGTCCTGAACTTTCCATGCAAGCTGTGGACTTGGCTCTTAGTGACTTCTTGTCCTGCTTAGGAAAACCTGAGGGCAAGGAAGGGAAAAAGTGAACACTTCACACATTGCATCTTCAAAGCACTTAATAAACGCTCAAGTAATTAATTCCCTTGGCTCTCTGGGAAGCGGATTTTATTGTCTCTCTTCTGGCAATAGGGAAATGACTGTGCTGGGGAGTTCCGTCATTTTCCCAGGACTACGGGGTGAGCTGCGAGTGGTGCCAGAATGGCGTTGGCATCATCTGAGTTTCTGGCTGGGAGGCCTCCTGTTTCCCGTCTGCTGGGCAGAGGGGTGGAATCCGACGGGAAGTAGCACAGACAGTCTTAGAGGATGGATCTCACCTATTTTCAGAGGATTTGGGGAGCTGGGCACTTAGGAAGGTGCACAGAAATGGGAACCCTCCTGGACCAATCTTTCTTCCAGTGTTCCTGGTCTAAGTCAAAGCTTAAGGGTAATCTTTGCAAACTCAGGGGAAATGGACTCTTCCATGCAGGCCGTGACAACGTAGGAAATAGATGCATGTTTTGCTATGCCTGTTTTTTCCTTTTTCTTTTCTTCTCTTTTTTTTTCTCTCAACTTTTTAGGGCAGCACCCAAGGCATAAGGAAATTCCCAGGCTAGGGGTCAAATCGGAACTGCAGCTGCCAGCCTACATCACAGCCACAGTAACATGGGATCTGAGCCGTGTCTGCGACCTATACCACAGCTCATGGCAATGCCGGATCCTTAACCCACTGAGTGAGGCCAGGGATCGAGCCCGTGTCCTCATGGATACTAGTTGGGTTCGTTACCATTGAGCCGTGACGGGAACTCCTTTCTATGCCTGGTTACTCAGAGTCCCTCCATAGTCCTGACTCCTGTGCTCTAGATTTTTCCTTCATCTCTTCTCCAGCAAAATTTACCTGTTTTATTTCCCATGCCATCACCATTTTCTCTCTTAGAGAAAGGTTATCACAGAGGTTAACTTCTCTGTATCAATAATATCGGCGGGCGTTCCAGGGAATTCACATTCTTACGGGTATTGTCTCCATGCCAATATTTTTCTGTCTGTTTGGCCTGCAACGTGGGAGACCTGAATTTTACGTTCTGCCATTAACTCGCCATGTTCGGGTGAGTCTTACTTTCCCATCTATTGGGTAAATAATAACAATAAAGATGCATATAAATACTCATTGCGTATCAGATGATGTTTCTCATGCTTTAAGTGTGTGGTCCTACCTAACACTCAAATTCCATGAGATAGGAACGATTTTTCCTCTAATTTTACATTTGGGGAAACTGAAGCACAGAGAGGTTAAGTGACTAATATCAGACTCAGAGCTGGAAGGTAGCAGAAATGCGATTTGAATTTGGGCAGCCTGGCTCCAGAGTCTCGGGTCATAACCACTTCAGTATAGGGGTTGATTTGAAACAGGCGTGGTGAAAAGACTTCAGTGAAAAAGCCAGTTCCAGTGCCACTTGTATTAAACTAACCCTCCTCCAAAAACACAGAGAAAAGCTGGACATGGACAAATGAAACGACTGTTTTGCAAGAACTGGCATGCACCGGCCCAGATAGAATTTGTCAGAAGAATATGATGCTATAGGGAGAAGGAACTCATACTGAGGTCTTTAACTTGATCCCAGCCTATTTTCCAAAGACTGTCTGGTTAATTCGTGGAGCAGAGGAATAGAAGATGAGCAGAAACTGGCCATCTTGGTGGGCTGAGGAGACAGAGGTTGACCTTAGGTCTTCCGATGTGGCTGGAAGTCGAGAGGCACATTGTGGGAAGCAGGCAACCACGGAACCTCGAACCCCACATCTGACAGCTTCTCTTCAATTCTACTACTACTCCAGCCCAAGTCACCAGCATTTTACAAAGACAAAGACCATAACCTCCTCTCTGGTCTTCATGCCTTCCATCTTCCCTCCTTTTTGGTTCTTTCGCAGCATAGCAGCCAAAGACGTGTCTTTAAGAACATGAGTCTTATGCTATCCTTCTAATTGCCTCCTGATATTCTTAGCATAAAATCCAGAGTCCTTACTGTGAACCACAAAGCCCTGGATAATCTGACCACTGACCTATTAGCTCCCATCACTCTTCCCTTGACTTTTGGCTCCAGTCATTTTTGCCTCCTTGCTGTTTCTCAAATATACCATCCCCTCGCTTCTGTAACGAAACCATATGTCTGTCCTTCTCTTTCCTCCTAATATTGTTCCTTCAAAATTTCCACAAAGTTTCTTAATGGTCTGTGCTCAAATGTCACCTAAACAGAGAGGGTGTCTCTTGATAACTCCATAAAAGAACCCTCCACCTTCAGTTTACCTTACTTTATTTTATTTTTTTTCCATAGCACTTATTACTGTTTATAATTGTTCCATTGATTTTCTGTTGTTGTTTAAAAAAATCACACTCATTTAGTGGCTTAACACAATACACATTTTTTTTTCTTTTTGGAAAGTTGTATTGAAGTATAGTTAGTTTACAATGTTGTGATAATTTCTGCTGTACAACAAAGTGATTCAGTAATACATGTAGATGCATCCATTCTCTTTCAGATTCTTTCCCCATGTAGATTATCACAGAATATTGGGTGGAGTTATCTGTGCTAAACAGCAGGTCCCTGTTGGCCAATTATTCCATATACTACAGTGTGCACATGCCAACCCCAAACATCCAGTCCATCCCTCTCCATGCTCAACAACTGTCAACACACATTTACTGTCTCACAGTTTCTTTGTGCCAGAAGTCTGAGTCTTCTGCTTAGGATCTCCAGGGACTGCCATCAAAGTGTTGGTTGGGCTGCATTCTCATCTGGGGACTTGACTGTGTAAGGATCTACTTCCAAGCTCACTAAGGTTATTGGGATGATTAAATTCCTTACAGTCATAGGAATGACAGCCCTAGCTTCTTGCTCAGTGTCACCTGGAGACCACTCAGCTCCTAGAGGTTGCCTTTAGTTGACTGACACTGATGCTTAATTCATCAGGCCAGCAAGGAGAGTCTTTAGAATGAGTCAGCTAGACAGGCAGTCTTATGTGAGTTCACAGCAAAGGCATTCCACCAATACTGCCATATTTTATGGGTTGGAAACAAGTCACAAGTCCCATTCACATGAATAGGGAGGGAATTACGCAAGCCATGAACACTGGAAGGCAGGAATCATGGAAAGGATAACTTAGAGTCTGTCCATCACAATTATATCCTATATTTATTCATTTATTGGTTTATTCTTTTTATTTTTTTGTCTTTTTGCCTTTTTCCTAGGGTCACACTTGTGGCATATGGAGGTTCCCAGGCTAGGGGTCTAATAGGAGCTGTAGCCGCTAGCCTATGCCAGAGTCACAGCAACACAGGATCCGAGCCGCGTCTGTAACCTACACCACAGCTCATGGCAATGCCGGATCCTTAACCCACTGAGCAAGGCCAGGGATCGAACCAGCAACCTTATCGTTCCTAGTCAGATTTGTAAACCACTGTGCCATGATGGGAACTCATCACTTATTGGTTTATTATATATTGCCATCACCAGATCATAACCTTCAAAACTATAGGATTTTATGCGTCTTGTTTATGACTATATCCCAGCACATAGTAGGTACCTGGAATATATTTTTTTCCCTTTTTTTTTTTTGCTTTTTAGGGCCATACCCATGGCATACGGAAGTTTCCAGGCTAGGGGTCAAACTGGAGCTACCACTGCTGGCCTACACCTCAGCCAAAGTAGCACAGGATCCAAGCCGCGTCTGCAACCTATACCACAGCACACAGCCGGATCCCCAACCCACTGAGCAAGGCCAGGGATCAAACCCGCATCTGCATGGATACTAGTTGGATTTATTTCTGCTGCACCGCAACAGGAACTCTGGAATATATTTCCTAAATGAATACATGAAACATTTTGATTGAGCTAGCTTTAGTGAATTTTTGTTCCTTGACGCAAAAAAATTGCCATGTCGAAATATTGCTTTGAGGTTTAAAGTATGATATCAGTAAAACTGCTTTGTAAATTGTTAAACATTCTGTAAATGCTAGTCATGATTCTTGGAAAAAAATTTCACTTTTTACTTTGTTTTATTTATCTATTTATTTTTTTGGCTGCACCCATGCCATATGGAAATTCCTGAGCCGGGGATTGAATCCAAGCCACAGCTGCAACCTACACCACAGCTGTGACAATGCCAGATCCTTAACCCACAGCTTCATGCCAGGGGTAGAACCCTAACTTCTGCAGTGACTTGAGCTGCTGCAGAGATAAGGCAGAATCCTTAACCTTCTGCACCACAGTGGGAACTCCAAAATTTTAAAATTATTTATTATTTATTTTTTTAGGCATGATTCTTTTTTTTTTTTGAATAAACTTTAAAAATTTTATTTGCTCAAAGGAATACCACACAGGAAAGCAAAAGCAAAGTACTGATGCATACAATAGCATGAAAAAAATGTAATAGATCTAATTTTGAGCAAAATAAAATCCAATTTCACAAGAGGGCTTACACTTATGATTTATTTGTATGAAATTTTAGAACAGGCAATACTAATCAAAAGTAACAGAGAGCAGTAGTTACATTGAGGAGTGCAGAAAATTATGGAACAAGACTCAAATCATGAACAGACTTTCTGATTTACACTTTGGTAATGTTCTCTGATTCTTTATTATTGAGTTTATTTTATTCATCTTAATATGAGCACATCAATAGGCAAGTTTAAAAAAAGAGAAAGGAAATATAATTAAATGACTGACACGTTGCTAGCAAAACAACACATAAAAATCTGATGTTTCTTGGAGTTCTCTTTGCTGTTAATGAACTCCACTAGTACCCATGAAGATGCAGGTTTGATCCCTGGCCTCATTCAGCGGGTTAAGGATCTGATGTTGCTGTGAACTGTGGTGTAAACCACAGACATGGCTCAGATCCCACACTGTGGCTGTGGTGTAGGCTGGCAGCTGCAGTTCCTAACCTGGGAACTTCCATATGCCACAGGTGTGGCCTTTTTTTAAGGCATGATTCTTATTGTGGTTTTACCATCTCATCTTCTTGATAAATCATTTTGTTGTTGTTTTTTTAAAAAATAAGGGTTGCCAACCAATTATTTCTCATTCTCCTTCCTCTTGAGCACGTGGTAAGATGCACTACCAGCTCCTTAAAGTAGCCATAGGACTTGCATTTGCCATTATAAAGCACGCAGGTGTGATGCACATCACTTCGCAGTGGAAGCATTAATAGCTGGCATGTATATGATGATATGATTCTCCTGTGTGATAGTGACCTATTATGTTTTTGATAGTGACTTCTTACTTCCTGTCTCAGCCCTGGACCCCTTAATGTGGATGATGCCAAGCAGATTTTCCAGTTAATTTCAAAAGAAAGTGTAGATAATGCAAGAAATAAAGCTTTGTTGATTTAATCCACAGATATTTGGGGATTGTTTGTTACCACAGTGCAACCTGGCCCATCCAGACTACTTCAGTAAACAACTTTTCTTAAACAGATTCTTGCTGCTTTTTACCCTAGAAACAAATCAAATAAATTTGCTCATGTGAGAAGCAGCTTGATTAAAAAATTCATTTCTCTGTTTATGACCATGAGTTTGCTTTGTTCATGGTATGTTAACATGTATAGTAGGTTACATAGTCAATCTCTCAATGTACATTGGTTTTATTATTCTGAAGGATGACTGTGTTTCTTTTTAAGGTCTCTACCTCCTTGCCTCACCACCCTCCCAAAGTAAATTTCAGGCATCCTTGCATCATATTAACTCTCTCGCTTCCTACTCTAGAGTCTGCTCCTTGAGACTTGTGTATGCTGAGTAGCTCCACTGAATTTAAATGCTTAAAGCAGTTCCACAGGATACCACACATCCACCTAAATGAATTTCTCAGACATCACCCAGTCCGTATTCAAAGACCATCTCAGATGTTGCATCATTTTTCTTTTTCTTTCTTTTGTGGCTGCTCCACTTCATATGGAGTTCCTGGGCCAGGGATCAGATCTGAGCCACGGTTGCAACCTACCCTGCGGCTGCCACTAACGCACACTGGATCCCTAACCCACTGTGCCAGACTAGGGATTGAACCTGCGTCACAGCGCTCCAGAGACACCTCAGATTTTGTTGCACTGCAGTGGAAACTCCCTCACCATTTTTTTGTTTTTCCACTTGAAGCTCCAGCTGTCCAGCAAATGGAACGTAACATTATTTAAACAAAGGGATGGGCTAGAAGACCCTGCAAACCTTAGTTGGCTACCGTCATCTTTTATCCTAGGTCAGCAGAACTTCTAGAAGACTCATAACAATAATTTTGTTTTACTTGCAACTTTATAGCCCAGTCCCTTCTTCTGACCGTATATTTGCTCCTGTGGTACTTTCTTTTTAATGAAGCCAGGCAAATCAACCAGCTTTCTTACAAAATGCAGTTTTCCAAGAAACCTGGCTTTTAGTCAAGTAAGAGCTCTCATTAGAAGGGGCTAGAATCAGCAGATCTCACAAGCATATTCTATTTTCAAATGTATCTGCTCCAAGACACCAGAGAACACTAGCTGGTATTTAGCCTGGTTGGGTTTTGGAGACATGATTGGTGGAGAGAGGGTGTGTGTATGAAATTTTGGCCTCGGTTGGGATAAGTCAACCCTAAAGTCATCTGAAAGCTCATCATAGGGGCTGGCTTTGGAGTAAGAATGGCCCTTTCTCACTGTGACCTTAGTGATTAATACACCAGATTCATAAATACACATATGCATTATCCACACATCCATTTTTATATCAATAGAAAATGCTTTCCAGATGTGTGTTGGAGGTGATAGGCTTTGTGCTGCTGACTTTTTATTTTCTGTTAGGTCTCAGCCCGGCCCGGCACATAGCCTATTGTTTTTATATCAAAAAGACGGGTCGTACCTATTTAATAAGCCCGAGGAATTCACCGCAACCTGGGGGAACTGTAGGAATGTGGCTTTCAGATCCGATTAGAGAGATGTGGCCAGGTCCCCAGGGTTCTCAGGTTCAGCTGCCTCAGCCTACAATGTCATCCATTGTCTTCTGGGCCTCGTGCTAAATGATTCAGGTTTCTAAGGCCCCTCTTCCTTAGTCTGTGCACAGCCCCAGAGCACAGCCAGAGGGGAGTCAACCACTGAGCTTTCTGGTCTTCTATAGTTTCTGCAAATACTCTTTGTGGTGGCCTTTGTAGGGGCTTAGAGAAGGGACGAGAAGTCCAAATCCTTCCCAAGTTTGAGGAGTCTTTGCTCTTTGACTTGTGGGTGGCAAAGAGCTCTGGAGCACGTGCTTGATAGTCAGAATCCTGGTCTGGCTGTTTACTAGCTGTGTGACCTCAAGCAAGCCCCTTGACCTCTCTGAGCCTTTGATAGTTCATCTGTATCTGATACACTTCATATCTCTTGCTTATTTGGAATATGAAATGAGATGATGCATGGTAAGCCCTTAGCACAGAGTCTGGTACATAGCAACCCCCTAATAAATAATAGCTAATATTACTCCCAATACTATTATTACAATTTAACTTAAACCTTAAAGCCGTATTACCCTGTGGTAGCTCATTCGTTTAGAAGAGAGTGTGAACAAATGGCATTCTGGAAATGCTCCTTGGTCCTACCTTAAAGTTTCTCTTGAAATGTTCCCCATTCAGAACCCTGGAAACAAATACCGTGTCCTAAGATTCTGGAGCCACTTCAGTGACTTTGAACTCTAGGTATGCTTGTTTGTTTGTTTGTTTGTTTGTTTATTTATTTATTTATTTTCCTTTTTTCTTTGGAAGGTCCCTGCTGATTTAGGGCAGCTATGGCTCAGAGGTGTGAAGTGAAACCCCGGTCTCTGCAGCCAACGCTGGCTGAAGTTTGCCCTTTGATGTGTGCTTTCCTTCTTGTTTAGGGTCAGCCCTAGCTGGACACATACTAGGCACTCAATTAACATGTGTTGAGTGAGTGGCTGGAGGAGAGGGGTTAGTGAGTAATCATCCCAGAGGATATAATAATAAGTCGACGATAATGACAGTAATACGGATCATGTTCTGAGCACTTAGGTTTTCTGCCAGGCAACAGCCTAGGTGCTATGTATGGATTTTTCATTTATTCCTCAAGGAATATTCTATGAGGAAGGCAGTCATTTATTCCTCAAGGAATAGTCTATGAGGAAGGCAATATTAAGAGATAAGAGCACTGAGATTTAGCCTGAGATCCCCTGTTGGTAAAGGATTGAGCCTGGATTTGAGCCCAGGGGGTCTGATTAAAGAGCTCATGGACATAGAGAATAGATTTGTGATTGCCAAGGGGGAGGAGGGAGAAGTGGGAGGGATGGGGGGTTTAGGAGTAGAAGATGTAAACTATGACCTTGAGAATGGATAAGCAATGAAGTTCTACTGTACAGAACAGGGAACTATATACAGTCTCTTAGCATAGACCATGAAGGAAGATAATATGAGAAAAAGAATGTGTATATATATATATATGTGTGTGTGTGTGTGTGTGTGTGTGTGTGTGTATATGACTGGGTCACTGTGCTATATAACAGTATTGCAGAAATTTATACAACACTGTAAATCAACTATACTCTAAAAAAAAAAAAAAGCTCTTGCATCTGTGCATCAGGTCCTAGGTCACCTGACCTAGCTGTCCAAATGTTCAGACTTTGAGTTGGCCTCGTATTGAAGTCCCCAGGGAGCCTCTCTTCTCCCTTTTTGTCTGGAGAGACTTAGGTGGAAGCAGAGAACTGGAGCAGCAGTGTTTTGATCCTCTCTCTTTTATAGAAAGGTAATAGATAGATCGTGCTCTTTTATTTTGTTTTTTAAATTATAGTTGATTTACATTGCTTCTTCAGTTTCTGTTGTACAGCAAAGTGACCCAGTTATACAGATATGTACATTTTTTTTGTACTGTCTTCTGTCATATTCCAACCCAAGAGGCTGGATATAGTTCCCCGTGCTGTGCAGTAGGACCCCATTGCTTATCTATTCCAAATGTAACAGTTTGCATCTAGCAGCTGCAAACTCTTAGTCCATCCCATCCGCTCAGTTCTCCCCCATGGCAACCAAAATTAAAAAAAATTAAATTATAGGAGTTCCCTTCGTGGCTCAGTGGTTAACAAATCCGACTAAGAACCATGAGGTTGCAGGTTCGATCCCTTGCCTTGCTCGGTGGGTTAACGATCCGGTGTTGCTGTGAGCTGTGGTGTAGGTTGCAGACGCGGCTCGGATCCCACGTTGCTGTGGCTGTGGTGTAGGCCGGCGGCTACAGCTCCTGTTAGACCCCTAGCCTGGGAACCTCCACATGCCGCGGGTGCAGCCCTAGATAAGGCAAAAAGACAAAAAAAAAATTAAATTATAGTTGACTTACAGTGTTGTGCCAAATAGATCATGCTCTTAAGGAATTCCACCAAATCTTTTTAAAGGATGGAACAGATTTTCATTGCTGAGCCATTGTCTACATTGCATATTTATGTTTCTATATGCAAAGAAAAAAATTCTGTAAGAGACATAACAACCTATTTAAAAAATGGTTAAATTTTATATTATTTTAGTTTAAAATGATATTTTATTTTTATTTATGTATATCTTTAAAAAATCAGAATGTATAAGAGCATATAGTGTGAAGATGCCTTCCTTCTCTTGTCCGGAGATACCCAGGTCACCCAGGGAGCCCAGCAAAATTTTCAATTTTTGTGTCTTTTTAGGAAGCATTAGTGATCAGAGGCTTCAATTAGAAGGAAAACAATTTTTCTTTTAACACAGATCTGTTTTGTGTCTATTGTTGGAGTTTCTGACAATAAGCTTGTTATAAAGAAATGACACAAATACTCCCCTCTCGACCCTATCTTATGTCCCAACTTCAGAAGCAGATGCTAAGAGACTGTCCTCTAGCTGGGACAACTAGCTGTGGTTTCTGGTTCTCCAGGAGCTGCAACTGTTGACCCTTCAACTCCAACAGAGGAGAAAATCATGGGGAGGCCTTTGATCTCTGGTCCCATCACCTTGATTGGTCTCCATGGCAACCACCCTACCCCAAGTGGTGGAGAATGCACCCCATTGTTCCACCATCCCCACCTTCATTCCACCTTAATTACCTGTGCTGGATCTATCCAAGGCTTCATTTGCACTGATGAGCCAGGAAGACACGCATGTGCATAAATCGACTCACTTTCCTCGTCCCCCCTCCATTCCCTTCTTTGCCTGCCCTCTCGGCTGCAAGATGACTCCATTGCAGTCATGGTCCTGAGTCCAAAGCTCAGTTATCTGTGTGACTGGGTCCTATAAACCTATGGGAGTCACTTTGCACCTTAGAACCTCAGTTGGCTCACCTGTACAATGGGGATAAAAGCGGGACCCCTATCTTAGGGCTGAAATATAAATACTTTCAAAGCCCATTGTCTGGCACATAGTAAATAATTAATAAAGGTGATGTGTCCTTATTAAGCAAGAACACCTGGGGGGCCTGATTGACTTCTTTAGATTTGGCTATTGGAGTTGACCTCTCAATAGTGATTGAATTTTATTGTCGGTCTTGCACTATCCATCTACCTAACTATTTATCTACCTAATGATCTATTGATCTCTCAGTCTCCTGTGTTCCAGCTGGATGACCTTTCTGGAGCACTTGTACCTTGTTGGTTGTCTGTCTCCACTGAGCCCATCCTTTTCTCCCTTTTCTCACCTCGAAGCCTTTGCACGTGCCCTTCCCACTGCCTTGGGTGTCCATTCCTCTCTTCTCACACCTGGTTAACTCTGCTGAAATGTCATTCTCTCCCGGTTCTTACTTCATGCACCAAAACATCCATCCTAGCAGCTCCCACAACTTAGCATTTATCCCGTTGTATCACAATTGTCCATTTCCTTCCCTGTAAGCCCCTCCCTCAGCCTCTGAGCACCTGGAGAACTGGACCTGTGTTCCATTCAGTGTTCATTTTCTAGTAGAATATATTATCTAGGAAGTCCTTAGTAGATATGCGGAGATATTCATGGAACAAATATTAATCGAGCAGCTGCTATGTGTCAGGCATTACAGTTGTGAACAAAACAAGAGGATCCTTGCCTTCAGAGA
This sequence comes from Catagonus wagneri, assembly GCA_004024745.2. Lineage (NCBI taxonomy): Eukaryota > Metazoa > Chordata > Mammalia > Artiodactyla > Tayassuidae > Catagonus > Catagonus wagneri. The sequence goes on from PVHT021183555.1 coordinate 14,428,506, forward strand.
GGTTATGTTCTCATGCGAGTGGATGAACAGACACTGGACTCTAGAACACTTGCCCTTCAGAAATATGGAACTTCCTGTAGTTGTCCGGGCCCACCTGGTACCCGCATCGCTGTGTACTTGTGCTTACTGTTCTCACTGCTCTGGTAGCCTTTCTCCCATGTCTGCTTAACCCCTACACCACGGCTGGGGTAAGAAATCACTGTGGTAGGTCACTGTGTCTCTGATCCTCTTGCACTTGGTTTTTTTTTTTTTTTGTCTTTTGTCTTTTTAGGGCCCCACGCTCGGCATATGGAGGTTCCCAGGCTAGGAGAGCTACAGATGCTGGCCTCCACCACAACCACAGCAATGCCAGATCCCAGCTGCGTCTGTGATCTACACCATAGCTCGTGGCAACGCTGGATCCTTAACCCACTGAGCGAGGTCAAGGATCGAACCTGCAACCTCATGGTTCCTAGTCGGATTCGTTAACCACTGAGCCACGATGGGAACTCCTCCTCTTATACTTTGAAAACTCCATCAAAGCAGGGTCTTAGGTGTGTGGGCATCACCCAGAACGTGGGCCCCCAGGGAACCAGCAGACTGTCTCTCTTGACTTCTGCAGCTCCAGGACCCAGATCTGGGCGTGCCAATCAGGAGACCCTTAGCAAACATACGCTACAGAATGAGAGAAATCATGTTCTCGCTCTTTCTGCTTCTGGCCAAGGAAGGATTTTATTTCCAAGGACCCTTTTGCATAATTCCGATCTCATCCACTGCTTGACAATGTGATTATCTTAACTCTCAGGGACTGGTGGGTGAGGCCTGGCCAGAGGCTGTGAGATTATTCAGAAACATATTTCTTTAGAAGTGCCAAGTGACCTGGTGGGACTTGCAGGGTCCAGTGATGCTAAATAACATGTACTCTGTTTATTAACAACATTGATGGATTCTTCTGTTAAAAGAGGCCTTCCTTTCCCACAGAGGGAGTGTTTAAATGAAGTTTTGTTGAACAAACATTTATGCCATAGATGCACAACTGGAAATTTATTTTGGTAGTGGGGGGGTAAGGACGATTTATCCAAGGCTTAAGAGGAGGTGGGGATGGGTATCAAGCAGCGAAAAAGAATAGCAAGAGAAAAATCTGGGCAGGCTGCCTTCCTCCCTGGACAGGGCTTGGAAAGAGCCTGTCTGTGGCTGCACTGTTTTGCGCTGTGGTGTCTAGCGGAGTCCCAGCGGGCTGCCTGACTTTCTCCCTGCTTCGGTAGGGTGACGCTATTTCTGAAAGGAGGTGCTCTGCCTAGAATCCAGGGCTCCCAGCTCCTATTCCAGTGCTCTTTTCTTTACCCCATGTGGGCTCTCATCTCAAGGGCACGATTCTAGACATTGCTCTTTTGTTGAGTCAAAGGTGGTCTTTACCAATTCCAGAGGTGGAAAACACAAGAGTTTTCTGAGAGCCACAGATAAGCTTCCTGGACTCTTTTGTGTGCTCTCTAAGATGGAAGTCTATGAAGTAAGTCAAAAAGAGAAAGACAAATACCATATGAAATCATTTATATCTGGAATATAATATACGGCACAAATGAACCTTTCCGCAGAAAAGAAACTCATGGACATGGAAAACAGACTTGATTGTTGCCAAAGGAGAGAGGGAGGGAGTGGGATGGACTGGGAATTTGGGGTTAATAAATGCAAACTATTGCCTTTGGAATGGATAAGCAATGAGATCCTGCTGTATAGCACTGGGAACTCTATCTAGTCACTTAGGACAGAGCATGATAGAGGATAATGTGAGAAAAAGGAATGTGTATGTGTATGTGTGACTGGGTCACCTTGCTGTGCAGTAGAAAATTGACAGAACACTGTAATCCAGCTATAATGGAAAAAATAAAAATCATTTAGAAAAAAAAGAAGGATGCGAGTCTAGTGCAAGAGTAGCAAACTCAAATATCTTCTAGGCTGGGCAGGTAGCACCAAGGAATGACATGATAAGAGATGTATCAGATGACATTCTGGTAGGAAACACACGACACTTCCTAACTGGGCCATCTGATGGGAGGTTGGTTACTCCAGGGACTGTGTACAGATGTCTGGGAAGGATGAAGGGAAGTCATGAGGTAGAAGAAAACCAAGAGGAGTAGTGAGGTACCCTGAAACTAGTAACACGTGGGAGCACCTACCTCCCGTAAGTTGAAAGAGAAGTTACTGAAGAGGACGATTCTGTGGAGAGGCTTTCGATAGGAGCCCTGACCTTGGGTAGAGGGACGCAGCCAAGTCCAACTTGAAGCCAAAGAAAGGACCCGTAAGGATCAAAAAGCACCTACATCCAGAGGCAGAGGGTCAAGTGTGAAGGATGGAGAGTGGATCTGAAGGGACAGATGCGAGATCTTTAAGATGGTATATAGGATAGATTTCATTTCCACAGAGAAATAGATATCATGTTGCCTGAAAAATATGGCCATGTTTGTTTAATTTCTCTTAGCTTCCCACTCTCTAAAATGGTAATAACAACCACATCAGCAATAACAAAATAACATGCATTTACCAATCCTTAGAGAATTGTTGTGAGGATGAAGTGAATTAATTCATATAATGAGCTTAGAATATCCCAAGTAAGTGTTAAGTTTTTATTTTGTTATTATGCCATCACAATTCTTTATTTCTCTGCTTGTGCGTTTGGGTATAAGACCTCATTTCCTGTCCTTTTAATTCTATAAGTAAAACAACAGTGAGAGGTCAATGGTAAAGAGCAATAGACACTGAGACACAGCGTGTGGAGGCAACAAGGGGTGGTGGGGACTATGGCAAAGTGCAGCGTCCTGTCTAAAGGGACCACACACCACTCAGCTCTCGCCAAGATAACCTTGTTGGAATGTACACTTGAGTGTGGCCAGAACTTTCAAATTTTCAAGAAAAGCTGAAAAACTAATTTTTTTTTATGGGAAAGCTTCTGATTTTTAAATATTGGCAAATGATTCAAAATTTAAAAAAACCTACCATCTGAGCCAGCACTCTGTGCCAAATAAAGCAAGTCTAGGGGCTAGATCCAGCTCACACATAGCCAGTTGTGATCTTTGGTTAAGCTCACTCCTGTGGACCAAAGGAAGCCGTTGGCTACTCCAGGATGAAAGAACACGACCTTGGCCCCTGGCAGAAGCCTCTAGTGAGGTCTGAGAAAGATAAGAGATAAGATAAATCATCCCTGACCCAAAATGTAAAGGCTGGAAGACTGCATAGGACGGGGAGGGTGTTCAGTGGGCAGTTAAGAACAAGGTGGGCTTTCTTCTTCTTCTTCTTTTTTTTGATCCTTTTAGGGCCGTACCGGTGGCATATGGAGGTTCCCAGGCTAGGGGTCAGATCAGAGCTGTAGCCGCCGGCTGATGCCACAGCCACAGCCACAGCAACGCAGGATCCGAGCCATGTGTGTGACCTACACCACAGCTCAGGGCAACGCTGGATCCTTAACCCACTGAGCAATGCCAGGGATCGAACCCTCAACCTTATGGTTCCTAGTCGGATTTGTTAACTGCTGTGCCATGATGGGAACTCCAAGGGGGGCTTTCTTATTAAAGGGACACATCAAGAAAGTCCGGGCAGTTCTAATACCACATTCATGAGCCAAAGGTAGCCAGAATCCTGGTTGCATCTTGATGCCTCCATGAAATGATTTTCTTTCTGTGCAAAGTTTTTTTTTTTTTTTAAACATTCTTTGAGGGGCAAGCAGAGATAAAACCTGACTTCAGGATATTATATAAATCGAGGAATTACATGAGCTCACATATCCTGATTCTTTTTGGGAGAAAACTGGCTGCAGGCAATGCTGCCCTACACTTTGGGTCTGTCCAACTTAATACACCCCTGGAGAGGGTTCAAGCACTCCTCCTATTTCCCTCCCTTAAAAAAGAAAAAAAAAAATTAAAATGCCTATTTGAATTCTCCATCTTTGGAGAGAGATGGGAGCACACAGTCGTGTTTAGAAATCCTCTCCCGCACACATCTGTTATACACATTGCCACGGTGTACTCCGCTTGTTCAACAATGAACAAAATTATTTCCTCTCATTACTTCCCATGTTGCTTCAAAACCGCACTCGGAAAAATAAAACCACCAAAGGGGGGCTCGGCCAATCAAGCCTCCTGGACGGCCCAGCTTTCCAAACTTAGAGTCTGGGGAGTCGGGGGGTGGTGAGGGGAAAGCGCTGGGGTGTAGGGGGCGGAGGTTCGCTGCGGGCAAGGGAGCAGAGCCATAGTTGTGATGGACTGCTGTTGCTTCTTGTGTCTTTGTGTGTGTGTGTGTGTGTGTGGTCTGTGCAAGGGTCTGTATAAATGCCTTTGTGACTGTCTGGGTGTCTGTCTTTCTATGTCTGTCTGATGATCTATTTTTTGTTTGGTTTAAGGGATGCACCTGCAGCATATTGAAGTTTCCAGGCTAGGGGTCCAATTGGAGCTGCAGCTGCCAGCCTGTGCCACAGCCACAGCCACGACAATGCGGGATCTGAGACGCGTCTGTGACCTACACCATAGCTCGAGGCAATGCTGGATTCTTGACCTACTGAGCGAGGCCAGGGATCAAACCTGCAACCTCATGGATACTAGTTGGATTCGTTTCTCTGAGCTACAGTGGGAACTCCCTGATGATCTATTTGTATGTGTCAATCTTTGTGCTGCGTGCCAATTAATTTTCATTTCATTTCTTGTTGTTTTCCAGCTTTATTGAGGTATTATTGACATGTAACCTGCGATTTAAAAACAATTTTTATTAAAATGTAGTTGATTTACAGAGTTTTGCCAACTTCTGCTGTACAGCAAATGACCCAGTCATACATATATGTACATTCTTTTTTTTTTGGTCTTTTTTGTCTTTTTAGGACCGTACCTGCGGCATATGAAGGTTGGCAGACTAAGGGTCTAATCAGAGCTGTTGCCACCAGCCTATGCCACAGCCACAGCAACACCAAATCTGAGCTGCGTCTGCGACCTACACCACAGCTCATGGCAACGCTGGATCCTTGACCTGCTGAGCAAGGCCAGGGATTGAATCTGCAACCTCATGGTTCCTAGTCGGATTCGTTTCTGCTACGCCACGATGGGAACTCCAATACATTCTTTTTCTCATACTGTCTTCCGTCACGTTCTGTCCCAAGAGACTGAATATAGTTCCCTGTGCTGTACAGCAGTAATTTAAGGTGTCTGATGTGATGACATATTTTGCAAAATGATTACCACGTTAAGATCAGTTAGCATTTCCATCCCCTTACTTAATTACCTTTTGAAAAATGTGTGGTGATAACACCTAAGATCTACTCCCTTAACTTCCAGGTATATGATACAGTGTTGTTAACTCTAGTCACCATGCTGTACATTACATCCTCCGGGATGTATCTTATCGCTGGAAGTTTGTACCCGTTGACTAACGTTTCACCTTTATCCCTCCCTATATCTGCTGGCAACCACCATTCTATACTCTATTTCTGTGAATTTGGCTTTGTTCGTACCGTGTGGTATTTGTCTTTCCCTGTCTGGTTTATTTCACTTAGCATAATGGCCTCAACACCCATTCATGTTGCTGCAAATGACAGATCTCCTGCTTTTTTATGGCTGAGTAATATCCCATTGTATGTATATACTATATTATCTTTATCTAATCATCCATTGAAGGGTGTATGTCTATTTTATTTTATTTTTCTGGCTGCACCTCTGGCATATGGAAGTTCTTAGGCCAGGGATCGAATCTGAGCTGCAGCTGCAACCTATGCCACAGTTGCGGTAATGCTGGATATTTAACCCACTGTGCCACAAAGAGACTTCCCTGTATGTCTATTTTAAATAGCACTGAATGCTTACCATATGTCCGACCCCATACCCAACACTTTTGCTTACATGAGCGTTCCTATTTCATCTTTACAGCGACCATGACACAGAGACTGTGATCTTCACTTTATAGGTGACTGAACTGAGCCTTGCTTGTCCCCTCATCCGTTCATTCCTATATCTATTCAGTACTTCCTGCGTACCAGGCACTGTCTCAGGCACAAGGTAATGGCAATGAAGGAGGCCCATAAAGCTCCTGCTGCTGGGAGCTCATATCCCACTGGGAATAGGGAAAAGCACCTTTTAGACTAGTAAGCAAAGAAACATGATTTCAGAGCTAGTAAGTGGTGGAGCTGCCATGTGGTCACAGAACTTGTTAAGGATGAGCTACAACTCAAGAGGCCTGGGCAGGTACCAGGGTTAGCTGAACCCTTGTTCCAAGGGCATGTCTCTTCCAGGTGAAAAGAGGGCTCAGTATTGAATGCTCTGTTTGAAAGTCACCTTAGTCACCGACCTGAGGGAATGATGCACCCTTTAGCCCTGGGGGTCATGAAAAAATGACATCCCTCCACATGACTGTGAAGAATGACCTAGGTGAGCCCCACTCTGTGCCTCCTTCTGCAGGTGCCATGTTAATTGCTTGCTTAAGGTCTAAAAGGTGAGGAAAGGGCAACCTACTTTAAGATATTTGAGGTAGTGAGTCTCCCGTCCCTTGGAGGCATGTAAGCAGAGACTGTACTGTTCCATGGAAGAGAGTCTTCTGTTGGATAAGAGGTTGAACCAAATAATCTTTGAAGTTACTGCTATAGGTCCAATTCCAAGTTTCTGAGACATTAAAGTGTTGGTTATATTCAGGGCAAAGCAACTGAAATATATGAATATCTACCACTTCTGAGCCTTACCCACTCAAGAATCTTTTTTTTTTTTAAGCCTTTGAGTAATCCCTTTTTTGGGGTCTAAATTCAGGCACAGAAGTCAGCATAGTCAATAGAGGAGGCATTTGATTTACAGAGCTAGTAGAATGGATGGTTCTGAGCTGGAGTTAAAACTCTGCTGTACCATTCACTTGCTGAGTGACCTTGAGGAAGTGACTAAACCTCTCGGAACCTCTGTCTTCCCATCTGTAAAATGGGGCTAGTAATAGAACTTACCCCAAAAAGTTGATATGATGGTTGAATGAGATACTCCCTGTAAAGCTTTATCAGAGTGCTTGACATGGAGCCAGCACTTTATATACATAGTATTATAATTATTATTTATTCCATAGATACTTATTGAAGACCAGTTAGCTGTCAAACTTAGGGAGTCATCGGCAATATGTACAAAGAGAAAAGATCCTTCTGCGGCTAGAGAAAACCCTTATCTTCCTACTCTAAGGGGTATCAATATGGACAGGAAATTCAAGACAACATGCACATCCCTCCTCTCAGTTTTCAAAACGTCTTCCCACGAGGTCACATTTGGATGAAATCCAAGGCTGGGGTGATTTTATCAGAATCGGCTTTTCCCAACGAGACTGCACTTGCTATCGATATATAATATAGCGTTATTTATTACTTGTTGAATACCCACAGTCTGTTCAGCCCTTTACAAGAGATAAGGAAGATAAGTCCTGGGCCCTGGAGGGGTTTGTGATTTAAGTTACTCAGATTCAAAGTGCACCCGCTGAGAAAGTTGGATGCCCCAGGCACATTGTTGACTCAAGTCATTTATTCCTCCCATTAGTGAGAGGCTGGACTGGGATCTTTGCAGAGTTTTTCTTTAATATAGAAAAAACAATAACAGCAGAGGCTATTAAAATTAATTAAAAAAAAAAACAACCTTTTTCTGAACTGGAAGCCATGGAACAGTAAGTCATCACAAACCATAAAACAGAGATGGTTTTGATTTCCTGTCCTCCTTTATATGATTCCAACTTTGAAACTTTAGCATCTAGGCTCTTTTACCATATGGGGGTGGGTAAGGCAGGATGGTGGCTTTTGAAAGGTGAGGAAAGAAATGCAACTGGATGCATTTTTCCTGAAGTTTGGCATGTTTATGAGCATTCCGTATGTTCTAGCAAAATATGCCAAGATCCCATTAAACCCTGGTTCCCTCACTCTGGTTCTTTTTCAAGAAGTTATGTCCATAAGAGAGTGTGAATTCATCACTATATAGTTTCTAAAAGGGAGGCAGATTCCCGTGGACCCAACGAGAGAAGGAGTTTCTGGATGTTCGCTGGCAATGTAGTGAACTTGCCCCCAAGTTGGTCAGTTCTGTCCAAAGCTGCAGGGAAATTGGATGGGGGTAAAGCACGAAGAGGTTTGTTTAAAATGGTAGCTTCAGAGTTCCCGCTGTTGCACAACAGGATGGGTGGTGTCTCTGCAGCGTCAGGGTGCAGGTTCAATACCCAGCCTGGCACAGTGGGTTCAAGGATCTGGCATTGCTGAAGCTGAGGTGTAGGTTGTAACTGCAGCTCACATCTGATCCTTGGCCCTGGAACTTCATATGTCATGGAGCGGCCAAAACAGAATAAAATGAAATAAAATGGGAGCTTCTCATCTTGACATTGGTCTGATCCCTCATGCTAGGGAGAAACTTGGGAGTTACCCTGGGTTCGATTTCTCCGTTTTCCCCATCAGTCATATTATGGCTCTGTACACTCTGGTTAGCTCTTTAATCCACTCTGCTCGCACCCTGGTCCAAGCAGCCCTTGTCTTTTTTTGTGAGTGGTTGAAGGACCTTTATTTTATATTTTAAAATTTTAATGATGATTTTTGTTTTTTCTATTAGAGTTGGTTTACAATGTTCTGTCAGTTTTCTATTGTACAGCAAAGTGACCCAGTCACACACACACATATATTTTTTATTGAAGTATTGTTGATTTACAATGTTTCAGGTGTACAACAAAGTGATTTAGTATGTGTATATTCTTTTTCAGATTTTTTTCCATTATAGGTTATTACAAGGTATTGAATAGAGTTCCCTGTGCTATACAGTAGGTCCTTGTTGTTTATCTATTTTATATATAGTAGTGTGTATCAGTTAAAACCAAATTCCCGATTAATCCCCCCCCCGCTTTCCTCCCCTTACCCATTCCCCTTTGATAACTTTAAGTTTGTTTTCACTGTCTTTATTGATTTATTTTTAGTTTTTGTAGGACTGCAGGAACATGGACATTCCCAGGCTAGGGGCTGAAAAGGAGCTGTAGCTGCCAGACTACACCACAGCCACAGCGACACCAGATCCGAGCCGCATCTGCAACTTACACTGCAGCTCATGGCAATGCTGGATACTTAACCCACTGAGTGAGGCCAGGAATTGAACCTGTGTCCTCATGCATACTAGTTGGCTTCGTTACTGCTGAGTCACTGTGGGAACTCCTGGATTACTGTCTTTATTTAGAAGACAAAGATAATTTCCTAACATTCCTAGTCCTCTTTTCCTGCTGATTTGTTTAGATTCTCGTCATTCATTCATTCTGTCTTATTGTAGTTTGACATATACATAGCAAAGGGCAAATCTGGTAAGGATCACGGTTCCATAATGTTTTTATGAAATGAAGCCCGCTCCCAGAAACAACATTCTCAACCCCCTATGAGCCTCCTCATTGTCCTTCTCACTCATTACCTTACTCCATCCAAGGGGAATCACTCTCCAGACATACTCATAGATAGGGCTTTACCTGATTTTTTTTTCTTTCTTTTTAGGGCCGCGCATGAAGCATATGGAGCTTCCCAGGCTAGGGGTCTAATCGCAGCTGTAGCCACAGGCCTACATCACAGCCACAGCAATGCCAGATTCGAGCCGCATCTGGAACTACACCACAGCTTATGGCAACACCAGATCCTTAACCCACTGAGCGAGGCCAGGGATCGAACCCTCAGCCTCATGGTTCCTAGTCAGATTCATTTCCGCTGCACCATGAAGGGAACTCCTTTACCTGGTTTTGATGTTTATACAAAGTGGAATCGTCCAGTAGGTAGAGTCAGTTCCGTTATAATGCTTGTTTTGAACATGCACATTTGTTCCAGCCTGATTAACATATCAGAGAACAGTGTGTGCATAAGGCAGATTTTGCACTGACTTTCATGTGATTTTGTTGAGAGGAACACTACATAAATGTGGAAAACCACCCCCTTGGGAAGAATACATAAAATGCACGCACCCCAAGCATTTCCCTTTCTCCTTTCACTGTGTCTATAATGAGCCACATTCATTCAGTTATTTTTCCTGTTTCAAACAACCCCTTTTCATCACTCCACAGGAACCCACAAGCTGCAAACCTTCTGATGCCACTTCCACAAACACACTCCAGGACTTTTCCAAAGCATCATATTTATTGTAGTATTTATACATTAAAAAAAAAACCCTGAACATTTGTAAAACTGTGCTACTATTTTTATGAGTTTCCTATTCTTTTCCATGTGTCACCAAAAAAGCTTTCTTTTCATTTTCCCCTAGCCCTATTTCTGCATAAGCCCTGTGGGTTTTATAGAGCAATTTTTTCATAGGGTATTGCTTTTCGGGTATGCCGATGCCATGTCATGGTCATGGCAGCACTGTCCCTTTTTGTATCTGTTTCTTTCTTTTAGCAATCTCACGTTTGTGAAAGTCATCTACATAACTGCACAAAGTTGTGGACTGGTCATTTTCAAGATTGCTTTTGACAAGACTGCATAAGGATAACACAATTTATTAATCCATCCTGCTATGGCTGGGCATTTGGAATATTTCCAATTTTTGGCCTATTTCAAATAGGATGACTATGGATATGCGAAAATGTATATTTTATCATTTTCCTTGGGCACCTACTTAGGAGTAGAAATATTAGACTCTCAAGGTAGAAAGGTATGTAGCTTTAATAGAAATTCCCATAGAGTTTTCTGAAGTGGTGGTACCAATTTTCCCTCCCACCCGAAGTTTATGAGCTCTCCTAAGCTGCCCATTTATTTGTTAACTGTGATGTTATAAAAAAAAATAAGTATGGGAGTTCTGTTGTGGCTCACTGGTAACAAACCTGACTAGTAGCCATGAGGACTTGGGTTCGATCCCTGGCCTTGCTCAGTGGGTTAAGCATCTGGCATTGCCATAAGCTGTGGTGTAGGTCAGACCCCGCTCAGATCTGGCATTGCTGTGGCTGGGGCGTAGGCTGGCGGCTACAGCTCCGATTCAACACCTAGCCTGGGAAACTGCCCTATGCTGTGGGTGGGGCCCTAAAAAGCCTAAATAAATAAATAGTAAGTATGTGATCTTTGTCCCTGGTTCCTAGCACACACCTCCCCAAAGCCTTGGCATTTCTGGAGTGGTCACAGTCCCATTTGTATCTAATGGGATAACTGGGTAGCTTTAGAAGAGGGGCTGGTCACCTGAAGACCAAGCCATAATTGGAGGATTGGAACTTCCAGTGCCCCACCCCCACAATCTCTGGGGAGGGGAGAGGCTGGAGATTGAACCAGTCACCAAAAGTCCATGATTGGATCAAGCTTGCCCTTGTCATGCACCTCCATGCGACTCCCCCAAAACACGGTTTGGAGAACTTCTGGACAGGGAGGTGCTGGGAGGATGTCCAGCCTGGAGAGGGCGTAGGGGCTCTGCGAACCCGCTTGCCCGCTCCAAACCTTGCCCTGTGCGCCTCCTCCATCTGGCTGCTTCTGAGCTGTGTCTTTATAACAAACCAGTGAACGTAAGTGAATTGTCTCCCTGAGTTCTCTGAGCCATGCTAGCAAACAAATTCCAGGGGAGGAAGGTTGTAAGGGCTCCTGATCTGCAACCAAGTCAGCCAGCTGGGGGTGGGGGGTACCTTGGGGACCCAATAGTTGTGACTGAAGTGAGGGCCATCTTGGGAACTGAGCTCTTGGACCTAGAGACTATGACGCCAACTCCAGGTGGTTAGTGTCAGAGTTGAAACGAATTGTAGGACACCAGCTTGGTGCCTGGAGATTTGGATGATTGTTTGGTGTGAAGAAAACAGCTCACGCATTTGATCTCAGAAGTGTTGTAACTAAAAACAGTTCACCAACCCTTGATGTTACTAGATTTATTTCTCATTTTATCTACTCTGATGGTTGTCCAACCTCTATCCTTCAGCCCTTCAATATTGTCACTGTATCCAACAGCCAGAGTGAACTTCAGATATGCAGGTCTAATCATGTCACTTCCTTTATTTATTTATTTATTTATTTATTTTTTAATTTATTTTGGTCACACTGCTGCATATGGGAATTCCCAGGCCAGGGACTGAACCCATGCCACAGTTGCAACCTGTGCCACAGCTGTGGCAATGCAGGATCCTTAACCCACTGGGCCACATGGGAACTGAGCTACAGCTTCTGGCCTACACCACAGCCTCAGCAATGCCAGATCTAAGCTGTATCTGTGACCTACACCACGGCTCACGGCAATGTGGGATCCTTAACCCACTGGGCGATGCCACGGATCAAACCCACATCCTCATGGATATTAGTTGGATTTGATTCTGCTGAGCTACAATCAGAACTCCCCAAACAGAAGTATATTTATAACCAAAAACATAAATGACAAAATGATGTAGTGCAGAGGTTGGCAAACTAAGTCCCATGAACCAAATTCGGCCCATCACCTGTTTTCGTAAGGCTCAGGAACTGAGAATGCCTTTTACCTTTTTTAATGATTGAAATTAAAAAAAAAAGGATTAATGCTTTGCAATGCATGACATTTAAAAGAAATTCAAATTTCAGTGTCCTTAATAAAGTTTTATTAGAATATAGTCACACCCAATTCATTTATGTATCATTTTGGACAGCTTTTGCACTGCAGTGGCAGAGTTGAGTAGTTATAACAGACATCACAGGGCCCACAAAGTCTAAAATATTTCCTATCTGACACTTTCCAAGAAAATGTTGCTGACCCCTAATTTAACAGAATCCTTTCTGCCTAATTCAGTGGGTAAACAAACACAGAGTCTTGCAAAGACGCAAAGATGCCTAATGATAGTTTGTTAGGGACTTTCATAGTAAGTAAATCCTTTGATTTTCCTCTTCCAGTTTACAACTTCCTAAGAAGCAATTCAGTGAGTTTATCATTCCTAGTACCTTAACCTGAAAAATTCAAGAGACCCTCAAGGTGAGTTATAATTCGTTCCTTGGGGAGAAGAAACGTCCGCAGGGAGAGTTTCTTCAAGGACTCACCTGCTTTCCATCCTCCTTTCTGTTAACTCAGGTCGCTCAAGCAAAGCTTTGGTTTCACCGAGGTTGATGAAGTTCAACAACAAAGGGAATATCTAGTTGCTCAATTCTAGGAGAGGGACAGGGAGGAAACCTGGCTCCTGGTCAGCTCCAGCTGCATGGGCTTCCAGGGCAGCCTCGGAGGCAAAGTGTTGCAAGCACACCAGGTATTTGCAAAGTCAAAGTCCCCGATTCCAGCCACGTTCCAAAGGAACTCGGTGTTTTTCACTGTAATTGAAGTTGATGCATTTTATATTTACCCTCTAAGGTCAGGGAAACCTGGATCTAACATCAATCCATCTGCTCTTCCCCGAAGCATTTCTGATTCCTCCTCTATGGTGTAAATGGTTCACGATTTCTTTATCCTTGTCTCTTCCCAATGTTGTGCCTGTCACTGGGCCAACTCAGAGAAAACCTTCACTAAGTGAGTGAAACTCTTGATCACTGGGTCTGCGTCTCAGTGAAATCAGCCAATTTCTTTCACGTTTAATTGCTGTCTTTACCGAGCATTTATTTTTCTTTAAAGAATTTCTCTGCCTCACATCTGCTAGAATAAATGAATAGTTGGTCCCCATCTCAACTCATTCATTTTCTTAGAACAATCAGTGTGTTTGTCAAAGAAGACAGAGAGCAGGGAAGGGGGTACTTCAAGAAAATGATGGACTGAGGCCCATTTGCATTTTATTATCTATTAAAATGGAGTCCTGACCCCAAGGTTAAAAAAAGAATTACACAATTTTCAAATGAATCAAAATGATACGGAAGAGCATTGAATAAACTCTGCTCCTTCTTTAACCCCTACCCCTGCTTCTTCCTTACTCTTAAGGGTTAACAACATCAACAGTTGGCTATGTATCTTTGAACTCTTATTTCCGTGATGGATTTGTTTTTCCTAGAGGTTGCTTCTTATTTGGGGCCACGATAAACAACACTGCTATGAACATATTTGTAAATATGCAAGTAGTTTTGCAGAATAGATTCCTAAAGGTGAGAACGATGGGCCCCAAAAAATGTGTATTTCACATTTTGATAGAGAACTGCCATTTTGCTTTCCAGAAAGACATTCCTAATTTAAACCACCAACAGGAGTGCGTGGAAGCAATTGTTTTCCAGCATCTTCACCAATAGTGGATGTTATTAATTGAAAAAAAAAAGTTTTACCCCTTAGCCGAAGGATAGCTTATTATTTTTTTTTAAAGTTAAGTTCATTGAAATATAATTAATGTGCCATAAAACATACCCTTTTAAGAATACATTTTGATGAATTTGACATGACTCCACCACTGTAATCAAGAAATAAAACATTTCCACTGCCCAAAAATGTTCCTTTGTGCTCCTTCGTAATCCATTCCTTTCTGTCACCTCCAACTCCTGGTATCCACTGATCTGTTTTCTGTTTGTTGAGATTTGACTTTTCCAGAAGGGCACAGAAATGGAAATTATATTAGATAATTTTTGGTGTCAGGCCTCTTCTGCTAAGTAGAATGAGTGCTTTTGCAACTCATCCACAGTTTGGTATGTGTCAGTGATTTGTTCTTTTTTATTGCCATGTAGTATTCCATCACATGGATATACCACAATTCACTTAAACATTCTTCAGTTGATGGACATTTGTTTCAATGATTTGGGCTATTATAAATAATTATGTTATATGTATTAATTTTTAGGTCACATTTATAGGTATGAACATGTTCTAATTTCTTTTGGGTAAATTTCTAGGAATGGAATTTCTGAATTATATTATTAGTGCATGGTTAAATTTATAGTAAGTGGTGAACTCTTATCTAAACTGGTTGTACCAGAGTTCCTGTTGTGGCACAGTGGTTATGGAATCCGACTAGGAACCGAGGTTGCAGGTTCTATCCCTGGCCTTGCTCAGTGGGTTTCCAATCTGGTGTTGCCATGAGCTGTGGTGTAGGTCGCAGATGCGGCTCGGATCCTGCATTGCTGTGGCTGTGGCATAGGCTGGCAGCTGTAGCTCGGATTAGACCCCTAGACTGGGAACCTCCACATGCTGTGGGTGTGGCCCTAAAAGGACAAAGGCAAAAGAAAAAAAAAGATAAAGTGGTTGTACCATTTTCATCCTCATTGTATTAGTTTGTTAAGTCTGCCAAAACAGAGTACCACAGACTAGGTGGCTTAAACAACAGAAATGTATTGTTTCACAATTCTGGAGGCTGGAAGTCCAAGACCAAGGCCTTGGCAGGGTTGGCTTATGCTTTTGCTCCTTTCTCCATGGCTTGTCGGAGGCTGTCTTCCCCCTGTGGCTTTACATGAACTATGCCTTCCTTCTGTGCATGTTTGTGTCCTAATCTCCTCTTTGCATAAGGACACCCGTCATATTGGATTAGAACCCAATCTAATGACCTCATTTCAACTCAGTCACCTTTTTAAAGGACCTGTCTCCAAATACACTCACCTTCTGAGTTGTGGGGAGTTAGGACTTCACCATATGAATTTTGGGGGACACAGCACAGCTCCTAACACCCATCAACAAGGTCTGAGGGCTTTAGTCATCCTGCCTCCTCACCACACTCGAGTCCCAGTCCTTTTTTTTTTTTGATTGTTTCAGCATTTCAAATCCTCCTAGGCTGTTTTTTATTTATTTTTACAGCTGTACCTGCAGCATCTCTAAGTTCTTGGGCTAGGGGTCAAACTGGACCTGCAGCTGAGGCCTATGCCACAGCCATGGCAACGCAAGATCTGAACCGTATTTGCAAGCTATGCTGCAGCTTGTGGCAATGCTGGATCCTTAACCCACTGAGCAAGGCTGGGGATTGAACCCACATCCTCATAAATGAATCAAGTCCTTAACTTGCTGAGCCATGTTGAGAACTCCTTTTAAAAATTTATTTATGTATTATGTATGTATGTATTAAGTTTTGGCCTTGCCCTTGGCATGTGGAATTTCCTAGGCCAGAGACTGAACCTGCACTGCAGCAGTGACAGCTATCGGATCCCCAACCTGTTGAGCCACCAGGGAATGCCAACCAGTCTTTTAAATTTTTGACGTTCTGGTAGTTTGTAGAACTCATTGCTGTTTTCATGTACTGTTTTTTTTTTCTTTTTGAGCAAAGAAGAGCTTGGTCTCTGAGTGTTGGCTCAATCCCATTGCTGAGTAGGTCAAGGTCATTATGGTGACCAGCCAACGTGCCAGTCTTCCAAAAGACTCTGTCATTGTTTAGAGCTCTAGAAAGTATGGATGGCTTGATGCAAAACATTGACTACTCCTTGCAAAATGACCTTTGTCTGACTGATATTGTGAGGTCTTCACACATTCTTGGAAGTTAAACAGGAGTTGTGAAAACACTTGAGGTCAGATGCAGCCAATGCTTGGCAGGGGCTGATGGTTTCAGCTTTCTTAAGATAACCCTGAAGAGTGAGCTGTGGCCAATGCAAGAGTCTAGAAAAATAAAATAAAACCAAGTCTTGAATTAAATAAAATGAAGGAAAGATTTATGACATGAATGAGAGCTGCTTTTTGGGGAGATAGGACGAGGTAACGCATCGACTTATTGGATTCAATTTGATCAAAGTTGCTTAACCTGACACAAATGTCATTGAAGACAAAATGGGACATTTTTCCTGGGACACTGGACTTCAACCAAGCAGAATGAAGTGATAAGTGACATGCTTCTTAATAATTACCCTCCCAAATGGTGGGGTATACAGGTGTAGGTATAGCTAGAACTCTGTCTGCCTATCTATCTATCCATCTATCCTGATGTCAGTAGATATATTTATAAATGGATGGATGACAGAGGGATAGATGGATATCTTTTGTAATGCAATCTGTTCTTTTCTGTTTGCACAAATGCTTCCATTTCAGATTCAAAGCACAATAATATTCATCCACTTCTTTACTTCCCATTTCCTTCTCCCCCATCCGCCCCTACATCCAAGCCCACAAAAGTGGCTCTGATAGATGTGGAGCGATATTACAATTGATTGGCCTGCCCCTGAGGGTGCATCCGTGTTTTGTCGTGAGTGGGGCGGCTGAAAGGGGGTCGGGTAATAGAATGACTTGGCCTACAAGACAGCTCCTCCTTGATGAACAATCAGACACAAATGTCAATAACAATTAGATTGTCTGTAAGCTCCAGTCACTTAGGGCTCCGGGAGCCTGTCCACAGGGCCTGGATTGAAACCCTCAGCCTTGTGAACTCCAAATCAGGTTTGGCATCGGGAATGAAAAGCCATCAGTAGTAATAGTATTACGAGGCTGTTGGTCGAAGAAGTGCAAAGGGCTTGGGACCAAGTGCCGGCTCTTGTGTGTCGCAAGGAAAAGAATGATGGTGTGGAAGCAAAGAGATGCGAGGGAAGGCAAGATAGGAGCTGGGGGTACTCAGGGGCACCTGGAAGTGAATGGGCAAGGAGCCATCTTGCCTACAAGCATGGTCTTCAGTCCTGGCTCTACCATTTGTAAGCTGTGTGACCCTGGACTCTTGCGGTCCTTGTCTCAGTTTTCTCACCGTAAAATAGGGTTGTAATAGAACCTAAAAGGAGGTAGCGTTATCTTATAGGGTTGTGCTAAGTAATCATCATCATGAATGATTAGTATTATTGGCAGAGCCACAGGTGGTCAATAAATTTAGCTTCTGAGTGCCTGGCACCGGACTGTTTTATGTGTCATGGGTCATTTACTCTCCACCGTGGCCCATTTTGAAGTGGAGCAGATATAATCACAGATGTCAAGCCCTTAGCTCCGTGCCTGGCATTTAATAAATCATGATTATCTTTACCAAACCTGTCCCGTGGGTGATGTGGGGGCCACTAAGAAAAGTGAAAACCAGAAAGAGGTACTGACCAGAATATGAAACACTCTCATTTTCTCAGTCCCTGACTGAGAGGAAGGGGGTGGGGTGGGCGTGGCTCAATCAACAGGGAGAGAGAAACACAGGGGACCGGAAGGAAGATGCTGGGCGCTAGCGTCTGCATCTCGTCCTTGTGAATCAGGCACTGCCTGTTTGAGGGGGAACGCTGGGCAGCGGCGAGGACAGGAGGGAGCAGGATTTCAAAGACAAGAACTCCTTCCCTGTGGAAGGAAGAGATGGGAGGATGAAGCGAGCCCCCCAGGCCTCTGACCTGGGGGTGGAGTGCCGAGCAGTGGATTCCCCTCTGGCATCTGCTTAGCGGGAAGTCTCCCTAGCCGACCGAGGTGAAGACTTTGAATGACTTTGACTCCCTTTGACTCCAACGGCAACTGCTTGTTTTTTCCAGCTTGCCCTGCTCTTCCTCTAAGCTCATTTCTTGGCCATCTCTTCCACTAGTTCCTCCCCACTCACCCAACTCGAATACTCCACACCCTCTAGATTGCCCTGCTGAGCGTCCCATCAACAAGGAAGGTGGAGTCTAAGGAGGGGCAAGCTTTGGTTCAAATTTTGGCTGTGTTGCTTGTTATCTATGTGAAACGGGACCAGTGGCTTTGCCTCACTAAGGCAAACTCATCTTTGACAGACGAGTTTTCTCATCTGTCAAAAGAAGGAAATTGTACATTTCTTATAGAGTTGTGGGGCTTCCAGGGGCTCCTGTTACAATTATCTGTTGCCGCATAACAAACGACCCTGATGGGTTAAAAGAGGGAGTTATATTAATTTTTTTTCATCCCTCTGCAACTTGGAGAGGGCTTAATGGGCTCAGCCTCTATGGTCCACCTGGTGACAGCTGGAGCAGTCCCCCAGCTGGAATGCTGGGTGCTGTAATCATCTGGAGGCTTGACCACTCTTGTGTCTGGTGATTGGTGAGGCCTCTGTTGGGTCAGATAGCCAGAACCCCTACACGTGGCCTCTCCATGTGGCTACTTGGCTTCCTTACAAGATGGTGGCTAGTTTCCAAGAATGGGCATCCCAGGTGAGGAAGACAGCCAGGTGGAAGAAATACTTCTTGCGTTTTCTGACCTTACTTGAACGCCACAGAGGATCACTCCTGGTGCTTTCTGCTCATCAGGGAAATCGCCAAATTCCGCCCAGTTTCGAGGGGAACAGAAAGACTCCATTGGTTGATGGGGGAGTGGCAGAGTTCTAGAAAGGCCTACAGAACCGGCGAGATGTTGTGGCCATTTTGGGGGAAATCCATTGTGCCACAGTTAATATACATACAAGTCTCTAATAGGCTCTGGTGCACAGGAAGTTGATGGTATCTCAAGTTCAAGCTCTTTCTGCAATCTGAAATTGTAGGATCCCGGAGGGCTGAGATCTGACAATTCTCTGTTACCCTGAACAGTGCAAGACTCAGAGGGGATATGTGGCAAGTGTTTGTTGAATGATTAATGCATGGTTTTCAATACTTCAACTTAGTGGTCCCCAAAACTGGCTGCTGAGTGAAATCACTGAGGAGGTTGCTTAAAATTATCCCTAACCTCTGCTCTTGACCTACTGAATCAGAATCTTTGAGGTTAGAGTCTGGGGACAAGCATTTTTTAATGACTTCCTTCGGTGGTTGAGATGTGTCAATGTGGGGACCAGCATTTTCAAACCGTTGGTTTAACTCAGGAGAATTTGAGATACCTAGTATGAACAAGCTGGCCCATTTTATAGAGGGGCAAACTGAGGCTCAGAGGATGAAAGGACTTGCCCAGAGGCACGCAGTGAATTAGACTACCTTCTGAGAAGCAGTGGTCTAAGGACCCCAGGCACTGTGGCTAGCTGGCAAAGGTAATATTTTTGGGCTAGAAATTTGGTGGTAGTGGGGAGAAAGCTTTAGAGGTTAAGTTGGCAATTCTCTGATTTATATGCTTCCCTCCCTTTGATTCTCTTGCCACATTTGAGTAGCATATGCAGTTAATTCACTTCCTACTTTTCTTTAAACTCACTTTTTTCCATAAATGAATTTAACTTCCTCCTAACTAACAATAGCCACAAAAGTAGAGGTGGGTTGACCTAGTTCCAGGCTTGTTCTAACACATATAGAAATGTGTATGTAGCTACTTAAACACACAAACAAAAACTTTTGACTGTGTAACACTTAAAATCATCCTGTACGGTGAGTGGTATGTGTCTCAGGCAGAACTGGCTACATAAATTGTGGGCTCAGTGGAAAATGAAAATGTGGGGCCTCTCCTTCAAAAATGGTTAAGAAATTCAAGACAGCAACAGTGGAACATTAAGCTAAGCTCAGGGTCCTTCTGAGTGCAGGGTAGTCAAAAGCCAAAGAAGCTGGCCTCAGTTCAGACTCTGGGACACACTGTTTCCAATAGGACCAGTTGGGAGTTCCTGCAGTGGCACAATAGGTTAATGATCCCGCTTGTCTCTGGCGTTGCTGGTTCCATCCCCAGCCTGGCGCAGTGGGTGAAGGATCCAGCCTTGCCGCAGCTGTGGTGTAGATTGCAGATGCAGCGCGGGTTCGATCCCAAGCCTGGCAACTTCCAGATGCTGTGTTAAGAAAAGGAAATAAATAAATAAATAAATAGGGCTGGTCAACCAGCTCAGCCCAGGTTCCTGGGGCCAAGGACATTGCGAATTGACTCCTTGCCAACACCAAAGGGACACCTAGATCTCAAAAGGCTGGATGTGAAGTCTGGGGTCTCCATGGAGTCGAGAGAACACTCTGGGGTCTACATGGAGCCTGTCCCCCAGGAATCCTAAACCCACGCGAGCCAGGAGACATGTTCCAGAGACAGTTTTCCTAGAGGGACCAGCAGGAGGAACTTGAGAGGGATGTGCTCCAGAGCGGGAATGGGGAGTAGTGCGTTTCTGTTTGGTGATGAGTTCTGTGTGGTTAATAATCACGTGCGGGGCTAAATATTTTCCTTCCATTGTCATGGAAGAAGGAGATATACAGAGCACCAGGGGAACAGAGAGGGGTAAGGGAGGCAGGCAAAATAGGATGGATCCCAAAAAAAGGGGAAAAAGTTAATATGGATTTATAGAACCCTCAAAGTAGTTTCAACATCCTTTTTGGCCTGGCTGCTTGTGTTACCTTCAGGAGGCTGCCAATATCTATGAAAAACTCGTGCTCTTGGCTTCGTGGATCAAAATACTGGGCGGATGTAGTGCTCGGAGCAAGTATCAAGGGACCCTGTACGTTCCTTGGGTTTTGTGTTAGAAGCCATCAGCAATGATTTCAGTAGTGTTGCTGTTTCAAGCGCGTTGGTATTTCACGCTCGTTTTTAAATAGAGTCAGCCAAGCCCAGAGCCCCCAAAACACCCCTCGTGGGGCCAGCTCTCCCTCGGAAAAGCCGTGAGGTCGGCAGCAATTGTTTCTGCTGCTTGGCATGAAACCAGTTAAAGCCGTTTTCAATTCACTGTGGAGAGTCTGTAGGAAAATCATGTTTTGTTGTAACGGACACTAGCTCTTAAAAAAAAAGCCTTTGTCTTCAGTTTTTTTTTGTTTTTGGTGCTCCTAGTATTGAACTGAAACAAGTAACATGTAAAACTGCTGTTTAACAAAGAGCCAAGCTCTCCTGTCCAATGAGAAGGGGGAAGTGCATCTTTAGAAATAGTGCCATCCATTCGCTGCCCCAGGGGGACAGTTACGGTGTCCCAGGTGTTTTGGAGAAGTTACCTAATTCCATCCTCAACATCAGGAGGTAGGCATGCTATTTCTCATTCACAGAGGCTGAAACTGAGGTTCTGATGAGTGGGGTGACTTCCCCAAATTGTGGAGGTGCTGGAATGGAGATTTGAATCCCTGCTGGTCCAACTCTTAAACCCTGTGATGGAACAGGGACATTTTCGTATTCTTAGCTAAGACATATCACTCTCGTGAATGAACTTACTCCCTCGACGAATATTTATTGGACACCTACTACGTGCTGGGCACTGTCTTAGGTGTTCTTCATGCCAAGGGGAGCAAACCCAAAGGCAGTTCCATCTTTCATGGCTCCCTAGAAGACCTCATTTTTCTTCTGCCCCTTCCCATGGATGGTGTTCTACAAAGTTCCCTTGGAAACAAATACCCTCTCTGCTTTCCTCTGGGGTAGCTGTTGTGCACCAGGCTTTAGCTGTGTATTGGTTTATTTGCCTCTCCTCATCAAATGATGAACCCCAAGAAAATGAAGGCTGTACCCCAGTCTTTTGGCAAAGGCATCTTCCCAACTCCAAACAAACATGGGGCCCTGGACCGTGTGGCCGATCATTGTATTCCAACCCTGGCCACAGTGATTGGTCCAGGTAGGAGTGTGTGACTCAGGCTTGGCCAATCAAATTGCTTCCCTAGGATTGTTTTCCAGTAGAGCTGGTAGGGAAGAATTTGTTGTTGCTCATTCAAGTGGGGCTATAATTCCAGCTTCCAGGCGGGAGCTGACTTTGAAAGAAAGCAGAGACAGAGGACCGCCGGATCTGAGTCTTTGATTCTGGGCATCCTTAAGGCCAGTTTCCTGCGTGTTCTTTCTGTGGTTTGATAGGCGAGTCACTACCCCTCCCCCCAATTGGATTAATGTCATTGGAGTTGACTTTCTATCACTTATATCCAGAGTCCTGATGAGCACATCCTGGGTAACCATCATGACAGCTACAGAGGAGAGAACTGGAGTAGTGCTAAAGCCATTTATATAGGCAGGTGTGGGGTATCAAGCCAGACTTAGGTGGGCACGTGGGTGTGTATGAGTGCCGGGAGTGGGCAGAGGTGGTGGCAGCTGGGGGATTGAATGACACAGCAGTCAAGAGTCTGGGCTTTTAGAGACTAAAGGTCTTGGGTTCAAAATCCAGCTCGTGTCCCAGACGAGCTGTATAACATTGGCAGGTTACTTAGCCTCCTGAGCCCACTGCTATGAATCTGGTGAGATATGGAAAGAGTGCTCCAAGAGGGTATGTATATGCGCCACTGGAGCCAGAAAGTGTCTGAAAGATCATGTGTTATCCTCTGTGCTGGGAAGTTGCCCCATCCCCTTTCACTACGTGTTTGTTTGTTTTTGTCTTTTTAGGGCCACACCCACAGCATATGGAGGTTCCCAGGCTAGGGGTCCATGCGGAGCTGTAGCTGCTGGCCTATGCCACAGCCACAGCAATGCCACCAGATCCAAGCTGCATCTGCAGCCTACACCACAGCTCCTGGCAACACCAGATCCCTAACCCACTGATCGAGGCCAGGGATTGAACCTGCATCCTCGTGGATGCCAGTTAGATTTGTCTCTGATCAGCCATGACGGGAACTCCACTTTTCACTTCATGTTCATGAACAACATGGATTGAGAGTCCTCTCCATGTGTAAGGCACCAGGGACACAGCGTCAAATAAAATAGACAATAACCCTGATCTTTCGGAGCTTACACTTACACTTGATGGGTGGACCCACAGATAGCACTGCCCTAAGGCAGGAGCGTTCTGTGTGCTGTGGGCACATTTGTGAGGGAACTGGGCATTCCAGAAAGGCTGCCAAGGGAAAACTGTACGTAAGTGGAGACACAGACAATGTGGAAAAAGGACTTGGGGGACTGAGGAGAAGAGGGTGCTTCTGGTGGGGAACCCAGTAGAGGCAAAGGCTTAGCAGTGAAACTCAGCAGGGCCCCTTTCAGGAAAGCACAGTTAGTTGGAGTCAGAAGCAGGAGTTTTTCAGAAATGGGGCTGGAGAAGTAAGTGGGGAAGATGTTGCTGAGTCTGGGGTCTCATATTTAAGACGTTAGGACTTTATCTCTAGGGCCGTGGGGACCCTTTGAAGAGCTTCGGGAAGACCCTTCCAGAAGTCCTTTGGAAAAAAAAAAAAGAAAAACTAGAAAAAACATAAAAGAGGAGTTCCCGTTGTGGCTCAGTGGTTAACGAATCCGACTAGGAACCATGAGGTTGCGGGTTCGATCCCTGGCCTTGCTCAGTGGGTTAAGGATCCAGCGTTGCCGTGAGCTGTGGTGTAGGTCTCAGACGCGGCTGGGATCCCGCGTTGCTGTGGCTGTGGTGAAGGCCGGCAGCTACAGCTCCTGTTAGACCCCTAGCCTGGGAACCTCCATATGCTGCTAGTGCGGCTCTAGATAAAGGCAAAAAAGGACAAAAAAAAAAGAAAAACCAGAAGTCCTTTGGAGGTCAGAGAAGAGGAGATATCAGACCAGAATCCTGGATCCAAGATGGAAAATTCTCAGAAAGTCCAACCTCCCGTTTTCCAGATGGACAAACTGAGTTCCCGAGAGGAAAGGTGATTAGCCCAAAGTCACAAAGCTGGTGAGCAAAGGTGCTGGAACCAGAGTCCAGGTCTGGACTGGAAGCAGTGTTTTTTTTTTTTTTTTCTGCCCCTGGGGTTCTTCCATCCAAGCCCCCACTTGGGCCAAATCCGGCCCCTCATAGCTCTTGAACTAGGCAAAAGCTTCAATTCCTCACGTACACACAGCCACGCTGTCTCAGGAAGCTCGCAATAAATTTTTTTTTTTTCCGGCAACGCCTTGCTCCCATCCCTGCAAAACAATGTATTTATTATTGCTAAGCCTTTTCCATCTTTGAGGAGAAAATGCATACCACATGACTCCCCAAAGCCGAGCCGTCCCGGTTTACAAATACAGTCCGTTAATAGCTTTGTAAACATTTATTCAGGATGACAGCTGAGGGAAACATGTGGCATTAATTAAAAGGCTCAGCAACTCGGCCTATTAAGAGGGAGGTTAAATCTGAATTAGTTGGCTTTGCTGAGACAAGAGGCTCTGGGGAGCAAAACTTTGCTCTTACATGTTCAGACTCTGCGGACGAGGGGTGTGTTGGGGTCCGCGGTGGGGAGCTCGATTCTGAGGGAGGAGGCCTGTGTCTTGGCAAGATGGTTGCTGAATCCTGGGGCTGCAAAACTGTCAGGACTGGCCTCCCCAGGGGTCCTGTAACTTGCTATGGCTTCAGATGGTGGGAGCATGAAGCCACAAGGCTTCAGAAGCGCCATCAAGGAAGCAGAACCAGCTTGCCTCAGACGGCTGCCTTGTGTGGGGGATGGCTTTCGGGGCTGGGAATTGCTTCCTCCTTTGATTTGCTTGCTCAGCCCAGAGTTCCTGCATCACAGAATCCTGGACTGTCGCTGCCTCATGGTACCCATGGGTTCCTCCAGTAGACTGGCTGCTCCATGAGCCCAGAAGCCCTCTCTGTTCCCCGCTTTCCCCTTGTCCAGCAAGGCTTGATTTAAAGTAGATGCTCCAGGGACGATTTCCGCTCAGCCTCAAGTTCATGAAAGGTTGCTGTTTGAAGTCATCCCCAAATGGCTGTAGGTCTGCACACAGAGATGTCCCAATAGCACTGAAGGGAGGTGACGTTTGACTGGAGCCCAGCACAGAGGAAGGGCTTCATAAATGTTGGCCGTCATTGTGAGCCAGCACATTTTGGGGTGGGGGGGGCTGCCTCCAAGGAGGGAGGGGGCCGTGGATATCAGGCCAATGAGAACGTGAACTTTGTGGCTAAACACGTGGGTTCCAATCCCAGCTCCCCGCCGCCTGCTCTTTGACCTGGGGCAGGTGTCTTAACCTCTCAGAGCCTCTGACTCCTCCTCTAGGATCATAAAAGAATCTCCTTCTCATGAGGACTAAGAATTAAAGCAGGAAAAGCCCTTGGTGCCCAGCATTGAATTTGTTCCCAAATAGTGGTGGCTGTTACGCTCAGGCCTGTGTTTTTATTCTTTCTTCTTGGTGGAGGGTATAAGGCAGAAGAGCCTTCTCTTTCAGTTCACCTGCGTCTCAATGATCGTCACGATTGTCAGCATCCTGTGTAATTATTGCCGATACACGTATAAACTGCTCGGGTTCAGTGTTCACTCTGCCACTTGAGGGCTTAATCTCTTTGACCATCACTTTTCTCTCTGTCAGATGGGTTGATAACAGTACCTACTTCATGGTGTTGTGAGGATTCAATAGACTATATATAAAAAGTGCTCAGAAGTAGGTCTTCAGGGAGTATTCGTTATGATGATATTATTATTATTATTAGTGGTTAAAGAAATCCTTATCACTCTGTTTAGTCTGTAGCGCAACTTTGTGAAGTAGTCAGATCAGGGAAAGCATCTGGCAAAAGAGGACGCTGAGGCTTGGATCCAGACACTTGTCTCAGATACGAGGCTGCTGAGAAGCTATGCTGAGACTTCAGCCCCTCAGCACGTCCCAGAGAGCTTGGTGTTTCTGTCCCGAGCCCCCGACCTGCTGTCCTCAGCTGGCCCTGGAGCCTGGAAGCAGACTCAGGAATAAGGAAAGGGTGACCCGTCACTCAGAGAGGAGACCCAGTGGGTCTGCACTGCATCTCGCTTTACCGCCCAACTTCTCCCTCACTCTCTTCCCAGCCTGGAGAACAGCGTCTCATGGACTTGGGAAGCAGGAATAGATGTCACAGGTTACAAGGGAGGCCTGGAGTCAGTCTAAGGTGTTGGAGAGCGGGGCTGCCATCAGGGAGCTGGGGCTGTGTTTGTTCCACCGTGGCAACGCTGTTCTAAACTTGGTGAGTTACATCACACCTCCAGACCTCCTTTCCCCCCCTGATATAGTGACCTGTGATGTCAGAAGCAACTGGCTCGAAAAGTCTTCTAACTCTCTTCAGTAGCCATTATTTATTGGGGGCCTATATATGTCAGACACTGTACTGCCTCCTTGGCATGTATTACTTTTAATCCTCTTGATCAAACAACGAGGCTGGGACAGAAGCCGCGTTACCCAACCCTGCTGGGTCGGGGGGTCCCTGGGAATGTCAGAGCAGGCAGGGAATCACAAAAAGGAGGTGGTGTGTTTCAACCTGTACCTAGACACTAACTGGCCATTCTACTGGGGCTAAGGACTTTGGAGATTGTATTCGCTGAGTGGAGTTTGGTATACAGGTCATGCCCGATATTGGCGTGACACATAATTGTCTGTGGAAGGGGGTATCATTAACAGTTCCGTAGATGCTATCAAATTGACTTGTGATGATTTTTGTACACCTATAATTGCAATAAAATTAAAAAAAAATAACAAACAAACAAACAAACAAAAAACAGTTCCGTAGAAATAATAGGTGAAAACCAGGACCAACCCGAGGAATCCAGGGCATCTGTTCCATCTACCCATGATGCACCACTTACAATTTTTAACTGATGAGAGAAGAGGCTTCCCAGAATTTTACAAAATTACTGCAGTGTTGTATTTATTTTTATGTTTTTCACTCTAATGTTTTAAATTTATCTCATCCGTACCTAATTCAAAAGTGATTTTTAGTTTTAAGGCTTTATTAGAGTGTAGTTGATTTACAATGTTGTGCCACCGTCTGCTGTACAGCTAAGTGAACCAGTCGTACACATATGTACATTCCCTCTCTTATGTTATCTTCCATCGCGGTCTGTCTCAGGAAAGTGGATATAGTTCCCCGTGCTGTACAGCAGGACCTCATTGCTTATCCATTCTAAATGTCATAGTTTGCATTTACTAACCACAAACTCCCTGTTCATCCCAATCCCTGCCCCCTGGCCCTTGGCAACTACAAGTCTGTTCTCTGTGTCTGTGTCTGTTTCTTTTCTGCAGATAGGAAGATTTGCGCCATATTTGAGATTCCACATAGAAGTGAAATCAAATTGTATTTGCCTTTCTTTTTTCCAACTTACTTCACTTAGTATGAGAATCTCTAGTTGCACCTGTGTTGCTGCAAATGTCATTATTTCATTCTTTTTTGTGGCTGACTAGTATTCCATTGTGTGTGTGTGTGTGTGTGTGTGTGTATACACACACAATTCCATTGTATATATATATATATCACATCTTCTTAATCCATTTATCTGTCAATGGACATTTAGGTTATTTCCATGTCTTGGCTATTGTGACCAGTGCTGCAATGAACATAGGGGTGCATGTATCTTTTTGAATTATAGTTTTGTCTGGATATATGCCCAGGAGTGAGATTGCTAGATCATCTGGAAGTTCTACATTTAGTTTTCTGAGGAACTTCCTTACTGTTTTCCATAGTGATTTTACCAATTTATATTCCCACCAATAGTGTAGGAGGGTTTCCTTTTCTCTACACCCTCTCCAGAATTTGCTATTTGTAGACTTATTAATGATGGCCAGTCTGACTGATGTGGGGTGGTACCTCATTGTAGTTTGATTTGCATTTATTTCATAATTAGTGATGTTGAGCGTTTTTTCATGTGCTTACTAGTCATCCATATGTCTTCTTTGGAGAAATGTCTATTTAGGTCAAGAGTGATTTTTAAAGGAACTTCATTTCTTTGTTTCCAAGATATTCAGCTTACTTTTCTTTGGAACAACGATTCTCCTTTTGCATGGATATACAATTTTACATGATCTATTATTAAGTCACATGATGATGATCATTGTGAGTACAGCTGGCACTGACAGACTTGCAAAAGAACCTGACAACTCTTGGTGAGCACACAGTTGGTGGAGGCTGGTTTGAATGAGATGCCACAGAGGAGTCTCCCATTTCAAGAGCTGAGGGTCTTGAGGGCCATTGTCAGGATTCCCTGAAGGGAAATCTGGCAAATGGATTAAGAGGAGGGTGGCTAAGGAGTTCCTTGGTGGTCTAGCAGTTAGAATTTTGCGCTGAATTGGTCAGAGCTACAGCTGCTGGCCTACGCCACAGCCACAGCAATGCTAGATCTGAGCTGCGTCTTTGACCCACACCACAGCTCGCGGCAATGCCGGATCCTTAACCCACCGAGCGAGGCCAGGGATCAAACCCCAAACCTCATGGTTCCTAGTCGGATTCGTTTCTGCTGTGCCACAACGGGCCAGGGAACTGAGATTCTATGTCAAACCACCTCATGCCACAGCTAAGGGGTGGGGGTGGGGTGGGGGGGTGAGAAGGAGGTTGGCTAAGAGAGTGTCAGTCTCCTGATGATCCTGATTTTGCAGGTGAGGAAACCAAAACACAGACAGGGGAAATAACTTCAAGTTCACAGAGCCGGCAGGTAAACCTGGGGACCCCCTTGCATCCCCTGTGCGTCTCATGGGAATTCACCAGGCATGTTAGCCTTTTCAGGACCCCAGTGTGTTCTGCAGGAAAGAATCCTGTTTGAGTCTGTTTGATTGGAGCTTTGTCAAACTTATTTCATTATGACTCTCCATAACACCTTTAAGAACAAATAAAGTCTCATCTCACAGAGATCGCCTTGGAAACTATTTGGTAAAACCACCATGGAAATCACTGGGGGGAACCATGGACTTGCAAATCTTCCCATACTTTCAAGTGCACACAGATCTCCTGGGAATCTTGTTAAAATGCAAATTCCGCTTCAGTTGGTTGGGGATGGAGCCTGAGAGGCTGCATTTCTCAAATGCTCCCAGGTGAGGTCCAAGCTGCTGGTTCATGGGCCACTCTTTGAGAAGCAAGAGTCTAGATCATCCTCGGCCTGGTTCAGTGGGTTAAAGGATCTGGCATTGCTGCAACTGTGGTGTAGGTTGCTAGGCTTGGATTGGATTCAGTATCTTGGCCTGGGAGCTTCCATACTCCACAGGTGCAGCAGTTAAAATAAAATAAAAAAAAAGGGAGAGAGAAGGATCTAGATCCATGCAGTCCTATAGAAATACGTGAACCATATGTGCAGTAAAAAATTTCTAGTAGAGGAGTTCCTGTTGTAGCTCAGCAGGTTAAGAACCCGACTAATATCCATGAGAATGTGGGCTTCATCCCTGTCCTCACTCAGTGGGTTGAAGATCTAGCTTTACTGAGAGCTGCGGTGTGGGTCGCAGCCATGGCTTAGATCCTGTGTTGCTGTGGCTGTGGTGTAGGCTGGCAGCTGTAGCTCTGATCCGACCCCTAGCCTGGGAACTCCTATGTGCCGCAGGTGAGGCCCTATAAAAATTTTTTTTCTAGTAGATACAATAACAAAGTAAAAAGAGATAGTTGGCCTTTATTTTAATATATTGTTTCACTCAATACAACGAAAATACCATGTCAATATAAATATACAAAAGAAGCATAGAAAGATAAAATATATAGATAAAAAGTAGAAAAGACATTTTACACTTTAAAAAATGTACTAAGTCTTGAAAATCTGGTGTGTCTTTTACCCTTGTGTGTCTCCACTGGGACCAGCCGCATTCCAAAGGGTTCAGTAACCGCATGGCTGATGACGACCAAAATGCATCACTCAGCTCCAGAACTCAGCTTCTAGTCTAGGAGTG
Organism: Catagonus wagneri; assembly: GCA_004024745.2. Lineage (NCBI taxonomy): Eukaryota > Metazoa > Chordata > Mammalia > Artiodactyla > Tayassuidae > Catagonus > Catagonus wagneri. Next base: position 14,458,466 of record PVHT021183555.1, read on the forward strand.
TCTATTTCATGATTATGACTTTGCCACTTCTTTTCTGTGACATTTGAGTAAGTTCTTTAGTTCCCATAAACCTCAGTTTCCTCATCTATAAAATGAGACAAAAATTGAAGTCACGGCACCTGGCCATGTCGTACTTCCTGGCGTCACCAAGGCCCCCGAATCTGAGACCCAGCACAGCACAGATCTCTGAAGGAAGACAATGGACACTTCTGAAGACTCCTGAGACATTTTCTGACAGTGTCATCGCTCACTCCCTTCCCCCTTGGGCCAAGGTAAAGCAGGGCTTGCCCGGATTCCCCCTTGTTGGTTCTCTGTTACGTGGTTTTGCTTGCTTCTTGCAGTGTGAGGTTTCCTGTTGGCTGGCTGGCTGCAGAGAGGGTGAGACAGGGGCTGGGGGCTGGTGGGGCACAAAGAACTGGGTGAAAAGGCAGCCCGGTTTCCCCAGCACCAACAGTTCATTGCAAGTACATCCAAGAACAAAGGGCCAAGTTCTGGTCTCTGTCTGGCCTTTCAGGTACAGATAATAAACATTAGGCAAATGCAAGCGCAGAGGAGCCAATGAAGGGAGGACAAAGCCAACCCACTGCAGGAAAATAACTGAGACTAATGGGCTGTAGGGTCTGAAGGGCTGCCTTTATCAATCCGCCCTTGCTTTTCTTTTCTTTTTTTTTCCTAATGCAGGAAGGAGGAGGTCGCCTTTATTTATTTATTCTGTGTGTCTAGGCATTTCTATGGGTCCTCATTGTAGGCACTTCACAGTCCTGGCACTGTGTCCCCTCTATCCTGACATACCTGCAGCATCCCACGGCTCCTCACAGATGAGGCTTACAATTTATTTATTTATTTATTTATTTATTTTTGCTGTTTTTTAGGGCTGCACCCATGCATTTGGAGGTGCCCAGGCTAGGGGTCGAATCAGAGCTGTAGCTGCCAGCCTACACCACAGCCACAGCAACGCGGGATCTGAGCCGCTTCTGTGACCTACACCACAACTCACAACAGCGCCAGATCCTTAACCCATTGAGCGGGGCCAGGGATCGAACCTGCGTCCTCACGGATCCTGATCGGGTTCGTTAACTGCTGAGTCATGAAGGAAACTCTGAGGCTTACAATTTAGAAGTCCCCATCCATTCTCCAAAGAGAACAGGGATGTTTTTCAAGGCTTTGCTTCCTTCCTGCACCAGGTCTCCGAGGTGTGGCAGATTCACTATGTAGCTGGAATCTCAGAGAAGTGAAGAGGATGGGGAGGCATACAGATGTCTCCTGGCGCTGGGGTGGACCAGGTCCCACCCATCACATATTCCTGCTGGGTCTGTAGCAGATATGGGAATGCAACCTTAAAAAAAGAAAAATTCCAAAAGCAAAGGAAGAGTGCTACTCCCAGGCAGTTCATTGGGTTGGTAAAATGGCAGAATCAAGTTTTCCTTCCATTTTCTCCTTCTAGGTCTAGTTTTTCCAACCACTCCCACAGCACATTCATGGGTTGCTTCTCTGCTTTCCCAAGTCCTTGATGCTAAAGAGGAAGGGTCATGTTGAAGGAAACGTTTATTTTTATTTTTTTTTATTAAAGTATAGTTGGTTTACCAAGTTGTGCCAATTTCTGCTGTAATACAAAGTGACTCAGTCACACACATACAAACCAATATTAAAACCAGTGGCTTATGAAAGGGCCTGGTTCTCATACATTCTTTTTCTCACATTATCTTCCATCATGGTCTATCCCAAGAGACTGGATATAGTTTCCTGTGCTGTACAGTAGTCTCATGGCTTATCCATTCTAAATAGAATAGTTTGTATCTACTAAGCCCAAACTCCCAGTCCGCCCCACTCCCTCACCCAATCTCTTGGCAACCACAAGAAATGTTTACAACACACAGGAGAGCAGATACTTTCATAGGACACGGACCAGACAGCCAGAAGGCTTGATTCTGGACCAGATGACAGCCAGAAGGCTCACCACAGTGTGACCGGGGTCAAAGATATCATTCCATTCTGGGCCTCTGTTGCCTCGTCTCTAAACTGAAAACGATAGCATTTCTCCTATGTGGAACGGTTTAAAAGGAAATCTTTCTTAGAAGGATAATCAGGATGACATCTTTATTAGTACTATCAAACCCCAGTGTGTTTGTAGACAGGGCATGCCTTGCCTTCAGTTTTCTCTCTGCTATAATTTGGGAACCTTGAGGTTTTCCTTGTAGGAGGATGGAGAGAGCCAAGTAATGGCCGTGGAAAAGGGTCTTGGTTAAAAGATGGTAGGGATGTGTAAAGTGTTAGCAATCATAGCTCAGACCAGGTTCATGGCCAGGTTCATAGCCGGATTCATAGTCAGGTTCATGGCCAGGTTCATAGCTGGGTTCATGGCCAGATTCATGGCCGCATTCTGCAGTATGCCTCCAAGTCCTGCGCTGTAAAAGAAGAAGTCATTATTGGAACTGCCAAACCAATATTAAAACCAGTGGCTTATGAAAGGGTCTGGCAGTCAGCACTGGGAATCTGTTTGCACCTCTTAATTTTGCAGAGACAAGGAAGCCTCTGATCTGGGGCAGGTCTCTCAGTAACCCCAAACCCAGAAATGGAAAAGAGTTTCCCCAGTCAGCTGGTCTCCTTTCTCCGAGTCTGAGATGGTTTCAGATGGAAACATCCCCAGGAGCAGGGGGGAGCGGAAGAGTAAGTTTCCCCATCCTCCAAGTAGGAAAAGATGCCCACACGCTGTGTGAGATAAGGTGACCTTTCAGAAACCCCTCGATGTTCAGTGCACAGATCCTGGATGCCTCTGTGTTTTCGGATTGTTGTTTGTTTTGGTTTTGTTTTGTTTTTCATAAGCAACACTTTATTTTTGTCTGTAAGGGAAACCCAGCATCCTCAGACACTGCCAGTGGGAGGACAGACTGATACATCTTTCAGGAGGGGAAGTTCTTTAAAAACATAGGCACCGTTTGTCCCAGAAACTCCATTTCTGGGATATTCTCTGGAGGATGTAGTTAGAGGGGTGTACTGAGGAGTGAGAACAGAGATGGTGACGTTATGGCAGCACTGTTGCTGGCAGGAAAGAACTGGAAACAACCTAAACATCAGCAGTAGGGGACTGGTTATGAAATTAATCTGTAATCACGCACTGAAAGATGAACCAGCTGTTAAAATTATTTCCTTCTCTTTCTCTCCTTCTCTTCCTCCTTCCTTCTTTCATTCTTTCCTTATATAAATATTTGTCAAGTGCCTACTACGTGCCTGACACTGTGGCCAAATGGTTTTTTTTTCTTCTTCTTTTTAGGGCCACATGTGCAGCATATGGAAGTTTCCGTGCTAGAGGTCCAACCGGAGCTGCAGCTGCTGTCACAGCAACGTAGGATCTGAACCTCATCTGTGACCTCCACCACAAGTCATGGCCACACCAGATCCTTTAACCTGCTGAACGAGCCCAAGAATTGAACCCACGTCCTCACGGATACTAGTTGGGTTCTTAACCCACAAAGCCACGACAGGAATTCCCAAGTGAACTCTTTTATCTAAGTAGAAGATGTGTATGATGTATTAAGTAATAAATATACACAATAAAAAATAAAGAAAAAGCTAGTTTCATGGATATATGATCCTACTCTTATAAATATATATTTATATATTTATGTGATAGGATATAAAATAAGAAGTTTGAAAAGACATACACCAAAATATCGCTGGTCAGTTTTCTCTAGATGTTGGGATAATGGGTGACTGTTATCTCTTTTAAATCTTTCATCTGCATTGTTAAACTGTTCCTGGTGAAATTATCTTTCTTATGTAATTCAAGTTCAGTGAGGCTCTGAACAATTTGGCCTCCAGCCTCCCCCTCACTGCCTCATCTCCCATCATTGTGCCCCTCAGCCTGCTCCACCCTCACCGCATAGCATCTCTCGTTTTTAAGTGTGTCAGATCTGTTCCTACCTCTGGGCCTTTGCACGTGCTCTTCTCTCTGCCTGGAATACTCTTTCCTCAGGTCATTTCTGGCTTCTTCTCTTTATTCCAGTCTCAACTCAAATATCCCCGCCTCAGAGAATATCCCTGCCTACTTAATGCAAATTAGCATGCTCTGCATATTTTGTTACATTTCCCCATTTTAGTGTCTTCAGAGTGCTTATAGATCTGAAGTTCTCTTGGTGTTTCTCAGCTTGTTAATTTCTGTCTTTTCCACTTAAACATAAGCTTTCTGTGCATAGGGACCTCATGTTCTTGGCTTCTGAAACAGAACTTGGCACATAACAGGAAATCAATAAATATTTCTTGAATGAACAAATTTTGGGAAATAGATATTCAAAAGAGAATTATTTTTAAAATCCTCCTTTTCTTATTTACCACAGATATGTAAAAAACTCGTGACTTTGACCTGGAAGATTCTTTCCACTCACCCAGCATACTGTTTCTTACCTCACAAGTGACCTTGTGCGGGCCTGTACCACTGAACATGCAGTGCTCAAGGTCATGCAGGAGTCAGCATCTACCCTTATCCGTGGATCCAACCCCAGTGCCTAGTGAGTAGCTTAGGAGCTTCAGAAACCCGAGTTGTAATTCTTGCTCTGTGGCTGATTTGCTGTGTGACATATGTCAAGTTTCTGAACCTCTCTGGGCTGCAGTTTTCCCACGTGTGTAGTATCGGGGGAGAGCTTATCCATTTCTAGATCTGTCGGGATGGTACACCATTAGTTATTTAGCTAACACCACAGTTTATGTGCCCTTTCGCATCTGTCTTATTCCCTTTTGGGCATCGTTATCTTCATTTTAAAGCTCTCAGACAAGGCCAGGATAGTGGGAAAGGAAAAGGAATATTATCTGAGCAACTACCATACCAGTGCTATGTTAATTTCATGACAATATCCTGAAGTATAGTTATGTCCATCTTACAGATGAGGAAACTGAGGTAGTCTTGCTCAGGGGCTTAGAGTAAGTAAGAGGCAAAGAAAGGTTTGCCTCTCTATCTATTAATATAATACCATCAAGGCAGGTCACCTCCAAGTTATAAGGACACACAGTTTTCAATGGATGCTAATTCCCTTGTCAATCAAGCCAGGTTGCTTAGCAACAGAGACTGACAAACTTCTGAATGGCCAGCTCCCTTTATATCTGCCAGCATTATTGTTCTAGGGGATAACAAAGGAAAAGATTTAAGGGAAAAAGTTGCACAAAATCCACATCTTGGGCAGCCCTGTCATATTAAAACCCTTCCGAGAAGCAAGCCTTTTGGCTACTCACCTTCGGGGCCCATCCAGCATAGTTCTGAGAGAGGAATTCTAGTTTGAGGGAGATGACAGCTATTGGCATTGAGTGGGAGGTCAAGGTCTTTTAGTGCAAGGTCAAGGGTTCTTGGTCTTGGCAGGTGGAGGGAAGGAAAGCGGATTCCAACCTCTATTTTTATTTTTTTTTAAGTTTATATTGAGGTGAAATTTACATAACACAAAATTAACCATTAAAATATTTCCCTTATTTTATTGAGATATAATTAACATACAACATTGTATAAGTTTAAGGTGTACAGCAAACTGATTTGACATACAGCTATAAAATTCACCATTTTAAAGTGTACAATTCCCTTAGCACATTCAGAATGTGGTGCAGCCACTGCCTCTGTCTCGTTCCAAAACATTTTCATCACCCTGAAGAGGAATCCCATTCCCATTAAGCAGTTTATCCCCAGTGACCCCCTTCCCACCTCCTATCTCCAGCCCTTAACGTTCGTAATTTGTTCTTTGTCTCTATGGATTTGCCTGTTCTGGACATTTCGTATAAATCAAGTCATACACTATGTAACCTTTTGTGCCTGGCTTCCTTCACTTAGTATAATGTTTTGGAGGTCCTCCATGTTGTAGCCTGTGTCAGTCCTTCATTCCTTTTTATTTTTATTTTATTTTTTTTTTTGCTTTTTAGGGCCAAACGTGAGACATAGGGAAGTTCCCAGGCTAGGGGTCATATTGGAGCTGCAGCTGCTGGCCTACAATACACCACAGCTACAGCAACACGGGACCCAAGTTGCGTCTGCAGTCTACACCACAGCTCATGGCAATGCTGGATCCTTAGCCCACTGAGCAAGGTCAGGGTTCGAACCTGCATCCTCATAGATACCGGTCGGGTTCATTTCTGCTGAGTTACAAAGGGAACTCCCTTCATTTCTTTTTATAACTAGGTGGATCTTTTATATGCGTAGACTGCTTTCTGTTTACCCATTTAACTGTTGATGGACATTTTGGTTCTTTCCACCTTTTGGCTACCGTGTCTTTTGCTTCAGTGAACACTAGTGAACAAGTATTTGAGTATCTGTTTTCAGTTCCTTTGGGTATATATCTGGGTTGTATGGTGACACTACGTTTAGCTTTTTTGAGGACCTGCCACACTGCTTTCCAGAGTGACTTCTCCACTTTACATTCCCACCAGGAACGTGAAAACATTTCAATTTCTCTGTGTTTCCACCAATTCTTTTTTTAATTCTCTTAATTACAACCATCCTAGTGGGTGTGAAGTGGTATCTTAATCATGGTTTTGATGTGCATTTCCCTGATGACTAATAATGTTGAGCATCTTTTCACGTGTTCCTTGGCCATGTGTGTATCTTCTTTGGAGAAGTGTCTAGCCAGGTCCCTTGCTCAATTTTTAATTGGGTTGTTCGTCTTTTTGGTGTCAGGCTCCAGGCTTTCTTGACCTCATCAGCTGTTCTGCTCTGGGGCCCATTGGTGAAGCAGCCAGATGCAAAGACTTGCCTAGAAAATCCCTGGACAAAACAGAGTCAGGAAATGAGAAGAGAGACTGCCCGGGTGACTCTCACCTTTTGAGTTTGGCCAAACTCGCAAAGAACTTAGAAGCCTTCCCTTGATAGAATACGAGAAGTACCCTGCAATTCTTGCTAAAAACAAAACAAAAAAAAACAATAAAAAAAAAAACCCCACTCTGATTCTAGGATACCAGCAGTTCTTCTCCTTGCAAGAACATTCTGCACCCTTAAGTCCCTTTAATCACTTGTAACACTCTCTCTTTATCTCTCATATGGAAACAATATGTCCTATTTTCTGTATGCTGTAATTATCCCCTTTGATAAAACCATGTGCAACAACATGTACAACACGCCAAGTATTATCCACCTGGCCCGTTTACATAGACATTTTTTTTTTCTACATTAGATTTTCCTTCATATATTTTTACAGCCATATTACAGAGCCTCAGTCAGAGAGACAGTGAATGGAAAATGTAGCGTGATTCCAAATTTCTCTCTCTCCTTTCATCTTCAGCCTCTTCCCTGTTATTCCATTAACCCATCACACCAAGAAAACACATCTTTGGACCTGGGAATATCTTTCAGCACCTCTGATAGAGGGTGTGGGGCTAGGAAAGTCCTTGGAGAAAGGCCCACCTTAGCTTACCTCCAACCACCGGCTCCCGGCACCGACCTTATTGGGAAATTAATTCCAGGTCTCTGGAGTTTGATTGGCTCTTCTCTTTCAAGTCCTTTGGGAAAGTCATGGAGTGTGGTGACAGGACCTCTGGTTGTGAGATCTTAAGTCTCGAAGTTAAAATCATGGGTCTACTACTGGAATGGACTTGGGACCTAGGGTGAGTCTCGGAATCATTCTTGGACTCAGTTTCTTGGACTTGAAAATGGGGATAACATCACCACTCACTCTGCAGGGTCTGTGTCCATAATGATGGCCTGTCTCTCTCTCTTTTTTTTTTTTTAGGGCTGCGCCCTCAAAAAGGCATATGGAAGTTCCCAGACCGGGGGTCAAATTGGAGCTGTAGCCGCCGGCCTACACAACAGCCACAGCAACGCCAGATCTGAGCCACATCTGCGACCTACACCACAGCTCATGGCAACGCCAGATCCTTAACCCAGCAAGAAAGGCCAAGGATTGAACTCACGTCCTCATGGATACTAGTCAGGTTCTGTTACTGCTGAGCCACAGGGGGAACTCCACGATGGCCAGTCTTGAATGAGTACTTATCATGAGTCAGAGTACTTATGTGCCACAAACTGGGTGAGACGTTTTAATACGTTAAAGTTGAACCCTTGCCACATCTCTACCTAGAGGCCTTTTTAACTCTGTTTTACAGATGTGGAAACTGGGTCCTCGAGACATTAACTCGGCCGGGTGGACAAAGGTGGCCCTTGGGGGAGCTGGGATGACCCTCCGTCTCCTTGGTGTCGCCATCCTCTGTACTCTCCCATCTGCCGAATGACGTAAAGTACGTCCCCTTCCTGGAGGGGCTCAGCACAGGGGAGCTGTGAAGCACGAGCTTCCAAGCATGCAGTGAATGGGCTGCCTTTACCCTTTTTCTTCCCTTTCCTCCTCAGAATGCATCCTCTGGCAGGGGCCTTTTTTTGGAGACCAAAGTTCAGGAGGGCAAAGCAGAATTCTGTATGGGATTTGCTAACGTTGCCAACGGCTTTCAAAGGTTTCGGGGGTCTACAAAGCCCCCGAAGAATTTGGCTTGGAGCAGTTTTCCCCTTCGTACTTAAATCCACCGGCAGATTAGGCAAAATGGAATCCGTATGTTTCTGATTCATTTACACTTAACTCATCAAAATGTTCCTTTTTATGAGCTATTTGATGTCCAGAAAGCCTTTTGAGTAGATTTTATAAGCCTTTTAAAGACTTTTCTCTTAGAAACAGGCGGTTGCATTTTGCCAAGAATAAACAAACTTGAACCTCAAAAGTGCTGAGCTCGCCAGGGATCCCGATGCCAGAGGGCAAATTTGCAAAGTCACCCCTTCCTCACTCCTGACACCTTCTTCCATTTCTTGTCTGCCCTCCATGTTCCAATTTTGGCCCCTCTGGTTTACTTGCAGAACTTTTTACCCCAGTTCCAAACATTTGTACCTCCTTGCAACATACTTCTTCTGGAGCTGCTCACCTTAGCAGTGGGCAGCATTTCTTCCCTACCTACCTGCCTGGGTGCAACTGGGAACAATTGACAAGATACAGGTAATTGCCAGTAGCTCGGAAATCAGCAGCAATGTGTGTATCCCTCTTCTAGCTATTTGCAAAGAACTCTCATTATCCCATATGATTTTTATCACAGGGGCAGGCAGGCAGGCAGAACAGCCTTTCTGATTTCTATTTTATATTCAAGGAAATCGAGGCTTGGAGTGACTGGCCAAGCCCATCTAGCTCAACGGTGGTGAATTTTTGTCATAGTTTTTCAGGCTGCTATCACAGAATACCATAGACTAGGGGACTCTTATACAACAGAAATTTATTGCTCACAGTTCTGGAGGCTGGGAAATGCAGGATCAAGGTGCTGGCTGGTTTGGTGTCTGGTGAGGGCCTGCTTCCTGACAGTCTTCTCCCTGAATCCTCACGTAGTGGAAGGGTCAGGCAGCTCTGTGGGGTTTCTTTTGCAAGGGCGCTAATCCTGTTCATGAGGGCTCCACCCTCTGGACCTAATCACCTCCTAAAAGCCCCACCTCTTGTATCTTCACAGCAGGGGTTGCATTTCAACATATGCATTTGGGGGCTACAACTCCAAAGACTTTTTATTTTGCTTTGTTTTGCTGTGCTATCCCCTAAGAATGACAGGAAATGTCACTTACAAAGATTATTGGGGAACTGCTTTTTTTCTAGGATATTAGGTTTAAAGAAGAACCTTGGAAATCGATGTGAGGTTAAATAGGTTGCTAACTGCTCACAACAGCTTTGAGGGTCTTCTGTGGTGTTTCCATTCTATAGATGAGAGAACCAAGGTTCAGAACAGTTAAGTCATTTACCTGAGGTCACACAGTGAAGCCAGTGAAATGAAGCATTAAGAACTAGACCGATGGAGTTCCCTGGTGTCTCTGTGGGTTAAGGATCTGGTGTTGTCACTGCTGTGGCTCTGGTTAGGGAACTTCCACATGGGGTGGGCATGGCCAAAAAAAAAAGGGGGGGGGAACTAGGCTGGCACAGCTGATCTTGTGTTTTTCAAAAACTGGTATGCATGCCGCTGGCAGATGTGAATGGTTCAAGATGGTCCAAGAAAAACATGAAATGATTCTGAATCTCAGTGAGAGTTTTTCTGCTTTGCAAGCCACTTTTAGTTCTCACTGGCACAGAGAATGTTCCAGTGTGGTCCTGCTATGTTTTTAACCTCTCTCTACCATTCCCTGTTCTCCACTTTGTAATATGGAGAAAGCAGGCATATTGCTTAGAACCTGTCACGAGTAGCAGTGTATAACTGGAGTATAATAGCTTTGTTTCACTTTCTCCGTATTTCTTTTTTAAGCTTACCTTTCATTAATTGTGGGGATACTGGATTTATGGATATAATAGTAATATGCAATTTCCTTGGGAAAATAAATAAAAAAGAGTTGATTTAGGAAAAAATATAGTAAGCACACGACCAGACCCATGGCGAGGATGGCAAAACTTTTGAAGGTGGCATCCAAAGTACTGATGTTTGGGAAACACACATCAAGTGCATTTTATAGGTGATGAAAGAGAAGCCACTGGCTCAAGAGACAGTGCCAGGGTCAAGGTAAGAACTCAAGTGAGGAGTTCCTGTTGTGGCGCATCAGAAACAAATCTGACTAGGAGCCATGAGGTTGTGGGTTCAATCCCTGGCCTCACTCAGTGGGTTAAGGATCTGGCATTGCCATGAGCTGTGGTGTAGGTCGCAGACGCGGCTCAGATCCCACATTGCTGTTTCTGTGGCTGTGGTATAGGCCAGCAGATGTAGCTCTGATTGAACACCTAGCCTGGGAACCTCCATAGCTGCGGGTATGGCCCTAAAACACAAAACAAACAAGCAAACAAAAAAACAAAAACACGAAAACTCAAGTGATCTGGTAGTTCAGATCCATGTCCTGGATGGTGTTTGCATGAACATCTTTAATATGCTTAGCGGTTTTGTTCCAGGCGGTGCCTGAATATTGCCACCACAATCCACCAATGGATGCTGAGTGAGGGAGTGAGTAGGCAAGTGAATGAATGAAGAATGAAACGTCTGATGACTTCCTTTCTGATCCCTGATTGAAGGAAGAAAATGTATCTTTATAAGGGGCAAGCCCAGATGAGGCTAGATCATAAGCTGATCTTAACTCCTCTTAAAATATCGAGGAGCTTTTAGTCTTAGATCAATGATTATCAACTGGGGGGAGGGGGTCGATGGGAGGCACCCTGTCCCTGGGGGACATTGGGCAATGTCATCATGGGGTGGGGGGCGAGTCTCTGTTTCTGGGATTTAGTTCGTACAGGCCATGGATGCTTCTAAGTGCTTTATGGTGCACAGGGAATCCCCCAGAACAAAGCATCATCCAGCCCAGAATGGTAACTGGGCCCAGGTGGTGAAGCTGTTTGAAGTACCTGGTAGAGTCACGGAGGCCTGGAGATAGAGAGGGTCTGAGGCTGTCTCGAAGAGTACAGTCTTGCTGACTACTTAAAAAAGTATTTTTTTTCTTACTGGCTGGCCATCATCTAGTGAGCTCTCCCATATTTCAGTTTTGCTGATTGGTGCAGGTACTTATTTATCAGAAAAGCTATTGATCGACAGGAGTAGTGGTTTGTTGACATGATAATCTTTGTTCATTGCTGTGATGGTCCAAAAGTATGTTTGATAGCTGTAGCCACAGTGTATACCTTAAAATGCCTCGTAGAAGCCCTACAAGTGTGTTTTGTTTTATTTTTTATTTTGATATATATATATATTGCTTTAAGAGACTTTATTTTTTTTAATTAAAGAATAGTTGATTTACAGTGTTGTGCTAATTTCTGCTGTTCAGCAAAGTGACCTCGTTTTCATATTATCTTCCATCATGTTCAACCTATGGTTGTTTTCTGTTTGTTTTAAAAGGGAGTATTCATGATGAACTATTTCTGGATAACTCTAAAACTATTTTGCCTTCAGAAACTTAAAGATGACAATAAGGTGCTGACATCAAAGAGCCAATCACAGGCAGTTGTGTGGGTCAATTTGCATGTTTATCTCTCGCATCAGATTGTAAGATTCCAGAGAGCAGGGGCTGCATCCTTTTCATTGCTAGTCTCTAGGCACATAGCATTGTGTCAACCAGTTAAGAAAGGGGTTAGTGAATATTATTTAAATGAATGTGTCATGTTTCTTAAGCTTACATTCTGTGCCTATACTAAGCTGTGATATTTCTCTCTTATAAGAAAACTGATGTTCAGGAGGGTTTGATTACTTATTCAGGTTCACACAGCTAGATTCATGGGAGCAGACACCAAGAAGCACTTTTTTTTTTTTTTTTAGCTATGCCTGAGGCGTGCTGAAGTTCCCAGACTAGGGATGGAACTCTCACCGCCATAGCAGTAACAATGTCGGATCTTTTTTTTTTTTTACTTAATGAATTTTATTACAATTATAGGTGTATGAAAATGGAAATGCTATAAAATTTGGTTGTGATGATTTTTGTACAATGTCAATCCTTAACCATGATGCCACCAGGGAATTCTCAAAGAGTACTATTGATGGATGTTAAGTGGCTTTTCCATCCCATTTAAAAAGAGTATGTGGACTTCCCTCGTGGCTCAGCGGGTTAAGGATCCCGCATTGTCACTGCTGTGCCTTGGGTGACTGCTGTTGTACTGGTTAGATCCTTGGCCCTGGAACTTTCACATGCAAGGTCAAAAAATTTTTTTTAAGAAAGAAAGAAACAGAGTATGTCCCTGGTTAAAGGCCTTATGAGATTGAGTTCTGTGCTACCTGTTGGGATATTTACCCATCAAAAGCAGCAAAAGCAGCAAAAGCCTCACCAGTGAGAGAAAAGCAAAAGGGTGTTGTCTGGGGCATTGACTTTGAGGGGCCTGAGTCTTGGATCATACTGAGTGTCTTTGGCGGAACTTATCCTCTAAAAATCTCAGTCTCTTCATCCTTAAAATAGGTCTATATCAGAGCACTTGCCTCAGAAACTTGTCCTGGAGGTCAATTGAAGCAATAGATATGAAGACCAGGTCCTGGGAAGGTAGGAAGAATTCTGGAAAGTGTGATCTATCACAACAGGTACATGTGTGTGGCATTTCTTTTTAAAGAAAAAGAACACCCTTTTGCCTTGTGAGGGCTAATAGCAGTCGAGGGGTAGAAAGACAGAAAGCCAAATTCCTTTTCCCTCTAACACTGTGAAAAATTAGCTCTTTTGCTTCACAGCACACAGACCCTTGAGGAAAGTAAGACATAAAACATGAGCAGAGAGACGACGCTGGGAAAATGCCATCTTTTTATTGGCACTATTAGAGGGAAATATATGAAGTGTATAATACCACCATAAATACAGTTATTTGTGATGTCAAAGTAACAATGCCAGCTACAGTGTTTGTCTCTTTCATTCTCTCCTCTTGAAATGCTTCATGACCAAGCATAAAATCACAGGAAGATGTGAATAATATTTTCATTCATTAGGGGTTCATAATGATATATTAGCAAAGTTATTCCGCGTCCTTTAGTATGAGTTTCTTTGCCTCTCGGCGAGAATATTCATTCCTCTTTTGGTCTCAGCGGCAGAGCTTTTTTTTTATTTTAAAAACATTTTTAAAAGAATGAGGTGCTCGAGTGCCTATCTTGACAAACCATCAAACGGCTCTCCCACCCTCCCCAACCCCCTTTTCAAGTTGGCATGGGAACCTCCTGTTCCCACCAAGGAAGCAGTTTGGGAGGAAGCCTTAACTTATTGGAACTGAGAATTATCAGAGCTGCTTTGCAAAGAAAACAAAAATTGTGAGTGTACTTGGCCCTTTTATTTTCTCCTTTCTCTGCCTGTTCACGCCCACGCTCCCACAGCCATGTTCAGACTTCTGGTCAACTCAGCATCTCAGGGACACCGACGCAGTTTCTGCATCTCAGAAACATCTGGTCGACACAAGAGGGAAAGATAGACACACAGACACCCCATCCCACCACTCTCGCCAAATAACACACAAAGGGATATCTGGTTTCCAGAGAGATGCGGCGTGTTGGCCAGGTAGTGATATCCAAGAACAGGGACGATGCTCCACAATCCGGGGACTAAAGCGATTTGTTTGACCTCATTTGAAAAGAGTTTAATATGTGTTTGTCCCCTGTGACTGAAGCTGTTTTGAATTTCGTGCTAAAATGGAGCAGACTGTAAATTTTTTTTCTAATTTCAGGATTTCTTTTATCCTAGGACAGGAGCCTAGCGAATTATTTTAGCTTGGGGAGGGGAACTTGGCTTTTCTTTAAGTTTTCAGTACAATAGTTTAAGACCAGAATTGAAAATACTGTTTTCATGGCCAGGGAGGTGGGGTGGGAAATGGTGGCTATTGTATGTGTGTGGGTTGGGGAGTGTGTTTAGAGGAAATTAACTTTTAATACTGGAATGTTTACATTTGGAACAACAACAGCAACGAAGGAGACAATTTTTTCTCTCTCTCCCTAATATGAAAGGCATACATGCTGACTCTATACGATTTGGAAAAAGGCAGAATATGAGGAAGAGAAATCACCTATGATCTAACAGCACAGAGATCACCACTGGTAAACATTTTGATTTATTTCCTTCAGGTTGAGATAATGCTGTAGGTACAGTTTTAAGTCATTTTTCATGTACTGTCATATCATAAGGGTTTCTCTGATCATTAAATATTCATTAGAGTCATAATTCAAAATGTTTTTGAAATGCTTGATTATACTATGATTTTACTTAAGCACTTTTAATTGATGGATATGTAGCTTTAAAAAATGTATTATTATAAACATCACAGTTTCACCATCTTTATGGTGTAAATCATTGTCCCTACTTTCAATTAAAAAATGAGGAGGTTAAGAATGGCTGGAGTGTTAGAATATAAAGGGTGAGACCAGAGATAAAGTTGGACAGGCCGGCAATAAGTAGATCTTTCCAATTTCTGTGTCCCATGCTAAAGGCTAATAAGATACTTAAATAATGACAGTAGTAATATTAATGATGAAGATGATAAAATAGATACAATTTATTGAGCCTTTACTGTTTACTAGATGCTTTTCCAAGTAGAGGGTTTTTTATTTTTGTTTGTTTGTTTTTGTTTTTTGTCTTTTGTCATTTTAGGGCCACACTCATGGTATTTGGAGGTTCCCAGGCCAGGGGTCCAATCGATCCAGCCTTTGCCACAGTCACAGCAACACCAGATCTGAGCCATGTCTACGACCTACACCACAGCTCATGGCAACGCCAGATCCTTAACCCACTGATCGAGTCCAGGGATCAAACCTGCAACCTCATGGTTCCTAGTCGGATTCATTTCCACTGCACCAGGACGGGAATTCCTCTCTCTCTCTCTCTTTTTTTTTTTTTTCCCCTGAACCTACATCATGTGGAAGTTTCTTGGGCCAGGGATCGAACCCAAGCGACAGCAGCCACTGGAGCCATGGAAGTGACAATGCTAGATCCTTAACCCACTGGGCCATCAGGGAACTCCAAGCAGTTTTTTCTTATTAACTCATTTAATCTTTGCAACAACTCTGAGCCATAGGTACAGATTGCAAAGCCAAAGCACAGAGAAAGTGAGCCATCTGGCCAGAGTCTAAGGCTGGTAGGATGCCAAACAATAGAGCTGATGAAGTTGCCCACTGTGGCCCATTACCTCATAGCAATAGGGAGCCACTGAAAGATTTTGGAAGGGCCATGGAGGCCGTGATGAGTAGATTTGCATATTTAAAAGTCTTGCTCTATCTG
The DNA here is from genome assembly GCA_004024745.2 of Catagonus wagneri. Taxonomy (NCBI): domain Eukaryota; kingdom Metazoa; phylum Chordata; class Mammalia; order Artiodactyla; family Tayassuidae; genus Catagonus; species Catagonus wagneri. The sequence continues at coordinate 14,474,079 of PVHT021183555.1, forward strand.
CAGTGAGGAAAAGGGATAGAGAGGGCAAAGAGGGGAAGCAGTAAGTCCGAAACCAAGAGAGGGATCGAGGGGGTTCCCACTGTGGCTCATCGGGTTACGAACCCGACTAGTATCCATAGGCATGTGGGTTCGATCCTTGGCCTCACTGCTGTGGCTGTGGCTATGGCTGTGGCTGTGGCCAGCAGCTCTATCTCCGATTCCGCCCCTAGCCTGGGAACTTCCATATGCTGCAGATGGGGCCCTAAAAAAAAAAATTAAAAAAAAAAGAGGGATGGAGATAGTGGAAGCTGGTGTGGAAAAAATGGAGGGAAGTGAGTAGACTTAAGGAATGTTTGGGAGGTTGGGTTGACAGGACTTAGATTCGATGATGGAAGGACAGGAACTACAAGACTGGTTTGCAGATCTGGGCACATGGGTGGAGGGTGGGATCCTGTGTTGAGATGAACTGCGCAGTGAGATGACCTCCCCAAGGTCACTCAGCTTCTCGGTGGAGGATCTAGGATTTCGAGACTAAAGCCAGGAATCTAGGGCTCTGGAGACAGTCTAGGAGAAGCAAACTATGCTGAATGAGAGCTTTTTCAATAGACAGAGAAAAATAGAACCAGAATTTGAAAATGGAGTCCTAACTACATACACGGGGCACTCTCGAGTCAACTGTGCTTATCTAGAGGGACTGGACCACAGAACCTGGACACAGCAAGAGGTGCCTTGTGTTCACAACCCCCGGCAGAACACCTGGAAACCCTCTCAGTGTGAGAAGGGCCAGGAGACAGGAGGAGTAGAAGGGTCAGGAGGGGGTCACTTCATTCATTGCCTGACTCCGGGAAGCTGCTCAGACAGAGGCAACGCATTTAGGGGCTTCTGTAAATGGTGTGACTGAGGGTTGGGGTGGGTCTGTTTATTTTGAGGAGACGGGTACTAAAGACAGGTTAAGTCTTTAAATGTAAAGCCTGTTGGGTAGGTTTTCTTTTGGGGAATACTTCAGGCAAATGAGGTGACAAAGTAGGGGGAAAAGTCTGGGTTTTGGAGAATAGCAATTCTCAGTTTGAATCCCAGTGTTTCCTTTTTTTTTTTTGGGGGTCTAGTGACAGTAGGAATGCTGGTTTACCTTCTTGAACATTAATTTATTTACTCCTAAAATGAGCATAATATGGTTATCCAAAATGAAATCGTATACGTACATATATATGAAATCATGTGTGCACACATACGTGTATATATATATATATATATATATATATACATGTCAGGCACAGGACTTGCAATATATCATATATACCCAGTTTTCTTTTCTTTACAATCTTTATTTTTTTCTGCCATATCCGAGGCATGCAGAAGCTCCCAGGCCAGGGATCAAACACACACCGTAACTAGTGACCTGAGCAGGTGCTAGTGACCCGAGCAGCTGCAGTGACAATGCCAGATCCTTAGCCTGTGGTGCCACAAGGGAACTCCTCTTTACCTTACAATCTCTCTCTCTCTCTTTTTTTTTTTCCTTTTGCCTTTTAGGGTCGCACCTGCAGCATAAGGAGGTTCCCAGGCTAAGGGTCGAATCGGAGCAGTAGCCGCCGGCCTTCGCCACAGCAATGTGGGATCCAAGCCTTGTCTGCGACCTACACCACAGCTCACAGCAACGCCGGATCCTTAACCCACTGAGCGAGGCCAGGTATCGAACCCGCCTCCTCATGGATACTAGTCAGATTCGTTAACCGCTGAGCCACGACGGGAACTCCTCCCTTACCATCTTGACTTGACCATCTTCATCACTTTGAAGACCTTGGTTCTCCTCTCAGTGTTTCTGGCCTTGTCATTTTGTAGTTTGTAATATGAAGGTTAGCTCCTCCCAGGATGGTGGAAAATCAAATACTCGTGTCGCTCTTTTTAATTTAATTTTATTTTATATTTTAAAAAGTTTTGTTGAAGTGTAGTTGATTTTATAGTGATTTACAGTGATAATTCCTGTGGTACAACAGGGTGATTCAGCCATACATATACACCCATCCATTTTTTTTTCAGATTCTTTTCTCATATACATTATCACCGAATGTCGGATAGAGTTGGCTGTGCTATATAGCAGGTGCCAGTTGGCCAGTCACTCCATGTACCACTGATCCCAAACCTCCAGACCATCGCTCCCCACCCATCCCCTTTGGTAACCATAAGTTTGTCTTCAAAGTCTGTGAGTCTGTTTCTGTTCTGCAAGTAAATTCATATACTTGCTATATGAACTTGCTATATGAAAAGCGCTTGCTATAAATATTCTCCTGTAACACTCCTGATCACAGCCCTGGCACTTAGGTGTTGAGAACACTCCCATTTAGCTGCTGAAAAAATTGAGTCTCAGAGAGGCAACATGACCAGCCCAGGCTCCAGAAAACGTGCAACAGGACTTAGACCTTGGTCTCCTAACCTTGCCGTGCTCTTTATATAACCCATCCTTCTCTTCCACCGTCCTAGGAGGAAGGGAAGCCATGACCTCCTATACAAACTGTTCCCAGTTTAAAAAGTCAAACCCTTCATTTTCCATTATAACAGTTGGCAAATGGCTTGGGCAGGGATTATGCCAGCCAGGATTTGACCCTTGCGCCTTCTCACATTGCTGGCAGTGACCCCTGGATTTCAGAGATGCCGGCTCTAGCCTAAACAGGGATTGAACCTCTATCTCTGCCTCTCCATCAGCCCTTTCTTTCTGGCCTCAAAACCTCCATACCTCCAGGAATGTACTTGAGCTGGCCGTGCTGTTTGTATATACATCTAATGAATGATGACCAAGCAACAGGCATCCACGCCAGAGTATCTGATATTGAAAACAAAAACAAAAACAAAAAAACAGAAAACCAAAGTAAGTCAGTGCGTCCTGAAAGGACACATTAGTGACTTTTATAAAGCAAGGATCTATTGGGAGTCCCTGGTGGCCTAGTGGTTAAGGATCTAGTGTTGTCACTGCTGTGGCTCGAGTTGCTGCTGTGGTACAGGTTCAACCTCTGGCTCAGGAACTTCCCCATGCTGCGGGCTTAATCAAAAAAAAAAAGAAGAAAAAAAATTTACTTGAAAAAAGGGAAAGGATCTATAATTGGCATAGTCATGGCCTGTGTGTGTGCATTTTGTTTGTTTGCTTTTTAATAATGGCTTTGGAGTCAGGCAATTCTGGGGAGGAATCTGAGCTTTGCTATTCACAGCTGTGTGGCTTTGTGCAACTTTCTTAACTTCGAGACACAGCTTCCCCATCCACTAGAACAGACTCTACAGGCTGACAGATTTTCAACGGTGTTGCTCATTGCTGCAACCCTAGTGCCAAGAAGAGTGCCTGAAACATAGTAGTTGTTCTGAAAATATTTGTAGAATGGATGCGCAGTGTGGTCCTACTGTACAGCACAGGGAACTATGTACAATCTTTTGTGAGAGAACACTCTTTGGAGATGCAACAACTTGGTTCCATCATGAAAACTGGGAATGTCAGTTCCCCCAGAATAAGGTCTTTGTGGACAGTCATTTTGGACAAGGGAGGGAACTGTGTCTGCTGGTGTCCAGAGACCAGTGTTCTTGTGAAATAAGGGAGAGGTGGCATTCTGTTGCCTCCAGCTCTTATGCCTGGATCATCCCTACTCCGAGTTCTTTCGAGTTTAGGAAATATTTTTGAAGTGCACAAAGGGAGAGGCAGAACTTGAGATTTGGCTGGAAGCCCCCTGTAGGTAGAGGGGAGGCTGTTGCAATGAGGGAAACCATGGAACATGGTAATGAAAGACCCTTTTGCACTTTGCAGAAGAATCCAGGGGATCTGGACTCAGTGTTCAGCCAATGGTCAGTTTGGATAATTAGGCTGTGATGATCTTGAGGTCTCCATGGGGATTTCAGGGGACATAGCTCTGTCCCATGTCTCCAGAAAGCCCTCAGCTTCTGAGTAGAGGGAAAGTGTGGCAACCTCAGGAGGAGAGGCTGGGTTTTATTACTGGGAGAGTCAGTTCTGTTGGTGAGCAAAACCAACACTGGATGGTCTCACTACATGGCTTTCCCAACACGACACCACAGTCGAGGGTTATGTCATAGTCCAACTCAACAATACCCCTAAACTAATACAGCACTGCCCCCCATTGTGTCTTCTGAAATCGTTCCTCAGCCAGCATGGCACCAGGGATCAAAATAATATACGGCAGCACAAGATTCCACGCCAGTATTCCTCTCTGATATTACACAACACAGACCAATAATGTCTTCCGCCCAGTACAGCTCAACACGGAGTTTCGTTCAAAGGCAGCGTAACTAATAAATCACTCTTCACCCCAACATGGCTCCCCAAGATAGCTGTGGCTCAACAAACCCACAGGCTGTCCGGTGCTGATTCAGCGATGCAGAGTTGGCCCAAGGAAATGGAAAGAGAACACCAAATAGAACCATTTCTTTGGAAAACCCAGTCTCTCTCCTAACCAAACTTTGTGGCCATGTATGACTGGGGTTTTCCCAGCCTCGGGGAGCTGCAGACACCGAAATCCACTCTTTTGAACTTGCCAACATGCAATATTTCCTTTGACTTTGACATTCGCCTCCCCTTTATCTGGTTCTCTCCACCACCGTTAGGCTTGGCTCACCGCGACTGGGATGTTGGTGCCAACTTGGGTCTTGAACATAGCTGAGAGAGAGAGAGAGAGAGGGAGAGACGTGGATGGAAGCTGCCAGGCCCAGACAGTGCTCCGGATGGGGACTCTCAACCTTGCTGGAAAGGGGGCTACCCACTGGCAGCTCTGTGTGGTCTGCTTGCCCACCCAAGACAAACCTCAAGCCCAACACTCGATTTGGCAGATGCGGGGTGGGCGGGGGGTGGTGGGGGAAGAGAACAAAGTTTGTTCCCTTTTTCAAGAAGTGGACCCAGGGATCCCAGGCTCTGTTCCACTCTTGGTCTTTTTCCTTTTTAAACAAACCGCCTGGCTTTTAAGATCTTCAGAATCCCATTAAAGGCTTTTACCCCTTCATATATTGGAGGCGTTTGATGAAAGGAGGTAAAGGGAGGGAAAAGATAATGGGGCCTCAGAGAACAGAGACCAGAGGCCTTAATTTCGCCTGTCTCCCCTGCCGGTAATGGTGTTGGATGTAAACAGTGCTCTGGTGTACGCTGGAGCGTGATTACAGGATGGCTGGGGAAAGAGGAAGTGTTTGCAAACCGCAGGGAGGAATGTCGCCTTTGAAGGCGTTTGGCATTTATTTTGCGCCCCCTCCCCTGTCCCCCCCACCCCACCCCAACCCTACTACTTTTCTCCACGGCTTTCTTCTCTGGGTTCCTTGTACTGTAAACACAGTGACAGAAATTAGATGTGGGCAAATCTGTTAAACATTTTAAGTCGAAGTGGGCTTGGCAGTTGCCTCACTCCACGGGATATGCGAGACGAGGCTAATAACTTCGTAATGGGTCTTTTGTTTTTGTCTGGGGACTGGTGGGAGGGACGTGGGGGCTGAGGAGGGGGCTGCAGGATGGAAAGTGGGGCCGGGCTGCTGTTATGGAAGCCACCCAAGCTCCCATATCGTGGGGCTAAGCAGGCAAAGCAAGTCCTCCACGTTCCGGGTGTTCTAGAAGGCCGGCCAAGGACCATGCTCACTCTGCCCCACATGTCTGGGGCACGGTCTCTGTCTTCCCGGTCACAAAGCACCTCTTCTTGACAGCTTCGTGCTGCAGATGTCTTCTACCGTCTTGTCTCTTCATTCGTTCCATCCGTGAAATTCCCAGTGACGTCAATGGGGCTCCATATGCAGAACACGTGCAATCCGTGGGACCGGGGAGCTTCACTAGGGAGCAAAAGTGTTGGCTCGGTGGGTTTCATGCCTACATGTTTTGCTGTCTGGAAACCCCTGCTTAGGATCAAGTTCATGTTCTTAATTCTGGTCAGATGCTTGGGGTGGGAGCCTGGAAACCTGCAGCTGGAACCTCCATCAAGCAATCACTTAATTAATTCCATTAGTATGTTACTGAGGGCATGTTATGTGGCCAGTGGGGGTCTCAATGTTGGGGACGGGATGGGGAATAAGACAAGGTTGGCCTTTGCCTTTATGGGGAGCTAGAGTCGAGTTAGCATTAAATAAATAATTTTGCAAATGGTTGTTTAATCATAGCATGTTGGGAACTGCAAGGACAAAGGATGCCATGTGGTATAAAATGCGGGCACAGGGTAGGGTCAGTGGTCTATTCTTCATCTTCGGTGTGATGAAAATTTAATCCAAGGATGTATAACCTGGGGTCTAAAGACATTTAGTTTTCAGGAGTTCTGTGAATTCTAATGCATCTGCCATCCTCTAAGCTATGGAGAGTAAGAGTTCCTTTTGTGGCTCAGTGGGTTAAGAACCCGACTAAAATCCACGAGGATGAGGGTTTGGTCCCTGATCTTGATCACTGGGCTAAGGATCCTTTTGTCTTTTTTAGGACCACATCCGTGGTGTATGGAGGTTCCCAGGCTAGGGGTCAAACTGGAGCTGTAGCTGCCGGCCTATGTCAGAGCCACAGCAACGCTGGATCCGAGCCACCTCTGCAACCTATACCACAGCTCACGGCAAAGCTGGATCGTTAACCCACTGAGTGAGGCCAGGGATTGAACCCGCATCCTCATGAATATTAGATTAGTTTCTGCTGAGCCATGGGGGGGACTCCTGCTGAATCCTATAATGGAGAAACTGCAACTCAGAGAGGTTAAGTCAGTTCTCCCAGGTTACACAGCCACTAAGTGATGGGACCAGGATTCCAACCCAGGACTTCAAACTCTTAGTCCATTTCTCTTCCCCCAGCAATTCTCTGCCTCCCCCACCCCTTTTTCTTGGCCACACCTGAAGCATACAGAAATTCCCAGACCAGGAATCAAACCCATACCACAATACTACAGCAATGACCAGAGCCGCTGCAATGACAATGCCAGATCCTTAACCCACTGAGCCACGGGAAACTCCTACCCTGCCTTTCATAGCCCTTTTAGTCTACTGATACTGACTCTTATGTGGGATTAAAAATCCCCTGACAGGGAATACATTCTTTAATTTCTTTGTAATCAGCATCCTCAAAAAGGTACATAAAATTTCCTATATAGATGACTCTGTGCTACCAGCGGCGATACTGAATACTTCCTCTTGTCCAGTTATAATCTCTCCTCTATTTGTGTTGATTGCAGTTCCACCTGTTGTGGGTGATAAACTGTGAGCACTGAGCTTTCCTCTTCCTCGGGTCTCACGTCCAGGCTTCCTTTCAGCTCCTCTCAGGACTGTCACCTCACTCACCATTTCTGTTGCTCAAATACATATCCTTGGATACTCTAGGCACTGTTTGATAGAACTGGGCAATAGGCTTCAGTAGGAGCTGTTGTAGAGGGATGGACATCAAAAAGAGATGTTTTCAGAGCTCTTGTGTGCCTCAGCAGGTTAAGGATCTGGTGTTGTCACTGCTGTGGCTTGGGTTGCTGCTATGGCTAGGGTTCGATCCCTGGCCTTGGACCTTCTGTATGCTGTGGGTATGGCCAAACCAAAAAAAAAAAAAAGATGTTTTCTAGTGTTAGCAGAGCCGGGATGAAAACTATCCACAGGCTACAAGGTCTCTTGGGGTCTCTGGCTTTGTCAAGAGTATTGATGCTCTTCAAACAATTCTCTCTGTACTGTGTTTACGTAAGTCTTAATTGGGACTAGGAGATTGTCTGCTAAAATAAATGCCAAAAAATTATTGCTTTTAGTATTTTTGTCTTAAAATGTATTTAATATTTATTAAGGTGTTTTATTTATTGAAGTCCTAAATATCTGTTTAACATGTGCTAAGTATTTTTTGTGGCTTATCACAGTGCTAGACATGGGATTTGAAGATAGATTGATAACAGTCACAGCTAGGCTTTGCGCTAAATGCTTTGCTGAAATACATGATCTCATTAGGTTTTAGCAAAAGTTATGGGAAAGAAGCACTACTCTCATCCCCATTTTATAGATGAAGAAATCGAGGCCTAGAGAAACCCCGAGGAACTTGCTTGAGGCCATGTAGGTGGTTGGACCACAGAGTCTGTGCTCTTAACTGTATTATCCTCTGATTTTTCAGTCTAGTGGGGGAAACAAACTAACAAACGAAGGCAATAGGATGAATTTGCAAATATTCTAAATTAGGGGTGATCTAAGGTGCTGGTGTTGGGCTGGGAGGGGATGGAGGAGAAAGCATTTTACTTTGCCCAGGGAAACAGAGGAAGGTTTTTTTTTTTTTTTTTAAGAGGTAGCATCAAGAGTTTCCGTCGTGGCTCAGTGGTTAACGAATCCGACTAAGAACCATGAGGTTGCGGGTTCGATCCCTGGCCTTGCTCAGTGGGTTAAGGATCCGGCGTTGCCGTGAGCTGTGGTGTAGGCTGCAGACACAGCTCAGATCCTGTGTTGCTGTGGCTGTGGCGAAGGTCGGCGGCTACAGCTCCTGTTAGATCCCTAGCCTGGGAACCTCCATATGCTGTGGGTGCGGCCCTAGATAAGGCGAAAAAAAAAAAAAAAAGAGAGAGAGGTAGCAGCAACTCAGAGACTCCCTCAGTAATGAGACAGAGGAGGGAGATGTCCTTTCAGGTGAAGGTGGAGGTGAGTTGGGGAGAGCAAGTAGCAGGGAAGAGGTGAAGAAACCAGAAAGAGATGGTACATGAGAGAAAATAGCAGATTGGCAGTACTGTGGAAACCCCTGGGCAAGGATGCTGGAGGAATAGGCAAGGCAGACTGAGAAGGGATTTTTTTCCCCCATACCAAGTGCTTTGGGTGCCTGTCTGCCCATGTCAACACCCTCAGGGGGGTGGGGGTGGAACCTGACTCAAAAATAAGGGGACATCAGCCTGAGCCTATCTCTTTCCCAGGCATTTTCGTTCCAGCCCCTACCCACCGTTTAATAGCCGCATCTGCAGAAAAGCAGAAGTCTCTGCAATTCATATGAGCCTGTCTCTCGCCCCAAGAACACATCATTTATTTCCTATAAGTGCCTGTCTCCCTCTTCCTCAAATATGCTCAGGGTTACAACTTTCTCTGCTTCCTGGGGGAGTTGCCCACTCCACACAGTAATTACTCACTCCATAAAGGCTGTCTCCAAACTCTCCTTCTCAGCCCTTTTCTCCTGACCCTTTGCAACCGCCCAGGGCAAGGGGGAGCGCGCGGCCTCGCTTCGCGTCCAGAACGGCCGCCATTTTGGGTCGCATCCGGAAGCGGATGACCCTGGGGGGACGCGTCCCTTCCCGCGCCTTCCCTTTTCTTAGCTTGGAGTCAGTGTAATTCATTCTGGGCCCTCTTACTTCTTTTCTACACGTCCAGCTGGGAAAATGGAGATTTATTTCCTTATAACTTAATTATAGCATTGATCTCATGCCCAAGTCTCGTGAGGTGGAGAGGGATCAGAGGTGCTGAATACAAGCTTCTAAGCAGCCTTACAACTTCATTTCACCTCTTTGGGTGTTACTCTTCTCAGTGAAATGAAGACATAATTTTTGCTCAGTTTATCTCCATCGCATTCGGACAGGACGGATATGCAAAACCATCTCACACGCCATAAGGCAAGCTATGTGTATAAATTATCAGTCATCATTACGTGTTTGTAGCAAAATCTGTGATAATTGTGTTTGGATAATGATTCTATCTAAGGGTCGTTAGAGAAGACTGGAAGGGGTTGAACTGAAATCTCCTCCGTTTGTTGGCTGTGCAGCCTTGGGCAGGTGCTTTAGCCTCTCTGTGCCTCAGTTTCCTCCACTGAGAAAAGAGGATAGTATCTTCCTCAGCAGGTTGTCTTAAGAATACATTAATACAGAAGCGCTTAGAGTAGCTCCTGGCACATCTCAGGCCTGGTATTGTTGCTGTTATTCTTTGTAACTTGCTTCTACATTTGTTATGTGGAAACCTTGACTTTCACTTTTACTAGAACTGTCTCTCTGGTTTCAGAAGCTCATATTCTGTAATTTATTATTCTGATGCACAATCCAAACGAGGAGTATCAAGAACTCAGTAATAAGTGGACCCCTGAAGCCTCAGCAAAGACTTATTACAAAAAGTGAGTTTTGCCATCAGGGCCCTGTTCCTACCAGGCTCTTCCTAGATCCTCTGCTGCACATTTTCAGGGGCTGAAGACAGTGGAAATGGAAGCAGTGCATTTGAATGCAGTTCCATAATGTGCTCTGAGTAGGCAGCTGATAGATACTGTTTACACATTTATGGTGAGAAACCCCTTTTGTGGTTTTCGGGAGTGTGTATTTTTATTCATTAGAGCCTTGTTAGCAGCAGAGCTGATAAAATTCTCTGATAAGGTCCGTGCTTGGACTGGGGATGAACCCAAGCTAACATTTTGAGAACTCTGGCTTTTGGGGGCCCTGCTATGCTTAACGATTGCTGAGCTCTCACTCCAGGGATGGTGAAACTTTATAAAAAAAAGAAAAAGAGGCAAAATGTATGAAAGAGATTAAGGCTCGGTATGAAAACTATTTTTATAGGCAGTTTGGCCTCGGCTTTGAAGTTCAATAGGGAGTGATGTATTGCTATCAGCTTGGATTTCACACCTATTCAATTCTGTAGCCAGGTAATGATGAACAACCTCCTTCGGGTATAAAAGAATGGAACAAAATTAAGGCAAGCTGTGAAATGGCCTCCTTGCTGCAATTTCATCTCCGGGAGAGATTCGGGTTTGCCAGAGAGTGTTTAAACTTTTTTTTTTCTTCCTTTAAATTAGAATGATGGTGTGACAATATTTTTTAAAAAATCTGCAAAAATGAAAAAACAAGTTGCTCCCAATCCTTACACCCAAAGACAAAAACATTTTCATTTCCACACGTTACTCCTTAGTCTTGGCCCGTAGGTAGACAGATTGCAGTATTGCGGAATTTACTTTTCAATGAGTTTTTCTTCATTCTTAATTAGGCATTTTATCATCTTTTCCACCTCCCTTTCTCATGTGAAAAGAAAACAAAACAAACAAATGTAAAATGCAAGCATCATGATCTTGCTTGGAAGGTGAGAGCTGCTGCATCATGTTTTCGATGAGTGGTACCCAGCTCATCAGATACAGCTTTGTTTTTTGTCATCCAAGGTTTTAAAACAGAGTGAGTGTCATGTTGCGTTTTCTGCCACAGATGATGTGAATTTAGACCTTTTGCTGTGTGGGAAGCCATTGTGCCCAAGATCGGAAATGGAGTTATTCACTGGTCTTCAGGTTCTTAACAGCGAGGCACCATCCGCCCTCCCAGATTCGCCTGTCACACCTCAGACTCAGCCAGGTACCCAGCCTGCCCTGAAGTTGCCATGGGAACGAGGTCATTGCTCTCAGCGCCTGACTCAGGAATCACTTAGGCCTCCTCTCCCCTCATTCCAAATGAAGCTTGTTCTGGTCTCAGAACTTTTGCATCCGCCATTCCCACTGCCTGAAACCCTCTTCCTAGCCTTCGCAGGGCCCTATCTTCATCACATCTGCTCCAACATCACCTCTTTTGAGGCCCAGCCTGGCCACCCGATCAGGTCACCATTTCTTCCTGCATTTGCGCTTTTAGTTTCTTCATAGTACTTACCACTCTCTGAAATTACCCTGCTTATTAATTTGTGCACGAGTGTCTCTCTGCCCCTGCCCCCACATTTATTTCCTTCTGTGTAGCTGCACCTGACAGCATACCTGGTCCAGGTTGATTTTCAGTTAATGAAGGCTCGGATCCTGCCTGTTCCATTTCCATCTTCCTCTTTGTTTTTTGTTTTTTTGTTTTTTTTTGGCTGCTCCCGCAGCATGCAGAAGTTCTCAGGCCAGGAATGGAAACTTCACCACAGCAGTGACACAAGCCACAGCGGTGACAACACTGGATTTTTAATCCACTGAGCCAGGAACTCCCAACCTTCCTCCTTTTAAAAAAATTAATAAGCCTTTTTTTTTTTTTTTAATAAGAGCAATGTTATGTTCACAGCAAAAAGGAAGAAAGTACAGACCCCCTCCTCCTCTGCCTCCCCCACTACACAGCCTCCCACCATCCATGTCCCCCACAGAATGAGGCATTTGTTACAATCAGTGAACCTATACTGACACATCACTATTGCTCAGAGTCCAGAGTTTCCATTCAGGTGCACTCTTGCATTGTATGTTCTGTGGCTTTTGACTAATGCATCATGACAGGTACCTGTCATTTCACTGCCCTAAAAGTCCTGTGTGCTCTGCCAAGTCATCCTCCACCTCTTTTTAAGGTACCTTAAACATTTACTCAGGCTGGAGCTGCAACAGGACACTAAGCTCCCAGTCCTATAGGAATAGCTTTTAGCATTTATGTGGCACCAACTAGTCGCGAGCAGGCCTTGTGCTAAGGGCATTGCAGACACTGTCTTATTTCATTGTCATAAGTACTCTATATTATGGATCAGGAAAATTTCCCCCTTTTGATGACTTTCCTATTTTTTTATACACCTGCTCCCACATTCACAGTCCTGGGTGGCCCTGCCCTTGGCCGTCTTCTCCAAGCTGCTCCTTTTGGCTTTGACTTTGCTTTTTTGCCTTCAGTTCCTTCAGGACCCCACTGGCTCTGCAGATCTAGCTGGGGAGATTTGCTGGACCAGTTCTTGAAGTTACCTTTAAGGAACGAGGGGTCTTTTTAGAAATTCAATACAATTCAATGATCGTTTATTGAAATCTGCTCTGGGAGAGGTGTTGGTGGTCCTGGTCTCTTCTGAAATGTGCACAGCATTTCCCTTCTCTTCTCTCACCCGCCCTCCCTCCAAGGTCCGCCGAGCCTGGGAGCTGCTGATCTATAAGATTCTTCAGAAACGGGGTGAGGGAGATGGGAGGCGTCTGTGTGACCACCCAGCGGAGGGCCGCGCAGCAGCACAGCAAGATGGGAGAGAATGGGAGCCTGTTTTTCAGGGCCTGTGCCTGAGTGGAAAGTTTGTGGTTCAGAGTGGTCAAGACGAGGGTGCCCCCTCCCACCCTGCGCCTCACTGACCCCTGGATGAGAAACACCTTGAACCAACTCCGGTTGGTGTTTGTCCATTCTAGAAGAAGGCTTCCAACTCGCTCCCATTTTTGATTGCTTAGAACTAACTGGAGCTCCCATGGGTCCTTGCACTAGGGTTTTGTGTGTGTGTGTGTGTGTGTGTGTGTGTGTGTGTGTGTTGGTGCAAAATGAAAAAAGGCCCTCTTGGAGTTCCCGTTGTGGCTCAGTGGTTAATGAATCTGACTAGGAACCATGAGGTTGCGGGTTCGATCCCTAGCCTTGCTCAGTGGGTTAAGGATCCGGCGTTGCCGTGAGCTGTGGTGTAGGCTGCAGATGTGGCTCAGATCCCGCGTTGCTGTGGCTCTGGCAAAGGACGGCGGCTACAGCTCCTGTTAGACCCCTAGCCTGGGAACCTCCAGATGCCACGGGTGCGGCCCTAGATAAGGCAAAAAGACAAAGAAAAAAGAAAAAAGAAAAAAGGCCCTCTTCCCCAGGAATTGTATCCTCTCTACAGCTGCTGTTAATTTATTTGTTTGCTTTCTTTTTAGGGCCACACGTGAGGCATATGCAGGGGTCCAATCGAGGCTACAGCTGCCAGCCTACACCACAGCCACAGCAACACCAGATCCAAACCATGTCTGTGACCTACACCACAGCTCATGGCAATGACGGATCTTTAACCCACTGAGCGAGTCCAGGGATCAAACTAGTATTCTCATGGATCCTAGTCAGATTTGTTCCCACTACGCCACAATGGGAACTCCCCACATTTATTTTTTATAATATGAAACATTTCAAACCTGTAGACAAGAATGTGATTTAATGACCCCTTCAATATATGTTTTAAGCTTCTCTAGGACTTGTTCAGGATGTTTCTCTCTGGATCATAGCTCTGTGCGCACTGAATACCTAAATGAAAGCAGGGAATACGCCTTCATTTAAAAAAAAAATACATGAAAGAAGCTTGTCCATATTGAACTTAGAAAAAGTGGTTTCAATGCAAGAAGGTGTCAAAGTTGGATGGATGAGTGAATAAATGAGTGAATGAATGAATGGATGAATAGTGTCTTCCAGCTTGTCCAGAAGAATGACAAACCAATTGGCTGGGGCATTCTGGTCCCTGTAGACTATTTCTTTCCAAAATGGATGGAGTTGACAGAGTTGTGAATATTACCCAGACTGTGTCCTCTTGCTTTTATGCACCAAGCCCATTCCTAGTCAACACCTTTTAAGGGAAGGGGATGGGTGAATTGGTTAGCATAAGTGTGGCAGTCCTCTTAGACACTCTACTTTGTAAACCAGTGAAGACCTTGACGTGGAGACACATTCCTCCCTCGCTAGGAAATTTGGACTTTGTCTGCAGGACTCTCCTTCCATTTATTAATTCACTTAAGAAATACTGGTGGGGCACCGCCTATGTGTCAGAGGCTATATTAGATCCTAAGTTTGCTAAGCGAGACACGTATGGCTCTGCGCTAGCAGTTTCACATGACTGTCTTTGTTTGATTATTTATTTATTTATTTATTTATTTATTTATTTATTTTATCATAACAAGTCAATTTGATAGCATTTGCGTCCCAAACCCTCAGTGCATCACATGACTGTCTTTGGATGCGTGGTTTGCTGCACAGTTATTATATCATCAAAGGATGTCCTCCTTGCATTTAAATGGCACACAGGCTGGAGTGACCAGCCAGCTCTTGTCTCATTTACTATCTTGGCGTTCTCTAACTGCAGCAGAGGGAAGCAGATCCACCTACGAAAGGTGGCAGGCACCTGTAGAAAAAGGGAACATCATCACTGACTCACACCAGAGCAGAAACAAAATTGGAAACAAGGAGTTCCCGTCATGGTTCAGTGGTTAAGGAACCCGACTAGTATCCATGAGGATGCAGGTTGGATCCCTAGCCTCATTTAATGGGTTAAGGATCCATTGTTACCGTCAGCTGTGGTGTAGGTTTCAGATGCAGCTTAGATCCCGCATTGCTGTGGCTGTGGTATAGGCCCGCTGCTTCAGCTCCAATTGGACCCCTAGCCTGGGAACCTCCATATGCCCTGGGTGTGGTCCTAAAAAGACCAAAAAAAAAAAACCAAAGAACAAAATCAATTGCCAAGTCAGCTGATGATGTCATCTGTCCTCCATCCTTGATAGTTTTATTCATGCATCTGAATGCCCTAGTCATTTTCATCAAAGTGGCTGTTTTTTTCTGGAATAACTAACATTTTCTCTCCATTCTTCCATGAACATCCATCCTGTATCTTGATGAGTCTAGCTATTTCATTAGCAAACTCAAAGGTTATTGGAACGATGCCCTTTGCTGGATAAGGAAAGCCCTTCACCCAATCAAGGCCCCATGGGGGTTTTTCCAGGAAATCGGGAAAGACCAGCTTAATAAGGACGTTACAGAATGTAGAAGGGCTCCAAGAACACTGGGTCCAGAGCCTGGCTCTGCAAAGTGGTCTGACCTGCCTAAGTCTTAGTTTCTTCATATGGAAAATCGAAATTTAATAAACCTCTGTTTCACAGACTTTGTAAAAGAGAATGTATCTGTAAACTGCAAAGTCCTGTAGTAATGGAAAAAATATATTATTTGGAGAATAACAAGATGGTAGCATGGACCTTGTCTTGGTCCTGGTTTTAGTCCTCAGCACTTTGCCCAGTGCCTGGAACATGACAGGATAGCAATCAATGCTTGCTTAATCAGTGAATTAATGAAGAATGAATGAATGGGTGAATGGATGACTAAATAGAAGGATGAATGAATGAGTGAATAAATGGATGGAAGGAAAGAATGATGGACAGATGGATGAATGAATGAATGGATGGATGGATGGATAGATGAATGAACGAATGATGAAAAAATGAATGATTAAAAGTGGTAATCGGGGCCCCCCCAACAAATGAATCTTTTCTTTCTGGTTCCTTGTGATCAGAGGAAGGCAATCATCCCAAATTTGGCTTCTGCCTTACAACTGTCTTGTGGCTTTGAGGCAGCTAACTAACCTCTTAGTTGCCTTGTTCATAAAAGAATGATAATGATACCTTCTCTGGGGGCTGAGGGTGTAGTGGGTGTTGAGAAAATTAATTGGGTAGTGGTAAGTGGCTTTGAGATCTCCAGATGAAAGGTGCCGTGGAGGGGAGCTGTCATTATCCACGTTACCTTGAGTTTCCTCTCGCTTCTTCTGCCTCCTTCAAGAACAGCACTCATGCTGCCCCAGAAGCAAGTATTACTTGGAGAGGGAGCCTCCTTTCATTGGACTGACTCTTCCCTGGGGTCATTTGGCAGAAGGCTCCCAGGTGAGAGGGATATAATCCCAGGAACTTGGCTGCCCTGCCTCGTTTCCTTCCAGAAGGATTCATTTTCGCAAATGTCCACCAGGCCCTGCTGTGCACGGCAGCCTGAAAACAGACTCCCTTTTTCCTCTTCCTGGAATGATAAAAGAGGGGAATCCCTCCAGATCCTAGTTGCAAGGGTCCCACCTGTTGGCAAGACCCAGGCTTAGAACTAGAGCCAGGTGTTCAACATCTGGTGTCCAAAGGACCCAGGATTCATTCACATCCATGCCTTCTGTAGGCCTCGCTCTTTTCTTATGTGGTACCCCAGGCTGAAGGCATGGAATACATATATCTTTCAATTTGTGCTTTTCCGATAGAGGAAAAAAGGTCCCAGGTTTGGGAGTTGGGAAGATGGCTTATTATTCATTTATTTCTTTATTTGGCCACACCTGCAGCATATGGTAGTTCCTGGGCCAGGGATCAAACCCACACCACAGCAGCGACCTGAGTCATAACCTGCTGAGGCTCCCATCCCTCTGAATTCTTCTCCATAGAAAATAGGGGGATCTTTTTTTTTTTTTTTAAATTGATTTACAATGTTGTATTAGTTTAGGGATACAGCAAGATGATTTAGTTATATATACATACATATCTATTCTTTTTCAGATTCTTCTCCCTTACAGGTTATTTAAAATGTTGAGTATGGTTCCCTGTGTTATACAGTAGGTCCTTGTTGTTTATTTTATATTCAGTAGTGTGTATCTGCTAATCTTAAACTCCTCATTTAACCCCTAACTTTTCCCCTTAGGTGATCCTAAGTTTGTTTTCTAGATCTGTGGGTCTATTTCTGTTTTGTATATAAGTTCATTTGTATCATTTTAAAAAAGTTTCTACATATGAGCAATATCTTATTATATTTGTATTTTTTCTGTCTGACTTACTTCACTTAGTATGATAATCTCTAGGTCCACCCATGTTGCTGGAAATGGCATTATTTCATCCTTTTTATGGCTAAGTAAGATTCCATGGTACGTATGTACCACGTCTTCCTTATCCATTCATCTGTTAATGGACATTGAGGTTGTTTCCCTGTCTTGGCTATTGTGAGTTGCACTGCAATGGACATTGGGGTGCATGTATCCTTTTGAATTAGAATTTTCCCTGGATATATGCCCAGGAGCTGTATTGCAGGATTGTATGGTAACTCCATCTTTAGTTTTTTTTTTTTTTTTTTAAGAACCTCCATATTGTTCAACAGGGCTATCTTCTAGTATAACTAGAATCACACCCCTCTCCCACTTAAAGCCCTCCAGTGCCTTCCCATTGGGAACAGATGCCTCTGGTCCCTCCTGTGGCACCTCCTCTCTTTATCTCTGGTTTTCCTCTGTCTCTTTCTTCCTCTCTCTACTCTCCCAGCTCTCCCCCTAGGTCTATTCTTTCTCATCTCCTCACATTCTGTGCCTGTGATTCTGCCTGTCTCCTTATCTCCCTCTCTGTATACCTCACTCATATTTCTCATGGAGGTTTCTTCTCTGGACCGACATGACAGAGATACCTGTATCTGTCACCACCAACTCTTGGTGTGGGGTGGAAGGACGATGGAAGAAGAGGCTCAAATAATGCATCCTTCAGCGTTGACATGATCATGCTTTGGGGAAGCCATTGCCTCTACCAAGAGCCACGCTTGTCCATGTGGCTGTGATTGGCGAGTGACCTGGAATTGCCCTCAATTTCCTGTGTCCATCTCTATTCTCCTTGTCATGAACTTGGCATCTCAAAGGGTGTCTTCTCTCTTGGGAAAGTTTAATAATTATTTTTTCTCTATCACTGTAGTGCCTAATTCCCTGAGAAGGAAAAGTGGCCATACTGTTTCCTTGATTTTAAATTCTTACGGGCAGAGACCACATTTCATACATTTTTACATTTCACCAGGGCCAGTGCAGTGGTTAGGACAGAGTTAGACTTCAATCAATATTTGTTGAATTTGATGGGAGGGAAAAATGATGTCCTCCTGATTGGGGTCTTTGAGACTAATTTCCCTGTGCTTCTCATCCTTCATATTATTCTATAGCCGTAAAGAAGCTTGAAATCCACTTTACTTGAGTGGGAAAGTTCCACTCAGATCAATTGGGGATTTTCCTGCTTAAGATGTGTAGAGTTAGACTTTGGAAAAATTTATTCAGTTGTCCTTTGAAATGTATCATTGGCCCTGAGTAGGTTCTAAATGTCCATTCTTTCCACCTCTGCTTAACTTTAAACCTGTTGCTTCTTGTTTGGATGAAGAAAGTGACTTCCTAGAATCATTCCCTTAAAATTATTTCAGCGTTGAAGACAGCAGCTCAGATTTTCTCTCCTCTTATTTCTTCAGACTAACAACTTACCATAGCAAGGAGACCCGGTTCCTGGTGCTGGCTCTGCTGCTAATTCTTCCTTGAGCAAAGCCCGTCTTTCTCTAAGTTGGTTTCCTCATGTTAAGTTAAAGCCTGGGTTAGGGATCCACAGGCTATGGCTCACAGCTAGTTTGTGTAAATAAAGTTTTATTGGCACACAGCCATGCTCATTTCTCCACACATTGTCTATGACTGCTTGTGTATTGCAATGGCAGAACTGAGAATTGCAACAGAGAGAGAACCCTTCAAAAAACCTAAAACATTTACTATCTGGTCCCTTATAGACAAAGTTAACCAACTCCTAGAATAGGTGGTTTCTTAAGGCCCTTTTAGTCTAAACATTCACACCATGGTGTTTAACTAGTGCTATGGGACATTCCTTATAGACAGCCATTGCCCTGTTGTATGTGGTGAGTGCCACTGGGCTTTCTGGTCATGACAAAGAAGGTCCCTGCCTGGTATTAAGCTTTGAAATCCATCCAGAGCAAGCTCTTGGCTTTTTATTTCTCTTCCAAAGTTTCCCATTGCATCTAGCAGAGAGGCCCAGCTTGGTGCTGGAATGTTGAAATATGCTCATTTCTGGCTGATTTCTTTAGCCACACCACCATCTCCAGCTGGAACATAATCATACTGTTTTGCCCTGCTGGACAGGTTCATAAGCCCTTATGTGAAATTCCAAAATCCAAAATTCTCTGAAAACAGATGAAAAAAATAAGTCATGTGATGGATATACTTAACCCAAGCAGACATGAGATGAATGATAGCCTTTTAAAAATCTGATTTAATGTGAAGGTCTCTAGGTTGTGCTGCAGAATTATAAATGTGTTTGATCCTGGGTTGGGTGCAGCCCTGTATACGCCATGTTCTGTTTCCAAAGTCTGGAAATTTCTGAATTCTGAAACACATCTGGCCCTGGGGTTTTGGATTAGGGGTTGTGGACCCATATTTCTTTTTATGATCACCTCTTATTTCTGGCAAGCATTAAAACGTCTGTAAAGGGAGTTAATTTAAACAAACAAACAAACAAAAGCCAAGTAAATAATAAGAGGAGTGCTCAGATCTGGCTTAAATTGTAGAGTGGTACAGAAATGACTCAAGTTTAGGACAGGCTGTCCTATGGGGTATTTTCCATCCCTTTAATGATCTGAAAACTCTTTCCTCTCGTTCTCTTCCTTACTCTAGTCTGTGAACACCCAGCCACCCTCTTACTGCCTCCAAACTCAGACCATCTCTGCGTGATGGTCGGTTAAGGAGCCGTCCTGTCTTATCCATAAAACAAAATGGGGCACCAGGAGCTCATTTGCCATTCTTGACACTTTGCGCGACCACTCTGAGGTCGCCGGGACCATCACGAGGAAGGAGTTTGCCTGGAGATGTGGGGGTGGGTGTGGAATCCTGCATCTCCGAGTTCAGGGTCCTTGGGATGGTCTTGGGATGAAAGCCGTGGTTTCGAGGCCAGACTCACCAGAGTGCCGTGTTCTGAAAGGGGCTGGTTCAAGCCTTTCAAAGGGCAATCTCCATGGCCTTAAGTAGTTCTTAAAACAGCAAACAACATTAGCTCCCACAAATGAGGGACGTTTAAAATCTAAACCCGATTACAGCCAAGAGTGGCGAGGCGGCCAAGGTGCTATAAAGAAATGATGTTATTATGTCCAAGAGATGCCGTTAAAACTCTGTTTACAAACCAAATGTGCCAGGGAATGGGTCAGGGAAAGAATTATTAGCAACAAAGCTATTTGATCTCTTTTATGATCCAGTGAGTCATATTGCTCCATGCTCTAGAAGGTGAATAATGAAAACCTCAAGCCTGTTGATTTATAAACAGGCCCAGAATTCCCTGTTCTTTAACCTCAGATGCCCTCTTAAGTGTGACTTACCCTAAATCAAATGTGACATCAGATGCCACTGGGCCTCTCCCTCCTCCCGAGAGGTAATTGAAGAGGTGATTGGCGTAGAGGGTGCATAAAATTCCCATTCACGATGATGGATTGCTGGGGGAAGGGTCGATGGCCAGGACTTAGAGGCAGGGCTTTGTTGCTACATGCTCTTATCTGCAGGGCTGGAGCCTCCAAAGCTGTCTTTGTTCAAGCTCTCAGGTTCTCAGTAGACCGAGGAGAGGGAAGCTTGGGGTGGACATAACTTTTTGTCCTAATGGCCACAGTCTTGCCTCCTTTTACCCCCCATGAAGAAGTTATGAGGTGCATGACCAATCAGGGTTTCTGTCTGAACTCCACCCATTCTTGAATGTAACCTTGGGAAATTTACTTAGGGCCTCTGAGCCTCGGTTTCCACATCTGAACAATGACACAGCCGTGGTTTATGTGCTTCCTTCCTACGCTAAGATGCTTAATACATGCTATGTGCCAGCTTATTCTGATCCTCATAGCAATCAGACTAACTTTATCGTGATTTGACCATGGGCAGACACTGCTCTAAGAACTGTGCCTGTATTCACTGATTTCCTTCTTACAAGAGCTCGGTGAGGCAGTACTAAGATCGGAATCACACAGGAGAAGACGCTGAGGCAAGATTTGAGTGTAAGTGGTTAACTTGGGGGATCCCAGGATGCTTCATAAGGAAGTAAGAAAGTAAGACTGAAAAGGGAAGAAACTGGTCAAGCCATAGCCCTTGCTCAAGAATATCAACGTCCCTACAGTGGCAACTGGGGTGGAGTTTCCCCGGGGATCTTTAGGGACGAGTGCCTCAGATGCAACCAGAGCTGTCTTACTGCAGAGGGAGGAAGCTGGCATAGTTACATGTTAACTCTAGCCCATCATGGTAGATGGAGGGCTCCTCAACTCCTGACACTCCTAGCCTGCCCCGTGTGCATGCCAAGTGGGTTCCAGGGACCAAAGACATCCTTCAGGCAAAGAATTGCAAGTTCTTACAGTAGGAAACCATAGGGTTGGCCTGCATGGGATTGGTGTGGAGAGAGTATGGACATGTCCACACAGTGTCCGCTGCAGGTCAGAGCTAAGGCAGAAAAGATTGAGCCATCAAGAGTTGGAAGTCTTCCCAAAGCTTCCTCAGCTGGCAAGTGGGGGAGCTGACAGCTATATCCCCTGGTGCTCTGATTTCAAGGTCACCATGGAAGCTTCTGGGCTACACATCATGACCCTTCAGGGAAGGTATCATAACCCATTTACAAATGCAGAATTTGAAGTTTAGAGGGGTGACTTTGACTTCACCAATCAGCAGTTGTTGTAGGATTGCAACTTGGCTCCCATTGACTTCAAAGTCAGGGTCAACCTCAGCATGCTGCATTTCTTTTGCCTGCCAAGGGGGGTCCCCTGAGTTGTCCAAAATCAGAGCGGTGCCCTGTGTCTCGAACCAGAGGCTCAGGCCACAAGGATGAGAGAAAATGCATGCTGTCTTATTTCCAGCCACATCACGGCTGGAAGTGGGGGACAGGGAGGCCATTGTGAGGTGCTCGGCTCAAGTGCCCGCCCCTCCCCCCAACCTCTCTCTAAGGGGCTGCCTCATGGTTCTAGTCCAATTCAGTCTGGTTCCAGTCCCTAGATACTGCCGGATTCAGCTTTTCCATTTTTTTTGCTTCCACTTCCCATTGTCATCCAGGTCATCCTCCATGCTTTTTGAGCATGTCCAAAATTCTGTACCTTTGAATCAGAACTGGCATGAAAGGCTGTAATTCAATGTCTTAAAATGGAATCTCTGAGGCCTTTAAGCACAAACTGCCTCCCCTTTAAGGAATGATACAGAGACTTTGAAAGTCCCACTGGGCTCACAAGCACCCTGGCAGCAAGCTGCATTAGGAAACCGCATGGCGTTTGTAGACGCTCTGGACACGCTGTGGTTTTCTGGTCTACCTCACTAGACCGTGCCCAGTGCTGTTCCCAGAGTAGTTTGTCATTGTACTTACAACTCACATCACATCCCGTGTCAGCCCTTTACCGTGCAGAGCCGATGGTCTGGCTGTTTTCATGCAAAGCCAGCAAAAACAGACCGCCTGGTGGAGTTGGAAAATACACAGGCTCCCAAGCCTCTTCTTTCTTGCAGAAATAATAAATGATAACAGCATGGAGACCAACTGGGGCCAGGTGATGACAAGGGAAGAAAAAAAAACTGTATCTTCCCAGCTCTGGACTGGGCCGTTCGGCCTGGCTTGGGCACACATTTCCTTGGTGACCTTGGGTATATGCTTTCCTCTCTCTGGGTCTCCTCTGTTTTCTCAGCAGTAAGATGGAAATATTGGGTGAGAAATCAATCTAAGTTCTTTTCCAAAGTTTAGGTATTGTATTGGTTTCCCGGGGCTGCCGTGACGAAGAGTCACACACTGGGTGGCGTAAAATAGCTGAAACGTATTGTCTGGAATCAAGATATTGGCAGGGCTGTGCTTCCTCCCAGAGTCCCAGGAACAACCTTTCCTTGACTCTTCCAGTTTCGGGTGGTGGCCGGCCATCCTCATCATTCCTTGGTTGGAAGCTGGATTTCTCCATCTCTGCTTTTCTGCATCTCTTTATCTTCATATCACCTTCTCCCCGGTGTGTATCTGTTTGTGTTCAAATTACAGGGACACCGGTCATATTGCATTAGAGCCCTCTTCTTACAGGGACACCGGTCATATTGCATTAGAGCCCATCCCACTTGAGTATGACCTCTTCATAATCTGATGACTTCTGCAAAGACCCTATTTCAAGGTACCAGGGATGAGTTCTTCAACCTAAATTTATTTTGGAGGACAAAATTCAACCCATAAAGGTATCACTGAGTGCTTTCTTGAGGCATAGATTTAGGGAGGTTCTTTTTTTTTTTTCTTTTTAGGGATGTACCTATGGCATATGGAGGTTCCCAGGGCTAGGGGTCAAATCAGAGCTGCAGCTGCAGGCCTACACCACAGCCACAGCAGTGCAGGATCTGAGCTGCATCTGTGACCTATGCTGTAGCTTGTGGCAATGTTGGGTCCTTAACCCACTGAGTGAGGCCAGGAATTGAACCTGCATCCTCATGGATACCAGTAAGGTTCTTAACCCACTGAGCCACAATGGGAACACTCTAGGAAGCTGTATTTTTGAATTTATGAGCTAAGAGATGTTTACGGTTTGCCCCTTCATCGGGAAGACATTGAAAGAAACAAGAGCAGGGACCAGGATTAAGGGCATCCAGGGCTGACATTAAGTTGGGATGCAGTGATGTTACAATATCAGGGGACCAGCCCACTGCCCTGAGATTCCTTTGTCCAGGTGCCTCCCATGTCTCTTGGATACCATGGTGGCAAGGTGATTTGTTCAGTTTTTCCATTGCTGGCATTCCAAATTGGTTTGGCTACTCTGCTGAGCAATGCAGGGGATCCATTGTGATGTCAGGTTATCCTCAGTGAAAACTTAGGCCAGGTGGGCTGAGTCTTACCTTCCCCCATATGCTGGCCATGCCACAGATCATAAATTCCATGATGGCAGGGATGTCTGTTTGTCTTGTTCACTGATGGATTACCAGAGATTTAGGAATCAGAGCATACAATAGATGCTTGACAAATGTTTGTTGAATGAATACATAAAATCTTTGACAAAACTGATGATAAGCCAGTGAGGCAAATGTAGCCTCAAGAAAGAATCTGCCTGCACCAAAATACCCTCTTGAAATATTCAGGTTTTAAACTTTGCATCCATGTATTCTAGAAATAGTTGTTTTGTAATCTGGGGGCAATTTTACACCTTTGCAGCCACTGACATTGGTCCCATTTTCCAGATAAGGCTAATGACACTAAAAGAGGCTGAATTATTGCTCAAAGGCACAAAGAAAATAAGTGACAGAAACTAAAACCCCGGCCACACACACGTTCCCAGCCGGGCTGGGGCTTTTTTCTTTCTTTCTTTTCTTTTCCTTTCCTCTCCTCTCCTCTCCTTCCCTTTCCTTTCCTCCCCCCCCCCCTTTTTTTAGGGCCACACTCACAGTATATGGAAGTTCCAACACTAGGGATCCAATCAGAGCTGTAGCTGCTGGCCTACGCCATGGCCACAGCAATGCGGGATTTGAGCTGCATCTTCAACCTACACTGTAGCTTGCAGCAACTCCAAATCCTTAACACACTGAGCGAGATCCAGGGATCGAACCTGCATCCTCATGTCTACTAGTCAGGCTTGTTTCCCTGAGAGCCACAAAGGGAACTCCCATGGGGCTTTTTTCTGTTCCACATTTGTCCCCTAACTCCAAGTCCACGCACAATCACATATTTGTTAGTGTGATTGTATAAGTCAGGCCTGCCACCTCACTAGACTGGAAGTTTTGTATTGTTCAGACACATACAACTGTTGGTGGCACAGAGTAGGTTTATGTTGTCAGCATCTCGCAGGCAGACCCTCCATGATCCTTGCCTTCTGGTGTTCACACTCTTGGGTAGTTCCTCCCTTGTTGAATAGGGCTGACCTGTGTATCCAGTAGGGTGCTGTGAAGATAACCAGGGTTTGCAACAGGAAAGACGTTGCAACTTCCACCTTGCCCTTTCTTGGGTCTCTAGTGCATAGCGCTCAAGAAAGATGTGTTGTTTCGTAGACACATGCATATCAAAAGTATCTGGCTCTCTCTGCACTGTTTTAGGAGGTTCCCACGTTATTCGTCAGGTCCCATCCTTATGTTGTGTGTCTTCACTGCTACACCTGCAGTCCCCAGCCTTCCCTCTCCTGAGCAGTGTAGTGGACTCCCACTCCATGGGGACATACAGCAGCGGCAACACAGACCCTCCCTCCCTCCCCACCATCAACAGATACCTCCACTTCTTGGAGAGGGGAGAGTGGCATCGAGGCTCAGGTCCCCTCCACTCAAAACTACCCCAGGGTAAGGAGAACTCCTGGGGGACCCAGTCTTCGCCCCCTCCATCAGCAAAGTAACTTGTTCTCGCCCCCCCGTTTTGGCACTAAGAAATCAGTCCTAAAACCAAACTAAAATCTATCTCTCCTATTCACCTACCTTAGGACCTCTGCATGTCATTTAGCCTTCTGCAGCCTCAGTTTTCCCATCTGTGAAAGGGAATCATGATGGTTCTTACCCTTTAGTAAGCACTTAAACCTGACAGGATCTGATACCACGCTTGACCCCAGTGAACGCTTTGTAGATATCACGTGGATTACTATTATCATCGTTTTTATTAGTTGAGGTGCTGAATGATACCTCTTCCTCCCTGAAAGATTCAGTTCTCGTGGAAGAGATGTTCTCCATGTGAGATGAATCTGTTTTCCTTCCCACGCATACCGTACACAGTGCTCCCTTGAACTTCAAAGACTGCTCCCCCCCGCCCCCCGCCCCGTCACTGCCCCTGCCAGGAAACTCAACCTGCTCTAAATAAGTACAGCAAGGAGAAATATGGGCGCTGCTGCCACAGCCTGTGAGCAGCTGTTTGATATCACACTGGGGTGGCCAAGACTTTGGGGCCGGCCTGTTTACTCCTCACAGATATTATCTCTAATGAACTGTGGGGAAGGACGGGAAGGACGCTCAGGGTCAACCTTCACCTTTGTAGTTGTTTAAATATCGATTATAATGCATCTGAGGCTGATGTGGGCTAGAGTGAGGAGTGAGGGATGTGTGTGAATTTCTGCCACACAGCCACTTGGAAACTTCATTCAGAGAATCTTAAATCTCTTAAAAAGTGAGGGATTCTCAACTGTTGCTTTTCTGGTTAAGAAAGGGTTAGGCAGCTCTTCGTTAATAACCAATGGTTGAAAACTCATTTCCAAGATGCTAGAGGCCTTCTCTACCTTAATTAAATTTGTCAGAGAGCATATACTATAAGATGGAGCTTTCTCACTGGTTTAGAATGGGAGCAAGATGGTAATTGGATTTCAGGAAATAAGGATGCTGTGGACAGAGGTGTTTGGGAAAAAGCTTAAGATGTAAACTGCGGCCTTTGGAATAGATAAGCAATGGAATCCTGCTGTATAGCACTGGGAATACATATAGGCACTTATGATGGAGCATGATAATGTGAGAAAAAAGAATGTATACACGTATGTGTGACTGGGTCACCTTGCTGTATGGTAGAAAACTGACAGAACACTGTAAACCAGCTATAACGGAACAAATAAAAATCATTATAAATTGTTTCTAAAAAATGAATTTTTTTTTGCTTTTTAGGGCCACACCTGCGGCATTTTTTTTTTTTATTAGTCAGTGTTCATTTTTTAATAGCAAGCGCCAGAAATACAAACTGGCTGAAGCAATAAGGGAAAGTGCATTGCTCACAGACCTGAAAAGTTCAGGACTATAGAACTGGCCTCAGGTGTGGTAGGATCCAGGTGCTCAAATGATACTATCACCAGGAAGCTGTTTCTTCATCACTTCACTCTACTTTCCTTTAGTCCAGTGGGTCTCAAACTTGAACATGCATCAGGATCATTTGCAAAGCAAACTAAAACACAGATTGTTGGACCCCAGCCCCAGTTTCTAATTCAGTGCATGTAGGGTGGAGCCTAAGTGTTTCAATTCCTAACAATACTGATACTGATGTTACTGCTCCAGGGACCACACTTTGAGAACCACATCTGTAGTCTCAGATCTGGCCCAGAGAACCCGCGGCATAAGGAGGTTCCCAGGCTAGGGGTCAAATTGGAGCTACAGCTGCTGGCCTGTGCCCCAGCCACAGCAACACCTGATCCAAGCTGCATCTGCAACCTATGCTACAACTCACGGCAACACCGGATCCTTAACCCTCTGAGCGAGGCCAGGGATCAAACCCGCAACCTCATGGTTCCTAGTCGGATTCGTTTCCACTGCACCACGACGGGAACTCCTGCAATGGTTTTCTTAACTGCAGAACTTCCCAGAGTCTACCAGATGTTCATGTACATCTTGGGATTTTTTTCCTCATGAAAAGGATCCAGCAGCTCACATTTCTGAAACCATTCTTGGACCACAGAACCTTCAGTTTATGGGGTATACTGTGAAGTCAACGTTTCGGGGAACACTTCGGTCAAAGCTACCATGTGAAATAAAATAGGCAAAATACTTAGAACAGCGTATACAGCACATAATACGTGCTTGGTAAACACAAAGTCTTACTATTGTTATTATAGAGGGGGTTGAACTTCAAAGTCACTTCCAAGTCTAAAAATCTGTGATTCTAGTTAGTGTTATCACACACAAACAAAAATGATGTGGGTTTATTGGCTTGGGACAAATGAAAACATTGAAATCAAATAAGTAATAAGGCAAGTCAAATAATCCTCTGGGAAAACTCCAGGGTACCCATTTTGGAATTTGGAGGAAATAAATGCATCGTCTTGGAAAGGTGGCATACTTTGGGTGGAACATGGATGGGATTCATGTCCTCTGAGGCACGCATTGGCTATGACCATATGGAAACCACCTCATGTCTTGGGTCCTGGGCTTTCTGACTGTCAAACATCATCAAGAGATGACAGTGTCATCTTGTCACTTGATGTGTGGTCCACAGAGACCGGCAGCACTGACGTTGCCTGAGAGTTCTTCTCTTTTTCGGAGAGAGTTCCACCTACTCACCATTTCCAGGTTTTGTTTGGAGACTTGGCAAAGTGGCCACTTGCTTGGCCAGATGTGCCGGAATAATTTGGAACCACAGATCAAGAGGGCAGTTCCTGTTCTAGGGACAGGGCTGGTGCTGATTCTGATATACCTCTGTCGCCCGGCTCTCAATGACAAGACCTCATTCACCTAGAAGACGGACTCTGAGCTGGGCTCTTTCTCTTTCCCTCTCTTTTCTTCTCCATAATAAAACAGCAATGTAATCAGACTCTGGAATGTGCCTTGGCAGAAGGAATAAACTCAGGCAGCTTGGTTTATTAGCTGTTTCCATGGGAGAGACCTCTTGGGGCCAAACAGATATTTACAAATATTGAAATATTGTGCTGGTCCCCAGTAGTGTCATGGCTGCCTGGAGATAAATAGCTTCTCAGAGAAGTTGTGCCTTTTTTCCTACACCTTCTCCTCCTGTGACCCCCTCACTTATCCTGCTCTCAGCTGGATCATCCTATGATGAGAAAGTCTCCAGAAGACATTCTTCACTGCCTTTGGAAGTTCAGGACCTGAGGGTATGGGATTTACTATTTTGGAGGATGAGGTTATTAATGGGGTTTTGAAAGATGAATGTTTTGATAAACTCAGTGATTTAGCCAGCTAAGGGTCTTTGTGAGTACCCCATAAGAGGTGTTTTCAGCCAAACAGCTCCTCAGAGTAGTCAGGGGATTGAATTCAGAGTGATTATGTTAGCATCTTCCTGCTCCAAATATTTATTCATTAAGCAAATGTGCATTGAATCCCCTGCACATGCAAGGCAGTGCATTCAGCACTGTTCTATCTGTCAGGGTCTGGACTGAAAGCAGACATCATTAAAGGTCCTTCAAGCAGAGAGAATTCAGTGCAGGGAATTGAATCCCTAGGTGATGGAAGAGCTTAGGAGGCAAACAGAGGAAAATGAGGCAGCTCAGAGATTATTAAGAGGAGGGAGTAACTACTACCCTTAGGGAAAAGGGACAAAAGGAGAAACTTGTGTTACCAGAGCCCAGGTGCCAGGACCTCTATGTGGAGCCAAGTTCAGCGAGCTTCTGCTAAAGCAGGATGGGTGGGCGGAGTAAGAAATACCCTGGCTTCGTCCTCCTCCTTCTCTCCTTCCCTCCTTCCAGTCTCCCATCAGTGCCTCCCATTGACTGACACTACCAGGAAGCCAGAGGCAAAGGAGCTTGAGAAATGTAGTTCTCTGTGATTTGGAGCCAGCACATAGCAGGCACAGGTGGTAAACAGGGCCTGCATGGTCCTTGCTCTCTTGGAAAGATGTGGGTGCTGACTGTTGCCTGGCCCTGTTTGTACCATTGACACCCATATCCCAAATCAAAACTGAATCTAAAGGGTAAGAGATCACAGTCTTCCAATTTATTTTTCATCTGAAAATTTAGGAACTTGCCAAGGAGAAAGCAAGTTCACTTTTTATAAGGAAATCCATTTAGTAGATGAGCAAAAGCTTGGATGAAAGAGTCCTTAGTGGTGGCATCGCCTTAGCTTTAGATCCCCAAACTGAACTTAGCATCAGGGATTCCTCCATCCTTGGAAACACATTTCCCTGGAATAATAATATCAAACCCACATCACAGATGAGTCAATGCCTGCATCAAACCTGAGCTTCAGCAGTGACCTGAGCTGCTACAGAGACAACGCCAGATCCTTAACCTGATGCACCACAGTGGGAACTCCAGGATGAACATTTTTTTGAATGCTTGGTGTCTCATGGTGCTAAGTGCTTTCCATGCATTATCTCATTACACCTTGTCTCATTAAATCTTACATCAATCCCATGAGGTACCTACTCATTATACCCAGTTTATAAATTAACAATCCAAGGTTTAGATAGGTTTAATCACTTTCATTGATCATATTATCAGGATGTGGTAGAACTGGATCTGGAGAAGGTTAACCTGATTTCAGAACCCGCATTCTGAGTCACTCCTTGGTGCTCTCGCAATGTCTTGTCCATGGGAGTTGCGTAATGAACGTGTATTTAATTTGTGACAGATAAAAAGAAACTGATACTATCATAGGTAGAATACAGCTCAGCTGCTTGAGGAGCAATTCAAAATATTTGTAGCTTAATTGAGGTAGATACTTACTTCTCTTGCATGTAAGGAACTATACTGGCTGGTACGGAAGCTCTGAACCTATGATGTTTTCATGCCCTCAGGTTTCTTCTACTTTTTTTTTTCTTCTTTCTTCATTGTCATCCAGGTGTTTTCATTGTTAATTCTTTTCTAGGTATATTACCACCAGGTCTGTAGTCCAGCCAATGGAAAGAGGACAATGTAGATGGGAAATATATGCCCCTTTATTCTAAGGGCAAGGCTGGAAAATTGCACACATTTTTCTCCATCTCATTGTTACATATTCCCACCTAGCTGCAAGAGAGGCTGCAAATGGACGACCCGTGTAAATTCTGATTGTTCTATCAATAGAGGAGAGAAGAAAAATCAATATTGAAAGACAACTCTGGTTCTGCTTTCAGATACCTTTCTTTTCCCTGCAATTTCTTGATTGGAAAGCTTTACCAAATTTCATGTCAGCTAATGTACACATCTTCAATTTGGGCTAATTTTGCCTGCAATTTGCACATGAGGCAACTGAGGACAAGAGAGGTGAAATTATTTGCTCCAGGTCACCAAGTGCATCAATTATGTGGGAAATGAGATTTTAATGGGCATTAATTTTATAAGTGGCCATCCACTTATGAATTCTTCTTTATATTATAAATGGCTTTTTGCTTCCAGATATAACCTCATTTCTGTGTTAGAGTTGGATAATAAATTCTTAGGTTATGAAGACCCCATACCTATAAACACCCTTTTGTTTCATGCTCAGTGCTGTTCAACTATTAGGAATTATTACTTAGAATATTACCAAACTCAGTTTTTGGACACTTACACAATTCCAGCAAGTCTGAACTAAATAATTCATATAAAACAATAACAAAAATCCATGTCAGAGCTCAAGTGTCTGGAGGATTTAGTTAAGAATATTTGTTTTTATGGACAGAAACTTAGTCTGTCTCAAGCCAAGAGGATTAAGTGTAGCATACACCAGATGATATTCTTTGTACTCAAGATTTAGAAACAAAGTTTTAGGAGATCCGATTAATTGGGAATTCGTTGTCTGAACTCATTTGTATAGAATTGTGTAGGGAAGCAAATGTTGTCATGATATAAAAAATAATTACCAGTAAACTCATCACTTGCACACATCTCCCCACCCCCTTTTACACGAGCATAATCGTGCACTGATGCACCAACATATTTATTGTACTAACCTCCATCAAAGATGGCCAGATGCTATAGGTATCTGACAGTATGATGCAAATATGATGCAAACACTTGCAAAGCAGAATTGCAAATCTTGCAAAAAGATGCAGGATTTCATAAAGTGGATGGAAATTTTGCTGGAGAGCGGCTCTAATTACAAGCAGAACATTTGATGGATGAGAATGCGGTAGCATCAGGGTAGTTGACACGACAGGTGCTTCAAATGAGAATGATTTGCGTATCAAAGGATTAAGAGATGCCCTTTGGAAAGTTGATGGAGCCCTCCAGGATTTCTGAAAAATTACCTTCTTTAGGCCCCTACTGCAAAAAGTCGTATGCGAAGAGAATGTGTCATCGTATGGTGTCATATTATCTATCTACATATCTCTCTGTATAGATAGTCTCAGAAAACCTGCCAAAACTTGATCCAAGCTTTGTTCATTCTGAAAATTAGAACGAGGTTGTTATAGCTGGACTGCTGTTAGATAGGATAAAAGAACATGTTTTGATGATTTTCAGTTTGAAGAGTCCTTCACCCCCTAGGGTCCCTTGAATGTTTTATTTGATCATGGACTTTATTGACTATTCCTTCTTCCAAGGTGAGGAGGAGAGAGATCGTGACTGGCCTGCCAGTCATAGAGCTTTAGCTACCTGGCAGGGATGGTGGTGCGGAGGAGGCTGTGATGGGGGAACATCAGTTTTCGGCAGCCTGTCTGGGCCCTGGAGAAATGGGGATAATTCTGATGCTGATAACAAAAAGAATAACAACAAACATTAACTGGGCCTTTATTATGTTCTAGACTCGATGCCAAATACTTTGCAAGGTGATGTCGTTTCATCCTCAGATAACCCTGCAAGGTAACTATTTGTCTTCTCCCCATTTAACAGTTGAAGTGATTGAGGCTTGGCAAAGAGCAATGTTTTGCCACAAAGGTTCGACATTTAGTCCTTTGGGAGACTATATCCCTCCCTTTTTAAATTGTAGTAAGTACACTGAACATGACATTTAATGATTTTTAAGTGTACCATGTGGTATTGTTAACTGTAGGCAGGGTGCTAGTACGGCAGATCCCTAGTGCTTATTCATCTTGGGTAACTGAAGATTTATACCCACGGAGCAACATCTCCCCATTTCCCCCCTCCCTCCAGCCCATGGCACCCACCATTCTCCTCTCTACGTCAGAGTGGCTGTGTTATGTATCTCATATAAATGGATCCATATAGTATTTATCCTCTGTGACTGGTTTATTTCACTCAGCATAATGCCCTTCAGATTCATCCATGTCAGCACTTATTGCAATATGTCCCTTTTTCTAAGTCTGAATAATAGTCTATTGTATGTATATACTACATTTTCTTTATGCTAAATTCCCTTCCAATTCCTGCAAGTTGATCAAACATAGAGAAGTAATTGGGAGATATGGGAGCATGAATTTGAGATCCCGATCTGTCAGGATTCACATCTCAGGTTGCTACTAACCTTGGGGAAGTGTCCCAACTACACCACATAATTACTATTGCCTTTTTTGGTGGCAAGAACATTTAAGATCTATACTCTTAGCAGCTTTCAAGTATATAGTACAATAGTATTAACTATAGTTACCATGCTGTATATTTGGTCCCTAGAACTTATTAACATTATAAGTTTGTACTTTTGGTTGGAATGGTTATGATGTTGTTTTTCTTCTTGTAATCTCATAACCAAATCTAGTCAGATCTCCCCATCTCTCACCACCTTTCCCAAGTTTTACTCACAATAACTTACATATATATTGCATTTTGTAAAATTCATAGTATTTTTCATCTATTCTCTTATGTCAGACCCATACTGGCTCTGTGATATAGAAATGATTAACCTTATTCTCAGATACATAAGATGAAGCTCAGAGAGGTTGAATGACTGGCCTAAAGTTGCACAGCTAGTAAACATTCTTCATAGCACTAATATTGCTCCTGACCCCAAACATCTGTTCTACCAGCCTCGCCTGCTCTCAGCATCCCACAGCCATTGAAGCCTCCGATGCCTAGTCTTGTTGATAGATGCAATCACTTATTTATTCATGCATATTTCCCTACCATATTTAAAAGTTAGCAATGTGAAAAAAGTGAAGGCTAAGTTGTTTATCTTCTCTGTACACTCTTAGGTCATTTAGATACCAGGCTGTCAGGAAAGGCTAGCCATGTCTCTGCGAACTCAACAATCATACTGTTGATGCTTTCCTTATGTATCACCCAAGCATGGCAAATGCAGTTACCCAATGACATCCGTGCCCAAAGTTGAACTTATTTACAGTAACTACACCTGCTTCTCCAGTAAGGAGCTCCTGCGTAATTGAGTGGACAAGGCAGGAATTAGATCTGGGCCTGTGATCTATACAGCCTGCCCATAGCTTAATCTATGTCAATTATTTCCACTGATAGCTGTTCTGTAGCAAAATTGAACCATGTGGCTTTTGGAAGGCCAACAGAAGGGGCAGCAGCAGATACATTCAGAAGAAGGTCCTCAGGATGGCGTGGCTTGTCAGTTCTAAAATGTGAATAGCCTTGGGTTGGGCTTGGTTGTTTTTCCCATCAACTCCAAGGGCCCTCTTCCCTTTTTCTGTCAGCCTGGGCATCTTCTTCTCCAGGAAGCTTTCCCTTCCCCTCCTAATAATATCCACCCTGGCTTGAGATATCTTTATTTATTTCTCTGTCTAGAGTTTCCTGGATATAAGATTTGTGTCTTGTTTTTTTCTGCATCACCAGCATGTCATTCAGTGCTTGGCACAGGGCGGGCTCAGGAATCGCTAAATTGTTGAATTGGAAGTAACTGAGGGGAAAAAAAAGGGTCAGAAGAATATCTCCCTGCACCTGAAAGCTCCATGTCCTCCCTCCTCATTCACTGGCCTCTTCTTTCTCACTAATGTTAGCAGAGGGTACAATGTAATTTGTCATAAATAATGCACTTGGCATTCTGGAACTGAGATGGGATGTGAACGGTAACCTGAAATGGCCCAGAAATAAACCCTTAAAAAAACTGAAGTATAGTTGAATTACAGTATTGTGTTCGTTTCAGGTGTACAGCAGTGATTAACTTATACATACACATGCATATCTATTTTTTTCAGATTCTTTTCAATTATAGTTTATTACAAGATAGTGAATGTAGTCCCCTGTACAATAAATCCTTGTCATTTATCTATTTTATATATAGTAGTGTGAATCTGCTAATCCCAAACTTCTAATTTATTTCTCCCCTGACAAATTCTTGATTGATGTCTGGAGCTTTTTCTCCCTCCCTCCTTCTCTTCCTTCCTTCTTTTCTATTTCTCTCTTTCTCCCTTCCTTCCTCTTCCCCTTCCTTCCTTCCTTCCTTCCTTCCTTCCTTCCTTCCTTCCTTCCTTCCTTTCTTTCTTTCTTTCTTTCCCTCTCTCTCTTTCTTTCTCTCTTTTCTTTCTTTCGCTCTCTCCCTCTCTCTTCCTTCTTTCCTCTTTCCTTTCTTTCTTCCTTCCTTCCTTTCTGTGGGACCTTGAATATTATATTTTATTCTGCCTTTCTTTTGGAAGGTCCAATTATATATTTAACAAATAGAAGGCTCTGAGAAGTCCTATCATAATAAAGGAACTATAATCATTTTCTTGAATTCAATATTTTACTAGTTATTCTGATCCTGGGACCCTTTTTTTCCCCTGCATCTCTCCATTTAACATAGTCCCATTAAAAGTATTATTTTACACCCCTTCTTGTTTTATGGTGGAAGGGTTTGAGGTAGGGTTGATGGGGATGTTGGTCTCTTTTGGAGACCTTTATTGTAATATTATCTTATAATACTACATTATTGTATGAGTGTCGTTTACAGTTCATCCCTGGACTCTTTCATTAAAATGTTCTCAGATTCCTCCTCTCTTATCCATGACTTTTTTGGGCAGCAAGTGGCAGAAATCCAGTTAAGGAGAAAAAAAAAGAACCAAAAATAATTTGTTGGCTCATCTAACTGTAAAGCTCAGAGATGGATCTGGTTTTAGACTATAAGGACTCCAACAACTGCTCTTTCTCCTTTTTCATTTTTCTTTCTCACCATCTTTAGCTCTATTTCTCTTGCTATGTTGATTTCATTTTCTTCTGCAGAAAGGGAATTTATTTCGTTGGTGAGGGAGTAGGGAAGGAGAGGAATGGTCAGAGGCAGTTTCAAGCTTACATTATCCTAGCTTGGACACTTCAGAGTAAAAAGTATCTAGTATCTTAGTGAACATTCCAGACCAGGAAGGTGATTTGTTGGTTTGTGTTAATTCCTCCTCCTTCCTATACCACTCATTCTGGCCACTGGAATGAGTGTCTGTAATACCCAGTTTGGGTGACATACCTATACCAGTGGACAGGAGGCTAGGATAACTTGTGCTCTTCAGCCCATCAAAACCTCAGAGGATGGGTTTCTCAAAGAAAGAGGGAGTATTGTTTCTAGAAGACAAGTTAGGTGCGGGATGCTAGACAGACAAAACAAAACAAAACAAAAACAGATTTCATTACACTTTCTTTTCTCTTCTCTCTTTTTTTTTTTTTGGTCTTTTTGCCTTTTCAAGGGCTGCACTCATGATATGTATGGAGGTTCCCAGGCTAGGGGTCTAATCAGAACTGTAGCCGCCGGCCTACACCACACCACAGAAACGTGGGATCCAAGCCTTATCTGCAATCTACACCACAGCTCACAGCAACGGTGGATCCTTAACCCACTGAGTGAGGCCAGGGATCGAACCTGCAACCTCATGGTTCCTAGTCAGATTCATTAACTACTGAGTCACGATGGGAACTCCCCATTACACTTTCTTATATCATCAACTTGCAACTCTTGTATTTGTGTAGCAGCCATTCAGCAATTTGCTTTGTGCAAGATGGTAGAAATAGTCACTTGGTCTCTAGATGGGCCAGGCTAAGTTAGCAAGTCCCATCGTATTTCTTTGGGGACATGAAATGAGTCAATATTCCTTGCATCCAAAGCTTAGCCATCTCTTAGAATTAAGCCCCACCTGGGGGAGGGAAAACTTCAGTGTGTCACAGTCTAAAGACATCGTCATAACACAGGAACTGATTCTACCAGACCTCCCAGATCTTATCAAAGGAAGTAGATTATTTTTTTTTCCTTTACAGAGATGTTTTTCGGGTTGGTCCACCAGTCTACTCACCTTGAGGAGGCCCAATATGGTTCTCTTGGCTATTTGTCATAACCATAATCTCTTCTAAAGAGTGATTTGCATCTGGGGTGGTCTCAGATGGGCAGCTCCTTTAATGAGGGCTCTTTGGGATTTGAGGACTATACACTCACTCAGAGAAGTTCAGGTTAGGAGGATTTTTATTGTAAGATTAGTCTCCAGCATAGAGAAACCATCATCATTATTATTCCTACTATTTTTTAACAATAAGGTAAATATTTTCAGACCCACAGCACAAGAAGGAGAAGGGAACCTTGAGAGATGTGGAGTTGAGAGCTGGGAATCAAAAGCCACCATTCCTCCCTTTGGGGGGCCCTGTGGCCTCTCTCATCTTTGCTCCCTTTGCGGTCTCCCTCTTTCTCCTTGAACCTGACCAGTGACTGTTCTGGGTGGCTGGCCCTATGGCCTTGTCACTCTCCATCATGACCTGTCTACTCCCAATGACCCTCATTAACTGGCAGGTTGCTTTATTTATTCTAAATTCTTAGAGTGAGATTTATGGCTTGAATCACATCTTATAGATAGAGTCTTCTGTGACACACGGGTGACTGACTAGCATTATGGATGGCCTCCTGTGGGTCAGGTTTCCTCCTCTGGACCAGCCTGGGCATGGGAGCACATGACCTGTAGGCTACTCAATGGGGACCATGACTACTACTCAATGGGGACCATGACCTGCAGGCTACTCAATGGGGACCATGACTACTACTCAATGGGGACCATGACCTGCAGGCCACTCAGGGATTGGTCTATAAGCTCTTTCTTACTCCAGATGATTAGAGTAAGATGCTGGGCTAGTGTGACCCTTATTTTTAATAAAATAAAGAGGTTGTAACAATCCAAAATGTCTCTCTAGACATTTTATTGGATATCCTCTGGAGAGCAAAATTATCTTGCTCAATTGAGAACCACTGTCCTAGAGTCATAAGAGGACAGCACAAGTGTTGACTCAATTTTGGCTAAGGCTGTAAGATTTCAAAGGACTGTAGATTTCAAAGGACCTCCACATTTCAAAGAAAAATGCTAAATCACCTAAAGGAGCTTTTCAAAGGAAGTGGCTACAAACCAGATGGTTGTCCTAATGGCCTTAACCAAAGAGGCAACTCAAAGAAGGTACCCACTGAGTGATGCTACTGGACAAACCTCCTTCACCCCCACTTACAGCCCAAGTCATGACTTCTTCCTTGATTTCTTCTTCCCACTTATTCTTGGCCTGTTCAGGAAGGGTATGGCAGCATCCATGGTCCCCTCATTCATCATTTTAGTCATTTTGTTTTTTATTCCACAGGCACCCTGTTCCTATCTAATCAGGGGGCTGCTTCCTGTTTTTGTTCACTGCCATTCGTCCTGCTGGAGCGATTTTTATCATCAAACAATATGAAAATAGAATGCTAGGAATTGGCATTCCTCTCCTCTTGAGAGGCCATGAGGCCGGCCAGTTGGCTTGGGCAGAAGATACGGAAACAGCAAGAGGCCCAGGGATGTATTGTGTGAGGACAAATACCCAAGCATACCTCTTGTTCCCTTCATGGACTCCCCTCAAAAAATAAAAATAATGATGCAATTTGTTTAAACCTAAAGACAGGTATTTACAAGCAAGTCATGGTCCTTCTTCCTGGGGAGCGGGGGGAATTTTCATAGTTTGATGAATGGGTTCCTTCTGCCATCTGGAATGTGCACAGAGGTGGGCATGTTCCCATTCAATGGTGGCTCTTGATTTCCTTACTGGTCCATGTCTGCAGCCCGGAAGGACCCGTGGTTCTCAGTGTTGCATGGGAATGGCAGTGTGTGGGTAGGTAAGGACTTTGCCTTTAGATTTTGGGCTCAGCAGGAAAACTGAATGATGTAAATGCCTGAAAAAAGAGTATCTTTGTAGGCTCAACAGTTTTGCCATCACATGAACTCACGGTCTGCCTGGTGGGAGAAACGGTGAAGGGTTGGTTTGGTGTTCATGTAGCTAGCATCTTCTGGGTGCCTGGCATCAAGAGAGCTCATTTAAGGCAAGAACAAAAATCAAAAGATCAAGAAGGAGAAAGCATAGTCTCTATATAGTCATCAGGTTTTTTTTTTAAAGACTTAGCCACATTTCTTTTACACCTTCATTGATAAACCTTGCTTCTCCATTCTTTCTTCCTCATTAAAAAAAAAAAGACCCCAAGTTCAACACCCCCAGTGATCTCATTAATTATGCATCAATGTGAATCTGACCTATGGCTATAAGTATGTGGCTTGCGTACTTTTATTCTCCATCGTAGACCCATGGTGGACATTGCTAACTGATCACAACATTCTTTCCCCCAGTTGTTGCTGTGGCTTTTTTTTTTTCTCAGATCAGCATTCCAAAGTCAAAAATGTTACCTCCTTGGCCTTTATAGGAAGATCCCATTCCTTTAGAAACTATAAGCAAACCAGTTGAATTATTTCATGGCAATGTGCCAACAGCTCTTCACCTTCTCCTTTCTTTAGAGTTGCCAGATACAACAGAAGACACTGTGAAATCTGAATTTCAGATAAATAACTAAGAATTTTTAGTATAAGTACATGCCCAGGTATTACAAGGGACATCCTTATCTTAAAAAGGTATTAATTTTCATCTGAAATTCAGATTTTACTGAGAGTTCTGTCTTTTTTTTACCTTACAAAATATTTATTTATGCATTAAAGTATAGCTGATTTATAGTGTTGTGCAAATTTCTGTTGGAGAGCAAAGTGACTCAGTCATATATGACCCAGTCATATACATATATGATGGCATATGTATATGACTCATACATATACACATATATCACACATATACACATATATATATATACATCATACATATACATTCTTTTTCTCATATTTCTTGCATCATGTTTTAGCCCAAGAAACTGAATAGAGTTCCCTGTGCCATATGGTGGGACCTCATTGCTGGCCGTTCTGCTTTTTCATTTGTAAAATTCGGCTTCGTTACCTAACAGCCACTTTTAGAAACAGAGTTGGGAGGCGTTAACCTGTATAAATCAACAAGGTTGCCATTTTAGGCTTGAACCAAGAAGTGAGATTTTTACTGGTATAGATCTTAGGAGGGGAAATCATTTGCCATCAGCTCTGGTGGGGGATGAGAGCCTTTCTCAGAATTACACTCTGTCTTCCTACTCAGCCTCTAAGACAAGTAACAGGTACTGAGACACACCAGGTTTACAAAACTCAGTAGCTCTGGGATAAACAGACCCTTCAGCATGGCCCTGGGGATAGGAGCTGGCAAGAAAACCTGATTCTAACCAACCACGTCTCCCTAGCATTAGCTGTGTTTTTGAGGATGTGCAGTTTTTGCTCAAAGGCACGGTAGGAAGGATCAGGAAGGAGAAAGAGAGGCAGAGCCCCAAGGGGTCTGATCTCTGTGCACAATTTAAGATGCTGAAAGCCAGGATTAAAACACTGTACTGCAGTTTCATTGACGGTGTCCTCATCACTTTCTCAGACAGAGCTACTCTTCATCAGGCACATGCAGCTATGGTCGTCCTGCTTGTTTCCAGCAGACACATGTTCTGATGGATGTCCCTATGCTCTGCAAAATGTGACATATTTGGTGTACCACCCCTGATTTTTTTTTTAAGAATATAGTTGATTTACAGTGTTCTGTCAATTTCTGCTATACAGCATGGTAACTCGGCCATATACATATATATGTATACACACACACATCTATATACAGATACAGTACAATATATATACACACACATATACATACATATACACACATACACACACATTTTTTTTTCTCATATTATCTTCTATCATGGTCTATCCCAAGAGGCTGGATACAGTTCCTTGCGCTGTACAATAGGACCTCATTGCTTATCCTTTCTAAATGTAATAGTTTGCATCTACCAACCGCAAACTTCTTGTCCATCCTAATTCCTCCACCCCCTATTTTGAAGTGTGCAAATGTG
Source organism: Catagonus wagneri (assembly GCA_004024745.2). Lineage (NCBI taxonomy): Eukaryota > Metazoa > Chordata > Mammalia > Artiodactyla > Tayassuidae > Catagonus > Catagonus wagneri. Next base: position 14,514,543 of record PVHT021183555.1, read on the forward strand.
GCAGGTGGGCACGGATAGTTGAGAACAAGTTCTCTGTCTCGCCAGTATTTCCCCAGTTTTTCTGCCCATTCAAGTTACTTGCAGAGGTTTTACAAATCCTGATGCTTGGGTGGCTCCTCAGACCAGTCGACTCTGGATGTCTAGGGATGGGGACCAGGTGTTTTCTGAAGCTCTCTAGATAATTCTGATGTGCTGCCAAGTTAGGGGACTGCTGGTCCATACTAGACATGTTTCTTCAGCCCCAGCAAACACGTTCTCAGCTAGACATCCAGGGATGTGACCAGGGGCGGGGGAGGGGGTGGAGTCGCCCTTCCTTGTCCGGTCAGGGGGAGGAAGAGGGAGGAGGGAGGGGGTCCCCTCAGGATAGAGTGGCATTGTTTTGTATCAGTTTCTGGCTTTCTAGCTTGGCTGGGCTGGCGGAACAAAGAAGGCTTCATGCAGGACAAAAGCGCACTGTTTCACCTAATGAGGAACAGTTGAGAGGTCTGGTGACAGCACCCCATCAGTGAGGGACAGAGGGCGGCAGAAGAGAGGGTTGTTGGGCTGCCTAATGAAGACCAGTTGAGAGGTGCCGGCCAGACACCAGACTCGGCTTTCTTTGTGAGCCCCCTATACCCCCCTCCCCACCTCTCCTGTCTCAAGAGGCTTGGCCCTGCTTCCAGAAAGACAGAGAGAGACATGCTTAGATTCATCTGTCACAGTGACGGGTCCCGACCCCATGACCTCTTGAGCCGTGCCCTGTGGCTTCTGGATTTGACCTTTCCAAAGAGCCCCCAGTCTTCGGCCAGAAGGTCCCTATTGACTACCTGCTAGTGGCCACCTGCTGAAGCTGCCCCTGAGAAATTAAAGCCAGCAAATGGTCCACTGGGGACTCTTTGAGGCTTGGCTGGATGAAGTGCTGTGTCCAGGGCCCAAGAGCCAATCTCTCTAATTGTGCTGCAAGACGCCTTTCCACTTCTTTTTAGCACTTGGGGCTTTGTTGAACTTGGGGGCTTGTGAAAAGCAGCACTGAGATGAAGAAAGAGACAGAGAGTTGTTGGGGGAATGTCTGAGGTCCCCAGTGCTTGTCCACAGGCTTCGCTGGGAAGAGGGGAGCATGTGCACGCAAGTGAGCTGGAGGGTTTTTTTTCTCCCACGGTGCTGGCTTCCAGAAACATGGCCACCTTGGGGTCTTTATGAAAACAGAGTTCTAGTCATAGCTCTATAAACATGCCTGAGTTTATCCAGACCCTTGAGCCACTACCTAGGTCATCATAGAGGTTGTACCATATGTAATGGTCTTTTTTTTGTGGGTTAAGATGGCCAAATATAGGCAATTTCATATAGTTTAAGTGAATAAGGGGATTTGGATAAATTGTATCCTCTGTAAAAAAGAAGTGATAGTATAGCATATATCTATTATCCCCAAACTTAGAGGCAAAAGGTCATTTCACAGTTTCTGACAGTCAGGAATTTGGGCTGTTTAGCTGGGTAGGTCAAGCTCAAAGTCTGTCTTTAGGGTGTAGTAAGATTGTCAGCTGGGGCTGCAGTTTCATCTGAAGGCTTGACTGGGGTGGAAAGGTCCATTTCCGAGGTGGGGCATTCACATGGCTATCGGTAGGAGGCCTCTGTTCCTTGCTAAATGGACCTCTGCAAGGAGACCCTTGAGTGTCTTGGTAACACGGCAGCTGGTTTCCCTCTGCATGAGTGATCCCATGGAGAGAGTGCAGAAGAAGTTGTATTACCTCTTCTAACCTTGGAAGTCATGCTGGTATTTCCCCAGTATCCTATCAGTTATGAAAGTCAGCCCTATTCCGTGTAGGAGGGGAGCATACAAGTATGTGAATGCCAAGAGCCAAGGGTCTTGGGGGCCCATCTTAGAGGCTGGCTAGCACAGAGGGACCTTGTTTTCTACCTGCAGTGTAATGATTTACTTCTCCCCTTGCCACTTTCTCTCCTCACTTCCTGATGCATCTTGATGTTTCTTGAAGGTGGTGTCTCTTTGTCAGCTCTTCCCTATACTGTACTGTTCTCCCCTATACTAAGTAGGATTCTGGTTGGCCAGGAACTTTTAAATCTGTGGGAATAGACAGTGTTGGCAAACAGAGACACCCTTCACTCTTAGGCTTCCAGGATTTTTTGGTGCCCAAATCCTCTTGGAAGGGAATTTCAAGATTGACAAAGAAGAGCATGGATATAGCATTTTTGTGTGTGTGATTAATTTATCAGATATAATTAAACCTCCCAAGAAACTCTAGCTTACATGTTTTTCCACCAGCAATCATACGCACAGAACGAAGCAGTGATTGCTGCTAATATTTATGGGGTGTTTACTGCGTGCTGGACCCTTGACTGAGATTTATTCTGCCTTATCTAATTCTTATAATAACTCTGGACTCTAGACACTATTATTATCTTAGTTTATAGAAAATGAGATTCAGCAAAGTTGGTGCTTGTCCACTCTCATATGGCTGTTGAGAGTTAGGATTTGAAAGCCAGTGTATGACTTTGGAGCTTATAACCACAGTGATGAGCCGGTTTGAATGAAGTGGGGAGTTAGAATAGATGACCCCTCACATCCATTCCACCCTACGACTCAGTGATTCCAGACTTGGTTTCTTGCCGTGTCATGGTGGGTTAGCCTCTCCAGAAATGATTGATGCTGAGATGGAGATTAGCATGCAGGTTTATTGGGGAGACCTCCTGGGGCCAACAACTGTAGAAGGGAGGGGAAGAAACCAGGATTAGGTGGAGGAAGAAGCTGAGCTTCAGTGCAATCCCAGGGAGGGCCTCAGCCAATCCCAGGGGGCATCTGGAGCTGAGATGGTGTTGGGGTGAAGAGTCTGGTCTCTTACACCTTGATGTTGATCAGTTATGGAGTGTGGACTCCATCCATCTCGACCCTCTTCCATCTTGGAAATTACCGAAGAAGGCTGATTTCTGAGGAACCATCTCTTAGCAGATTTTTGCACTTTCTCCCAAACAACGGTGGCAGTAAGTCCTCCTTTAGGAAAGGGGATTGGGAGGCACGTCACAGCGTTCTCTGTCACTTTCTAATATCATTAAGAAAGCCACACTTATTTGCAGACGCAGACTCACAGATGCACATATGACCACATATCCATACACACCTGCATCCGTTATGGGCGATTCTAGGCAGCAGTGAAGAATAAATCCAGCCACAAGAGCTCACCTGAGCGTTCAGAAGAAGGGAGAAAATACACCCGAGAGCTTCAGAGGAACTTTTTTCCTCTGAATTGCCCTCTATTATCAGTGTTAAATCCATCCGTTTCTGCCGTCAACACAGACCCACCCAATAGACAAACAGATTATCTGCATACATGGCACATAATGTGACAACATGTACAGAACACACACCTACCAACAGACATAATGTGTTTACACAATGCACTGACAAGTGCATACAATACCCACACACATGTGTGCACATATTCACAACATTACTCATTCAAACACAGTGCATAGCTACCTATACCTGACACGTCTTCATGTATACACAAATGTAGAGGTGGTGGGATTGGTCTAAACTCAGTCAGAAAATCTCTTAAAGGCGAAATTATCCTTTTTTTAAAATTGAAGTATAGATGATTTACAATATTGTGTTGTTTTAGACATACAGCAAAGTGATTCAGAAATATCTATATATGTGTGCATATATATATATATACATATATATAAACACTTATAGGTTATAGTTCCTTGTGCTGTACAGTAGGTCCTTTTTGGTTATCTATTTTATATGTAGTAGTGTGTATATGTTAATCCAAATCTCTGAATTATACAAAATAATCTTTTTTTAAAATTAAAAAAAAATTTTTGTCTGTTTAGGGGCGCACACACGGCATATGGAGATTCCAAGGCTACGGGTCGAATCGGAACTGTAGCCACTGGCCTACACCACAGCCACAGCAACGCCACATCTGAGCCACATATGTGACCTACACCACAGCTTATGGCAATGCCAGATCCATAACCCACTGAGCGAGGCCAGGGATCGAACTCATGTCCTCATGGATGCTGATCAGATTCGTTTCTGCTGAGCCACGATGGGAACTCCTAAATCTTTGAAAAATCTGTTGATTACCACATTACAAGAGACACATGGGGAACTAGATCAGTTATGGAACAACAGAGACACATCTTATATCTTAAACCCTTCCTGGGGCTGAAGATGTTCACTGAGTAGAATGGTAACCAGGGTTCAGATTATATTATTTTTTTTACCTCTTTATGTCTCTGTGTCTCTGTCCTTGTTTTTCCCGCTTTCCCTGTCTTTCTCGTCCTCTCAATAGTTGAATTAGCCCATGCCAGATACATGGACATGTGATGTTTCTACACTATGTCATGTTACCTACACACACACACACACACACACACACACCCCAACAATGCAATTACACACACAAACCCCAACAATGGAAGAGAATTCCAGTAAAGACGGAAAGTCAAGAATTCCTGCCTTTCCTCTCTGGTGCCTCTTCATCCGAGCACCAAGTCAGCAAATCAGTGGAGAAGCGCCCATAGCCGCGGAGCAAAGGTGATGGACCGGCCACCGCCCTCGGAACCTCTACCATCAGGGGCACTGAGCCTGCGAGCCCCGTGGTCAGTAGGAGGGCGGGGTGGAAGATTGCCAGGCCTGGCGAAGGCCTCGTCGGCCTCTTACCCTGGGAGCAAATGCTTTGTGCGTCTGAGGGGCCATATCAGATCTCCCAAGGCTGTCTCCTCATGGTCACCAAAGTTGGGACAGAGCTTTATTCTCCCCTTCGGTCGTCCTTAGGCTCTTAACTCCTTCTTTCCCTTTCCCACTTCCCCCACCCCCCTCTCTTTGCCTGTTCACCTGTCATTGTTTGGAACATGCCATCCCTCTCTGCACATCCCCCAGATCACCCCTCTTCTCTCTCTGGAAGATCCATCCTGACAGTGGGCTGCCCCGCTCTGAGTTCACCCTTCATTTCTCATCCAGGGTTTCCTCCTGTCCCCAAGTCCCATCTCAGCATTCCCCTCCTGCTTTCCTACAGCCCATAACTCTCAGGCCAGGGGATTAACATGATGATTTATCTGCAAAATTCCTTGAGTGAGGGATGAGGAGGGAGGAAAGCCCAGAGAGACCTTTGTCCCTGAATACTGAGTGGTGATTCTGTATGTTTAGCAAATGATAAAATAAGCTCTGGGGGTCTGGAATGGGGGTGGATACTTTGAGTTCAGTTAGGGGGTATGGTCATTCTGGAAAGAGCCAAGATTTCCTCTCCATCCTCTGTCCAACCCATACATATAGTCTGGTCCATTTTTTTTTTTTTTAGGGCCCCACCTGCAGCATATGGAAGTTCCTGGGCTAAGGGGTCAAATCTGAGCTGCAGCTGCCAGCCTATGCCACAGCTAAAGCAACGCGGAATCCGAGTGACCTACATCACAGCTCATGGCGACCTGGATCCTTGACCCACTGAGTGAGGCCAGGGATTGAAACTGCATTCTCATGGATACTAGTTGGGTTCTTTCCTGCTGATCCACAATGGAAGCTTCCTGGTCCAATTTTGTTAGCAATTTAATTCTCAGATGTATCCCATGCTCCCGCCCACCCCCAGCCTCCAGTTTATCTACCTTCTTTTAAGACCCTTTAGTGCAAGTTGTTTCCATCAGTAACCACTTGGCCATACTTAAGAAGCAGCCATGGGGAAAAGACCAAAGAGGCTGCCTTCCTGTACCTCCAATGGAAGAAGGGGTAAGGGGAAAAGTAGGAAGGGATAGAAACAGAAACTGTGATCAAAATCTCTTTCCAGCCCAGTTTTGCCCATGAGAATTATGATTTGAGATTAATATCCCTGAAGATTCCCATAAGGAGAACTCCATTCACTACCTGTAGTTCCTTCTGTAGCAGGTGCCTTTTCTACTAGTTGGGAAGTGCTAACCTGACAACTTTCACTCTCTCCTGGATGGCTTAGCGTCCCATGCTATCTGTAAGCCAGTCGGCCTGGACCAAAGGCACTGTTTGTAGAAGCAACATAAAAAAAGGGGCTCAAGGAATGCTTCCTCACTGCTCTCTAGCCCTTCTCTTAATAATGCCACTTGGAGGGCTCCAGATCATCAAGAATAAGGGAGGTGGCAATGGCCCTCAGATATGATAAATGTGCATAGTGAATGCCTGGAGAGAGACTGTGGCATCTGATCTGTGTGGTCCCTAATCACAATGGAGACATAGAAGAGAGACCTCTAAGAAAAAGTAAAGTGCATTTATTGGGAAGAGGACTGAGGCCCTGCCTGAACAGACTGTGGGAACTGGTATTATTGTGCTATTGCCGAGGAGCTGGGGAAGCTGAGATAATGAAAGAAAGTGGTAAGGTGGTGATGGAGACCCCTTCCCCTCCCCCAGGCACCTTCCCTTCGTCCCAGCTGTTAGCTAAAAAAGACTTCAGGGTAACATTCTAAATTGAAGCTCAGAGTTCACCAAAGAGTCCTTGCCCCAGATTTTCTAATTCCCCATGGTTTACCCCTTGCCACTTAAAGCACTCCCTCAATGCCCTTTATTGCCTCTGTTTCAAAAGGGTGTCAACAAGCCATTGGAGATCAATACACATTAGTCCATCTGTTTTCACTTTGAGGTGCTACATTCAGCATATGTCTTGCTGTTCTTCTGATTGATGACTTTAAGCACCGCCATTTTGCTTTATCTGCCGTCCCAATTTAACTTGCAACCAACCAAGCTTTTCATAACAGCTCTGGTGGCCAAACCAGAGAAGAAGATCGCATGCTTTGAATAGGATCTGAAGACTCAAACCAGGAATATGTTCTCTGGTTCCCTGACTTGGCTTATCCTTTTGGATGCCACTGGCTTCCCGAAGTCTGGTCCAATGCAAATTGGTTTATTTATACAAGAGTCCACAGAGCTGTTTTAATTTCTCAAGTCAGACGCCAAAGCAAAGAGTTAAATAATTTGGAAAATGAACTGGTGTATAATGAAACCAGGAGGAGATAAGTTCAGGTGTGCCCCCCCTCGGCCCATGCATTGTTTGTTATTGAGGAATGGGCTCTGGAGGGCATGGCAACTGTGTTCCGATAAGCAGCATTTTATATACAAAATATAAAGTCATTTGGTAATAAGGGTCGTCTCTTAGTGCTCTAGCCATTAATTCCTGACGGTAGTTCTGATGAGAGGTCAGAGGGCTGGGACCTGGGATATTTCCATGGTTGAGCTTGTGGATGCAAAAGTACAAATTACTGAAGGCTGACCAAAACCACACCATGGAACCCCTAATTACCCATGTCCGCTGAGAGGCTTTTTAGCACAGATAATACAAAAATGAATACCCAAGGTGTCATTTATCTTGGGTTTTGGATTGTGTGCTATGGCTGTTTCTTTTTGCATCAGATTTTCCGTATTCAAGATTGTTATTGTCATTATTATTACATTTACATAAAATCATAACATTGCAGAATTGCAGAGCTAGAAAGGCCTTGGGGATGTGCTAGCTTGGGGATTTTCAGACTGTGTTCAGTGAAGGTCCGGGGTTCTAGGGAGGAGCCCCAGGGAGTATGGGAAGGAAAAATGGGATTCAGGGCTCCCATTGTACGGATCACAAAACTGAGTCCCAGCAAAAAGGTGAGAACTCTCAAGCTGACTGATGCCACCGCTGGAACTAGAGGCCTGCTCTTCTGCTTTGTAAAGAAGACAGATATCTGTAATGCTCAGATTTAAGAGAATCATCCCTAAAATGCAAACCAGCTTCAAAGCTGACCAATAGAACATGGAGTTTTCAAAGGACTGGCCCAAGACTCATACCATAAAGGTTTCCAATACAGAATGTTTAATAGAGATTTTAGAATTTTTTTTATTGTTATCATCTATTTTACTTTATCAGGGTCAGCTTGCAAATGAGGGTTATAAAAATACAGAGAATAAGTGTGCCAGCCAGACTGCCAGCCCATGCAGTGTGTGTGTGTTGTGTGTGAGATCCACGAAGACTCAGAGACATGCTGGGAGACCTAGAAACCGAACATGACAGACAGACAAAATGAGACAGAGATTTGTAACAGAAGTTCCAAAAAGGGAAAAATAAAGATTCCTTCCCAGGGGATCTGAAATCCCCAAGGCTAAAAGCTCAGGCTCTGGAATGAGAGGGATCTAGATTCTTACCCTGTTCCTGCTGCCCACCAGCAAGTGATTTGGGCACGGAGGACATGGTGCCTCTTCATGTTACGTTAATAACAATACCTTACAATACATTAATAACAATACCTTTCTCAGAGTCCTGCTCCGAGAATTACATGCGATGATACACATAAATTGGCTAGTAGAATGCCTAGCACTACTTAGTATTTAAGAAATGGGAGCTATTATTACTATTTAGGTTATTTCTATTTTAATTACTATTATTACCCGATAATAAGCCAGTTATACAAAACAGAGCATTTCTCCTAAGGCAGAAATCTCTATTTCTGTCCTTATTTTTCAATCTATTTTTTTCCCCAGAATTATTCGACTTTCAGTTAAAGTCTCCAGATACCTCAGGGGTGATTTTCAGGTATAGCAGCTTCTCAAATATAGGATATCATTGCTGTCATTGCTTTGATTATCGAGAGACAGAAAAATACCCCAATGATGCAAGAATGCTAATTATATTCTGAGTTCCCAGACTTCTCCCATGCAAAAGAGAAATTCTTCTTTCATTCATCTTTCAGACTTGGCCTATTCAAATAATTTCCACCAAGTGGTTCCAGTCAGTTAATGAGGAGAATTTGGATTTAGGAAAGGAACAGAGGCTAAAAGAAGGAAACTAATATTTGCTTCCTTATATCAGACCCTTTACATAATTTGTTTCATTCAGTCTTTAAAATGATTCAATGATGTCTGGATTATCACCTCCATGTCACAGATGGGGACACTGGGACTTTAAGAAATGACTAAGTTTCTTGCCTAATGTGGCACAACCAGAAAGTGTCAGAGAATGAATATCACGCCGCTTGTGCCAACCCAAGCGTTCAGTGTTCCCAGGAGGGAACATCAAGAAAAATAAACAAAAGAGCTGCTTAAGTACATCCAGTAAAGATGGCAGCACATGAAAATCTAGGATGGATTTGCAGGGTGTGGCTCCATAAGCATCTTGGCACTACCCACCCACCCCAGGGGGCTTGCGTTACTTTTCTTGTCTTCTCTGCAGACCAACAGAGCACCCAGAAGAGATAAAGCTCAGTCTGTACAAACCCCAGGTTTACCAAACCCAGCCACTGTGCCTCCCAAGACCTATACGTTCCTGTCTCCCAATTTGGCTGAGAATCTTTTTCTTGGATAATCACCCCAATTTTTTTTTTAATTTCACTTCTTTTCATTTTCTCGCACGTAGCTTTTGGCATACTTCCATGCCACCCAGCTTCTACAAAAGAGGTGATATAAGATTTTCCCCTAAAGCCAAATTCCTTGGGTGTTAAAGTTGCATTGTTTTAAAAAGGCCAATGGTGGCTTAGCCACAGAAGAATGAATATGAAGCTCTTTGCTCCTTGCTGGGGAGGCGCCTGTGGGATGGTGTCACCTGTCACTGGGAGACAAAGAAAGTCGTGTTCATCACACTTTGAGTGACAGCTCTGTAGCAGTCACTGACTTTGTTTGTTCAAATCCTGCCTCTTGTCCAGCAGGTTGCAGGTTTTTTTTTAAGGCTATTTTCCAGATTGCTTTTGTAAAGGCCAACGTCCGAGACAGAGATCTGATGTTTGTGTTGTGTTACCTGTTTCTGGTGGCTTCTGTGATTTCATCTTTCTGCCTGTTGCTCCTGAAAAAAATGAGCTTCACCAAACTAGGGAGATTTCTGACTCGGCCCAGCCATTTTTAAAGGAAGAATTAGCAGGAAGAATGAGGAGACAACATTTCTCTTTTCACCTGTACCAGAAATGTGTGGCTGGAGTTCCCGTCGTGGCTCAGTGGTTAACGAATCCGACTAAGAACGATGAGGTTGTGGGTTCGACCCCTGGCCTTGCTCAGTGGGTTAAGGATCCGGCGTTGCTGTGAGCTGTGGTGTAGGTCGCAGACGTGGCTCGGATCCCGCGTTGCTGTGGCTGTGGCGAAGGCCGGCAGCTACAGCTCCTGTTAGACCCCTAGCCTGGGAACCTCCAGATGCCACGGGTGCGGCCCTAGATAAGGCAAAAAGACAAAAAAAAAAAAGAAAAGAAAAAAGAAATGTGGGGCTGAGGGAAACCATGGCCAGCTTTGTGTTTATCTGCCTAGCTTCTGTGAACCCTCAGATAAATGAGAACCAGTTTTACGTAATCCAGGCAAATGATGTTAATAATGAAGAACATGATAAAGTTAAAAAAAAAAATTAGACAAGGAGCTCCCTTCGTGGCCCAGTGGTTAATGAATCCGACTAAGAACCATGAGGTTGTGGGTTCGATCCCTGGCCTTGCTCAGTGGGTTAAGGATCCGGGGTTGCCGTGAGCTGTGGTGTAGGTTGCAGACGCGGCTCGGATCCCGCGTTGCTGTGGCTGTGGTGAAGGCCGGCAGCTGCAGCTCCTGTTAGACCCCCTAGCCTGGGAACCTCCATATGCCGTGGGTATGACCCTAGATAAGGCAAAAAGCCAAAAAAAAAAAAAAAAAGAAAAAAGAAATAGAGTCCAGTGAAGAGGGTTGTATAGAAGGAAGGGAGTTCATAAGAGGAGGCCTTAACTTTCGGATCATGGGAAAGGCCCTGTAGGATGTGGCTTTGCATCCCTCTGTGCCATATCCTCTTTCTCCATTCTGCTAGACCCGGACTTAAACAGTGTCATCGGAAAGCTTAATTCTCTAGCTCAGAAGACCCCATGACCATGACGGGTATGATAAACCCCGTTAGCTCTGGACTATCCATCATATCTTGACACTCAGAGGTGATGTCAAATCTTTGATAACAAATCTTTGAAGTTTGCTTTCCATCCCGACATGATTGTTGACTCTAGCTCTCTCCTTCTACTTTATGTGTGAGTTTTCAATGATGGAGGGAGGCATGTGTCTTTTTTTTTTTTCCCTCTGTATCTCAGATCTTCATTACAAAATGATAGCAGTAAGGTAGCTGATTAACCACTCTGTCTCACAGGGTTTAAGAGCTATTAGAAACTATTCAGTCTTCTCACATTTCTAGAGATTTAGGAGAAAGCAAAGAGGCTTTTATCATCACTGTTATCAAAAAGGGAAAATAAAAAGACTTACCTTAGCTCCTCTGTCTCCAAAACATTTAAGAGTTTGAATATCTATATACAGGATTTTTTTTTTTAAACCAAGAATGAGTGGATTATAACAAAGTATATCCCAAGTATCATAGGAGTAAACATTTGTATCAAACAACCATATGCTTTTAGGAAGTGCGCCTCTTCTTTTTATACCTTAATTCTGTAATTTGTGAAACCAGAAGTTGTATTTAGATAATATCAAAGTTAATTTCTACACCTAAAATTTCAAGTTGATGCCTTAGACCTCAAACCATCTCATGATATTATGATTTTCTAAGTCCTAGCCCACAGGGACTTCCAAAATGGTCTTTGATATGTAACACCAGCTAAAGCTACTGGGTGAACTTTGAAATATGACCCTAAGTAGAGCTGCAGAGACAATCCTTAAATGGTTTCATCTTGAGGTACCATCTTGTTTTGGAAGATTTAGATAGTCTCTGATAATCTGGAATGTGAGAATATTCTGGGAGCCAGTTTGAAAGACAGGCAAGGCAAGGTAGAGAAGAAGATGATAACCTGCCCGTGCTATAGTTGACAAATTGCATGGTTTAGGGGATGGATGGATGAAGAAGTGTTCATCTATGACCTACAGGGTGGTTCAGTCACCAAAGTGGACTTCAGTAAGGAAATCCATCTCTACGAAAATGAAATGACTGCTATAAGTGGCATTCAGAGTTCTGGTTCAAATCTTGCCCTCTCCTGCCAGATATACTTACTTGCTCTATGTCCTGGATGGATGTAAGTAACCTCTTTGACATTCATATTACTCAATTGGTGATATGTGTGTGTGCATGCATGCATGTGTGTGTGTGTGTGTGTGTGTGAAGATGCAATGAGATTGTATGTTTGTGAGTTATTGGCTCACAGTACATGCGCAATAGAAGTGACAATGCTGATGAGAATGATGATTTCTTCAAACGCCTCCCTGAGAAACAGTCGGTCCTTTTGATAGTAAAAGTAACCAAGAGTGGGAATGGCCAGTGTTTCTGTTGCAAACAACCTGAGATTTAGAAAGAAAAGTTTTTCTCCTGCCTCGCACCAGTGGTTTTGCCATTTTTCCTCCAATTTAGGCTTTGTGTTTCTTTAGAGCTTTTGCACATGCTGTTCCCTCTAGCTGAGACACTGTTCCCTCATTTCTTTTCCATGGAATGCGCCTACTTTTACTTTCAGTTCAGGTACATCTATGTCTCTCCAGGCTTCCTCTTTGCTCCTCTGGGTTATGGCCCTCATTGCCATCTCCTGCACCCTGTGCTCACTCACCCACCTCATGTTGCAGTTGGCTTTTCCATGCCCCTGTCTCCCATCAGACCTCAAGATCCAGAAGGAAGGAGCCTGTGTGTCCCTTATTGTTGGATTCCCAGCACCTGGCCTAGTTTAGGAACAGCCCAGATTCTCAAAACACATTTACTGGTTGAGTGAAAAGGCGGCCAGAAGTTCTGAGCGAGGAAGTGAGAGTCTAGGGAAGTGATGACAAAATGGCGGCCACATGTTAGAAGGGAGACTGAGATTCCTTGGCCTGCTAACATCTGTCCTCTCTCCATGGGCCCTGCTGGGAAGGCTCTGTTTCAAATCCTGGTGCCCTGACATGATGAAGTGCTAGACTGAGGCTTCCTCTTGGAAGTGGAGTAAGTCCCCGCCCCTCCCCTCCCCACCCCGGAGGCTTGCTTCTCTCAGCTCTTCTTGTCTGGAACCTTCCCTCCGTTTCCATGCTGGGGCTCTGTCTGCTTTTGGAGTCGGGAGGGGACCGTCTGCACCTTGTGCGGAGACAGCAAGGGAACATGACGTCTCACTCTGGCCCCAACCCCAAACGTCCTCGGTGTTGGCTGCGGATCAAAGCCACCGTTCCATTTTTAACCTTCTTGAGGCCGCTCCCCCTCCCCCGAGCATGTGTTCCCGACATTTCATTGTGTGCCAGGGGGATAAACACAGCCCACCCCCCGAGTCGAGGGAAGGATGCCTTCGGGGAGCTCTGAACTCGGCTGAGGCAGATAAGTGATTTTCCCACCCAGGGCCCCCCTTGCTTGTTGTGGTTTTTCCTGAGCTTACATGACACCACAGTAAAGGAGATGGATGGCTTGCTTTCTGTGCAAAGAACACATCTACAGATGGTGACCCCCCCCGACCGAAAACAAAACAAAACAAAACAAAGCCCAGTGTGCAAAGGCCAGGAGGAGAGGTCGGGGGTTCTATCTTAGGCTTTCCTCTCTCTGTCTCCAAGTCTCCTACCGCTCCTCCTCTCCCGAGCCTCCTCTAAATCCCCATCAGGGATTACTGGGGGTGGGGGGGAGTATTGACAAGAGGCCATTTGATTTTCAAATTAATCCGAGTACAAATTAATGCATGTTTTTAGAAGTTTCAAGCAATTAAAAATAGGTATGATCAGGAGTTCCCATTATGGCTCAGAGGTAAGGAATTGACTAGTATCTGTGAGGATGCAGCTTTGATCCCTGGCCTCGCTCAGTGGGTTAAGTATCCAGCATTGCCGTGAACTGTGGTGTAGGTCTCAGACACTGCTTGGATCTTGTGTTGCTGACTGTGGTGTAGGCCAGCAGCTACAGTTCCGATTTGACCCCTAGCCTTGGAACTTCCACATGCTGTGCGTGCAGTTCTAAAAAAAAAAAAAATATGTATGAGGATGAAAGACCATGATGCCTGGTACAAAGAAGTAGGAATTCAATATATGTGTGTGTGTGTGTGTGTGTATACACACACGTATATATACACACTTATTTATTTATTTATTTTAATTTTCATTGGAGTATAGTGGATTTACAACGTTGTGTTAATTTCTTGTGTACAGCAAAGTGATTCAGTTATATATATATTATATATATATATGTGCATATATATATATATATATATATAGTTTTTCAGATTCTTTCCCCTTATAGGTTATTACAAGATATTGAGTATGGTTTCCTGGGCTATACAGTAGGTCTCTGTTGGTTGTCTATTTTATATACAGTAGTGTGTGTATGTTAATCCCAAACTCCTAACTTATCCCTCCCCCTTCAATAAATATTTGCAGGGGGAAGAAAAACAAAAATTCCCCATACTCCATCACTATTAATATTTTGGGTAACATCTGTCTATGTATTCATGTATATTGAAACTACTTAAAATCATACCGTCTTCATAATAGTATGAATAGTATACATACATAATAAACACTGTACTATATGCTACTATGAACATAGTGTATTCACATACAACTACAGATACACATACCTTATATACTTTATACAGGTATACACTACACTGTACTGTACTACAGTATATGTGTAATACCATGCTGTAAAAAGCATAGTAGAATGTTCAAACTACTCAAGCAAACAGGAGCAGACTCTTCATGGTGTTTCACAATCTGCCTTTTTCATCATGTCCTGGATATGTTTCCCTGTCTATGAATTTGGAACGAGTTCACATTTCATAGTTGCCAAGTAGCCATTTGTGCAGCTGTGTTATCACTTACTTAAAAAAGCTGGTTTTGGAGTTCCTGTTGCGGCTCAGCAGGTTAAGAACCCCACTAGTATAGATGAGGATATGTGTTCGATGCCTGGCCTCGCTCAGTGGGTTAAGGATCTGGCATTGCTGTGGCTGTGGTCTAGGCCAGTGGCTACGTCTCGGACTCGACCCCTAGCCTGGGAACCTCCATATGCCATGGGTATGTCCCTAAAAAGACAGAAAAAAAAAAAAAAAGGAAATCTCCAGCTTATTTTTGCTCTCTGCTGCAATCAGGTCACAAGGAGCTGAGGTCTTAGTCTTCTGCTTCCCCGATAGCAACTGTGTCAGCACTAAGTTGGTGGGTGCACGTTGGCAGAAATCCTTTTGGATATCCCTGTTATGCTTTAGCTTGGACAAAACAGTCCTTTTTCCTTCACCTTCATCCACATTTGTTTCTTTGTAGTGGTAATTACTGCGGCAGACTTTCAAGGAATGGGGTCTGGAGATTTATAGTTTCTAAAAAGCTCAGTGTATGTTCTGATGGATGGCCAGAACCAAGACACAGGAGAAGACATGGAAAGAAATGACCTCTGATGTCCAAAAGTGCAAATATCTCATGCTGTTTTTGACCTTGGGAAAATGACTTAACTTGTGGGACACACAGTTTCCTTATCTGCCAAACTGGGGAAGTTGTAATGGAAGCAACCTTGTAGGATTATTATGAAGACGAAAGTACACAGTAGCTGCTTAATTATGCCAGCTTATTTTCTGAGAGGTGTTGGAGGTAGGAGATGGTAGGCTCTGGGATTAGCCATTCCTGGGCTGGAATCTGAGCTCCACCTCTTTTCAGGTGAGTGACTCAACTAACCCTCATGGATTTCCATTTCCTCATCTGTAAATCGGAGCTGAAACAGTCATCAAAAACTGTTGTCAGGACAGAACACTGTAACCAACTATAATGGAAAAAAAAATCGTTCAAAAAAAATTGTTGTCAGGAAATAGTGACCAACACAGAGAATACAGCCAATATTTAATAATAACTATAAATGGAGTATAGCCTTTAAATATTATGAATCTGTAACTTATTACTTATAGTACACGTATAGCTTATACAATGTGGTATAGCAACTATACGTCAATAAAACAAAAAATAGTGTCACAAAGCTTGCAGATCATATCACAAAGCTTACAGATAATGCATAGTCCAGGTGCTGTAATGGTAGCTGTTTTTAGGGGCTGCTAAATTCTAACCCTTCTATTTCCACTCTAGGAAGGAATTGAATTGTCTACTATTCCCATGCTGTGGCCATGTTTTTAGGGCTTTCTTACCAGAAGAAGATACCCATTTATATGTAGAAAACATGGAGACAAAAGTCAGAAACTTCATTCTAAGCCTGCCTTTCCTATTGACTTCTCAAATGAACTTGGACAAGGTGCTCAGTCTCTTACTTTTCTTGCTTCTAAACTGTCAACACTATTTGTAATACAAACAACTTCCCGTATTCCCAGTACTTAGAAGTTTGTGAAGCATCTTTATCGTCATTATTCTATGTCATCTTCCCAGCCAATGGGTCAAAATTTATAAGTATACATTTAACACATTAACATTCTATCCACTTCAAAGCCCTTTAAAAAAATAAAATATTTTTCTTTTTCTATTTTAGAAAGTAATTTTGGGCAGAAAGGTGGGAATGTGTGTTAAGATTTCCTGGGCTACTCAGAGTATTTACTTCTTCATTCCTTCAACAGACATTGTGTATTGACTGTAAGGTGCTTGTCACTCTACTACGATTTGAGGATAAAATAAGGCATTATCATTACTCTCGGGAGGCTCTTGTTGAACGGGAGAGATGCACATGGAACCGTTTGCTACTCTGGAGTGGTAGCTGGTAGTCTAATCAAGGTACGTGAAGGGAAAGAGGAGGAGTAAATACTGAACCCTGCATCAAGGCGGGGGGTGGAGAACAGTATTCAGAAGAGGTTTTAAGACAAGGAAATCCTTGAATCATCATCAGTGGTAAGAGTTCACTAGATCGGATGGGGTTGATGGGAATGATGAGGTCAGCAAGGGAGCACTTGGCAGATGGTACCACCCGCTTAAAGTCTTAGAGGCAGGACCCATGATGGCATCTTCAAAGCACTCCAAGGAGTCTAGAGAGCAATATATGAGAGCAGGAGATGAAGACAAACTGCTGGTGGGGCCAAAGCTTGGAGAACCCTGTGCTGCCTAATAAGGACCTGCCTCTTCTGATCTACGTGGAGGGACACAATGGCCCAAATTGTGCATCTCAATAACTAAATGCAGACCTGAGCCAAGGATTTGGGATGTGGTCCAGGAAGCAGTGGAAGGAGAGGGGAAGTGAGCCAGGGAAGAGAAGAAAGCTGATGAGGGGTGCTGTATGGGGCCAGTGGGGTTCTATCCATGTTGCTGCAAATGGCATTATTTCATTCTATTTTTATGGCTGAGTAATAACCGTATATGTATATATACCACATCTATATATAACCATATGTATATACCACATCTTCTTTATCCATTCATCTGTTGATGGAGACTTAGGTTGTTTCCATGTCTTGGCTATTATAAATAGTGCTTCCATGAGTACTGGGGTACATGTATCTTTTTGAATTAGAATTTAGATACCCAAGAGTGGGATTGCTGGCTCATATTGTAGTTCTATTTTTAGTTATTTTGATAAACCTCCATACTGTTTTCCATAGCAGTTGTACCAATTTACATTCCCATCAACAGTGTTGGAGGGCTCCTTCAGTCAGACAATTAGACAGCAACACCCAATGCTACCGCTTACTGTGGAAACTAAAGAGACACGATGAACTTCTTTGCAGAACAGACAATGACTCACAGACTTTGGAAAACCTTTGGTTTCCAAATAAGACAATCTGGGGAGTGGGGAGATGCATTAAGAGTTTGGGACGCAAACGCTATCAAATTGAGTTGTGATGATTTTTGTACACCTACAATTGTAATAAAGCAATGGGGGAAAAAAATCAGTGTAGGAGGGTTCCTTTTGAGAAAGACTAAAATCTTAATTTGAGTATCTAGATCCAATCATTCCTGAAAGCAGACTGCTCTACTCCTAGACTTTTTAATTATGTGAATCAATATGTTATTTTTATTTTCCTTAACCCATTTGAGTTGGATTTCTCTCCCTTGCAAATGTAAAAGCCCTAATTAAAGTATTAATACGGTCTTTGGAGCATAGCTTTTGCCCCCAAACCTGCAGGATCTCTCTTTCTAAGTGATCGACATCTGAGTTATTGCGATCTTGAAATGTCCAAATAATAATAACTACAACTTTAGCAACAATTTATTAAATGCTTCCATAGAACATATCACTAACCAAATCCTGGGTTACTGTTATGAATCCCATTTTTTTTTTTTTTGCTATGCATTTTATGAATCCCATTTTAGAAAAGACTAAATCGAAGCTCAGAGAGGTGAAGTAGCTTGTCCCAAACTATACAGCTGGGGAGTGACTAGCAACCAGACTTAGACCTACCTGTGTCCTGACTCTGAGTGGTCAGCGTCAGCGCTCCACTGCTCCTGCCTTAGGAATTCGAAGTTTCCTACGGAATAGACAGAGGTGCCTGTTGAACTTTGCTAAACTCCCACTGAGCATTTGTAGTGTCACTTCATTACCAAGGTGTTAGCGGAGGTCAACAAACAGACAAGAGAAAGGTCATGCTCTCCCTGGGAGCTTTTAGCTGTTCTTCACTCCCAGCTGATCTGCTGGCGTGCCAGCTTTGCTCAGAGAATGGCCTGTCACCAGATACTCTCCCATCTCCGGGTTTCTGTATACAATCTTATTTCCTGCCATGATTGGAAGCGCCATTAGGAGGGCCATAACAAAATCTGCCCCATAAAGTATATACACATAAAGCCTGTCTCCAGAGCCCCCAGAATCTAGACTATCAGGTATACTTATTCAAATGTCTCCTAAAGCTTTGAGACATGTATTCCATTTGCTCCTAAATCCTGCGTAACTTCACGCAAAAGGAGGGAAAGAGGAGTTCCCGTCGTGGCTCAGTGGTTAACGAATCCGGCTGGGAACGATGAGGTTGCGGTTTCGATCCCTGGCCTTGCTCAGTGGGTTAAGGATCCGGCGTTGCCGTGAGCTGTGGTGTAGGTCGCAGACGCGGCTCGGATCCCGCGTTGCTGTGGCTGTGGCAAAGGTCGGCGGCTACAGCTCCTGTTAGACCCCTAGCCTGGGAACCTCCATATGCCGCAGGTGCAGCTCTACATAAAAAAAGGGAAAAAGACAAAAAAAAAAGGAAGGAAAGAGACCTGTCCTGTGGCTTTTTTTTTTTTTTTTTGACTTTAGTAATTTATTTAAGCCATCTCCTGCCATAAACAAAGGGATGGAAGATCAATATAATGGTCATCACTGGATACAGGGTGCGCCTAAGGTCCCATACAGTTTTCTGGTCCGTGGATGCAGAGTAATGGTCCAAGCCAGTGCTGTGGTCCCCACTGGGTAGTGGTCCAGGTTCTCTTTATTCATCTTCATAGCCAGCTGGAAGTGGATTCAAATGAGGGTTATGGAATAGAGTATGGTTACCATCTCCCCAGGGAAAGGGCTTGGACCTGATGCGGAGATGGGGGTAGGGACGAACTCAGGTCTCTCCTCCTCTGCGTGGTGCGACTTCAGGAAGACGTTCAGCATGCTCACTCCCACCCTGGGGAGCACCACGAAATAGGTGAGGGTCTTCCACATGCGAGCTGAGCCCTCCTCGCCGTGGGCACCACTCGACATAGGCCGCCTCAGCTGCAGCTGGGAACGACGTAGCAGCCCCAAAACCCTGGACCCAGCCGCTGCTGCCATCTTTGACCTGGACCAGTCCTGTGGCTTTTTGAGATGAAAAATTTTGATAGCATGAGTGGTGCCCAGCCACTGAAGGTCTAATAGCCACTTAACTAAGTGGCTGCACCTGCAGAGCAGAGTTAAATACCAGCGTGTGTCTTCAAGCTGTAGCTGAAATCAGAGATATTAAAGCCATTTTATTATTAAAAAAAGAGAAAGAAAAGAAAAAGAAAGAAGGAAGGAAAGAAGGAAGGAAGGAAGGAAGGAAGGAAGGAAGGAAGGAAAGGAAAAAATTCCCAGTCAAGCCGGTGTTAATGGTCTGCTAATAGTTTTAATGGCTGCTTCTACAAATGTAAAAAATGAAACAAAAACAGAAGCAAAATGAAACAAAACCCCACCCTGCTTCTTTTCTTCCGTTTTCTTTTAGCTATTTTCTGAACACTGTTTGAGCAAGGAAAAAAGATGGAGTGTGGGAGGTGGTACCCCTGGGAAAAATGGGGAGGTGGCGATGGACCAAGGCCCAGCTGGTCTCTTGCAAGAGTCTATAAGGTTTTCTGTGACCTGGAGATTGAATAAAAGGCCTGGGATTCCCCATGTTTTTTTCTAAGGACAAAGGCAGCAAGAGAAAAAAATTATAGGAGTGGGTCTGGAGGTTAGAAGCCTGGGCTGAAGTCCTATCTCTTCTACAAGTTGGCCTTGGACAGGTCTTTTTCTTTCTCTGAACCTCAGTTTGCCCATCTGTTGCAACAAAGCTGGATCAGTGGCTCCAAAAGGCCAGCCTAGAACTTCCAGGTTAGAGCCAACTAGGGGCAAAAGATGTTAAAAATGCAGATCCCCAGGCTCCAGCCTTATGGAATCAGCATCTCCATCCCCAGGTCTGTGAACCTGTATTTTGAACAGGGTTCCTCAAGTGACTCTTAATCAATGCCAGGTCTGGAAATCTCTCAACTAGCTCAGCCCCTGGTCCTTTCCAGCTTTAATTCTCCAAGAATGGTCTGGGGACAGAGTGCTGGGTTTTCTGTTCTCTATCAGAAGAGAGACTGTGGTTCTTTGGGAGTTTTTTGTGAAACAGCCTGGGTCAGCATTCTCAAACCCAGCCACGTGGAAAATACGCTGTGGAATCTGTAGACCCTGGGTTTCTAGTTCATAGAAGAACTAAATGAGAAAGCCCAGTTCCAGGCCAGCTACACAATGTACCAGATGTTAACTTACTGGGAACTTACTCAGAGTCAGGCACTTTCTGTGGATTATTCCTTTTAAATCTCCCCCATAGAAGATAGATGCTGTTATTACCATCCCTATATTACATTTGAGGGGATCAAGAAATCCAGAAGCTTAGTCATTTCCCCCAAATTCCAGAACTAATAAGTGTGGCAGCTATAGTCACAAGCCCAAATAGTCTAATTCCTGAGGCTGAGCATCTCAAACCCATGCTCCCTGTCCCTACCGCTATCACAACCAGCTCTGATTTATTTAGCATCTACTATGTGCCTGAAATCCTGCAAAACCTTCGTTCTTATTGACTGTGAAAACCTTGCGTTTTTTTAATTCTTATTTTAGGAATTAAGAAACTGAGGTTAAGAGTGCTTTTCTGTATTTTACCCAGAGTACACAGTAGCTGGCTATATGTATATATGTGTGTGTGTGTGTGTGTGTATGTATGTGTGTGTGTGTGTATATATATATATATATATATATATATGTATATATATATACATATATATATATATGTATATATATATATATATACACTTGATGCAGAAATTCTACCCATAATGTAAACTTCTAGAGGGTGTGTGTGTGTGTGTGTGTGTGTGTGTAGCTGGATTACAAAACAACCTTTTGTGTAAAAAAGGGATGGACCATGCATTGTCCAGAAAAGTTTAGAGGGCGCAGGCTCCAGTCTTTCATTCCCTCTTTGTAAGAAGTGTTGTCCAAATAAAATAAACGGAACTTGTAATGGCTCATTGTGTTGCTGGCCTGGGCCATCTCACACGTCCGGCCTTCTGTCATCCCATCTGGCAGTTGTCCCTTCACTAAAAGGAGCCGGAGACATTAGCAATGGGATATATATTTTTTTAATTATAGAAGGGGATTGTTTAGACTGATCTCAGGGCCATAACACGGAATAATAGAGTGACAGGTTGAGACCGATTTTGCCAGGCCAAGGAAGGATGAATTTCACCATGATTTTGGTGACTGCACGTTCCCACTACGTTTAACATGAAGGCTGAGATTTATAGTGTAATGGGAACTAGGTGGGATGTGATCACTCTTGGCTTCAGTTTACCATGACCAGAGCGCGTGCCAGTTTTCTTGAGTGGGTCGTTTTTGTGCAGGGTCTGAAGCGGGGGAGAGGAAAGCGCCAAGGGCTGAGAATCCAGACTTTTGTTCTCTGTGCAAATGGAGATAACTGCTTTCCACTGTGGGGGTCTCCGTGTCTCTCTCTGTACCGTAGGGTGATTGGATGCGAAGATTCCCAAAGCCAGGGTGTTTTTTGGGGGGGAGGGGTGTCTCTACAACAACAGTCGTAGAACAATAACCATCGTCACATCTAGTCTGCAGGGAGATGCTGTAGTGTCTCGAGTAGAGGACATGGATTAAAAGACCTGCCTCTGCCACTATCCAGCTGGCGGACCTTGCGCAAGCCACCTCACCTCTCTGAGCTGTTTCTTTGTGGCATGAGGCTTACAGAAAGCAGTTTCTCAAAGTGCCACCAGGTGACTCTTTGGATGAGCCAGACCCCCGGGGGCACTTGGTTAGCAACTCAAATCCTTGGATCCCAGCCCAGATCTGTTGAATCAGAATCTCTTGGTGGCGGGAATGGGGACGGGGAGGGATATTCATTTCAGCAAGGACCCCAAGGTGATTCTTAAACACATTGACATCAGATAATGGGTTAAAATGCCTTGCAGTTTTTGAGCGAGGGGTCCATGCGTGCTTGATGTATTTCATGATCTCATGTTCTGGAAAACCCTTGGTCTCCATTGCAGTCAACTACCACTGAACAATATCTTATTGCATCTGTAGGTTTTTTTCTTTGTTTATAAATATGTGCATATGTTGGGGGGGGTTGCAGTCATGCATACACACACATATACAAATACATGTATGTTAAACTCTTTATTGAAGGCTTAGCATGTACCAAATTTAACTTATAGAGCTTCATTTATTCTCACATTCACCCTATGAGTAAAGGGCTATTTAAAGTGAGGATAGTGAGCTTCAAGGAAGTTCAGGATTGTGCCCTAGGTAAGAGATGGAGCCAGAGGTGAACCCAGGTCCATCTGACTCCAAAGTCTATTTAATAGATGACCTCCTGCTCGTTCCTAACCAGGGCTTCGGGGATGAACATCTTCTGGGTAGGGCAGCATCAACAGTGCCCCCTGGGGTCGTGCAGTGAGGACGTCCTGCACCCACTACACAACCTGCTACTCCTCTTCTCAGTGTCCTTCCCTCAGCTTCAACACTATCTTTAATTCTTAACTCAAGTCTCCTTTCTTCTGGGCAGAATAATCCAGTCCTGGGTGCCAGCGCTTTTACTTTCTACTCTTCAGTCCCCCTGTATAGCAACTGTTGTGCTCGTGGGGATGGACTGAGAGTTATCCCTGCCTCCTTCCTCCCACCCCCCACATTTTTGGGATTCCAATTCTTTTGTTCCAGTTATCTATGACTGCATAATAAACTGCCCACAACTTAGTGGCTTAAAACAAAATCTTTTTTTTTCTTTCATACCCACAGTATGTGGAGATGTCCAGGCAAAGAACTGAACCTGTGCCACAGCAGCGACCCTAGCCCCTGCAGTGACAACACTGGATCCCTAACCCGCTGCTCCACAGGAAGAACTCCATGTTTTATTTTTAAACTATCATGCAGGTTAGGAATTTGGGCGGGGCTCAGCTGGGCGATTCTTCCGTTCCATGCAGCACTAACAGAGGTCCCTTGGGGTGGTCTAGAGCAAAGGTCAGAAAACTATGGCCTGCAGACCAAATGCAGCCTGGCAGCTGCTTTTATAAAGCTTTATTGGAACACAGCCATGCTCTTTCTTTTATATACTGTCTATAACTGCCTTCATGCAACAGCAGAGTTGGTTCATTGCAACAGACACTGAATGGCTTGAAGAACCTTCAGTATTTACTACCTGGCATCGTATAGAGAAAGCAACCTGACTACTGGTCTAGGAGGTCCAAAATGGTTTACCCATTTCTCTGGTACCCTGGAGGGTCTGGCAGGAAACGTGGCTCAGTTAGAAGCACTAACTGGACTGCCTACAGGTTGTCTTTCTCCAGCATGGAGATTCGGGCTGCTAAGGGCTTCTATAAAGAATGTTCCAAGGGGCCCGAGGGTAACTCAAAAGGCCTCTAATGACCTAGTGTCAGAAATTGGAGAACATCCTTTGTGCTAGATTCTATTGGTCAGAAAGTTCACTAGAGTCAGCACCAATTCCAAGGGGAAGAAAATAGTTTTCATCTCTCAGTGGAAGGAATAGCAAATAACTTATGGCTCTCTTGAATCTACCACATCTCAGACAAATTTTCTAAAATAGTTGCATCTCCTTCCTTGCTTTGGCCAATGATGATCACAACTGAAAATCTCCTTTTGATGCTTAAATATTGGGGGGACACTTGGATGGAGCAAGGGTCAGCATTTATTTAATAAACATTCCCTACTCCTATTAAGTGCTATGCACTCTACTAGGTATTAAGGATGCAACAGTGAACAGAAAAATGTGGCTTCTATCTTCACGGGACTCACATTCTAGTGAATATAGATGAACAAGAGGCAGACGTTATTGAAAATTAAATTAAATTTGTTTTGAGTGCCTCCTTTGACTGAGTTTCTGAATCCACATTCATTTATTTTTCTAATTCATTCTCTTTTCCCTAAAAGTAAAATAGGAGAAAGGAATTCCAGTTAGCTGAAGGTTCCAGAGTGTCAGAACTTTGGTTCCCTGCATTTTCATTTATGGGTAGATGACATTTTGTCATTTTCATTGACAACCTTCATTTTATTGTCATTTCTATTTCTGCCACATGGATTCGAATTGTCCCCATTTGTATTCGAAATACGGTGGTGGTTAATAGCCACGATCCCGTTTCCCACGGTCCCTAAACTGGAATTCAGACATAGCAGTGGTTCAGTAAAGGATGTTGCACCCACACACCTGCGAGTGCAAATGCCTTCTGGAAATCTGGCATAAGAAAGGATCAGTTCCAAAGCTCGCTCCAAGAGTCTAACTGAGGCTGTGCATTTGTTCATGTCCCACAGTCTCTAATGTGGAAGGTTCTCCATGTATCTGCTAGTCTGACCCACAGGCATTTCCTGACAGTCTTGACCTGTTGGCCCCCTGGGAGCTGATGTTCAACCCATGTCACATTCTGGTGCCTCAGTGGCCGGGGTCTCCGGAAGAATAGAGGCTTTATTAGTCTTTTCCCACATCTATCACATTTCCATCAAATCTCTTCCCCCCCGTCCGACCTTTCATTGTTGGGTATCAATGGCTTCATTGTAGTGGGAAGCTCTTATTATCTGAAAGTTCCTTTCTGCTCACCTTTCTTTTTCCCCTTAGCTCTGGAAGTGGACGTTTCTTCGTGTGTAATTTAATGAATCTGGCTGTGTATTAGTTGATCTTTTTAAATTGAGTATGTCATGCATAGGGGATAGTACTTGTTTGGGGGAGTATAAATAGTTAGAATCTTTTTTTTGTTGTATTGAGGTATGATTGATATAAAAAGCTGTACACATATAACACATACGACTTGATGATGGTAGAGGTGAGAATACGCCTATGAGACTGTCACCACCATGTACCATAAATGTATCCGTCACTACAAAAGCTTTCCCCTTCCTTTCCTTTCTTCTTCTTCCCTCCTCCCTCCCTCCCTTCCCCACTTCCTCCCTCCTTCCCTCCCTCCCTCCTGCTTTCCTTCTTTCCTCCCTTCCTTCCTTTCTTTTCTTCATTAGTCACAAGATAATAATAATAATATCTATTCTCTTAGCAAATTTTTGAGTATACAATACAGCATTGTTAACCACAGGCACTATGCTGTATGTAGAACTCTAGGATTTATTCCTATTACACACCTGAAACTTTGCACCCTTTGGCTGACACTTTTCTGTTTCCTCCTCCCTCGAGCCCCTGGCAACCACTGTTCAATTCGCTGTTTGTCTGAGATTCCTCATGTAAGACATATGCTGTATCTGTCTCTTTGGCTTACTTTGCATTGCATAATGTCTTCCAGATTCATCCGTATTATCATAAGTGGTGGGATTTCCTTCCTTTTTTAAGGCTGAATAATATTCTTATGTATGTAAATACCACATTTCTTTATCCATTCGCCAATCGATGGATATTTAGGCTGATTTTATGTCCTAGCTATTGTGAATATTTCTGTAATGAGCATGGGATTGCAGATGTTGCTTTGAATCCTGATTCCAGTTCCTTTGGATAAACACTCAGAAGTGGAATTGCTGGATCATATGGTAGTTCTATTTTTAATTATTTGAGGATTCTCCATACTGTTTTCCCTTGTGGCTGCACCAATTTCTATTCCCACTAACAGTGCACAAGGGTTCCCTTTCTTCACATTCTTGCTGATATATGCTATTTTTGGTAATAACCATTCTAACAGATGCGAGGTGCTATCTCCTTGTAGTTTTGATTTTCCTGATGATTAGTGATGTTGAGTACATTTTCATGTACCTTTTTGGCAAATTGGATATCTTTTTTTTTTTTTTTCCAGAAATGTCTATTAGGTTCCTTTGCCTTTTTTTTTTTTTTTGGCAGCAACAGTGGCATGCAGAAGTTCCGAGGTCAGGGATCAAACCCACGCCACGGTCCTAACAATGTCAGATCCTTTGCCCACTGAACTGCCAGCCAACTCCTCCTTTGCCTTTTTTAAAAATTGGGTTGTTTCTTTGCTGTTGAGTTGCACAGTTCCTTGTCTATTTTGGATTGAAGCGTTTTATCAGATACGACAGTTTGTAAATATTTTCTCCCACTTTGTAGGTTATTTCTTCACCTTATTGATAATCTGTGCAGAAGCTTTTGAGTTTGATGTAATCCCACTTGTTCACTTTTGCTTTTGTTACCTGTACTTTTGGTGAATAATTCTCTTGGGAGGTGGAACTTTCCTTGAATCTTCTCACCAGACTCTCACATCAACGCTCTGTGTTAAAACCACGTTAGGACCTTATTCTCTGTGGCCAGATAGCATGGGTAGTCCTTTCCTGGTTCTGCCATTTCTCTCTGACTGTGGGCAAGTTGTTTCATTTCTGAGTCTCCATCTCTGTGAAAAGGGATTGATGTGACTGAGCTCAAAGATTTATCATGAGAATTAAGAAGGCTAATGGCACATAGTAAATATTCAACAAATATAACCAATAATAATAATAATTATTATTATTTTTGTCTTTTTAGGGCCACATTTGCAGTATATGGAAGTTCCCAGGCTAGGGGTCAAATTGAACCCACAGCTGCCAGCCTACACCACAGCCACAGCAACGCCGGTACAAGCCGCGTCTGTGACCTACACCACAGCTCATAGCAATGATGGATCCTTAACCCACTGAGCAAGGCCAGGGATTGAACCTCATGGATACTAGTTGGGTTCATTACTGCTGAGCCACAACAGAGCTCCTCAATAATTATTATTTACCACTCCTTTTCCCAATTTTCAGAAAAAGGTCACCAAGGCTCAGAAAGGTGAAGTCACTAACTCAAGGTCACACAGCTTACAAGAGCTGAATTGTCAGCACAGCACAGTTAGGTCTTAGTACGTGTTCTTTCTCAGGGTTCCACCAGCTCCCTTCACTCAATAATGAACACAGCACATCACGGTAGAGGCAGCATCACTCCTGCTTATTTTTTACTGCTCATTTTATTTCCTGTTGGGTGAGCTTCTTTTCCCTCTAGATGACCTTTGTTCTCTTTGGTGATTCTTCCAGACCGAGCAAAACACACACGGGCAAACTAAACAGGGTCCATATTTGCAATCAAGAAAACACTTCACAGATGTCTTCAGCTTGGAAAGAGTGCAACAATCAAAACAGATAAACAATCCTTGGCTAATATTGCCCAAGACTTGGAAAGCCCAAATGCTTTCTGAAAAGCCAGGGTGGACTGGCCCAGCATCATTCCTGTCCACAAGAGTAGCCCCACATGAGTGGTTTCAGCTGTGCCTGGAGACCCTCTTTGGATTTTCCACATATGTGTGACGGTGGGTGGGGAGTGGGGATATCTCAACTCACAGAATTTGGCAGTTGTGTTTTTTTGACACGTGGGTGGTTAACAGCATTAATTGTGAATAACTGTGGACTGCCAACCTCATTGGGGAGGCCCGTAATGATATGGAAATTTTTGAATGGAGCAACTTTGGGTTCTATTTTGAAAACGTATTTTTCCCCCTTTGAATTCAAATCAAATGCAGATTGAAGGAACTAGCTCGGATGAGAAAAACCTACCATTTGATATCCCTTTAGCTGAGAGTTAGGCTTCTACACCTGTCTCTGAATCCTTCTCATCCATTGCCTCGTTAATCCTCACAACAGATTATCGATAGCAACACCCCATTTTGAAGATGAGAAAAACGAGGTCCAAAGACAACACCTTGCTTTAAAGCGTTGCAGAAAAAAATGTCTTCCCAAATGCTTTTCCATGGAGAAAAAACAAACAATATAGTGCTAATGGAGGAGGAGGCTCATTACCTGGTTTGTAGTAGCTAATTTTTAAGCATTAATGGCAGCATAGCTTAATGCATTAAGTTCCCAACCTTGAGAGTCTAGTGGGCCTGGATTCGACTCCAGTCTCAGCTGTGTGACTCTGAGCTGTGTGACTTCCCTGATCCCCAGTTTCTTCTACTGTGAAATGTCATTATCAACAATTCCTGCTGCTAGGGTTGTCGGGAGGCTTGAGATGACTGATGAAAAGTGCTTAGCACCATGCTTGTATAAAGTTGCCACTGGAATATATCTATTCTGTTCTTGGCATGAGGAAAGTATAATTATCAGGGTTATTAAAAATCATTGTAATAACTGTAGTTAACAGCAGTAATTCCACTTTATGATAACCTCCATGCTTGCTTGGCCCAGGAAGTGCAAGGGGCCTGATGGATCTATTTCACTTCATCTGAAAGCCATACATGCATAGGCATCAAGTCAAAGAATCCACTTTCTGGCCCATGCTCCAGGATGAAATAATTTCAGGAATATAGAATCACTTAAGTTCTCTGTTGGACTAGAATAACAAAAATTCACTGTGAGTCTCTGGAAGAATGCCTTTATTTCTTTTATGGCGTGTACCACAACCTAGTTGGGGATTATAGGATACTTTCCTCTCTGTGAATAATTCCAGTTGACTTGGCTCAACGCACCAAGTTTTGATAGAGTGTTTAAGACAAAGGACTTCCAAAGCCATGCTTGGGTTTCTTTGAAGGACAGCGAGGAGTGACTTATGACTTTTTTCCCATTTATAGTGGTTGAAAAACACACAAGCAAATGTTCTCTTCCAAACATCAAACGATGGCCCCAAAAATACAGGCTGAAAAAAAAAATCCCATCATCCAGTTTTTCAGCCACAACAAACAACAGTTTACGAGAAACACAATAGATTTGAGAGACACGGCAACATTCCTTAGTGTCTAATGTCAATTGACAATCAGCAGGGGAACCACAATAAACACACAGACGCAGGCGCAGCAGAAAAGCTACAAACCCACACCATGTGGTGAAGCCACCACTGCTGTTGGCCAACAAGTCACCTACAGTCCCCTTGATCTCATAAACTGATGAGCAGACCCAGCCATGTGTCTGTAAGGCAGCCGTTGGCCGTGATGGAGCCCCACCATCTCTCAGGCTTCCCAGAGCATGAGAAAGCTCACACACCATTTATAGACAATCTTCCCTGTCTATTGGAATCTCAGCCATTAACCATCCCCTCCCAATCACCTAACACAAGTTGCCCAAACTTTGTTGTGTAAAGTGCTTATCCCCAGAGGTAGTCCTCGATGAACTAGCTCCAAGGTCAAGGAAGACTAGAAATGCTACCCACTACTTCTCTCACTTAGAATTACTCACGCATCAGGGATCCAGGGGCCTTCTAATTTCCTGCTCTGCCAAACTTAGTGCATCCCTTGCATTTGAGGCAGCAGGAAGAGAAACCCCCTATCCCTAAGAAACTTGAAATAACACACATTTAATAAAGTTAAATTTTCATTTAAACTTTGTTGACCCAAACTAGGTCCCTCTTGGTTATAAGAAGGCTGAGAAAAGTGGG
Source organism: Catagonus wagneri (assembly GCA_004024745.2). Classification (NCBI taxonomy): domain Eukaryota; kingdom Metazoa; phylum Chordata; class Mammalia; order Artiodactyla; family Tayassuidae; genus Catagonus; species Catagonus wagneri. Next base: position 14,544,270 of record PVHT021183555.1, read on the forward strand.
TTTTTAGCTGGGACATAACTGCACTGTTACCATTCAGGGCACTAAGAAAGAGGAGGAGAAAAGACGTCCGAGGAGGCATCTGCTGTTCCACTGCAATTCGCTTCTCCCTAAACACTGGATGCAATAACAACTGACATTTAACATTTTTTGACCCTTTATTAGGCACCAGGCACAGTGGTAAACACTTTGCCTCTGCTACCACATTCGTCCTCAGAACGAATAAAATTAGTACTCCCATTTTACAGCTCAGGAAACCAAGGCTAAGAGAGGTTAAATGTTTCGTCCTGACGCTTAGCTGGAAAGCAGTGCAGAAAAAGTTTGTCGTGATTGGCAAAAACAAATGAACAAAAAAACCGTGCTCTTAACATCGTAATGTGTGACAACACTGCATTCATTCGTTCCTTCAGCATTCATTTACGGACATCTCATGAATTAATCATTGCTCCAGGGGATACAAAAAAGTGCAAAACACATGGTTATCCTCAATGTTTGTCAGCTTCTTAGCGTACAACGGTAATGCTGTCCAATAGAAGGTCCTGCAGTGATGGAAATATTCTGTATCTGTGCTGTGCCGTATGGTAGCCAATAGGTACTGGGAGTGTTAAGTACTGGAAGAGTGGCTTATGCAATGCAGGAACTGAGTTTTCAATTTTATTTAATGTTGATCAACTTAAATTAGAATTTTAAAGACTGACATTAAGTGTTGCAAGGCTTTTTGTTTTCAATTTTAAAAAGTTTTATCGAAGCATAGTTTATTAACAAGGTTGTGATCATTTCTGCTCTACAATAAAAGGATTCAGTTTTACATGCACACACATCCATTCTTTTTCAGATTCTTTTGCCGTATAGATGATCATAGAATATTGGGCAGTGTTCCCTGTGCTATACAGCAGGGCCCTGTTGGCCATCAGTTGTTGGAAGGCTTTTAAGTAAGTTTGAAACAACTTTTGTATGTGAATCTACACTGGTCAATTGTATATTTTATGAATCCTACATATAGATCAAGAATTTTCAATGAAAATTGGGAGTTCCCATTGTGGCTCAGCGGAAATAAACCTAACTAATATCCATGAGGATGTGGGTTTGATCCCTGGCCTCTCTCAGCAGGCTAAGGATTCAGCTTTGCCGTGAGCGGTGGTGTAGGTTGCAGACGTGGCTCGGATCTGGCATTGCTGTGGCTATGGTGTAGGCCGGCGGCTACAGCTCTGATTTGACTCCTAGCCTGGGTATCTCTATATGTTATGGGGGTGGCCTTAAAAAAGGGAGGAAAAAAAAGAATTTTCAATGAAAATTTAGTGTCCAAATAAGAAGGGCTGTTGGTATAAAATATACATCATTTTGAAGCCTTAGGATGAAAAAATAAAGTATCTAATTTATAATTTTTATCTTGACCATAGGATGAAATGATAATATTTTGGATATGTTGGGTTAAGTAATGTATGTTTTGATAATATATTTAATATATTAATACATTGATAATATAAATTAATTTCACAAGTTGCTTTTCACTTTTTAAAAATATGACTACTCAAAAATTTAAAATGAGGCGTTCTCGTCATGGCACAGTGGAAACAAATCTGACTAGGAACCATGAGGTTGCAGGTTCGATCCCTGGCCTTGTTTAGCGGGTCAAGGATCCGGTGTTGCCATGAGCTATGGTATAGGTCGCAGACGTGGCTTGGATCTGGTGTTGCTGTGGCTGTGGCATAGGCTGGCAGCGATAGCTCCGATTCGACCCCTAGCCTGGGAATCTCCATATGCCACAGGTGCAGCCCTAAAAAGCGAAAAAAAAAAAAAAAGGAAATGTGGATTACCTTAGATTTCCATTGGTCAATGCTGGGCTAGAATGTGTACCATTTTACAGGTGTGCTCTTTTTTCTGAAGAAGTAGTACCATTTCTTAATCATCTGTGGTCTTAACATGAACCTAGCACACACCAGGTCCTTCCAATGACCATTGGAAGAATGAAGAAAAAGCTCTGCATAACTTCCATTTTTCTCTTTCTGGGCTTTACTACAGCTGCTAAAATCTTCCTTCTCATGCAAGAGACTTCCTTGGCTATTTCACGTTTTGTCAGTGATCCCATAATTGGTGACCTGAAATACTTTTCTTATATCGAGATACCCTTATATCTCAGAATTGACATCGATCTAGAAATTAGAAAGTAAAGGACACTCTAGTTGGCTTTATTCATTCATTCAGCAAATAATCATCGACCCTCTACCACGTGCCTGGCATTTGCTCTAGGAGGCTGTGGGCACTACAGAGAAGCGGCCAGACATAGTCCCCACCCTAGAGAAAAACAGAGACATAATAAGAAACATGTACATCTTGAGTTAAGAAGCTTATCTGCTGGATTTCCTTCCCTCTGCTCTTTCAATTTTTTCTCTATCTTTCCTTTTGTTTTGTTTCCCTCTCCCTCCCAGGCAAGGTTAGGGAGATCCAAAGAAGAGATCTGTGATGAAGTCCTTGTCACACAGACAGGCTCCTGGGGTCACCCCAAAGAGGAAGCCACAAGCCAGGCCCCAGAATGAGACAACCCACCCCACAAGAGTATGGCTTCTCTATCTTCAGTTCTTGACAGATAGTTGAAATTAGTCAGCTGGAGGATTGACTGTGGTTCTTTAAAGTAGCATATAATTATAATGCTTGGTACTTCAGGGGTGTCTTTTATTTCAAGCTCTTTCAGTATATAACGAGTCCTAGCTCCATAATCTTGGCAGTTTTTCACTACATTATTATTTTTTAAATTAAATTGTAAAATGAGCTAGTTGAACATTTTGAAAAAGGCATTTTTATTAAAAAGACATTAATCTTCTCAGTGTTCTCTGTCTCTCCTGTTATAATTTGCTAAAACTTTTATGAGCCTACTGTGTGCTACTTGAAGGCCAGGGTATTTCGTGCTTGCATAGTGCCCTGTACGTGCTTTTTCTGTTTTGGTTTAAGACTGTTCCATTTTTCTAGCCATTCATTGGTCTAGCCATAATGTGTTGAGTTAGTCTAGGACTTTTTAATTGTTGGGAGCAAAAGTTCACTGTAAATTGTACCCAAAACATGGAGGCATTGGAGTACATTGGGGTATGTTGAAGAAAGCAGGGGCAAAGATACATACACTAAAGCTCACAGCGGCCTAGAATCAGGATCCTTCAACCTTGGGACTTTACTCACCTCTCTTGGTTCACGTGTCTTCTCACCTTGGTTTTGCTGTCTCTGTGTATCAGCTTCTTTCTTTTCTCTCTCTTTTCCCCTGTTCACTTGAGCATGGGCCGAACAGACCACTCTAGTTCATGTATACCACAGAAACAAACACACAGGCACCCAAGTGTCCCAACACCAAGATCTCAAGAAGGAAACACTGATTGGTCCAGCCTGGGGGAACGTGTTTCTGTTTGGTCCAATGAGTATGGAAAGAGATGAAGGCACCAACATTTCATAGGTTCTTAAAGACAAGCAGTTGAGCCACTTTGGAAAATAGTTTGGCAGTTTCTCAAAATGTTAAACATAGACATCATATAACTCAGTGATTCCACTGTTAGGTGTGGGGAAAATGAGGCATCCACATAAAACTTGTACAGGAATATTTGTAATAGTCGATAAGTGAACATGACACACATGACCTTCAGCGGGAGAGCAGACGAACAAAGTGTGGTGCCTCCAAGCAATGGAATGCTAGTGGGTAATGAAAACGAGTGAAGCCCAGATTCAGGTTACAGCAGAGATGACCCTCAGGAGCATTGTGTAAGAAAAAACTAGATGCAAAAGCTCGCATATGGCATGATTCCACTTATATGAATGTCCAGAAAAGACAAATTTATAGAGACAGAGAGCAGATTAGTGGTTGCCTGAGGTTATGGGTGGGGATGAGAAGTAACTACAAACAGGCACAGAGTATCTTTTGGGGTGTGTGGAAAAGTTCTATGAGGAGATTATGGTGATGGTTGCATCATACAGTAAATATACTAAAAACAGTTAGCTGTTTACTTGAAATGGGTAAATTTTATGATATATAAATTATTTCTTCATAGAGCAGTTATAAAATAGAAAGGTGATTGGGGAACAAATGACTGGCATTCCCAGTAGATGGGTCTCTTTCCAGTTGCCCCAACCTGCATGGGTACTGAAGTCTTGCCTGTGGGTCTTTTTTTTTTCCCCCTTCCTTCCTTCCTTCCTTCCTTCCTTCCTCCCTCCCTCCCTCCCTCCCTCCCTTCCTTTCTTCCTTCCTTCCTTTCTCTTCTTTTTTTTTGGCATATGGAGGTTCCCAGGCTGGGGGCAAATCAGAACTACAGTTGCTAGCCTACTCCACAGCCACAGCAACACCAGATCCAAACCGCATCTTTGACCTACACCACAGCTCACGGCAATGGCAGATCCTTAACCCACTGAACGAGGCCAAGGATTGGACCTGCATCCTCATGGATACTAGTTCAGGTTCATAACCCACTGAGCTACAACAGACAGTCTTGGCTCTTTTCTTTTCTTTTCTTTTTTTTTAAACATTCCTTCTGCCTACAACACCCTCCCTGCTATGCATTTAAATGATGCATTAAACCAACTCTTTAGTCACCTGCAACTTTAAGTATCAAGAACTTCATTTTTCTTCTTATTCTTAAGAAATTGCCTGGACTTATGTGACCCCTGACCTCACTTCCTGAGGCTCTTCCCCTCACTGGTTCATTCCCACAACTTTCCTTTATTTAATCATGCTCAGGGACTCTCACCTACTTTTCTTGCCTTCTCTGGTCCCTATTTCTGGTTCCTAGTCGGATTCGTTAACCACTGAGCCATGACGGGAACTCCTGGTCCCTATTTCTGAAATACTCTTTTCCCGCATCTCTGTAGAGCTCATCGACACCCCTCATTCAGGTCTCCCTTCCTACGTCATACCCTTTTAGGAATATCATCCACTCTTTCTAAAATAGTGTCTCAGTCCCAAATAGCTTCTGTTCCCCACCTTGCTCCCCCAGGTCACCCTCCTCCTTTCCCACTCTGCCGTTGGCCTCTGGAAACTGACTTATGTGGGCAGCATCAGTGGGCTCCCTTGCCCCCTGGATTGTGACTGGGTTTGACCAATGGGAAGCTCTAACTGGGATCAGAAGGAAGGAAGGGAATGAAGGTCCCCTGGATGCATCACTGGAAGATGGCATGAGCCAGATGAGTCCCCAGCTGAAGAGCTCTGTTCCTCCCAAGGCTGCTGGCTCTGCATGATTTTCTTCCTCCCCTGAGTCCTTCGAGGTGTAGCAGTAGTGACAGTTCTTTGCTGCTAGTCGCTGCTGAGCACCTTTTCTTTTATAGTTTCCTAACCTACGAGCTTTGGTAAGTAAATCCTTTCTATGTAATCATATCACAAAAGTGCTTTTTCTTGTTGAGATCCTAACAGCCTTCTTCTCTTTCTCCCAATTCTTGATCCCATTCCTTGGTTTGTTTTTCCACCTAGCTTCATATATTTATGTACCTGTTCTTTCTTTCTATTAGTCAGGACAGCTAACTCTAAGTGTCGCAGCAGAGGAGCCCCCATATCTCAGTGCCTAATTCAATAAATGTTTACTATTTCTCACGTCCTAGTCCTGTGTACTTGGGCAGACTTTCCTACCTTTTTTTGCTCTTCACGAGAGTGCATGACCTGTAAGATCACCAGCGTGGAGAAAGAAAGGATGGGCGAGTCACATAGAGGGTGTTTTTAAAGGTGGGGCCGTCTCTACCCACAATCGCATCAAGCAGAATCCAGTCACATGACCCCAACCTAATTCCAAGTGCAGCTGGAGGACTGCATGGAGATCTGGTGAACGTCACTGCCTCTGCCCTACTCCCCTGTTAGAATGTGAGCTCCCTGAAGGAAGGGACTTGATTTAGCTTTGTCACCACTCTTGCCTCAGCACCTGTCACAAGTGAAACATAAGGTATGTCTTGAATTCATGAATAAATGAAGATGTGAGTGAATGACAGCTTACTGTCTGGAACTTCATGTAGTTCTTAGAAATGAGCTGTGTTGCAACATTCATTGTGAGGGGGAAGATCCCATCTTGCTAATTCCATCTTTTTTTGTCTGTTTTAGGCCTGCAGGTGCGACGTATGGAAGTTCCCAGGCTAGGTCCCATTTTTAATCTTACTAGGGTAGGGGTTAATCTTAACATTTTTTTTGGATCTATCTTTTAATACTCTCCCAAGTTCCTTGTAGATGTCCTTCTCTTTGTCCCTTGAGCATAATGACTACTGCATCTGCCATAGCTCCCAGAAGGAAAGCGGATAACAAGAATAATTTTATTCTATACAGCTTTTATGTTTTTCATTACCTTGATGATTTTACAGTCCTTTGCTTAGTCTCTTATCACATGCCAGGAATGAGATACCTTGCCTTCTTCCATAATTTTCCTCCCCAGTCCACTTCTTTATTCTTCTGAAACTTTTATGGCCTTGAGTGCCTGACCCACATCCAGATATAATGGTTTACAGGTACGTCTTAAAAAAAAAAAAATCCCATGAGTTACTTTTTCTAGGATGGTTTTTCTGAAGTCTGTAAGACTAGGCTTCGTAAGCCAAAATATGGTTTCTTGGTCATGAACTCTACTCTCTAGATTGGGCCTTGATCCCCAAAGGATTTGGGGGGTAGAGTGTAGATGCCTCCATAAGGGCTGAATACCCCTACTGGAGACAAAGTTCAGACCGCAGATCCTAGGGCCTCGTTTTCCAAACTGTGTTCAGTGGGAGTTCTATGAGAGGTCAAAAAGTGTTCCAACAGAAAGAGTTTCCTGGTATAAGAAATTTGGGAAAAAATACTTAGTACCTTCTCCTTTTGGAAATTCACAACATAGAACACAATATTAAAGGCTCTGAGAAGATCTGCAAATAAACAGATTAAAAAAAAGCAGGCAAACATATTTAATTTCGTTTAGCCTGGTTTATCCCTGACTTAGTCAACCATGGATTTCTTTTCACGAAATATGTGTTAACATCTCGTGGACCTAGAATCCTTCTGAGCAGAGTTTTGGAAACTCTGCCTTCACCTATGTGATTTCCAATTCTTATGTCCATCCTGCAAACTTTTCCATATGTCAGAATTAAGGCTCAGAGAAGGGAAGTAGCTTAAGCAGTAACTGAAACTCATGAGTTGCAGTTACATAGCTGGAATTTGAGCCCTTGCATGATGGATTGAAAACCTGTTTTGTTTTTTTTTTTTTCCGCTCTATCCTATACTATTCCCAAGGTATGGTGAGTTGCCTGGAATTCATTTTAATTATTTGATAAAAATAATTTGTAATTAATCGTTGATTGCCTGTCAGTGAACGCTATTCTGAAGAACTTGAAGACAGTTTATTCTCAGCTCCAACAGTCTGCTTTGCATTATCAATTTGTTAAGAAACTCTCTTTTTTGGGTAGAGCTATGCAAAAAGAAACTTCCATCCAGACTGTCTGAATTATCCAAAAATTCCGAACTGATGGCATCCAAATGAATAAGACTTTACAGAACTGTATTTGGAGAGTTGATTGGATCTGTCAGTTTTCCTGTGGATACGAAGTCCTGGGTGGCTTGACCGAAAGCACATTAGAACATAAATAATCACCACATTTTCAGGTGAATTCCACAGAGGCTGTGGGAAAAGGAAAACTCTGGCTATGTGTTTGGGAATCTACAAGCTATCGGAAAAAATCCAGCACACGGTCCCCAAGTGTGAGCTCAGGGATGAGGGTGTTTAGAAAAAACAGAGTTTTGTTTTGCTTTTTTTTTTTTTGAAGCCAAAGTACTTTCCAGCAACCAGTGTTAAGATTTAACAGCCAAGAAGGTCAGGGTGATGAACTTTCCAAGTGTTCATAGATACTAGGCACCCAGTCAACTCCCTACACTCCAAAATGCTAGGGGTCAGAAAGCAAGGAAAACATGTTTTTACAACTAAAAAGATTACGTCTTGGATCAATTTATTTATTTATTTATTTTGCTCAGAGGGGTTTTTAGAATGGTCTCTCTCTTGGCTTCTTGGTCTCTTCTTCATCTTTTTCAGAGGAGGCTGAGAGATGGGGCAATGGCCTTGCAAAAACTAGACTTGGACCTTTTTCTCATGTATATTTTCCAGAGGCTCCATGCTAGTGATGAAAGGTCTGACCCAGGAATTTGAACTTCATAAGTGGGGTGTGGGGAGGGGGGAGGGGGAGCTGAGGGGCCTCCCAACCCTAGCTTCCGTCTGCCTCTGTTGGCTGGCCTCCAGCTACTCTCATTCTTGAAGGCTTGGGTCAGTGCTGTGGTTCACTCATGGATCCGTCTACCCTTACAAGGAAATGGCTTTTGCTTCTTTCTCGGGTTTGGGGTGTATAAAGTGTATAGGTTATTCTCAGCCGAGCTTCAGATGGGTGTTAGCATTTTTCACTCATTCATTCATTCATTCATTCATTTATTCAGCAAGTACTAACTGAGCATGTACTCTGTGCCTTGCACTCTGGTAACTGCTGAGGATGTCAGGAATAGACACCACAATCTCTCTCCTCTTGGCAATTCCCATTTAAAGAACAAATGTGACATCAGCTGGCATCATAGGTCCCTTGGACTAAGAAGAGGGATCATATTAGAAATCATCTCTTCCAGGAGTTCCCTTCGTGGGTCAGTGGTTAACGAATCCGACTAAGAACGATGAGGTTGCGGGTTTGATCCCTGGCCTTGCTCAGTGGGTTAAGGATCTGGCGTTGCTGTGAGCTGTGGTGTAGTTTGCAGACGCGGCTCGGATCCTGCGTGGCTGTGGCTGTGGCGAAGGCCGGCGGCTACAGCTCCTGTTAGACCCCTAGCCTGGGAACCTCCATATGCCGCGGGTGCGGCTCTAGATAAAAGGCAAAAAAGACAAAAAAAAAAAAGGAAATCATCTCTTCCAATCCTCCCACTTCACAGGTGGGAAGACAAAGGTGAAGAGAGGAGGAGGGGGCTGGCTCAAAGACACAAAGATTAGTTACAAAGCCTGGAGAAGGATCCAGCTGCTTTCAAACCCCAAACTCTTTCCTTGGTACCATGTTGCCTCTCACAGTTCATTCAGTTAGTCTCTGCCAAGCCTTCACGAGGCACCATGAACTGTGTTAAATGCCATTTGACCCTCAAAGATATTGCTAAGAAGCTAAAGATTTAAGCTGAAGGTGATGGACCGTTAGGCCATTAATTGAGAAATGTGGAGGGGTGTGTAGATGTGGGACTCAGATCAGCTTGGATTGCAGTTTTGGTTTTCTGTTTACTTATCATGTTTTTGAGGGCAAGTTATTTAGCCTTTCTGAGCCACAGTTTTCTCATCTTTAAAACAGGAATGGTAATAGTCTGAGTTGGGAAAAGAAACAGTAATACATGGAAAATATTCTGCAAAGTGCTTGGCACAAAATAGGGAACTCTACATGGTTGTCATGAATAATAACTACTGTGATAAATGCTACAGATAGTTATATGTACTGTGTTCTGGAAATACGTAGGAAGAAGCTGCTAATTATGTCCCCAGGCGGGGATGAGGGAAAGCGGGATCTCTCTTTTGATTGGATTTTTCTGCCTGATTTGTGTGTGGGTAGAGTGCATATTTTACTGCTAAAATCTCTCTAGAGGCATTTCCATGTTAAGAAGTTCATTTTCCGATAACAAGTGACTACATTTACTATCGTAAATGCAGAACAGGACCCTTCAAGAGGTGACCAGTCAGATAGTGGGTTCTCTTAATGGATATGACCACCTGCTCCAAGTACAAGGATGACCCATGTCCAGAGAGTGATCCAAGATGCAAGAGTTCTCAGAACGCCTTAGGAATCATCAGAGATCAAATTATTTGAGTCATCTGGGATTATACACATTTTTAAAATGTGGACTGCTTTGAAATTGGCAGTGGTGCAGAGATCATTTTCTGATGACGCTCATAGCGGTTGCTCTTGACGAGCATTTCCCAAAACCTGCTTTGTGGAACCTTAGACCCATGACATGCCCAGTAACCCTGGGCAAAATATGCATTCAGATAGTCTCTGTGTACCTTAGAACAGATGAATTGTGTGATCCATGAGGAAAGAATCCCATTTACTCGCTTTAACCCAGTAGACTTGTCTTTAATTCCTAGATTATGAGATCTGTGAGTGCGGAAAAAATTTTACCTGCCTTTTGGTCTCTTATATCCCAAAAACCAGCACAATTTGGGGAATGCAGTGTCCAGAAATTTTATTTACTTGCAAAAGTAAAATTTCTTTGAAATCCTAAGAGCACAGTTTGTCCCAGGTGGGACTACAAAACTGTCTCAGGATGGGACTGGGGAAAGAGGAAATGGATAGGGTTCCAGACCCCCCACCCCTTATCTCAACCAAGCACCCTTGCCATCACGATAACTGCTTTTACACATTAGGATTTCATTTGAGTTGAGAGTTATGTGTTTCTAATGCATTTGAAATACTAAGGAACTCACAGAAGGAATTGCATCCCTGGGGGATGTTAGTTAATTGAAGGGAACAATCAAAGTTGGGCTTGACAGCTGAACTTGATGTGTTTTAGGGGGGAAATGTAGCTCTAAAACTCATTTGATGATTTCTTGAATGCCTTTATATGCCAGGCACTCTTCTAGACCATGAAGATACAAGTTAAAGTGGGGTAGACAAAGTCTCTGACTTCTAGGAGCTTACATTTTGGGAGGGAATGATCCTCGTTAATAAACCAGAAAAACAAGCACCTAAGAAGCACGATTCCATATAGAATCACATGCCGAGAGGATGCTCTAGCAATGGGTAAAAGTGAGCATGTCAAGAGGAGGGATGGTAAAGGAAGGTGTCTGCCGAAAGCAGGCATTTGAGATCCAGAAGGCATTTAATGACTCGAAGAGAGGGCTTCCTGGGTGGAGGGGACAGCAAAGCAGACCCTGAGGCAGGAACAACACTGGTGTGCTCCAAGGACATAAGGCAAGCCATTGTGGCCAGAGCAGAGCATGCTAGGGTGTGAAACGGGATTAAACTGATACAGGGGGCTGCATCTGGCACATTATCTTTCAGTGCCAAGCACTGGGTCAGGCAAAGACAAAGTAACCATGGGTATTTTCTGAATGTACAGGTTAATACAATGAACTAATGGTTTCTGTCCTCCACAATCTTAGGTGCCACTGTTTATGCATATTTTATAAAGCTAATAGCCTCCCCCCTCTGATGTTGTTTTTCCCATTTTGACAAGTACAACTATATTCATGGGGTGAGGGTAGGAGTCAATTTGATATTAACTATTCCCCTAAAATCTAAGACCGTGATGATAAGTATTGCCTGATTAACTGCCTGGAGAAGCAGAGGAATCAGCACCCACTATCGAAGGACTCCCTTTAAGGAATGAGGCCCAGGAAGGACCAGCGATGTGGCTGAGGTCACACAGGGCACTTGTCGAGTAAGGGGGTGGGAACCCACTTTCTCACCCTGCGATTGAGCTGGTGGCTGGAAGGATTAGCTGATCCATTTAACTCCATTTACTTTGACATGCTCACACTTGAAGCGTCCCCAGTATAATGTGCTCAGTTCCCAAAATATGGGATTTTAAGTGAAACCCTGACATTTAGCTCTAGGGCTAAACAGCAATTCTTAAATCCCACAATTAGAAGCAGAGATGGAGATGAAATGGTCCCAAGGAATCTGGAGACACAACAGTTTCAAAAGGCAGCAACAGGCTGGGGCAGAGAGAGAGAAGTTTTAGATCTTGCACCAGGAATGCAAAGCTAAATGAGAACCATTCGAAAGCTCTGGGGGTTATAAAGTGGAATTCCCTCTTGTACAGTACACAAGAGTTATTAAGTGTGTATATGAGACTCCTGTTTTACTTCATGTACATGATTATTTTATACAGGCGAGTTTGGAAAGAATTATAGGCTGTGAGCTGGCCAAGAGGCAAGATGATCAGTGGGATATGGGGGTGGCTATTGCAATGTCAATGTTGGGAGCTTGGGCTACTTGGAGAAAGCCAGCATAGGGTCCATCAAGTGCCAAGGAGTTGGGGAGAAGTAGAGTGGAACTTGATTCTGTATAGACTCATCTTCAAAGGCATCCCAGACCTGGTCTTCATGGGACAGGGCCAGGTTTGAGAACAAAAGGAGCAGAGCCTGGGTTTGGTCCGTCAATGTCCAGAGACCAGGAGGATAAAGAATTTAAATTTGACTTGCCTGGCTTTAAGACATGAGGGAGGAGTTCCTGCTATAGCTCAGTGGGTTAGGAACCCAACTAGTATCCATGAACATGCAGGTTTGATCCCTGACCTCACTCAGTGTGTTAAGGATCCAGCGTTGCCATGAGCTGTGGTGTAGGTTGCAGATGTGGCTCGAATCCCGAGTTGCTATGGCTGTGGTGTAGGCCGGCAGCTACAGCTCTGATTTGGCCCTTAGTCTGGGAACTTCCATATGCAGCAGGCAAGGACCTCAGAATAATAATAAAAAAAAAAGCTCACGAGAGAGACCTCAGGCCATTCTCAACAACACACCCAATGATTCTGAATGTGAAAAATACGTTCTCTTTCTGAAAGATCCAGGAGGCTGGGAACTGGGGATAAAGGACTGCTTTTAGCAGAGATCCAATTACCAACAACCCCAGGCTGGTTAAATCTTTCCTGAAAGCAGTCAGAGGCAGTGGAAATGGTCTCCTTAGATCTTCCTGGGTTACATTCCTTTATAAGGGAGGAAGGGCCCTGGCAGAATTTGGATTTCCAGTTTTGCTTCTAACTCTGTAACCTTGAGAAAGTGAATTAACTTCTCTGATCTTCAGGTTCAGAAGGGGGATTCAAACAGCTACTAATATGAATGTATAAAATGACACAGGATATGCAAGGCTGCATCTCAGCGTTGACAGCCATCTTATCAATAATCATGATTATATTAATAAGATTTTTATAAAGAACTTGGGTGGGGAGAAGTACTGGCATTATATATACATCTCTTATTTGATGGGGTGAGGGGTCTCTTACTATCTGCTCTTTATGCCCTAGACTCACTGCGGTGCAGCTACAAAAGCCTTTCAAAACTTTACTGAGTTGGCAAAGTGGTTTTAGAACTTGAAAGGAGTGCTCTTTGTGGTGATCTGCTTCTTACTCCTGGATAATTGAAATTCTGTAGAATATGGACTGGCTAATGCCAACCATATAGATCCCAAAGCTCTCTTTTTGGATATCCCCAGGATAAACTCGAAGCCCTAAGTCCTTGAAGTGACAATGTACCTAAAGAGAAAAAAGTGCAAACTAACTTAGTATTGCCAGGACACTAAATCCAGCTCTTTTATTGACCTTAAACAAGGTAGACATTTATTTCTCTCTTACAGCAGGGCGGTTTTCACTCCTTAAGGCCATGCAGATACCCAGGCTCCTTCTATCTTGTTGCTCTGCCAGTTCTAGGATATTGCCTTTAATCATATAGTCTAAGACGACACATAACCACCTTTATATTCTAGGCAGAAGAAAGAACAAGAAGAGGAGGCATGACCCTTCCTTTTAAGGGTATAACCATTGGTCAGACTGGAGTCATGTGACAGGCCCAACTGCAAGGGAAGCTGGGTAACGTAGTCTTTATTCTTAGTATCCATGTGCCAAGCTAAGCATCAGGGATTCTAAAGAGGAATGGGAGAATAGATATCAGCAGACAATAGTCATTTCGACCTTAGTTTCCGTCTGGACAAAGTTCATCAGCAGTTTCAGGTCTCAGCAAGACTTAGATTTGAATCCTAGCTCTCCTACTAGCTAATAGAATAAACTCTAGCCTTGCCAGCTCCATTTTTTTCTCAGTTGTAAAGTAGAGATAATATCATAATAATCCCAACTTCATAGGACTGATGCAAAGATGCATATAGAATATCTATTGCAGGGCTAGCAGCTGGTATCCAAACACTGGCTGACTACATTTTTTCCTTCCTGATGTCATTGTGTTCTATCCAGACAGTAGCAGGTCCTGGAATATTTCTTGCACTTAGCATGTTTCTCCCAGATTGTGAGGTCTTAAGGACAGGGGTCATGCTTATTTCTCTTCAGGCATTCTGAGTAGGTTTCATAGCACCTGGAGCAGACAAGATTTTAATAACATTTGCTCTAATGAATAAATAAATTGAAAACCATGGTTGATGAAACCATACCTGACCAGAAAGGGCCCATATATGCTTGCCCAAGATGGCGCCCTACATGCCAGGTACTGTGCCAAGTTTCATACATGAACTAACTTATTCATTTATGATTAGTTGATACTGTCGTTGTTATCATGCTTTCCAGGGAAGGCAACTGGGCTACAGAGATGCTGCTTAATTAGCATACATTAGGTGGAAGAGCTGGGTTTTGAACCCAGGAAACCTGTTTTAGGATCCATGCTTTTCATCACCATGTCATGCGGGCTTTGCTTTGGGATAGATTGAAAGAGAGACAAAATTGGGCTTTTTTATATTTTATTTTATATTTCCTGCATTTTGAACCCAGGAAACCTGTTTCAGGATCCATCCTTTTCATCACCATGTCATGCTGACTTCGCTTTGGGATAGATCAAAGATGCTTCCATTGAAAGAGAGACAAAATTGGGCTTTTTTTGTATTTCTAAGAAAAAACTTATCTCTGTATCTCCATATCTTAGAAGAGTCATTCATTTAGTCTGCTGGTCCTCCTTTCAATCCTTTCTTCCTTCCTCCCTCCCTCCCTCCCTCCTTTGCTTCTTCGTTGAACAACACATTTCCCCCCTTATAAATCACTGTAATATTTCAAACAGAACACAGCAAAGCCCTAGTGTTTGAAAAGGGTAGTTCCAGGTCTTATCTACCAGGTTTCCCCACCATTTCTTCAAGGATCCCCTGAGCACTTTTGAGGGTCTATAAAACACACTTTTTAAACCATTAATTTAGTTTACCCACTCCTTGTCCAGAAGAGAAAGCTGAGGATAATACTGAAAGGGCTTTGCCCAAGTCTAGATAAGAAATGCAGATACTGTACCACTGTCCAGTAATAGATGCTACGAGTCCTTAGGAAGGCCATCAGATACTTTCAGCCAAGTCACCTAAACTCAGGACCGGGTAGTTCCAGTTCAGTGACTGTGAATTACAGCTTCAGATAACGAAAGAGAACACATTGATTATTTAAGACTGTTGTTAAGCAAAAATATATGTGGCCAGTATTTGGAGTCAGAACATTTGTTGCAATCTGTGCTTGAGAGGCGGACGTGTTTGTTTATTCTGCAAATTTTCAAAGTGTCAACTCCCCAGCAGTGAATAACTTAATGACTCAAATGCAAACCCCAAACTCCAAACTGGCTCAGGAGAGGTGGCGATTACGGAAAATCCTGCTTCATCTAGGCCAGGCAACTGACCACCCGTGAGCTGGAACACAGAGCTCAAAGCAGAAAAGAAACAGAAGTGTCCAAGGAAGAAAGTGGAAAACAACCCAGAAGCAAGCTGACCCTCAAAAAAAGACCGTGGATGAGCAGAATTTGGGGTAGTATTTCCAGACGGTTTCTCAAGGCTGCTGGGGTCCTGCTTTCTGGATGACAAGGTGATGTGAAGACAAGAACTCTCTATTTGAAAAAGCCCCAGAGAATCTGGGTTCCAGAAATGTTAGACTCTCATCTTAGGTCTGGGTTTACAAAGTCCATGTTCATCCAGGCTGGGCAGGAAATTTAACAAGGAGCTGAGTGTAAGTAAGATGATGAAAGGCAGCTGACACTCATTCTCAGTACTGGGAGCCAATGTGGAGTTGAGGGGAGTTGGGGGACATGACTCAATTAAAGAGAGTAGCTGCCTATCCCTAGGCACTGATTTCCACGTGGAAATGTCGGTCCAGTGTTGACAGATGTTTTGATTTGTCAAGAGAATCTAAAACCCTGGATTTTCATGGGCAATCTACTTTCAAAAAGATTATCATCTAGAAATTCCCACTTTGGTGCAGCAGATAAGCATCTGGTGTTTTCTCCAATGTGGTATAGGTGGCTGCTGAGGTGCAGGTTCAGTACCTGGAATGGAAGCTTCCATATGCCACAGGTGTGGCAAAAAAAAACCCCAAAAAACAAAAAAACAAAAATTGGTATGTAATGCACAGTTCTAAAAGTGGTCTCTTTCAAAAGAGGAACTCCTTCCTCTCCCTCATTAATAGGACCGCTAATGATGGCCAAGCACTACCCATTGTACTCCGCATTGAAGACCCATGGAGTAGAGAGAGGGCACTTAATTCTACCCCTTCATTCTATAGTTGTGAAAGATGGACCTCGGAGGTCATCTTAAGTAACACACAATGGTGTCAGTGCCAGAGCTGTGAAGAGGACTAATTACAAGCACTATTTTTCTTTCCTTCACGATACAGATTCCAACGTGGTGTCAGTTTTCCAGAACTGAACAGCCCTATGTACTGAATAAGGACACACAAATGCTACTCTAGTCCTTAATAATGATTTAGTTGATGACAATGGCAGTAAAAATCAGAAAGAATGTGCTGGGTAGAAAATAAGAGAAAACCCTGAGTCAGATCAACTTGACACATGGTTTAAATTATCTTTAAGGGAAGAAATTATTATCTTTCATACCTGGAAGAACAGAGGAGGGACAGGCTCCAGATCCAGTGTGGTCAGTGATGTGTTCAGGAATCTAGATTCTTTCTGTCTTCTGCTCTGCAAGATTCCTCCCTTTCTCCTGCCCTCCTCCTTCATCCTCATTCTCATTCTTTCTCTCCTCTTGGTCACAACAAGGCTGCCAATAGCAAGAGAGCGTATGAGCTCTATTGTTCCATCTGGAAGAGGAGGATGGGAAACCTTGAAACTTCTAGGCATGGACTCTAGACCATTTTCTTCCCTCTACTTGAGCTTGATATCCACTCCTGGACCAATACCAGTACATGAGGGAAAGTTGTGTGCTAATTGACAGGTCTGTGCAGTCTACTGCAGGAACTGAGATGGGACCCTGTGGGGGAAGAGTTTACATGTGTGCGGTCACCTTCCTGTTCACCTGGATACCTTGGCTTTTCTTGGAAACCAGTGGGTCAACATATGAATCTTAACAATATCCTCAAGGTGGGCTGGACTTGGGCTGTTCCACAAATACCCAAAAGCCTGGCTCCCTGTTTTCTTACAAACTTAGTTTAAAGTAGAACTTCTCAACCTTTGATTGTACCAGAACCCCCCAAGGAATCTGATATGAATGAACTCTCCCTGTCCCCCAAACCCAGAAGAATCTGTTTCAATAAGTCAGAGAATCTACATAGTTTACAAACTTCCCAGGTGATTTTGATTCGGACGGTCCAGTATCCTACTTTAAGGGATGCTGCCTTAGGCTGTAAAACACAATAGTCCCACAACTCAAGCATATTCAAGGGGCCACCAGGCTTCAGGGAAATGCTTATGCTCATGAAGGGGAGCGTTTTAATCTGTTATGGCACCATAGAATGCTCTTGTTCGTAATTACCTTTGTATTCTTGGAAGAGAAAATTTCATCTGAGTTTCCAGTTATGGTTTTCTGTAATGCATCGAAGGCACTTTTGGAAAAGAGGGAGGGAGCGTTGAAAGGGACTTGAAAAGAACGTCATTTGTTCCTTCAGCTTCTGTCCACATACCAAATTATCCTCAGTTCATGGGTGATAAGATACTGGGTGGAGGGTTATCCTGACTGTAATCAATCCTATGGTTGTGATTTGAAGTTCCCTAGTGGCATTGCGGGTTACGGATCTGGAGTCGTCACTGCTGTGGCTCAGGTTTGATCCCTGGCCTGGGAATTTCTGTATGCTTTGGACATGGGCAAAAAGACACCCCTATATGTGGGATTTTAGCCACCATGCGATTGAGGTTATACTTAATGTTGAATAAAGTTGAATCCCAAGTGAGAAATTGTTTTCTTTCAATACTCATTTAATCGTTCTATTAGCTCAAGGGAGTTTGGTTCTAGTGTTTAACTCTTCTGTATAATTTATAATATCCCTTTTTGACAAAGAGAGGAGAGCTTGGGTTCAGAGACTTGAAATATAATATCAGCATAATTATATTAACTTTAATACAATTAAAAACATCTAACTATCATTTAATTATATTGTTTTGCTTTCATTGTGTGTTGGACAGGATGCATACTAGATCATGCCGATCAGAAAAAAGAAAAACAACACCGTGGTCTAAAACATCAGCCTTATTTGATACTTAAACTTTACTTGTCTGTCATGGATCTCAGGAGGGTTCTGCTTGCTGGAATCATTCAGAGACCCCAGCTAACAGAGTAGCCCTCATCTTCAACAAGCTCAGTTTTCATGGCACAGAGCAAGAGAATTTTGAAAGTTCCCACTTTGGCTGTTAAATAGTTTATGGCCTGGACCTGAAACATGGAACTTCTGCTCACAGCCATTGGCCAGAAATGGTCACGTGGCCCCACCCAATTGACAAGTGCCCAGAAAATGAGAACCTAGAAATGGAGATATCTGGTAAAGAGCACAGATGCTCACTGCACATTGTAGTTATTTGCTCTTATCTGCTAGCCAGTGTTCTCCCACCGTTGCCTTCTTTCAGACCTGAGAGTAGGAACTTTCCTTAGGGACAGGTTAACTTCGAGAATACAGCGGATGCTCGTGTAAAATTATAAGAGGCTAACCCAGCCTTGCTCTGGGTTCGGTTGCCTTCTCTCTATGCGACTTTAAGTTGCTTCACCTTCTTTGTCCTCAACTTCCTCATTCTTAAAGTGCCATAATTATAACAGCACTGACTTCAGAGGGTGGTTGAGAGATTGAAAGAGTGGATCTATGCAAAGAATATGGCTTGGTAAACATTAGCTGTGGCTTTTAGAGCCCTGGTCAATTGCGTTACATGAGCAATTACAGCTAAATATAATGGGTGTCCATAAAGGGAAATGCAGAGTGTGGGAGTGATTAGCCATGGGAGGGAATCGAGGTTAGGGCTTTACAAGATGAGGTTCTCCCTGAAGAGGAGGATGGGTGGTTAGCCAGGTGAAGAAGGTGATGAAATAGGTTTCACGCAGAGGGACTGCACCAGTGTGGGACTATGGTGAGTGTGATGGACTTCCACCATAAATTCTGGGTTGAGAGCCCCTTTGCATACATGTTTTGATGCCTTTCCTTTGGTGCTTTGTGAGCCATGTTGTGTTCTTGGATCTGCAGAAGTCCTGATTCTCAAGAAGAGGCTCAGCCTTCCAGACCAGCCATTGCCTTGCCGCTTGGATGTTATAGATACGTATGGCCCAAGACCAATTCATTGCAACCTCCCTCAGGGTGGGCTGGAAATGACTGCCACCCCTTAATAAGGAGGGGCTTTTCTTAGAGGATTTTTGGAAACACAGGACCTAGAGAAATCAGACTTCAGATTACTTTAGCAAGTAAATGATTTTCAGAGCCTAAGCAGCCAGGGTGTGTGTTGCAGCAGGAGATCAGGAGAGCTGGTGAGGAAGAGGCAGGAAGAAATCCACAGGGGATTCTTCTAAGAGGCAAGAAGTTGCAGAGGTCTGGTTGGGAAGAGCTAGATCATGACCTTGTTAATCTCATACCAGTTTACCTTCCCCGATCACTTTGGCTTGGATTTGCTCACCATGAACCCTCAACCAGGTGTGTGGGTTTCAAAAAAGTGCTTTGAGTTCTCGTTTGGGCTTCAGCAGCCACCTAGCTGAGACTTTGATGAGGCTGGTGGGTGGTAATCATTTGACTGGCAGCCTGGTTAGAATGTCACTCGCTGGGCAAACATGACTTTCTGAAAAGAAATTCCCCTTGACCACTAGGCCAGAGCAAAGCACACAGTGGTGAGGCACAGTGGAAGTTTCATACCCTCTAGGAATTGTGAATCAAATTAACACGATGCTGGAGTTCGCTTGTGGTGCAGTGAGTTAAGCCATGGCATTGTCACTGCCGTGGCTCTCTTTGCTGCTGTGGCATGGGTTTGATCCCTGGCTGAGGAGTTTCTGCATGCCATGAAGGCACCTAAAATAGAAAAACTAATAAATAAAAGTTAAAAAAAGAAAGGGCTCAGCAGGTTAAGGAACCAACGTAGTCTCCATGTGGGTTCAATCCCTAGCTTCGATCTGTAGATTAAGAATCTGGTATTACTGTGGCTGTGGTGTAGGCCTCAGCTGTAGCTCCAATATGACCCATAGTCTGGAAACTTCCAAACACCACATGTGCAGTTGTAAATAGAAGAAGAAAAAAGTTAGCATGATGCTTTCACTAATTAATGAAAGTAACAATCATGGCGGCCAACATCTGCCACCATGAGTGCTGGGCACTGCAAATCAGCCCTCTCCATAGAGGATCTCATTTAATTTCCACAGCAACCTTGAAAGGGAAGCACAGTTCCAAGAAGGATCCTCTACTTGATCTGATTTGACACAGCTTGTTGGAGGGAATAGTCATGGCGAAATGTAAAATCACAGTTCTTATGATTGAGAAACATGTGTAGTTGACGCTCCAGACTTCTACCCTAGTCGTGATTCTGTAACCCCTCTCCTCCCTCAATAAAAAAGTTTAGGGATTTAATATTTTTTTATTTTGGCCTTGTCATCTGAAAGACAATGTCCTAGAGGCTGGTTATAAAATTCTCGCTTTCAGGTGAGGAAACTGAAGTCCCTGAAAGTCAAGTTATGTAGAGTTCCAAAGTGGCAGAGCTGAGATTTTTTTTCTTCAATTTTTTTATTTTAATGTAAGTTCAGATTTGCACAGAAGCTGCAAAAATCTCTGTAGTCTCTTCACCCAGTGCCCCAAATATTAACACTTTATCACATTAACTTTAGTCTCTCTCCCACTTCAGAAAGAATTGAGATTCAGTTGCAGACCAAATGCCTTTTAAAAATTCTAAAGTTTCATGTTTATTTCCTAAAAACAAGGATTTTTTTATACAGTCACAGTACAGCTATTGAAATCAGAAAATTGATATTGATACAGATACAGTATTCCTCTGTAGTCTGTAGACTTTGTTTTAATATTTTACCAATTGACAGATTGTCCCAACAATGGCCTTTATAGCAATATGGTAAGAAAGAAGAAGAGGGCTGTGGAGAGAGAGAAAGAAACAAAAGGGTAAAATTTAAAAATAAGGAAGAGAAAGAGGAAAAAAATTTTGAATCTCTCAGTGCATTCAGTTGCCTCTTGAGTTCCTCTGTCTTTCTCTGTGTGTCATGCCATTGACAGTTTTAAAGAGTACAGGCCAGTGATTTTGTAGAACATTCCAGCATTTAGATGTGTCCCTTTAGATTTTTGTGATGTACTTTGGACAGACTCCCCAGAAGTGACACGTGCTTCTCAGTGCCTCATAGCAGGAGACACATGACAACGAGCTTGGTCCTGTGATTGGTGGGGTTAGCTTTGATCATTCAGTGAAGGTGGTGCTTATTTTTCTCTTTGTAATTAGGATATGTCTTGTGGGGAAATACTTTGAAACTACATGATGATCAGAGCCAGGATTTGTAACCCAGCAGCCTGACTCCAGAACTCAGTCATCTGCTACATTTACCATTTCCCTATATCACTGGAATTTATCAGGATTTTCCAGGCACTGCATTAAGTAACTGTGCTATTTCTTTATTTCTCATAATTTGCAGAGCTGTGGGTGTTTCATCTGCTGTTATCCTCAGCCCCTCATCTAATTAAATGACATATTCCAAATCCATAGTTCTTATTGTGGCTCAGGGGGACCTGACAGAGTGTCCATGAGAATGCGGGTTCTATCCCCGGCCTCCATCAGTGGGTTAAGGATCTAGCATTGCTGAAAGCTGTGGCATAGGTCACAGATATGACTTCTATCTGATGTTGCTATGGTTACGGCATAGGCCTCAACTGTAGCTCTGATTTGACCCCTAGTCCGGGAACTTCAATATGCCACAGATGTAGCCCTAAAAAGGCTACATATGTGTGTGTGTGTGTGTGTGTGTGTGTGTGTATTTCAAATCCAGATGAATCAGTCACCTCTTGCTCAAAGATTTCTGAAATATTCATAGCAGCATTATTTACAATAACCAAGACATGGAAACACCCTAAGGGTCCATAAACACCTGAATGGTTGAAGGTGTGGTACATATATACAATAGAATACAGCTCAGCCATAAGAATGGAATTCTGCCATTTGCAGCAATGCGGATGGACCTGGCGGGCATTATGCTAAGTGAAATAAGTCAGACAGAGAAAGACGAATAGTGTACATGCGGGATATGCAAATACTTATATTCATTTATATGTGGAGTCTAAAAAAATACAGCAGACTAGTGAATATAACCCAAAAGAAGCAGACTCAGCTATAGAGAATGAACTAGCGGTTGCCAGTGGGGAGCGGAGAGGGGCCATAGAGGGGGAGGGAGGGGGAGATACAAACTATTGGGTGTAAGACAGGCTCAGGAATACCTCATACATCATGGGGAATATAGCCATTATTGTAATGACTGTAATGATTGTAAACGGAAAGTAAGCTTCAAAAATTATATAAAAATGAAAAGTTAAAAAAAAAAAGAAGAAGTCTGAGAAAGTTGAACACCAAGTTTCATGCTTTGGTCAAGGGACCCAAACTGGAAGCCGAAAGGGCTCTCACAGATTCCCAAGGAGCAATATCTTTGGAGAGGTTATCCAAACAAAACCCCTGCCAGAGATGTGAACTAATAGGGGAAAATCCATGTGCGTGCGGCTGAGCAAGGGCCTGGGTTGACTGCGGGAACGGCTTTTTATGAGATTTAATATTCCCCTCACTGGAGACACATTACTATCAAATAATAAACAGCAGAGTCTACAGTGTTGATCTTTAAAGTAAATCCTATTGCTATTAGCTTATCTACCCAACTATTAAAACTAATAAAATAATAAACTTTATGACACACTTAGCTCCATTCAATAGCCCCTTCTAACTGCAATTTTCTCCTTCTACGACTGTTGGTTTTTCCAGCCATTTCCTGCTTATCACTAAACTATCTGGAACGTTTTCATATGTTTGGATGATAATTTTCAGTTGCCCTGGGATATTTTTATACTCCTCTCTCTCTCCCTCCCTTGAAAGCTCCCTCTTTTTCCTTTAAACTTTATCATCTCTCTTTCCTTCCATCTGTGTTTAATGTTTGCAGCCTGCCATTCCAGCAGGAAACAATGGCTCTCCTTATCAGGTTCAAGACCACCTGACTCATGGGGTCCATGGTAAGCTTGCAAAAGACAAGGGGAGAAGAGACCTCCAGGGGAGAGGCAGGTGGGGCTGCGGCTGGGGCAGGGGAGACCCACTGCTTTTTACGGCTTCCTTTGCTCTGTGGTCTCTGCAGGGCTGGCAAAGTCAGATTGAAAGTTAGGGGGCAGATCAGAAAGCTACAACCAAACCATCACTACTACACCATATGGAGGAGCATCTTCTTCCGTGGGGGCTAACTTCATGCAGGCTGAAGGTTTAAGATGACTCGTGCATAGTCAAGGGACACCCTTGAGTGTCCCTTAGGATGTTGCCTTACTAGAGATCAGCTCCTTCTCTCTCCATAAGCCCGTCACATCCAGCTTTGATTCCACCACTGAAGATCTCTTTCTGTACTGAGAACCAGAAGAAGGAGCTGGCTGTGTTTAAGGGGCATGTTGTATGAAAAAATAAAGATACTGAAGGCCCAGAATGACCTTTGGCATGAGGGATGCTTAAGCACCAGGAGGGCAGGGACTGACTGAAGGAGGACCAAATTTACCCTCACATCTCTTACTCTGGGGCACATGCTCACAGCCCTTGCGATTTTAGCTCTTTCTCTCCTGGTTCCTTTCCCTGTTCTCCCCATTCCATGGCATAGAGTTGGATTTTCTTTCCATTTTTTTTTTTGTCTTGTCTTTTTAGGGCCACACCCTTGGCACATGGAAGTTCCCAGGCTAGGAGTCGAATCGGAACTGTAGCTGCCGGCCTTTGCCACAGCCACAGTAACACCAGATCTGAGCCTCGTCTGCAGCCTACACCACAGCTCACAGCAACGCCGGATCCTTAACCCACTGAGCGAGGCCAAGGATCAAACCTGCAACCTCATGGGTACTAGTTGAGTTTGTTAACCACTGAGCCACAACGGGAACTCCCAGTTGGATTTTCTTATAATAACTGTGCAGATTGGACCATCTCACCATGTTTCATCCTCCATCACTCAGACCTCAGCCAGGCACAGACTTTATAGCTTCCTTTGATTGAGTTTCTTCTGGCTTTAGTCTCTATGAGGAAGGTAAGACACTGGGCTGAGAGACCGTCCTCATGTCTCTGAGATCGTATATTCTATCTTCAGCTCTTGGTATGAGCCGTGTTCTGCCAATGTTCAGCAAAGCCTAGTATCAGGTAACAATCAACGGACTGAGTGGTAATTTGACTCACTGCCAAAAAACCCACAGGTCTTACACCTTCCCCCTTCTTTTTAACTTAGTGGATTTGTGTATGTCTGTGTCTGAATGAGGTGAGAAATATGTTATTCAGGCGAGAAGAAAGACATGCTTAGGAAGATTTTTAATTTAGCTGGAGTCTTTTCATATTTTAAAAATGACTTTTCTCCACACCCTGCCCCCACCCGAGCATAAAAGAAACACATAGTCGTTCCAGAAAATCTGGAAAAAAAAGCCACGTACCGGTCAGGGGACACGACTGTTAAGAAACATAAGCCACCTTGGACTGGCTGAAGCAAAACTTAATTTATTCGATGTACAGTCTGGATCTCTCAGAATTGGCAGGAGGTTTTGCAAAGTAGGTTTAGAAAGCGGGAATGAATTGTGGAGGCTTTGGGGGTGGGGGAGCGGGGACCACGGCTACAGCATCACGGCAGCAAGGTTAAGGTCAGCACGCTTCCGCGGTGGTCAAGGACCGGGAACTGCTCTTTCTCTTGCAACATTCATGAAGTGTCATGGACTGGGTTGTGTCCTCCAGAATTCATATGTTGAAGCTTTAACCCTCAATACCTCAGAATAAGTTTTCATTTGGAGATAGGGCTTTTAAAGAGGTAACTAAGTCAAGATGAGGTCACTAGGGTGGCCCCTGATCCAGACTGAGTGGTGCCCTTACACAAAGAGTGAATTTGGACATGGAGAGACACCAGAGATGTGCACACACACAGAAAAAGTGCCACATGAGGGCCCAGGGAGAAGGCAGTCATCTGCAAGCCAAGGAGAGAGAAACCAGCTCTGTGGGCACCTTGATCTTAGACTTCCAGACTCCAGAATTGTGAGAAATAAATGTCAGTGGTTTAAGCCACCTAGTCCATGGAATTTTGTTATGGTATTCTTAACAAATTAATACACCAAGGATGCAAAGTCTTGGGAGGGCACATCCAAGTGACTGAACTGAGGTCACATGACTGCTGGGTGTATCTCGTGACTTCTGTATGGAAAGGAATTACCTGGAGTTACCTGACCAAACGTGTACAACAAAGCAGAGATAATCCCTCAAGATAAAATTCAGATGTGGAGCAGACGCTGTTGATGCCTGTGACAGCCAGACTTGTTCAGTGACTGTGATCTTGACCTCCTGGTATTCATAGCCTGTGTAGTCCCTTCCCATATTAAATCAGACCTGTGTGATCGATAGATTATACTGGAGGGAATTGTGCCTGGCTTCTGAGTTAGTTCAGAAAAGGCATTATGTGTCTTCCTTGGTTTCCTGGCTTGCTTTCTCCAGGGGATGTAGCTGTCAACGTCCTGAGGGTCCTGCAACAGTACGTGGAGAGGACTTTTGCGGGGGCAGAAACTGAGGCTTCTTGCCAACAATCAGCATCATCCTGCCAAACTTGCAGGTCATCCGCTTTGAAGGCAGATCCTCTAGCCCCAGTCTAGCCTTCAGGTGATTCCACACTCCCAGCCAATCAAAACCACAGCCTTACAAGAGACTGTAGGCCAGAATCACCCAGCCTAGCCCCTTTCAAATTCTTGACCCACAAAATTCATGAGGCAAAATATTTATTTTTGCTTTAAGCAGCTGAGTGTTGGAATATGTTGTGATGCAATAATAGGTAGCAACGACAGTGTCCCACCCACTTGACCGTTGCAGATGCTCTTACGGTGCCTGGGAATGATGCCTTTCCCCATCTCCCCACCCCAGCATGGCCCGCTGCTAATATTCAACTCTGTGGTATAATTTGCACATACCATAGGATCAGGTTGAAGCTACACTGCATTTGAAACCACATCTTTTCTGTTTCTCCCCTTCCCTGCGTTGCTTCCTTCACTCCCTGAGAAGTCGAGAACACACCCTTAATACATAATTTTTTTTCTTTTTTCTTTCTTCTTTTTTTTTTTTTTTTTTTTGTCTTTTTGCCTTATCCAGGGCCGCACCCGCGCCATGTGGAGGTTCCCAGGCTAGGGGTCTAACAGGAGCTGTAGCCGCCGGCCTTCACCACAGCCACAGCAACACGGGATCTGAGCCGCGTCTGCGACCTACACCACAGCTCACAGCAACGCCAGATCCTTAACCCACTGAGCAAGGCCAGGGATCGAACCCGCAACCTCATGGTTCCTAGTCAGATTCGTTAACTACTGAGCCACGACGGGAACTCCCCCTTAGTACATAATTTGCACAAGAATCCCTCATCTCAGTTCTGCTTCTAGGAACCCTGACTCAGTTGGACTGCCTCCAGGATGGAGCGATGGATGCCAGGCAGTCAAGAACATTGCATGACCAATGCAGTCCATCCTTTTACTGACCCATCCCTTTACTTTTTGAGTTTTTTCCATGTGCACACTTTTCAGTTTGCTCCATGTAAGCATCCATACCTTCCTGTACAAGCGGAGACAAATTTACCTTCTCGCTAAAGAGAAATCATCCATATCTTGTCAGTGAATACAGGGACCCAGAAGTGTGTGTTTCCTGAATCAGGTTTAATTGTCTTCTACTCTTTTTTGACTCTATTTTGACATCTTGCCACCTATGAAATAGAAACTTTAACCACTGCCATATATCAGAGGGTGGTGAAAGGGGGAAGAAAGAGAAGCAATGGTTTAAAAAATATATAAGTGTATATTTGACACGCATACACAAAACCAACATATAATCAGTTTCTCTAACTGCTCATAAGGCTGTGTTTAATATTTATTACTCCTACACCTCCCACTCCATATGCCCAGGTTGACATTGTTTGCACCATAGGATGATCCAAACTTATTACGCAGGAGCTTTTTTTTTTCTCCCTTTCCTCCCTCCCTTCTTTCTTCCTTCCTTCCTTTCTTTTTTCTTTCTCCTTTCCTTTCTTTTCCTCTCCTCTCCTTTCCTTTCCTTTCCTTTCTCCTTCCTTCCTTCCTTCCTTCTCCTTTTTGGGCTGCTCCTGCAGGATGCAGAAGTTCCCAGGCAAGGGGTCAAATCGGAGCTACAGCTGCTGCCCTACACCACAGCCACAGCAATGCCAGATCTTAACCTACTGAATAAGACCAGGGATTGAACCCACATCTTCATGGATACTAGTAAAGAACTCTTAACCTGATAAACCACAACAGGAACTCTAGGAGCTTTTTTTCTCTTGATGTCTTGTTGTGTACAAATTGCCATTGTTTTCTGTTAACTTTGCCCACTGACATAGCTACAGGGGGCTGTGGGATCCTGGGACATCTCTGAGTTCCATCCCTGCTCCTCGAGCACTTTTTGCAAATCAAAATGACTATTTTCCTTTTCTAGAGAGGGTCATTAATCCTGGCGTGCCAGCACTCTGAACATCTCTCTTTTATTGGGACTTAATGAGTCTCAAAAGACAGCCTCACACTGCTCACCTATCCTGCCCAATTCAGTGAAATGATAGTAAGACTCCCTCTTAGAAGCATCATGCATTAACATTAAGATCCAGAGATGTTAACCATGGCATGCCCAAGGAGCCCTGGTTGTGGAGTTTCTACTCGAACGCACTCTATCTGATCCCAAAACCTGAGCACTTGGCCTCATCAGCTGCTTCAGTGGGTGCAAAGACCTTTGCACTTGATGCTTTTTTTTTTTCCAGAAGGCAAATATAAGGGAGTATTAATAGAGAAGTGCTACCCAAGGTGTGGGGAGAGGGAAGTGTGGTGCAGTGGAACAACCCATGGCTTGAATCCCAGCTCTGTAATAATATTTACTTAATTCATTAAAAATTATTTAGCAAGTCCTTTTTATGCAGCAGCCAATGTCCTAGTTCCTGCAAATAGAGCAACATCCATAAGCAAGGCCTTGTATTTTCCTATTTAGCTCTATTCCTCTGGAAATTTATCTGACTTCTCTGAGCCTCAATTTCCTTATAATATGGGCTATTAATACCTATCAGTGAGAGACATCAATTTGTTTTGTCACTAAGAAAGTGGGGGAGACCCATTCATTCAACAGAGTGGACATCTATTCTCTGCTCGTTTGAACTCTGAGAACACACCAGTAATCGAGGCAAATATATTTCCTGCCCACTTTGGTCTTACATTGAGTGAAGTTAGATATTAAACAAAAAGTTGCTTTTGTGATTAGCGCTTCTAATAAATATACAAGCAACTATGGTTACTATAGTCCTTCTTCCTTCATTGTTGCCCTGCTGGCTTTCAGTAGCTTCCTTCTTAAAGGTCTCCAGGTTGTTAGCATACCTTTCTTGTTTGTTTACTGAGTCCTGAGGAGGAGAGTAAGGAGGTGGTAAAACAGAAAAGCCAAGTAAGAGTTAAAAGTGAAACGTTCCTCAAAGGAACAGCAACCACCGCATCTGCTGCCATGTTGGCTGAGTCTAGCGGCCATTTGGCCACGACTTTAGGTTTATGGAAAAAAAATAAGCCCTACACAGAGTAAGAGGGGAAGTCATTTTTCCTACAGTGCAGCTGAAAATCCCATCATTCCATAGACTTTTTCCCCCCTTTTCATGTGCACAGTTTGGGGATGGATTTTACGCCTCCGTTGGCTTCCTTTAGACATTTTATTGTAAGATGTATTTATGGGCTCTGAAAGCAGATATAAATGGCTGAGTCCTATTCTGTGGTCCTTCAGTTCTAACAGAACATGCTTAGCATGGTGGCTGGTGTATCATAGATGCTGGCAAGTGTCAGCTGGCTGGGTGTTTGCCTGCAGAATTCAGGTCAATCATAACTTTCAAGTTCTGTCCTGTTGACCCATCTTGTTGACAGAAGAAAAAGGTGTCTGTCTGTCTTTCTGCATCAGCCAGTCTGTTTTTGGTCTGTAAGGGTGCAAACACATCAGGGATCTGGAGTAATTAATATTTGAGGACCACCTGTTAGATATTAGTCATTGCACTGAGTATTTTACATGGCAGATCCTTGAGATGTTTAAGAAACAAAGGGGTGAAGGCATCACATCCATTGCCCCCTCCCACGAGGAGAGGTTATGAATTTATTCTATTTCCGCCCCTAATTCATTTCCACGGGGATCATGCTCACTAGTTGCTGTGAGACTCTCGTATCCGCTGAGAAGTGTCTGTCTTCTTGTCTTCTTGGCTAATGGTTTTGTCATTAGTCTGATGAATAGACTTGACCTAACATTCTTCAACTCCAGAGTAGAAAGGAATTCTCACAGTCATGCTGCCGGTCCTGTCTTGTTAGAGCCCAGGAACCTTTCAGGTGAGGTTTTAGGAGGCAACACAAGAAAGAGGCCAAGTGTTTCTTTTTCCTCTGGTCTTTGTGGATTGAGGGAGCATAAAACTTATGTTCCAGTTTGAGGATGGCCCAAGAAAGTACATTTCCTTTTTAGTGCAATGGTTAGAATTGCTTTCCTAGAGGAAAGTTAGAAGGCACTACTTTTGGACCAGTGTTTCTTGCCTGTCCTAGTAACCCCAAGCCCATGAGAGCTATATTGATTGAATAAATCGCTACTGACAACATTGAAAAATATAAGTAAGAAGAAAAGAACAAATGACAATAGACCCTTGGTGGATACTTTACAAATATTGATGACTGCACAACACAATCAACACATAAATGAATGGAATGATAGCCCCGGGATGGAATAACATGAAATGACAAAGTTTGAATGTGTGAAAGAATTGTAGAGTGGACGATGGGGCGCTGGATTATTTTCACACGATTCATAGGGGTGGTTTCTCCCTACTCGCCTGTGTCCAAACCGACTCATCCCTTCTGCCCAGGATGGTCTGAACCCAGAAGGGCATCGAGCCCAAGGGGATAAGTCAAAATATCTTCCTCAAGAAGAAGCTGAGACTGATTTTTTTTCTGTCTGTATTGTATTTACTATAATATGCTCACATCTCCTACGGGAAGCTGTCTCTCCCTCACCACAGAAATAAAGAAGGAGGAAAAGATGGTCTTCCATGATGGAGAAGAATAAAGACACACACTCGCGCACGCATGCTTGCGCGTGCACACACACACATACACACACAGACCTAGAGAAGATAGACGGAGAAAGAGAAATCCCTGGATTCCTAGGATTCTTCTAGTTCCTGGATATAACCCTGAATCCTCATAATTTCCCCCAACATTCTTCCTCAAGTTAGCACAAATTGATTGATATCATTACAGCCAAAGTGGTCTCAACACACATGCCCAGAGATGAGATGATTTGGACCTCATGGTCTTCGTGTAAGCACAGAGTGGCTCTCACTGCTACAGGGGACAGCCCCTTTTCTACTTCTTTATTCCTTGAGACTTAAAGATGGCCAAAAAAAAAAAAAAAAGAGGAAGAAGAAAGAAGGGAAAACAAAAATGAAACACCTCTGTCCTCGTCACTTTAAGGGGGTTGGTGGGGACTTGTTTGATTTGGTTTCCATTCAGAGCTGAGGTTTGTCTCCCCTGCATTTAGCATGGGTTTCAGTTGCTTTATCTTGGCTTCTGGTAGCTCAGGAGGACTGAAGAGTGTCCAGGGCAGGGCTGCGGTATTTGTCTTGGCTGTTTGAGCTGCTAGGAGAGCAGAAGGGCCTGACCTCAGCCTTCAGTGCATCAGGAGTTTCCTTTCTGGGGTTCCTGTTCCCGGGGATCAGGACAAAATACACCCACACTCGAGTCTCAGTACGACCTGGTCGGAGTCTCCCGGAAGTGTTTTGTTTTGTGGGGCCGCCACCGGGGATCATGAGAAACAAATGCTTCTTCTCTCTTCTCCCTCTTTGTAAGGGAGGCTGGTGGTTTTGGCTCCCTTGGTGGAAAAACAAATGCCCTTCCACAAATAAGTTCTTCTCACAGCCTTGAATTAGTGTTGGCAAAAACACCTCTGAGTGGGGATTCCACAAAGGCGCAAGCCAACCACACCTTTGAAGAGAGAGGCCCTCAAAGAGGTGGGGGTGGATGGATTGGGTGGAGCCCTTTGGGGGCAAAAGGGGCTGTGAGTGTCGCTAATTGGAGATGTCATCAAAACTGAGAGCCGGGAAGACACAGAAGGCAAGGTGTCCTGGCGTCTTTCTCTAGATCAGGTCAGATGCTTTCATTTCAACCAGCTTCCTAGGTGTTGGCAAAAGCATCCAGATGCCTAGCAGCCGGCAAATCCATGGCTGCTTCCGAAAAGTGCAACTGTAAGAAAAAAGGAACAGAGAGGGATTTGCTCTGCCGACGAACTTGCAAACTTGGAAACTGCACACAAGGGAAAGTTTAAAGTAGTGGCACGTTGGTGGAATCTCTCTTTTCAGCCTGAAACCCCCCCTCGTTTTTTTTTTTTTTTTAATTTTTTTTAACATCACTAAAAAGTCACCAGTTCTCAGCATCACTTCCACCCTGGGCTGTCCTGACCCCCTTGGCTGGCCTTTTCCTCCTCTTGCCCTCACCAATCAGCTGGGCCTGCCAGTCTGAAGGCTAAGACATGACATATTTGCACCATGCGTAAACACCGCTCACCATTAAGAGCCCCATCTAATGAGAAACAGAGCCACGGAGGGGAAGCTTCAAAGTGGTTAACGGAAGGAAGTGCCTGGAACGAAATCCGACTTGATGTCCCAATTAATACGTCCCCTAATTCTATTTCCTGCCCTTGCGGGCTTGCAGCCGCCTCCCTCTAATTTCTGTGGGAGACGGAGACTCGGCTGATGGGGAGGAAGGAACCTGGAAATGGGGCGGCTTCACGGATGACTTGATACGCAGGCAATGGGCATATTAGGACAAATTAGAGAATTAAGGAGGAGGAAAAAAAAGAGACAACGACAGTCAGAGGAAATGTCATCCCAAGTAATAGTATTAATGGAGACTGGGACTCTGCTGGAGAGGGTGGCTGGAGAAATTGAGAGCTGAAAGCACCAGCCAGATAGTCTTTTATTTCAGCCTGGGGGAGAGGAACTGTTGCCAGACCCTTTCCTCACTGCTCTAGGACTTTGGGGGTAAAACCAGCCATGGATCTGTTCAGGAGGATAAAGGGCAGGTCCAAATCAGAGCCCAGAGCTGGTTGAACTTGGGTGAAGTCAAATAGGAAGACATCAGCCCAGGAATAGGCATGTTAAGGTACATTGTGGGCTCTCAACGTGTTAAAAGCTCTTTGAAGTAACTATATAATTAGCCGAAAGTCCACCATTCAATCACTCTTTTCAGTTAAGCATTGCTCCCTCTGTAACATCATTTGCAAAAGCAGGTGCTTGTGGGGGGTAAAGTGTGCCATTCCCGACGCACTGGGGTAACGAGTTTATCAGAGGCACTGGACACTCCAAGAGAAGTGGTGACCAGAAGACCCTCACCCACTCCACCCAGACAATTTTAGCAGTCTCTGGATTAGTTCCCCTGACTCCAGTCCCTTCGCCACGCTAGTCTCTCCTTAGCTCATGTTGCACACACCCGCCTAGTGATCTTTCTAACATAGAGAGCCCTTGTCATCACCTCCACTCATCCTTAAATACCTGGTAGGGCTCCCTAGGGCCTGTGTGTTCAAGTTCGAACACCTTAGCATGAAGTTCACATCTGAAGAGGCTTTCACTGGAGCCTTGCCATCCTCCCCTCAACCCTGCTATTTCCCCAACCAACCAGACCCTTTCCTTTTCATAGCTTCAGAAAGCCCTGCCTTCCACCAGCTTTGCCCTTCTTCCTCATCTTTGCTCCCTGTTTATCCATCAAGTCTAAGTTGAAGTGGCTTCTTGCTGAAGTTTTTCCAGGCATCTCAGTCACCTTTCTGTGTTCCTGTGGGACTCTCTTTCGATCTCTGAGTTCTCATGTTCTCCCACTGCATTGTAATGATTGGCTTTGTGTCTGGCTTTCCTGAGAGAACGTCTCCTGGAAGACACACAGAGGACAGAATCCATGGTCTAATTTTCTCAATATTGGCAGTGTATGACCTAACATAGGGGCTCAGTAAGTGGGCAGAGAAAGAACGGAGGAGAAAAGAAAGGAGAAAGCAGGAGGCAGAAGAAAGAGGACCTAGAAAGAACAGGAAACCATCTTGAGCTACATCGTTCACAGCATTATTTTATTAGTATGTAACACAGACACCCAGTTGAACATGAGATCAAAGTTCACTTGAGATCTTGCTCAGTGTAAGCAAATGGGCCAAGCTACACAATGTTAGGAGCCTCTGCTTTGGAGACTTGGGTTCAAATTTTTTTGCAATTACTCGGTCACTGGGGAGGACACTTCTCTCTGGACCTCAGTTCCTTAAGAAAAATATGAAAAACGCGGGGAAAAATGTGGCCATGAGGATCAAACAAGGTGAAGTACTTAAAGTACTTTCCCCAGTGCCTGGTGCCTAGTAAGTGGTCAATAAATCCTAACATACATGAGAGTTGAGCCTGGGAACTCTCCATCTTTCAGACCATCTATGTTTCTCTCTCCCTCCTCTTATTGGCCTCTCCTTCCCAGAACCTGCCCCGTAGTCTGAAGGGTTCACTCTCCTCACTGCCCTGATAGACAAGTCAGGGAGCGGCCCCAGTGTTCATGCCAACAGCCACTGGCATCTTGGTTACTGGGGAACAATGTCACTCCTGTGGGTTGGTTCCTTAAAGAATCTGATACCTGCCGTAAACATGCCCATACAAAAGCCTCCTGGTTACATCATCTGCTTGGGAGGAGGAGTGAGAGCAGAAGTTTGTGGGTTGGAGATCTGATGCCTTTACTCTTCTACTATGGATTTTTAGCTAGTGGGGAACCTGGAGGAACTGCTGAGACCACACTGGGGTGGGGTGGGGGCTTCTCCATCAAGATAGACCTCTATACCACCCAGATTCCTTTCCTTATGTTCCCAGGAACTGGTGTTCCTGCCTAGAACAGAAGTCACTCTTCCCTGGCCAGACAGTGCTCATTTATGTAAATGTTGATGCAGTGACCAAAAAAATCCAGGTTGGAATTTCTCCTTAGGAATTCACTGAAGACAAGGAGAATGACCCTGAGGTCCATGGAGGATGGCTTTCCTCCAACTGGTTTGTAGGAAGTTTCTCTTCATCTTTTCTTCTAGAGCAGTTTAATAGTTTTAAGTGTCTTTGGTCTGAGGCTTGGCCATCTGGAGTTGGGGAAGGTCCATCTTGGGATTGGCCTGTTATTAGTGGGGTAACTGTAGCTGGAGAACCAGGCTGTTGGGAGGGTTGTGTTTCATTTCCATAGCCTCTGGCTTGGGTACTGGCATGTTACATCCTGAAAAACCAGCTGCGTGGAGTAGAAAGAGCACTGGATAGAGAAAAAATAATAATGATGATGATTATGATAATAATAATGATAATAATAGGAACCACTGACAGCATCATCTTAGGTAACATTCACTGGGTGCCTCTACTCTTGATTTAACTCGCCTGACTGCTCCCCTTAACAGCCCTGTATGAGGCAGGTCTACTCTTTCCATTCTACAGATGAGGAAACCAAGGTTTACAGAGATAAAGTCACTTTCTCAAGATTTTACACCTTATATCAGGGATGAGATATGGCTGCAAGATATGACATGCTCCAGGTCCCTTCTTCTCTCTAGACTTTGATGGTTCATTCTGTAAAGTGAAGTCTTTGGTCCAGGTTGATGGTAGTTAGGGATTTTATTTTTTTTTAAACCATGATCTCTATCTCGAAGCTGATATATAAACAAGAGTTAAATGGGATCACTGTGTTGATGCAGAGTGAGGGGGAGGGATACAAAGCCATGCTCACGAAGCCAACACTTGTCTCCCTGGGACACTTCCCTGGAACTTCCAGGATTCTACAGAAGTTATTAACAAACCAGAGAGACAAGAGCTTCACTAGAGTTGCTTCCTAGCTTTGTAGTCAGATGTTTCTGAGAACTCGTCTCTGGAAACCTCAGAGCTCTATGGCTTAAGAAGTAGATCTTGGTGATGCTACTTAAGTTAGAAAAGGTCCTTGATTGCAGACTTTTCCCATCATTTATTCCTGCTGCATGTCAGGTCCCCTGTCGATGTACCTAGCCTGCTGTTGTATAGAAAGGATAGGAGACAAGAGCTGCTCTTTCTGCCCTCTCAGCTCTTGTATCTTTGGGGAAAGAGGATTGGGAAGGTGAAGACAAGTTCGTGGGCAATTATAACGCTGAGTGACAGTGTGTTAAGAGGGATGAGTACAGAGCATTGAGAGAAGGGGCTGTGAGTTCAGATTCAGGGGTTAGGAAGACTTCTTGGCAGGAAAAGAGGAGCAATAGAAAGAGCAAAGTGAAGTGGGGCACATGGAGCATGAAAGGCGTTTTGGGTGGAGGTTGACCTTTGTTCCACACTACAGAAAAGAAAGGCCCTGAGGCTGGGCTTTAAGATGTGGGTGGAAATGCAGATAGGAGGGAGGATGTCAGCAATCACAACCATCTCTTTTCTGACTACCTCCAGTGCTCCTCCCTGTCTTGGGCACAGTGAGAAGTACAGAGGTTGGTGGCTGATGTTTGGCAAGTCTTTGGCCTGCTATTGAATACCTTGTAAGAACCCATGAATAATGACCTTTTCCAAGATGCTCAGCTCTTGTCCTCTTAATAAAAGCAAGAAATAGGAAACTACTACAGACACTCACGGCAACCTGGACATTTTCAGATGGCAGGATGTGGAAGCGTAATATGTTTCACTGCCACAAAAGGCAGATTTTTTTTTTTTTTTTGGTGGGAGGGCAGGTGGAGAGCTAGCCCAAATTCCTCAAATCTGTTCCCACCCACTTCTTTTAGTGTAGAAGACTTTTTCCTTGCCTCTGTGACTCACCGTTTACAAGTATTCCTCTCCCTGATGACACATTATTGAAAAATAGGTCTTGAAGCTCAGGGCAGGAAACCAGAAAGTTGAAGGGTCTAAGAGGGTAGTTGCTCAAAGTGTGCCTTGTAAAAATTCAGCTCTGAAGTCTGAGTCCAGAGCCTGCCTGGAAGCCTGGGAGGGTCTGCCTGAGCACCACAGATGCCTGGACATGGGTGTGGAAAGTAAGAGCCTCTGCTTGGGTATCAAAGGGAGCTGGCTTGCCCCAAATCCTATTCTGGCTACAATTCATTTGCCATATCAGCTTTATTTGGGTTAATATTTGCGTAGAATTGTCTTCTTTTCTAATTTTTAATTTTCTGCTTTTCTATTAATTTCTACAAGCCTTGGGAAGAGCACACAGATGATCTTAAAAGAAAATCCATTCCCAGGGTCTCTGTCTTTTAACTGAAGCGTTTAATCCCATTATAATGAATGTAATTACATATTAGCTTGGATTTTATCCTCCGAGAGTTCTGCTTATCATATTTTCACATTTTTTGACTGCTTCTTTCTTTCTCCTTTTTGTCATGTGTATTAGATTGGCAGGATTTTCCTCTCCATCAACCTTTTTTCTCACTCTCCTTGTTTAGACGTTATATTTTTAAAATGTGTTTGTTGAGTTCTTACTATGTGTATGACTGACCACTATCATCATTATGATAATTCATTTAGCCTCATCTGGAACAAAATGAGTTCTTTTGAGAACTCTTAACCTCCAACCCTTACTCTTTCTGACATTGATACTATTTTTTCCCAGCCCTATTAGAATCCCTTTCTTTGTTACCTTGTAGGTAACTTCATTTCCCTGATTCTCAGGTTCTTTCAAAAATCTTCCCTGGAGGTTTGCCGGATGACCAGAAACAAGCTAAGGGAAATGAAAATATTCCATGTCCTGTTCTTCCTTTCTTTGGCTGCCTTTGGATGTGATCTTTATCATCAGTGTCTATCTGGACCTTACTCTGTGTCAAAGTGATGGAATCCGATGGACTCATTGAAACTTAACTCCCCAGGTGCACCGAGGCACTGCCTTTTCTCTCTGCTTCCATTTTTCTTTTCTCCGCCTCTTTAGCCCTTCTGGTTCTCTGTCTCAAACCCCATCCCAGGTGTGTCTCCCCTACTGCCTGATTCCTTCTTCCTCTTCCCTTCTTTCTAGCATCAGGATTTCTGCTGTGTGCCGTCTTTCTGTGTCTTCATGTTTGTTTTTCTCTGTCTCTATGTCTCTCCCTTCTCTCCATTCCTCTCGCTCCATGTTCGGATCTCTTCTCCATCATCTCTCAGCCTCGCCCGAGTTCTGTCCACATCTCTGACTCCCTCCTCATTTTGTTTTTTGGGTTTTTTTTTGGTTTCGTCTTTTGTTGTTTTAGGGCTACACCCATGGCATATGGAGGTTCCCAGGCTAGGGGTCTAACAGGAGCTGTAGCCGCCAGCCTTCACCACAGCCACAGCAACGCAGGATCCGAGCCACGT
Source organism: Catagonus wagneri (assembly GCA_004024745.2). Classification (NCBI taxonomy): domain Eukaryota; kingdom Metazoa; phylum Chordata; class Mammalia; order Artiodactyla; family Tayassuidae; genus Catagonus; species Catagonus wagneri. The sequence continues at coordinate 14,581,632 of PVHT021183555.1, forward strand.
CTGCAACCTACACCACAGCTCATGGCAACGCTGGATCCTTAACCCACTGAGCAAGGCCAGGGATCGAACCCACAACCTCATGGTTCCTAGTCGGATTTGTTTCCGCTGAGCCACAATGGAAACTCCATCTCCCTGCTCATTTTGGCCTCTCTCTTCGTCCACCTCTTTGAACATGAGACAGGCTCTCTCCTGTCTCTTCCTCTGTTGGCCTCCCTCCATTTTCCTTCCGCTTCTCTCTGTTTCTACCACTTTCCCTGCACCCATCGTCCTCTCGCTGGCCTCCTCCTCTTCCTTGCTCAGGCCTCTGCTCCCTGCCTGCCGCTAGATCTCTGCTCCTCTGCTCCATTCTCTGCCTCTTGCCCACTTCCCCGCCTCCACCTCAGTCTCTCTCTCGATCTCCCTGTCTCACTGAACACTCTTTGCACGTCAGGTCCAGCCCCAGCCGGGGGTCTCTGGGCTCCAGGAAGCCAGCCAGAGACTGTGCAGCCTGCGCCATAACTCAGGAACTCTGCCAGCAATCATTTCATTAAGCAGGAATGGCGTTCCCATTACCAGATAGCGGGCCTGCTTCTTCCCCACCAGGGCCCCCTCCCCGCCACAAGCCCCCTCACAACTTCCTGCTCACAGCAGCCGCACAAGGCCTCATTCTAATCCTCCGACTTGTCTGTTTAGTGTCTTTGAAGAGGGGAAAGGAGCAGAAAAGTAGCTTGTCTTTTATTTTTATTTGCCCTCTTTTTTTTTCCCCCCTTCCTCCAGATATCCCCCTGGGGCACCGGCCTAGAACAGAGCAACAAATATTTACTAATTCCATTAACAGAAGAGTTCCCCCCCCACCCCCGAGAGAATATCCAAGGCCCCAAGTTCATGGCGAGCCTCCTCCCTTGCGTGGCCCCCTCTCCCACCTCCTCCCTACACACCCAGGACTTATATATAGTTCACTCAGTGCCATTTCCCCAATTTTTTCTGAAGTTCAAGACAAGTTGAAGGGTCAAAAAGGCAAAGGGTGTTTTAGAAGTTTAGCAGACAGCCTTTGGTACAAGCGAAAGAAAGAAAAGAGGGGCAGGAGTGAGGGAGAAAGAACAAGGAGGCAGGAATCTGGCTCACATTAAGCCAGAAAGTTCCAACCATTGTTTCGCTCTGGAATTATAATTTTTTTTTTTTTAAATCACAAAACATGGTTTATTCATGAGGTTTTTCTTTGTTTTTTTTTTTTTTGTTTGTTTTGTTTTGTTTGTTTTTTTAAATAGCAACCAAAATTTTCACCTTGATTGTTTGGTACCCAAAGATGGAGACTCACCTTTGCTTTTGCTTTGATCTTTCAGGTAGGACTGGGAGAAAGGGGCTGGGAAATAGAGGTGAAGGATTCCCAAGGCAGGGAGTCCTGAGAACACGGGGTCCAGTGTCTTTACCTGTCCCTCTAAGGGGAACACATGTCCGCGCTTAGGGAGAGGAGATCTCTCGAAGAAAAAAGAGCCAGTTCTGCAAAGGCACCCCACAGCCCCTGGTAGAGGAGGAGGGAGAAAACACCCGTAGGCCCCGCTGGCAGATGTCATAGAGAGAACGGGCTCGGTGATCGCGTTAGCTTCCCGAGGCTGCTGCAACCAATCACCGTCAGCTGGGAGGCTAACAACAACGTATTCTCACAGAGTTCTAGAAGCCAGAAGTCTGAAAGCAGGGTGTCAGCAGGGCTGTGTGCCTTCCACAGGCTCCAGGTGACAAGCCTTCCTGGCCTCTTGCAGCTTCTGTTGGCCCGGGTGTCACTTGGCTTGTGACTGCCTCACTTCTATCTCTGCCTCCATCTCCACGTGGTCCCTGTGTGTCAAATATCCCCTTTTCTCCTATAAGAACACTTGTCATTGGATTTAGTAGGACCTGAAATCCCAGAAGATCTTATCCCGAGGTTCTTGTATCTGCCAAGATCCTACTCCCACCCATTTGCAAATAAGCTCATGGTCACAGGTAAGGGGATTAGAATGCAAACATGGGTTTTTTCAGCAGCGGGGTGTGTGTGGAGGGTGTCATTGAACCCGTTACAGTGATCATAGAGCGTTTCTGAACAATGTCATGGGGGGAAGTCAGCCTAAAACGACACAGCTAGAGAATCGCTATGATGTTTTTCCTTTTCCTTTCCTTTCAGTTCTGACTATTGCGAGGAGAAAGGCCCAGCTGGCGCTACAGGGGCTTTAACACCCTCTTGCCACTTGCTAATCCTCCTTTTTTTTTTCTTTTTTGACCACACTGTAAAAATATACTATATTTATTTCCATAAAAAGAAAAAATTGCATGTGTCAGTATGCTCTTTTCTCACAACCTCTGGTTCTTGTAATCTTAACTCAAGGAAGACTTTCATGAGACAATGGAAAAGTCAAGGTCTTTTTTCCTTCTTTTAATGGCTGCACCCAAGGCACGTGCACATTCCCGGGGCTGGGGCTCTAACTCATGCCACTGCAGCGACCCAAGCCGCTGCTGTGACGATGCCAGATCCTTAACCCGCTGTGCCACAAGGGAACTGCTAATCCTCCCTGTTAAGGAAGAGAGAGAGCAGCCCTCGGGCTCAGAACTTAGAGTAGGCAATTCTACCTATGATTTAATCACGTGTCTGATTCATGTGACCTTCTGTTTATGAAAACAGATACCGGTCTTTCATTTATGGTCATGGCGTATAGCTTCCTTTCGGATTGAATTAAAATGTAAGCCAACAACAGGTGGTTGAGAAGAATGCTAAGTAAACAAATAATACCAGCGGCACACAGGCATGGTGAATGCCGTGAGGTTGCTGCCTAGACAAAGGAGGACTGGGAACCCCCGGTGTGGTGTGTGCTGGTTTTCCCCCTGCCCCCAGGAGCCCAGCAGCTGTGAAATTTACCAGGAAGAAAGTGGTTAAAAGAGTTTCTAGTGGGAGTTCCCAATGCGGCTGGCGCAGCGGAAACAAATCCAACCAGGAACCATAAGGTTGCGGGTTCGATCCCTGGCCTCTCTCAGTGGGTTAACGATCCGGCGTTGCCGTGAGCTGTGGTGTAGGTTGCAGACACGGCTCGGATCCCGCGTTGCTGTGGCTGTGGCGTAGGCCGGCGGCTACAGCTCCCGTTAGACCCCTAACCTGGGAACCTCCATATACCATGGGTGCAACCCTAAAAAGGTAAAAGACAAAAAAAAAAAAAGTTTTTAGTGTGCTCGAGTTTGCTGTTGCTCCTTGAACCTGAGACTCTTAACAGTTGTATGCACTGGATTTCCCTGTGAGATTTGGTTTGGGGGAAAAAAACGTCTTGATAAAAAGAAAGCTTAAAGAAGCAACCTCCTCCACCACTCCACTTCGACTTTATAGATGAAGAAATTAAGACTTAGAAAGGAACAATAAGAAGAAAGAGAGACTGTCCAGGGTTACCTAGACATCCGGATAATCCTAGGTAGACCTCCTGCTCTTTGTGAGACAGCTGAAACGTATGAACCCTGCAGTTTCTGAGTTACTGCTCTAAGTTCTCACCGCAGCCCTGGGAAGTGGCGGGGATTTGATGAGGAGGAAACCGAGGCTGGGAGAGGTTAGGTGCTTGTGCAAAATGACAGCGCTGATAAGGGGAGGACTTGAGATCCCCGCCCACAACTGACTGACTCTCCATCTGGTGTTTTGACTGTAGCAGCCCGCTCTTCCCCACCCCGGCAAACGTCTGCCTGCCCTCGGCAACCACATGCACGTGCGCACACACACACACACACACACACACACACACACACACACACACACACACCGTGTTTACTTGGATGAGGACGTTTTGAACCTCGGCCATTTCTGCAGCCTCTATATTCACACACCTCATCCAACTGACATTTCTCTGCTGGATCCACTTGGAAATCCTTGCAGGTGACAACATGTTTCTGGCTTCCTCTGGAGGGAATGAGTGCAAAGGAGACACTTCTCCCTGGGGAAAGAGGAGGCTGTGTGCAGAGACAGATGTTGCGCCTAAGGATGTCAGGCTATTTCTCTCTATTTTGGAAGTGCCTAGACATCAGAAGACAAGGAAATGAGGCTAATCATTTGACTTAAAAAAAAAGATGCTGGACAACATCAAAGGATTCTGACACTAAGACCAGAAGTGCCACCTGCCCCAGATGGATTTGCTCTTGGATGTCTTCATCGATGGCATGGTTACATTCCAGGCCCCTGCAGGCTCCGTTTTAAGAAACTGATGGGATCTGTGAATCACTTACCCCATAGGAACCAAATGTCCTCAATGCCGCATTTCCCATACAAGTTCTTGGAGTTGACATACTCTCTGAAGTTTTATTCTGAGCTTCTTTTAAGATTTCTTCATCCACTAATCGCAGTGGGAACATCTCTGAATATATCCTTACAGGTGATTCCCTCAACTCAGATGCAGAAACTGAGACCCAAGACCCCAAAGTGGAAGGACTCCAAAGTCCCAGGGCTGATGAGGGCCAGAGTTGTGGTTTGGAGGCTTTGCTTTCTCAGACTGACCCTTTCCATTGCCTCTCCCATCCCCTGAAAACCCGAGGTACTTCTGAACAGTCTTAGGTAATCCTGGGAGAAGAGCTCCCTGGGAACCCAGGGGGTAGAGGCTTAGGCTTCCTGCAACATACTCCTAAGTTTGAATCACACCTCTACCAATAATGGGTCAGGAAGCCTTGGGTAAGGTATTGAACTTCTCTGTGCCTCAGGTTCTCATCAGTAAAATGGGAAGAATATTAGCATCTACCTCACGGAGTTAGAGGGAGGATTAAAACAGAATCCAGTCAAGTTGTGAAATAATGCCTGGCATACAGTACACATTCAATGAATTAGCTAACAATAATTAATATTAATTAATCGATATTAGCATTAATATTATCATTAGTATCAAATATCGAGGGAAAAGCTCTTGGTGTGGGACAGACCCCATAAACACGTGCTACCCCCATTCCCACTCTGAGCAGAAGACATTCTCTTCCAGGTACAAATTGCTTTCAATGTTGGGGTGGTGGGAATGACAGATGCTTGGGGCGTGCAGTGCCTGATCCTCTGACTTGTAGGGAGAACAACTAACAGGTAGAGAAATGAAGGTTTTTTTTTTTTTTCTGAAGGTCCCAGAGCTACTTAGAGGCACAGTCAGGTCTCTGGAAACTTTAGTCTTTCCATTCTCTCAGAGTTTGGGGTGCGTCCCCTTCCATGTGTAATTCTGAAGAGCAGACACTGGCTCCCACGTTGCTGAAGGGGTTAACCATGAGCCCTGCAGCTGGCTGCAGAGAACTTCCTACACTCTGATTTTCATTTGCAAAACAAACAAACAAGTCAGTCTCTAATAACTCCCAGGCCTCCTTCCTTGTGGCTAAGATGTGGATTTTGCAAGAAGGAGGCCTTCCAAAGACGCCTAATTGTTATGGTGTTGTTGAACAACTTTAGACTTTTCCAAGTGGCTGGCAAAAGTTTCACATGCCCATTCAGTCATTCATTCATTCTGATGCCTTTGTTCATTCATTCATTTACCAAATGATTACTAAAGGCTTACTCTAGGACTTTAGTAAGGACCTACTATAGAGCACAGAGAAAACTACTCAATACTCTGTAGTGATCTATATGGGAAAATAATCTGAAAAAAGTGTATATATTATATACATAATATATATAAAATATATACATATAATAACTGATTCACCTTTCTGTGCACCTGAAGCTAACACAACATTGGAAGTCAATTCTAGCCCAATAAAGTTGAAAAAAAAAATCTTCAGCAGTGGCTAGGGGCCAGGATCTTCCCAGTCCTTGAGAAGTGGACAGTATTCCTACAGCATCCTCAGAGGTGCTCTGTCAGAAAGGTCAGCGTGATTATTCTCAGAAATAAGGAAATAGCAAATGGGAGCATTCAGGAAACAAATGCCAGTCCAAGAGGAATACAGGGGATCTTCGGCACAATGGGAGTCCAGTCCTCCAGGTTGAATCTCTGATTTATTGCCTGGCTCAAAACCACATCAGCATCCTTTCTCTTTTTTCTCCTCCTCCCTCTCTCCGCCTTCTCCTCCTCCTCTTCCTTGCTCTTCTTTGTTATGTCTACCGTGAGTTGAAAGTTTACCATGTGCCAGGTTTGGTGCTAAAGGATTTGTAGTGATCTTACTCTGTTCTTGGAAAAATCAGTGTGGCATTCCGAGTCACCTCTTTCACCCAGATAAGCGATGGATGGCAGAGAGATAAGAAGGTGTGGTCAAAACTCATTGATCGTTGAGTGGGGGAACAGGACTTGAATCCCAGGTCTAAGGATCTCCAGGTCTCAAGCTCTTCTCTTCTAGTTTGCGGTGTAATTTCCTCACATTTGGCACATCGGAGATGGAATAGAGGAAGATTAATGCCCACAGTAAGTTTCCATAGCCTCTGATATGTGGACGAAACTCAGATTCTAGGATTCCTGCCACTTGAAGTTACAATAGAAGCACCATTCTTTAGGAACATATATGGGGTTTTAGAAGAAGGGATGGGAGAAATACTAAACAGGTTTTCATTGACTTTGAGCAAAAATTGTCATCTACAAATGTGGCTGGTGCTGGGAATTTGCCTGCCCTTCATCCATTTCCTTGATTTTGCTATCAGATGCTACAATCAACCAGCCCACAGGAGACATGCAACATGAGAAGGAAATCTTTTTTGTGATATTTTGGTGATAGATTAAGCTATTAAAAGTTGGAGGATGTTTATCACCGCAGCATGACCCAGCCTCTCCTGAGAGAAACATGCCCCCATCAGTTTGATGGAAGAGTTTGGGGATCCTTTCCACAAATACTCTCAAGAACCCCAGGGTTGTTTTCTCTTCTTCTCTCACCTCTTTCTGCTTGCAGGGAGACTGAGAAAGGAAATACCAACTCTGATATCCCTGGTTTGCATCTTGCCACCCCCAGCTCTGCCTGCCTGTCACCCCAAGGTTTTATTCTGGCTTCTCTTGGTGGAGCCTGATGTGGAGGGTGGAGTTCTTTTGAGAAAGAAAGTTTGCTTTCCTTCTGTGCACTTAGCTAAAGGCATCCACTGCAGAAGTCCTGAGATGACCAGTACTACAGCTCTTGGAATTGTCACATAGGTAAGGTCAGAGGTTTCCAGACACAGCTGCTCAGATACCCAGAGCACTTCCTTCTATTGACCTAGCACGGTGTTGAGTCTGAGACAACTGCCATGACCACGACCCCCTTCCCCTATAACAAGGTCTCCTCTGGGCCCTATTGCAATTTCTGGCCACCTGATCTTGCTAGAGTCCACCCCAGTCTTCCAGAACATACTTTCGCTATCTTTGCAGCTTGTCATTGTGGGGGTGAAAGCATCTCTGTCTTAGGTTGTAAGATACATACGGAAAACAATAGGAACTGGCTTAAATTGTAAGGAAATGCGTTGAAAAGCATACTCGGAAAGCAGAAACAGGGTGAGCTGCAGAGCCTACTTCCTGCAATATCTCTGGTGTTACTTTCCTGAGTTGCTCCAGTCTTGTTTTCTACAAGCCAGCACTTTTTAATTTTTTTCAGCTACCTGTAAGGTGGTTGCCCCCTGTCTGATGTCTACACATGGCCTCACTCAGAGGAATAAGAGAGCAGGCTGCTTCTGGAAATTCTGCTAGAAGATGAAAGAACTTTCATAGATGTACCCCCACACCCCCAGCCACTAAACTTCTTGCATCTCATTGTCCAGAATGGATCAAATGACCATTCCTGAAGCAATCACTCAAAGTAAAATTAAATGACTCTTGAGGTTGAGCCCCAGAGCTGGGAATGGTGTTGACATCCCTCAAGGAACATGAGCTGTGTGGAAGAGGGATGGACACCGGGATGAAACTTAGATCTTATTAGGAAGAAGGATGGGGGTGGGGGAATGGATGCTGGGTAGGCTATCAACAGAGCCTTACTTCCTCTTTTCCCAAGAGTCTTCTTTTTCCTAATATCACTTTATAGATGTGAATAGATGCTGAGAGGGCAGCTCAGTAACCATGTCAACACTCCAAACTTAACACAGATGGTTATTTTAGGAGACATGTGGCATCTAACTCTACCAACCGGCAGCATAGACGCCAGATCTGGACAAAGCAAAGTCATTTGATTCTTTTGTTTCCTCAACCAAAGCTTTATCTCCCCCAATAGATATTTATGTACTCAATTTCAATTTGATGAGCACCACCCCCCTTGTGTCAGTTGAGTCTTATGGAAAGCAGATGCTAAGAAGGAGGGAGAATGTTAGAGATTTATTGGAGGAGATAATGCCTGTGAAAGATGAAGGGGGAAAGGAGTAGGATTAAGTAGGAAGAGCTTCAGAACACAAGGAAGATCAGAGAGGGTCTTAGCTTACTCAGAGCAAAGATTGTCCATTAGAGGAGTTCTGCGCTGGGCAGAAATGGCCAGTCCTGTTCTGTGCTTGGATGGGGGCTTCCCAGGATGGATGTAGCTTTGACTGAAAAAGTAACCTAGATCCCAAAGGCACTGCAGCTGGAGGCTGTCTGCTAACTACGACCCTTGCAGCTGAGTGATATATCTTTCTTGAAGGAAGATCTGAGCATCACATTTTGCTGGTTACTTCTACACCTACTATGTGTGAGGATTGTACTAGGAGCTGGGGGGGGGGTCAGGGAGAAAGATAATACTCAGTTCCACCCTTATGTCATGTACGTGGCTTAATACTGTTGTTCCTTGACGTGCTAATAAGATTGAGTCTAAAATGTCCTTTTGCAGCTAAAAAGCCCCTAGCAGCAGCCATTCTTTCCCATTACAGCTAACATAAAATCTACAGCTTTTTTTTGTCAGTGGAGAAGTATGTTCAGGCAATAAACTGGAGACACATAATATGGGTCACAATTATAAGCCACAGATAACTATAAAATCTGTTATTATATTAATAGTTTATAAAAAATATCCTGCAGGAATTTGTTGGCAGCTGCAACACCCATGCTTACTGTTTTAACAGTTGTTTGCAGGCTCTGCAAATGTGTGAATATGGATAAAGAAATACTTGATATTTGCTTGAGGGTACTTATTTTCAGATTTGATACTGTATCGTGGTGTGTAAGAATGCGTCACATGGACATCTCTGCCAAATGATGTCCAGAACAAAAAACCATGAGGATAAAGACGATGATGGTTGGTATTCCATTTGTCTGTTTCTGCTTAATAAACCACCCCAAACGTAGTGTTCCCAAATATGAACCATTTTGTTAAACCCGTGAATTCTGTGGGTCAGGAAATGAATAGAGTACATTAGGATTGTTTGGTCACTGCTCTGTGATGACCTGGCTTCAGCTAGGAAAAATCCTTTTTTTTCTTTCTTCATTTCTGCCTGCCCTGTGACATATGGAACTCCTGGGCCAGGGATCAGATCCGAGCCCCAGTCTTGACCTAAGCCACAGCTGTGCAATGCTGGATCCTTAACACACTGTGCTGGTCGGGGATCAAATCTGTGTCCTAGCACTCCCAAGATGCCTCTGATCCCATTGCACCACAGAAGGAGCTCCTCAGTCAGGAAGATTCTTAAAGGCCGAGAGCTGGAAGTACCTGGTGTCTCCTTGACTTATATGACTGATGTCTGGGATTGGCTGGGACTTCCCATCAGCCATGGCCTCTTCCTGTGGCTTGGGGTTCCTCACACCATGGCAGCCTCAGAGTTGTCATACTCTTTTCATGGCCCAGAGTTCTAGCAAACAAGAAGGAAGCTGCATGGCCTTTTATGACCTAGCCTTGGAAATCAGTCAGCATCACTTCTGCTATACTGTTTTGGTCAAAGAATTCACAGGTTCAACCAGATTCAAGGGAGGAGGTCACAGAGCTCACCTCTTGATGGGAAGAAGGTCAAAAGATGCATAGCTATTTTAAAGAACTAGAGCCATTGGTAATAATAGTTATCACTAGCTCAACATCAAACCTGGTGCTAAGCTATCGTGCATTTATTTTTCACAGTAACCTAAAGAATCCTAACTGCAATCTTCATGTTTTTTGGTCTTTTTGTCTTTTTAGGGCTGCACCCATAGCATATGGTGGTTCCCAGGCTAGGGGTCCAATCATAGCTGTGGCTGCTGGCCTATGCCACAGTTACAGTAACGCGGGATCCGAGCAGTGTCTGTGACCTACACCACAGCTCACGGCAATGCCGGATCCTTAACCCACTGAGAAAGGCCAGGGATCGAACCAGCAACCTCATGATTCCTAGTCAGTTTCGTTAACCACTGAGCCATGACAGGAACTCCCCAACCCTTCCCTTTAATCTTAATGTCATCTCGTTTCACACCTCTGTTCCTGGACTGATATGCAGAGAGTTGACCGTTGGGAGAAGAGACTCAAAGATGAATGGAAGGTACATTCTTGCTTATGGAAGTGATTTTAGAGAGAGATAATTCTGCTCCTACTTCTCAGTCACATCCAAATTCTCGAGTCAAAAGATTATATCAAAGCGGCCAAGTCAGAATGTTCCGTTGCTTCCCAATAAGTGACGCTGCCTCCCTTTCCATGCCCAGCTCTAGGTGGATACGTGATGGTGCTTTTCAGAGGTATCTGGGACAGGATGGGCCTGGGTGTGAAAAAGGGGGTTCATGGGAGATAATAGGGGGTCCAGCTCCCAGGTTGCCTGCACAGGGTTGTCCAAGCTTGTCCTGTGCAGGCAGGGCTTGGTGGACACGCAGGCCTTGGTGGGCAAGGGACACCATCCAGGAAGACGATGCTGCCTTAGAGAAAGGAGCCAATGCTTTGGTTTTAACCGGAAGTGAGTCCCCGAGTCAGTGGGGACAGCTCCGAGAGGTGAGAACGTTTCTCAGTCCACTCAGCCCGCCTCACCACTATCCTCATCCGGGCACACCCAGACCTTTTACATGAAAATGCCAGATCATACGTTCCTGCCCCACTCCTGGAGTCCGAGGTGACTTCTGGTAGCACAGCTTGCCCATTGCATTACTCAAGGGTCATGGGGTCTCCTGATACCCCAGCCAAGCCTCTCCCATCCTTGTCATATCTTTGAATCCTCAGGACTCTCCTGCTGTGTGCTTGACTCTCAGCAGGTGATCAGGTAGTGTTGAAAGAATTGCACTTGGCCTTCTGCCAATTTAAAACTGGGTAATTGGCCTCCCTTGCAATATTTCTGTTTCCACCGTTATCCACAGTTTTCCCTGCCTTGAACTCGGCAACTTTTTTTTTTCTGTCTTTCTGGGCCGAACCTGCGGCATATGGAAGTTCCCAGGCTAGGGGTTGAATTGGAGCTGTAGCCGCTGGCCTGCACCACAGCCACAGCCACGCCAGATCCGAGCCGCATCTGCAACCTACACCACAGCTCACGGCAACGCTGGATCCTTAGCCCACTGAGCGAGGCCAGGGATTGAACCTGCATCTTCATGGATACTAGTCAGATTCCTTTCTGCTGAGCCACGATGGGAGCTCCCTCTGTAGCTTTTTAACTGCCCTTCTGCTTTCACACTGCTGGGATGCTTCAGGACTGAATTTGGGTCCCCTTTTCCTCCAAAAGGCTTTCCCATAGCTCACCTCCAAGTCTGGGTTGAAAGCTCCTCACTTAACACCCGCCTGCCCCCTGCTCTTTACTCATCTGGTGGCATCTGTCATGTGGATCAGTGTGTATTGTAGTGGACTCGTGTGTAGAAGGGTTCAATTACACATGCTGCGATTCGCATGTGCCCAGATGAATGTAGTAAACAAAATACAGCTTTCTTCATTTTCTAGCAGTGATTTCATTTTGCCCTGGAGTCTCCATTTCCATTTTTTCCATGGCAGAAAAAATTAAATTTGCCAACCAGAGGTAGTGATTTCTTTAGGAAATATTCAGCCAAAACAGAATCAAACTCCTGGTGAAGGCTATGTCTTCTTTCTCAAGATGGCCCTGCTTCTCTGCCTCATTTCCAAGGCAGCTTCTGGGCACAGTGACAGGGTGACCAGTTCATATCGGCAGCTCGCTCTGTTTTGCTGTAGGTGGCCAGCCTTCCCTGTCCCCTGGGTGCCACACTGCCCTGCAGTCCTTGACCCTGGTCATTTCCCACTTCTGATCTCAGGGTTTTTCTGCTTTTCCAGACTCTTAGCACTTCTCCCTGGCACACATGGGACTGCCAGATTCCTTAGATGCCATGCTCGGTCTCTGGGGCACCCAAAGCCATCATCATGGTCATGCTCTGAGAAACTTTCAGTCTCCATGGCAGTGAACCAGGGCCACAGTCCCGGAGGTGGTTAGATTCCTCCAAACGCGAGTGGATGTTTCTGCCTCTCCTGATTCCTGCAGGCGGTGGAGCGCTGCTGCGGTTGACCTGGGATCTTCCACTCCTGACAACTCAGCACCGGACAAACTTTTTCCTTCCTTCCTTCCTTCCTTCCTTCCTTCCTCCCTTCCTTCCTTCCTCTCTCTCTCTCTCTTTCTCTCTTTCTCCCTTTTCCTTTCTTGCTTTCTCTGTGCCTGCAGCATGCACAAGGGGTCAAGCCCATGCCACAGCAGTGAAAATGCCAGATCTTTTAACTACTTGGCCACCAGGGAACTCCTGCCCTATTCTTCTTTCCTCTTACTCTACTGAGTTCTTTTTTTTTTTTTTTTTTGCCTTATCTAGGACCACACTCGTGGCATGTGGAGGTTCCCAGGCTAGGGGTCTAACAGGAGCTGTAGCTGCCGGCCTTCGCCACAGCCACAGCAACACGGGATCCGAGCCGCGTCTGCAACCTACACCATAGCTCACAGCAACGCTGGATCCTTAACCCACTGAGCAAGGCCAGGGATTGAACCCGCAACCTCATGGTTCCTAGTCGGATTCGTTAACCACTGAGCCATGACGGGTACTCCTCTACTGAGTTCTTTATTCTAGGCGGTGGCCACCTTCCCATCCTCAGGGTCAGTCTCTCTATAACTTTGACTTGATGGCAGAAGGGATGTAGCAGAATTAGAGGGAGAGAAGAAAAGTACAGCAGTAGGCAGTGATGTCTGCACACACACACAGATATTTTCCTTGTTATGCTGGTCTCTTTCTGTTTATCACTATGACTCCTTAAGAACAGAGTCTGAATCCGACTTACCTCTGCAACCCCATGGGCTTGAATAGGGCTTGACACAAAGAATTGCTTAAGGGATATTTCTTGAATGGAACCTTGATTTCCCAGATGCTGCCTTTGACTTCTGAGACCCCAATGCTGAGCACAAGATGCTTTGTGCTACACAATTGGCTCTTATGTCCCACTGGGGCAAAACAGAGGGCATATGATAATAAGGACAGGTACTAGATTTTGAGCATCTCGTATGTATATTTAGTCAGCTGTAGTCCCACCTACTTTAATTAGATTACCTATAACTTTGTGGAACCCTAAAGGTTGGGCTTGATCGTTTTCCTTTTGTGGCTACAGAAGCTGATGTTCAGAGAAGTTACATTTCTTATTTCATTGCACTTTGCCAGTAAGGGAAAGAGTGAGAATTTGAACTCAGCAACCCGTGGCTCCAAAGCCAAGGGCTTTTCAGCAGGCTGCAATAGATGTGAGAGGTGTGTGCTGGAATCTTCCTTCCAAACGGAGGAAAGAACGTCTAAGAGGGTCTTGGAGGTCAAACCTTACAAACCCACATCTCTAGGAGAGCCGGCCTTGGAACTGCAGGTTAGAGTTTGGGATCCATGGGTGCCAGATCCCTGTTATATGGGACACGCCATATGGAACCTAGAATTCATCACAGCCTTTGGCAGGCAGCCTGGCCTTGAAATAACCCCAGAAGGCTCCACATCTTGATCGGGAAGCCCGCAGCTGTTTTTCAGAGTCATCGTCGGCACTTTTCATTTCATTTTATATTTAGGAAACCTTCGTGCCCCTCTTTTCTCAGCCAGCCTTCTAAATTCCTGGGTGTTCTGGACTATCACAGTGGTACTCGCCTGTGTGTGGAGAGACAGTGGGAAGTTTGCAGAGGTTAGGTTATGTTATTGGGCCCAGCAAGGAATGGGGCCTCAGGAAAAAAAAAAATCCCAAGTAAAGTTAAGCACATAAACAGCTGTGGCCTCGTCTCAAGGTTGCAGCAGGGAAAGGCAAGGCGGACAAAGGCCCACTGAGCGCTCCCCAAATGGGCAATGCCTGTTTCCCTAAAGCGAGGCATCTGGAAGGCCAGGCAGACACCCCCAGGATAGACAGGCCAGCCGGTTAGACCAGTTTGCCATGGGGCCTGGGTGGGAGGCACAGGCCTCTAAGACCTTTCCGTTTTCCATTTTCCAAGTGATTCACCAGATCCCCGTCACGCTGGGATTCTTGAAAGCGAAGCCACATTTGAATGCTCCAAAGTAAAGCCACGTTTTAGGATTTGGCTGCAAGGGGCTTGGAATCCAGCCACCCTGGGACTTGAATGAACAGCAATTCCACTTTTGAGGTTTGAGGAATCCTAGAATTCAGAAGCTGGGCCCAGCCTGGAAGAGAAACTGATTTCAATCTGATTTAATCCCCCACCTCCAGCCTCTACCACCCCGACCCAGGCTGATAGGGCAGCCTGGCTCACGGCACGTTCCTCTGGGTAGGAACTGTGTTGTGACTCTTTCAAGTGTCAGGCTTTTGCTTAGTGGGGGCAAACTTCAAGGTCACACGAACCCCCGGGTGGAATCGGTGTCTGTTCGTGTTTGTGTTTCTCCCCCCGCCCCCCAGGATGGCGATTCTTCTGCGGTTGTGTCTACACAACTGGTTGAGAGAGGAAAGCAGGAGAGAAAAAAGAAGCCACATGTAAAATTCAGGGTTTTGTTATTTTCTTTTGCCTGCACAATACCCCACAGATGGTGCGGTTGACTTATTTTTAACTGGGTGTTTGTGGGAATGAACCAAACCGGTCAGTTGCTTGAGCAATCTTGACATCAGAAGTGAAGCTGATCAAAGGCACCAAAAGCAACCACTAATTTGACCATAAAAAACAAAATCGCCCCACAAGAGCTAGACAAAGACATGTCAGCTTGGATTGTGTATGAATGTGGTCCGCCCTGAAGTTTGGCAGTTGGTGCAGAGAACTACCAAAACGAGCCATACTTCTGATTACCCAAATAGTTAAGCCCTGACCATGCAATGTCGGTTTAGCTTGTCTGATTCAGTTCTCAAGAGAGCTTGGAGATTTGCATTTCTCTAATAATTAGTGATGTTGAGCATCTTTTCATGTGCCTATTGGCTATCCGTTGAACGACAAGTTTGGGGTTGGTAGATGTGAATTATGACATTTAAAATGGATAAGCAATGAGGTCCTACTGTATAGCACAGGGAACTCTATCCAGTTGCTTGGGATGGAACATGATGGAAGAGAGCATGAGAAAAAGACTGTATATATATATATATATATATATATATATATATATGTATGTATGACTGGGTCTCTAGGCTGTGCAGCAGAAATTGACACAACACTGTAAATCAACTATACTTTAAAGAAAAATAAATAAAAAATAAGACAGAAAATTATTTAAAAATTTAAAAAAAAGCTTGGAGAAAAGGGCATGTGTGTGTTTGGGTTGGGAAAGGGGGATTGTAAGAAGTGCAATGACGACTGTTAACTTTAATGATCAATCAAGTAGGGCAAGCAAGAATCCAATGATTTGTTAATCAATTGATTACATAGTGGCCGGTCCAATCAGTGGTATGATTTTTTTTTTTTTTCACTTCTCCTTTCTTTGCAGTTGGGAAATTGACTCCATCTCATTCTTCATATTTCTGTTGAGAAATGAGTTGAATATGGGTTGAGTATGTTATGGGATGAACTGCATTCCATTCCCACCCCTCCCCCAATAAAAGACGTGCTAAAGTGCTAACCTCCAAGGCCATGGCATTTGGAGATGGGGCCTTTGGAGGGTCATTAGGTTTAGAGGAGGTCATGAGGATAGGATCTCCATGATGGGGTCAGAATCCTTATGAAAAGAGGAAGAAGTTGGAGCTCTCTCATTCTGTCTCTCTCTCTGCCACGGTAGGACCTAGCGAGACGTTGGCCTTGGGGAAGCCAGAAAGAAAAGCCTTATCAGAACCCAGCCAAGCTGCCACCCTGACCTCGGCCCTCCAGCCTTCAGCATGGTAAGAATTATATTTCTGTTTAAGGCACTGATCTACGGTATTTGGTTATGTCAGCCCAAGTGAACTAAGACGGTCATCTCCAAGATTCCTTCCAGGACGAAGATGGTATGACTATTGATCTTGCCTGTATATGGCTAAAAGATGTAATTCATCCTTGGATGGAAACCTTTATCTAAAGGACCAAATTATTATTTTGGTCAATGATGTATTACCCTTCCCTTGTCCATTTCTCATCTTGGCTCTGTCAGTGAATTCAGTGCTGATGAGTTAATGTATATGAAAGTGCTTTGTAAATGGCAAGGTCTTGTCCAAACAAAAGGACTTATTTTTATGCTGTTGAAGTTGAGAGCATTACAGCTGGGCTAAAGGCAAAGTGCCTCTGATATCATGTGTTGGCAATGAGGTTGTGGGTGTACGATATTTATGAAAATGTGTGATGAGTGTAGTACACATGTCTCAGTTTCAGCTTAAGTGAAAAACTAAGAGACAACAGAGCAATATGTTTATAAGCATGTGATTTTGAGAAGATAGCTCCCAGCCACATCCAGACACTAACCCTTAATATCTGTGTAGTCTTTGATACAGCACTTCTCTCTTTGACTTGCTTTTTCCTTCTGAAAAATGGGTATAATATTAATTCTTACTCCCTAGAGTTGAGGGAAAGTTTAGAGGAGGTAATGCATGCGAAGCACAGAGATATATATGAGCCATCTATGTGCATATCTATTTTATGTGTATTTAACACACGAAGCATGTGCAAATGCCATGTGCCTGCGTTGTCTTTGCTTCTGTGCTTTGCAAATTGCTTTGTTCCCTGTGGTTTGGCTTGCGTTCCCCGAGTAAACCATCAGAAACAAAAAAGAGAAGATGGCATCTTGAAAGCACAGCATTGGACAACCTGGGCTTTGGAAGACAGTTGAGGAATTAGCCTCCCCAGCCTTCCAATGCCTACATTCTCCTATGCAGCATCTTGCAATCAGGCATTTGAGACAAACATTAGGCATCTTGCAATCAGGCGTTTAAAGCATTACGCATGATGGCCTGGGTTGCACATTTCAGCCGATGACCCAAAGTGTGGCCTCACTTTGAGGAGGTTTAAGCCTTCCACTGTGGTGGGGGTGGGTGGGAAGGAAGGATGCAAAGAAACAGTTGCATTTCAGGCCACCCAAAGCTCTCTGTCTTGGGCTCTGTCCTTGGCACGCTATTGGGGAATTTGTTAGAGAAGGGAAACATTTGAGTCCATTATTTTAAAAGCAGCAGAAAACAGACTCTGGGAAAAAAAAAAGTTGTATATTGGCCACAGGAACTTAATGGGCCATTTTGATCTCTGCCTCTTGCCTGGCTGAGGGTGTCAGGAGCCATGCTCTCAGCTTGCAAAAAAAAATGTCATAATGAAGTGTTCGAGTAATGGAGAGTTAATGGAACTGGGAGCCGGAGTTATAACAAAAGGGCCTTAAAAGAGGGGTGGGGTATAATTTATTAAGAGCAATACATGGAGCAGGGAGCCTGCAACATTTATGAGAAAAGAAAATGGGACCTCTCATAAGATCCAAAGTTTTTGCTCTCCGTAGACTCAGGGGACACTCATTGGTGAGACCCAGGCACCTCCCTTTTCGCTGTTAAGACTCCGGCCCCTCTTCAGAAGGAAGAGTGTAGCATCTCTGCTAACTGAGTTCTGTGGGTCCAGGGAACCTGCTCTGATTCTCTCATGGATGGAGATGTTTCTGCTTATGATAAGGATGTTGAGATCCTTATGGAATGTGGTTGGGTGTGAGCTTTACAGAGTTTACCCTGGCCTAAGACTGAAAGAAAAAATAAATGAAAGTGGAGTATGCGTCTTATTTTGGACTCGGTCCAAAATATGTTGATCTTATTTTGAGGCAGATCTTGAGATAAGGAGATGAGTACAAATAGCTTCTTTGGGAGATGATCCCAGGAAACCATGCTTTGTATTGGAAAAATGAAGCAGGGAAGAGAAGGAAGCTGATAGAGAACGCTTATTATCAAGCTAGTTGTAATGGGGGGAGATGGAGCTTAAGTCATTTGCTCCAAACTGTAGGTGATATCATAGAACATCTTTTTAGAGTTATCTCAGTTGAAGGGCAAGGGAACTGGGCAAGTTATCCATTCAGTCTCTGTGATCGGTTGAGGGCTGCTGCTGGGGTTTGAACTCTCTGGTCTTCCTGGCTTTTCCTGAATGATGCCAAGTGTACTCCAGTGACCAGGGGCTGGGGGAGGGACCTGCAGGCAGGAGTTGCAGCTATTTTCTATAAAGAATTGCCAGCATGTACAGGTGACTGCTGAGGAGATATTGGATGCACCATCCATAGCATCTGCCAAGGAGGGGTAAGTACTAATTGACTTCACTGATTGAAAAGTTCAAGCTTGGAGTAGCTTCAGGCATAGTTAGATCCAGGGGCTAGCAGAGTGCTATCAGTCTCCAACATTTCATTACTGTTTTTTTTTTTTTCCCTCAACATCAGCTCCCTTCTTAGGCAGGACTGCCCATGTGATGGCACATTGCCTGCCAGTAGCTATACATTTTATACAATGCAGCAACCTCATCTGCGGGGTGGTGGTTGTAGTGGATTTTTTTCCCCAAAACATAGCAGTCCTAGAATGCATTCATATTGGCTCAGCTTAGTCAGTTAATTGTAAAACATTGAACAATACTTTAATTTGCCTGGGCCCCCAAGTCTTCACCTGTACAAGGATACTGTCTTCAACCAGAGTCTTTTGGTTGTAAGTGACTCCCATTCTACCTCATCAAGGAATCCTCTTTATTGTCATGGCACATCTTTGAAACCACGGTTTCAAATGTTATCCTTTGACTAATTCAGTCCTTCTTTTTATATGCATGCTTCCTGAGTAATTCTCCCTTGGCTTAGTGTCCCCTTCTGAGTAGATGGCCTTCCAATCGACCTTGTGAAGCACCTATATCAGGAACATTGGGATGACCAGGAGCAGAAAATCCAATCAAAATTGTGTTCATATGCATATATCTATACATATATATATATCTACACATGTGTGTTCATAGATATGTACATTAATATGTTCATATAACTAAAATAGGAACTAGCTGTGGTTTCTGTCTTGGCTTGATTCCAGGTCTCACACAGAGTCATCTATCATTCACTTTTCCTTCCTTTGTTCCTCTGGTTTTCTCTATTCTCAGACATCCTATCTCCTCATGAACATGAGATCCTCCAGTAGCTCTAGCCCCACATTCTCTCATTTTCATTAAGAGAGAACAGAGTTTGTTTTGCCCAAAGCTGAAACGAAAGTGCCAGGATTCCATCTCATCTGCTCTGATAGATCTGGCTTGAATCACAGGACTATTCCTGGACCAATCACTGGTCTTAGAAGAAACTGATGGTCTGATTGGCCAGCCTTGGATCATGGATCCTCTCCTCTCTTGATTCAAAAAGTGGGCTTAGTTTGACTGGAATCACACAGACTAAAAACAAATGAAGGCTGTTGCTGGCAAGAGGAAGACTAATGTCACCCTCACTTCTCCTTTGAAGCATTGATTTATTTTTGCTATTATGTGCTATACACGTTTGTTACTGAATCAGTGTCTAATGCACATTCATATCATGAGACCTATTGTATCAGGTCAACTGTCCTCTGATAAATTTCCTAACATGTTACATCAGAGGGTTTCCCTATCCTTCCCACCCCCCAAAGACACATATGTTCTTTATTCTCTTTGATATCCTTGGCATCTGGCATAGAGGCTGCCATTTATTGGGCATGCAAGAAATCTTTGAGACAAAAAGAGGAAAGAAACACAGGAGGCAATAAAGGATTCTGAATTTGAAGTTCCAAATTCCCTTCCAAGCTAGCAGTTTGGACTTGGATGTGTCCTGGTAACATGCAATATGATAATGCTGAACTTTCAAAAATCACTGGCTGCAAATTAAACTTACATCCTATTTTCTAAACCATATCTATCCCCCACTTTGCTCTCTGACGTTGGGACATCCTGCCAGAGATTTGATCTGGTGGATATAGACTTTGTTTCAAAGGCCAATGAACCCTCTGAAATCATGTACATTTTTATGCATGTCTCTCTGTGAATTGACTTTAGGTGTTGGGCCCATAGATTTCATTACACTGACCTAGGGGTCCAAAAGCCAAAACTGTTATGAACCTTACTGAGGCCCCCAAATGGAAATCATTTCAGTTTCAAGTAGTCCCTCCTTTGAGAAGACAAAAGATATCTATCTTGCCTTTTCCAGAAGATACCCCAAGGGAGAGTCAAATTTCAGTGCATAATTTTGTTTTCCTATTGACCATTTGTTTATCACAGGGCTTAGGCACAGTTATCGGAGAAAGGAAGTAATGATTATCCCTTCTACACACAGCTTCCTTTTATCTTAACTCCTTTCCAAGTCTGAGTGAACATTCATGATGACTCATTGTATCTGCTGCATAATTTCTGGCTGTTAGAGCCTTTTCTGATAAATTGTTCTGCTTTGTCTTCTCCCAAAATGCCAATGCTGGAGTAAAGATTGACCCAAGTAAGTATTGCCTTGGCCTCTAAATGACCTTCTGGTTATTGACTCTCTGAAGTCTGATTTTCTACTGTATCCATTAGGAAAGTGTTCAGCTGCAGGTAAAAGAGAACCCAGTCTATGGCTTAAACACATAGTGTTTGTACATCACAAGAAGTGAGAGGGTAGGTGGTGGTTTTTGCTGGCTTAACTACTTGGTGATGACATTGCAGATAAGTCTCTGTTTATCTTCCTTTGCTTTATAGGTTAATTTTTAAAATTATTTATTTATTTATTTATCTTTTTAGAGCCACACCTGTGGCATATGGAGGTTCCCAGGCCAGGGGCCAAATCGGAGCAAGAAAGGAACTGCAAAAAACACAAACACATGGAGACTAAACAACATGCTGCTAAACAACCAATGGATCACTGAAGAAATCAAAGAGCAAATTAAAAAATACCTAGAAGCAAATGAAAACAAAGATGCGACACTTCAAAGCCTCTGGGATGCAGCAAAAGCTGTTCTAAGAGGAAAGTTTATAGCAATACAAGCCTACCTCAGGAAACAAGAAAAGGCTCAAATAAACAACCTAACTTTATAGCTAAAGCATCTAGAGAGAGAAGAACAGCCAAGACCTAAAGTTAGTAGAAGAAAAGAAATCATAAAGATTACAGTAGAAATCAATGAAATAGAAACTAAGAAAACCACAGAAAAGATCAATGAAGATAAAAGCTGGTTCTTTGAAAATACACCAGTCATTGGCTTAGGGCTCACCTCTATCCAGTATAATCTCATCTTAACTTGATTACATGTGCAGAGATCCTGTTTCCAAAAGGGAAATTATAAGATTTGGGTGGGCGTGAATGTGGGGGGATACTCTTCAAATCAGTGCATCCAACTTTACTTTTCAGTTTCTTTGAAAACTACTATATACCTTCTATCTTTCTATAAATCTACTAAACTAGTGCTTATCGCCTGTCTCCCCGCCCATGAGGACAAAGAGCACTTTCTCTTCAGGAGTATATCCTTTGACATAGTAGCTGCTTGTTAAACATGCCACTCTGAACAAAACTGGGATTCTGGTGGCAAGAAAAAAGGAGCAGGATGGATAATGGAGCAGACAAACCTCAGTGTCTGCCATCCTCCTCTCAGTTCTCTGGTGTCTTTGCATGTCCTGTGCCACTGACTGTCACATGTATCTATGGTGGGTTGAACTCTGTCTCCTCAAAATCCCTATCTTGAAGCCCTAACTCCCAGGACCTCAGAACGTGACCTGATTTGAAGATAAAGTCTTAACAATGGCAACTAAGTTATAAAGGAGATCATTAAGGTGGGACCCAATCCAATATTACTGGTATCCTTTAAAAAAGGGGAGATTTGGACATAGACATACACACAGGGAGAAAGCCATGTTAACATGAAACAGAGATCAGAAGGATGCATGTACAGGACTAGGGACCTGAAGATGGCCAGCACACCAGCAGCAGCTAGGAGAACAGATGGACCAGATTCTCCCTCATGACCCTCAGAAGGAACCAACTCTGCTGACCCCCTGATCTTGAGCTTTGAGCCCAAGGGTATTGTTTATTCTCATAGCTCTAAGTCCTTAAGTGACCCAAATACCAACAAGAGGCTCAGAAGTGGGAGGGAGGATGGGGCCACATATCCCAGTTGCTGGAGCATCTTCACGTGTCATGAGAACCAGGCACCGGCTTTTATCCTGTGCCTGCATCCAGGGGCCCTTATCCTGTGCTCCCCACCCCTACAGAAAGCAGGGCCCAGGAATTCATATGTTTGTTGTTGCTTGTGTTACTGAATATCCATGAAATGCAAAGTGGCACCCTGACCTAATGAGGTATTAACCCTGCCTCATTACTACACATCATCTGTGAAAGCAGCCCCTCCTTGGGTAGGACTATTTCAAGGAGATTTAGGAAATACTTGAGACTCTAGAAGAATGGCTGGAAATCAGGGACTCTTCAGATGGACCTCTCTGAGAACTCAGGGAGGGAGACAAGGACCAAGAACCTCCCAAATACAACAGAGGACTTACTCTGTGGCTCTTTCTGCTCCTTCCTCCCAGCCCTGCTGAGATCCATACCATGGAAAGAACAAGGACTCGGGGTCTGTGGGTCTGGGTTTAGATCCCAGCTCTGCCACCAGGAGACATGAGACAAATGACTTTTTTTTTTTTTGTCTTTTTGACTTTTTATCTAGAGCTGCACCCGTGGCATATGGAGGTTCCCAGGCTAGGGGTCTAACAGGAGCTGTAGCTGCTGGCCTTCGCCACAGCCACAGCAACGCGGGATCCAAGCCGCGTCTGCAACCTACACCACAGCTCACGGCAACGCCGGGTCCTTAACCCACTGAGCGAGGCCAGGGATTGAACCCGCAACCTCATGGTTCCTAGTTGGATTCGTTAACCACTGAGCCATGAAGGGAACTCCTCCAACAAATGACTCTTTTTTTGAGCTTCAGTTTCCGTGTTTGTAAAATGAAAATAATTAAAGTCACACCTTGTGAAAACATAATATATATTATATATTATTATTATATAGAATATGGTCATATATATATATATATACATATATATATATATACACACACATATATATATCATTTGCTTCATAGTGGACCCTTGCTAACTTGAGCCTACTCTTATCCTTATTGCTTTTCTTTTTAAAAATTTTTATTTAGTTGATTTAGTCTTCTACGAATTTCTGATGTACAGCAAAGTGACCCTGTTATACATGTATATATATATATATAAACTCTTTCTCTCATATTATCTTCCATTATGTCCCATTACAAGTGATTGGATATAGTTCCCTGTGCTATACAGCAGGACTTCATTGCTTATCCACTCCGAATGCAATAATTTGCATCTACTAACCTCAAACTCCCAGTCGAGCCCACTCCCTCCCCCTGTTGCTTTCTTATTGTGATTTTTGATAATGTTGGAAGGCAGTCTGGGTGGAGGAAACTAAGGATTGTCAGCCTGATCCAACTGAACGCTTTGCTCCTCCGAGACTGGGGAACTAGGATTGTATAATACAAATAAGCAGAATTTTTTTTTTTTTTTGCCTGCCCTCTGCTTAGCCCTTTATATGCTGAATCCCAATATTTCTAGCAACAACCCTCTGGGGCGGACCTTGTTAGCCTCACAGAGGAAACGGAAGGTCAGAGAAGTTAAAAACCTCGCCGATGTTCAACAGCTGCTGAGAAGTGACAAATCCAGGATTTGAGCCTTGTTCACATGACATCAGATGCCAGGCTTGTCCCACCACACCAGTCCCGGACCCCCTGTGCTCTGCACACCTTAGTTTTTATTGGTCCTGGGGGCGGAAGGTCAGGGGTCCTGGCACCCTAATCCAGTTCTTGCTCTGGTTTTCCCACGTGAGCTTTGATCGCCTTGTGTGTCCACCGTGTCCCAGCTCCAGTTGCTGGGAGGTCATAGTCCTTCACCACCTGGGGACTCCAGGGGCCAGGAGCTGTGTGGGCTGTGCCTGTAAAGCAGTTTGATGACGTGTTAAGTGTCACTGCTTAATGAGCTGCAGGACCAAACACTCAGGGTAGAGGCGAGTGAGGCCAGCACTGCCCCCCCACCATGCTTCTGCCCAAATTCAGTCGTAAACGTCACAACCAAGGGCGGGTCTGGAGCTGCCCGTTCGGAGAACCCCGACTTCCGTTGCCCCATTGGCCTCTGACTAATCCACTCCCCGCTCACCAGCTCGCCTGGACTTCCTCCCCAGTCCTCCAGCCCCCGCAGCCCATCCTCAGGGTTGTCGCCATGGGAGGTCGTTTCTTACAACAGGGCAAAGCAATTAAGGCCAGACGGGGCAAATTAAACCAGAAAGAATGAGTTTCCTCCAGCGCCAGAGAAATATTTGGGACCTTGCCTTGGAGGAGAAACCAGGAGGAGAGATGGACAATGGTTGAGTGTGAAGATGGAGGCTGATGCGCTAGGACAGGCAGGAAGGAGAGAAGAGACGGATAACTATGGATGGGAGGTTAAAATGGAATGACTAAGTGAAGGGAGAATGGCAAAGCCATCCATCCATCCATTCATGTAGCATCCATCCATCCAAACACTGACGTAGGTGTTTGAAGTCTAGAGGCAAACTGGAGGCTGTGATGACAAGGTTGGGAGCCAGGGCTTTGGAATGAAGCGGTTGTGGCTGGTTCCATCATTCATGACTGGGGTAACCTTTGTCAAGAGCCCTAACCTCCTGAGCCTCAGATTCTGTAAAACTGGATAAAATGCATTTGTCTCGCCAAGGCTTTGGGGGAGAATGAAATGATATAATTTATATAAAATGAACATTGCTTTGTACATAAGTAGATGCTCACGAAAATTAATAGATCCTGTATAGGGTCTTCTGTGTGTCTGTTGAATGAATGATGAAGTGTGTGCTTATTTTTCTAAGTGTTTTATATACGCTAATTTATATAGTTCTCAAAAATACATAAGGGACTCGCTAGTACCCTCTTCCTTTCTTTCTAAATAGAAACTGAGGCACCTAGATTTGTATTGTCTTTCAAAATCACACAGCAGAAGTAGCAGCTGAACCCAGGGAGTTTAGCTCCAGAAACTGTGCATTTTATTTATTTATTTATTCATTAATTCATTTAATTATTTTTTTCTTTTTGGGGCCACAACCGCAGCATATGGAGGTTCACAGGTTAGGGATCAAATCAGAGCTGTAGCTGCCGGCCTACACCACAGCTACAGCAATGCAGGATCTGAGCCGCGTCTGCGACCTGCACCACAGATCCTGTCAATGCTGGATTCTCAACCCACTGAGCAAGACCAGGGATCAAACCTGCATCCTCATGGATGCTAGTCAGATTCGTTAAGCACTGAGCCACGATGGGAACTCCCCAGAAACTGTGCATTTAAAGGCCGAACTACCCTGCCTTCTGATTATTCTGGGTGCAAAAAAAGAATTGTATTACACTTTATATGTTTAAGAACTAGGGATTGGTTCGGAGATTTCTTAAAAAATTCTATGCAATGACTCCCTCTGCCCATGGCTGGATGTAGACACACACACACACACATACACACACACACACACGCACAAACACGCTTGTGTGTGCATGCTCTGGCCTCTGCTGACCTCCAGCTGCTACCCTCCACATGCCCTGCAGCAGTGGCTGTTTCCTGGGAAGGGGTGGATGGAGTTGCAGTGTGGCTGCCTAAAGCAAAGGCTGCTGACCCCTGTAACCCCAATTCCATCCCGCACTGCCCTCCTCCTCCCCGCTTCCCCCTTCCTTCCCTCCCTCCAGGGCCCGGTGCAAACACGGCATCCAATTTGTTACCTACACAGGAAGGTCAGGGCCCTGCTGGCCCCTGCACTTTTCTCAGTGTGGGTCACTTGATGGTGGCTTGCTTGTTTTGCTCTCCGTTCTTTGAAAGCATCAGTGGGAGCTGGGGAGGGAACTGGGAGCAGACGGTGACTTCTGGCTATAAGAAATTCATTGGAGCGGGTGCTTTTCTGGAGTCCTGAATAGGTGTCAAAATTGTCTAGGCAAAACTATGGTGGGGGGTTTTTGATGGAAAACTCTGGGTCCACCATGGACTGCAGGACTGACAAACTACACTTCCTAAATCAGTTGAAGTTCACAGACAAAAATAATATGTGATACTGTATCTGTGTGTGTGTGCATGCAAAGTGTGTGAGCCTACACATGTGTGTATGTGTGCTCATATGGGAATTTTTCTGGCTAGAGAGTTCATGGATGTCATCAGAATTCCAAGTGGATTTGAGTTTCCAAGGCTTGATGTCAAAAAGGAGGTAGAAATGGAGTTCCCGTCGTGGCTCAGTGGTTAACAAATCCGACTAAGAACCATGAGGTTGCGGGTTCGATCCCTGGCCTCGCTCAGTGGGTTAAGGATCCGGCGTTGCCGTGAGCTGTGGTGTAGGCTGCAGAAGCGGCTTGGATCCTGCATTGCTGTGGCTGTGGCGAAGGCCGGCAGCTACAGCTCCTAACTGTTAGACCCCTAGCCTGGGAACCTCCATATGCTGTGGGTGCGGCTCTATCTAGATAAAGGCAAAAGGACAAAAAAAAAAAAAAGGAGGTAGAAAGGAAAGGTTCTGAAGTGACTTGGGAAACTGAAGCACCGAAGAAAAATGTCGTGGACTCACAGAGTCCCAGCACCATATCAGCTGGCCCACGATCCTCAATTCAAATATCTACAGTAACCAAAGACGAATGTAAATAAAAGAGTCCAGCTGAGTGCAAGAAAAATCTTAGTGTCTGGGAGACAATAAGGCGTCAGTAAGACTGCAGTAAACCAGAGAGAAAAGAACAATGCTTGTATCTAATGAGGAGCCACAGCCATTGCATCCATTGTTTACCTGTTGGCATGCTGTCCCAACTTTGCTAGGTCTTCCAGATCTTCTGAGCAAAATCAGAAACCCAGATTTCTAGGGAGTTCCCATCGTGGCACAGCAGTTAACGAATCTGACTAGGAACCATGAGGTTGTGGGTTTGATTTCTGGCCTTGCTCAGTGGGTTAATGATCTGGCATTGCCGTGGCTGTGGTGTGGCTGGCAGCTGTAGCCCTGATTCGACCCCTAGCCTGGGCAACTCCATATGCTGTGGGTACGGCCCTAAAAAGCAAAAAAAAAAAAAAAAGAAAAAAAAGAAATCCAGATTTCTATCTGAAATGTCCCCAATTAAAACTTTTAATGTATTTTAAATTAAAACTAGCGTATTGTGAAGGCCAAATGAAAGAATTGTATACCCGGTGATCCTCTAGTTTTGGACATCTGACGTGTTTCCATCATTTTCCAGGGGGCAGAGTTGCAAACCAGAAAAGGGAAACAGTCTATCCCTCTAAGATCTCGTAAAATGAATGCATGACAGAATCAGGACTCAAAAGTTGGGTCTTTTAAGTTGAAACCCTTGTTTCTCCTACTCTGTCATGATGCTTAGGGACTAATTCCTTCCTTTCCTTTCTCTCCAGTTTCACCTTTTCCAAGGAAGATCAGCAGTTCTTAATCAACATAGTTATTTCTTATTTACCCATCGCAGGGATTTATGGGGGGATGGATTATATGGGTTCCCTCAGTTCTCCAACTTAGAGCAAAGGCCTTTTGCTTTACACCTTGACTCTGACCTTGGTCATGTAATTTGCTTTGGCTAATGGGACAGACAGACATGATACAGGCCAAGGCTTGATAAGCACTAACTGGGAGTTCCTGTCGTGGCTCAGTGATTAGCGAATCCGACTAGGAACCATGAGGTTGCGGGTTCGATCCCTGGCCTTGCTCAGTGGGTTAAGGATCCGGTGTTGCCATGAGCTGTGGTGTAGGTCGCAGATGCGACTCAGATCCCGTGTTGCTGTGGCTGTGGCAAAGGCCGGTGGATACAGCTCCAATTAGACCCGTAGCCTGGGAATCTCCATATGTCACGGGTGCCGCCCTAGAAAAGGCAAAAAGACCAAAGAAAAAGAAAAGCACTAACTGATTTCAGCTTACTTTGCTCACTTGTGGACCGTTGCCATGCACTTGTGAACTAACATAGGGTCATTTGCTAGAAGCGTGTGAAGAAAACAGGAAGGTGAACTGAGGCCATTCTAGACTATCCAGTCCCCAGCCAACCCCTCAGCCGACTGACTATATTCATAAACACAGGTCCAGCCTAAAACATCCCCACTCTGCTCAGAAAAACAAGACCATTTAGCCTTCTTGTAGAGTCATGAGGAGTTAATACATAGTTGCTATTTTAAGCCACTAAGATTAGGGAGTTTATTTTATATTTCAGTTTTATTGAAGTGTAGCTGATTTACAACCTTGTGAACATTTCTGCTCTATATCACAGTGGTTCACTTACACGTGTACACACGTCCTTTCTTTTTCAGATTAATTTCCTATGTAGATTATCACAGAATATTGAATAGAGATCCTTGTATTATAAGCAGGCCTAGGGGGTTGATGTTACATAGCAAAACCTACCTGGTACAACCAGAGACTATGAGGTTTATTCTCTTTATGAACCAATGGTGGGGAATATTGAGTCTGTTATTTCCCTCCCTCAATGCTTTATTTTAGTCTCTTGCCTTTACTTAGTAAAACTCAGATAGTGGACACTCATTTGAATAAGTTACAATACCTTCTGTGTGGCAGGCATTGTACTAGCTGTTCTCTCACCTGTTAAATCAGTGCATTACCCTGAGAAATTTAATAAATATAGCCATCCAAGTAGTCAGGCTTCTTATAGAAATTCCTGGAGTCGTTCAGACTTGGTTTGGAGTCCCACTGCTATTTAGAGTTGTGGAGTTCCCCGTGTGGCTCAGTGGGTTTTGTGAGGATTCGGCTTCAATCCTTGGCCTTGCTCAGTGGGTTAAGGATCTGGCACTGGTGCAAGCAGCAGTGTAATTCGCAGATGTGGCTCGGGTCCAATGTGGCTGTGGTGTAACCCAGCAGCTGCAGTTCTGATTCAACTCTTGGACCTGGGAATTTCCATATGCTGCAGGTACTGCCCTAAAAAACAAAAAAAAAAAGAAAAAAAAAGACTTGTGAAACCTCCCCCTTTTTTTTTGCCTACACTCATGGCACGTGGAAGTTCCCAGGCCAGGGATCAGACCCATGCCATGGCAGTGACCAGAGCCACACTAGTGACAATGCTGGATCCTTGACCTACTAGGCCACCAGGGAACTCCTAGAGTTATGCTCTTATACAAGTGACCCACCTCAGTCTCCTTACTTGAAAAATGGGAGTGACAATGCTTACCTTATTAGCAGGGGTGAATCAGGTAATGCATGGCATAGGAATTCATTCAGTTGCAAGTAACAGAAAATTTGGCAGTGGCTTAAGCCATAAAGGCATTTAATTATCTCATATAAAAAGGATTCTGGAGGTCAGCATCTGCTGGGACTGGTTTAAGGAAGCAGTTGTCAGGATAGCGTGTTTGTGATTCTCTTGGCCTTTACATCATGGTCATACAGTTTTTGCCATAGCTCCAGAAATTATATTCACATTCAAGTTACAAGACGGGGGAAATTTAGACTCTTGAGAAGAGTCACGTCTCTTCTAGAAGCTACCTGCAGCCTCCCCTTATATTTCATTGGTCTGTAATTCTTGATGAGTTATAGCTGCAAGGGAGGCTGAGAGAGGATGTGTTTGGCCGTTGGCGTCCTCTAGAATTGGGGGCGTGAACAGGAGATGAGGTTGGAATGGGTGCTGTGTTAGCTGAACAGTGGTGTTTTCCAAAGGACCCTAAGACCCCTGGTGCAGAATGGATTCTCAGGAGCTGATTACTTGTACTTTCCACAATAATGTCCTTTAATTTGGAATTTAACA
Source organism: Catagonus wagneri (assembly GCA_004024745.2). Classification (NCBI taxonomy): domain Eukaryota; kingdom Metazoa; phylum Chordata; class Mammalia; order Artiodactyla; family Tayassuidae; genus Catagonus; species Catagonus wagneri. Next base: position 14,611,428 of record PVHT021183555.1, read on the forward strand.
GCGGCTTTTTCCCTGCTTTGTGTTTTAAGGTACATCAGATTTCAGGGTATTTTCCCAAATATAGGAGAACCAGATTGGGGCATGTTCTGGGCTCACAATTTATCCCCAATGGCTATGCTTATACTTCATGCATTCCCTCCTCTGGTCCTAACTTTGGGGAATCTGTGTCTCTCTCACTCGATTCCTAATGAGGCTGCCCAGGCTACTGCTTCTCCATTCCTGCCAGGCTCTTCAAAGCCATTGCTTAGATCGCGTGTTTCAGATTCAGTTATGAATTGCTTGGGAAACATGGTAAAATGCGGATTTCCTGGCCAAGCCACCCAGGCAGTTCAGCCTGGCATGTTGGGGGAGGGCTGTACATATTTCACTCGCATTCAAGATGGTCTTTGGAACACACTTTGAGAAACAGTACCCCAGGACCTGGAATCTAAAAGTGTATGAGCCTAGAGCTCTTGTGGGTACTTTCTCATTGTGTGGGGAAAGTCAGTCTGCAGGAAGAGAGAAGGGGCCATGGAGGGCAAGACAAATTGAAGCAGCAGAGAGAGTGATGTGTGAATCCCCACACCCAGTGGTCTCAGAGGCCGGATCCATTCTTTTTCTTCTGGAGGCCTTAGTTATGTAAATCAGAGTATTTCTTATTCCCTGCCAAATCTTGAGTTTATATAATTTTAGTCCTTGCCCCTTTCTTATACCTTCCCTCTGCAACTTCTTCTGTAACCCACCCTAAAACTTATAGGATACTGTGTTTATAGAATATCCTATAATATATTTATAAATATATTCATATTTATGACATCCTATAAATTCATATTTATAGGATATCCTATAAATTCATATTTATAAACATACCCATATTTATAGGATATCCTATATTCATATTTATAGGATACATATTTATAGGATATATATGGAGAAGCACTGGTATATGGACAGGTGTAACTGGGTTAGCTGCCGTGTAAATCTTTCTGAAAAGATGATCCATAATATTCTGTAAATAGAGCATATTTGATAAGACAAAGTGTAGGAGGCAGTGTGGGGTATGCTTCCATCACTAACCTCCCAATCTCAGTGGCTCAACGAAACAAGAGTTTATTTCTCTCTCATTCTATGTATGATATGTGTTGGCACGGGAGTGGGGATGGGGGTTCTGCTCCTTGAAGCCTTTCAGAGATCCAGGCTGATGTAGGGTTTATCTTGGCATGTGCTTCCGTGGTCATGACAGCAGCAGGAAATGAACATGGAGAATCACTTACCATGGCTCTTAAAGCCTCAAAGTGACACATGCCCCTTCTGCTCATATTCACTGGCCAAAGAAAGTCACATGGCCATGCCTAACTTCAAAAGGGGGAGATAAGTACAATTCTTCCAAGTGCTTGGAGAGCAGAACATTAGAAACATTTGATGAGTAGCACTATGGGCTGCTGTACCAAAGGCATTCAGCAATTTAACACAATCTTTGAAAAAACAATAAACTAGAATTAGTTGATTGCCTAATATGGGCCAGGCATTCTATATTATCTTACTTAGTATGCATCCTGGCATGGAAATATGATTATGCCCGTTTCAGAGTGGGAAACTGCAGATAGGAAAGATTATAGAAATGTCCAGGGTCACCTGGACATCTCTCCAGCGTTCATACTTTCTACCACTGTTAAAGAAAGTGTTCAGTGATTTCTTTCAGAAGCACTATATATTTAAAAAACCCCAGGAAGGGTAAAGTAACATTAAGAAATACAAAAAAGTTTGTCTTAGGGAATTGACTGTCTAGTCATTAAAATGTTCATGAGCTGTCTTTCACTGGATAAGAATTTCCATGTCAGTCTTTCCTTAAAGCAGAGGAATCAGCAACAAAACCGGTGAGCCAAAATTAACACAATACTTGATTTACCTTTCTCAGGGATCAAGTGTGGTGCCTGGAAGCTTATCAGCTTTCTCTAGTGAGAGCCTGGTATAAAAAGGCTGTCAAAAAAGGCGTCTCTTTATCCCAATCCTCACTGGAGGATTTCTTTATAATTTTAAAAGCCATTTTTTAGTAGTTTATCTTTTGTTCAGCAGATATTCACTCCTCTCCCTCTCCCACTGTGGGCAGATAATATTTTCCCTATGCTGTTGAGTTTGGACTAGGTTACATGAGATGCTTTGGTCATGGCACTGCTTGGGGGGGGCATGATATAAGCAAGAGTCCTTAAAAATGCCTGCATGTATTGGATTGACTCTTGAGCTCTCTTAAGCCACCATGAGAAAAGCATCACTCGGGTAGTCATTACCCTTTTATTCAGTAGTCTAGGATAAACACGTGTGAAACAGACATGGAGTCATGAAGCCAAGCTGAGACATGTCAACTACAGTTGATTGCACATCCATGAAGTAAGAATAAATGCTATTGCTCTAAGCTACTGGACTACAGAGTTATTTGTTAGGCAGCACTGCTATGGCAATAGTTGACTGATACACCATGTATTTTGCATACATGAAAGATGAAAGTTGACCACTGGAACATCACAAAGGTCATTTAGATTTCCCTGGTGGCTAAGCAAGTTGAGGGTCAGGCATTGTCACTACTGTGGCTTGGATCACTTCTATGGCATGGGTTCAGCCCCTGGCCCAGGAACTTCTGCATGTCACCAGTGCAGCCAAACAACAAAGAAAAGGTTATTTTATTTAAGCCTACTTAATTTGAAGAGGTGGGGTGGATCTATAGAGACATCAAGGGACATGATGAATTCTTGCTGTAGAAGGATATAGGATTTGGGATTGGGGATACGTGAGTTCTAATCTCAGTTCTGACTCACACAAGATAGATCATTTCTCCTCTCTGGGCTTTGTTGTATTTTATGTAAAGGACCTTCTTTAGATCAGAATGGCAAATGGTTCTAAGGGGCCTGCTGAGATTTATTAGTGATGACTGTCTTGAGCACTCTTGCAAGTTTGGAGGATGGATTTTGGCCTGGAATAAATGTTCTGTGATTGATTATCGATATCTGCCATGGGCACGTGTGTGTGTGTGTGTGTGATCGTGTGTGTGTCCATTCCTTGCCTACTATATACATCTAGGAATCTAAGAAGCCAATCTGTTGTACTCTGACAGAGTTGAGTCAGAGAGAAATCTGATCTCCTGTGAAAAAACAGGAAAGAAGAGGAGGGACAGGAATTCACAGACTATGTGAGGTTGGGGTGACTATTCTGCAAAATTCCTTGCATTTCCTCAGCAGAGTGTCTGTGGAGAGTTGCAGCTGTGATGTTGAAGTTGGCAGGCTGGCTGCTTGGAGCACATACTCCTTTGCCCACCAAATGGTGGGGAATCTAAGCGGACAAAGTCTGGGGCTTTAAGCATTAAAGCTGATCAGGAGCATTCAGAACGGGTAAGGGAGAGCTGGCAGCTCTGGTCTCTTTAAGAGCAAGTGCAAGCCTTTGTAATGGGTGACGGGTGCCATTTGCTCAAGGAAACAAAATTGTCAGCCCTGTGACCAATCCGAATTGAGCAAGAATCAAAGCAGAGGCATACAGCCCTCCATTTGCCCACACATTGTTCATTGGGAAATTTAATTGGTTGCCCCCGAGGGTTAGTTTTCAAAGTATTCCCTCCTTTCAAAAAATATGTTCCCACCTGGCATCAGAGCTCTTTCTACAGCTTTTAGATTAGTCACCAAGCTTCATATTTTAGAGCAGCTTAGAGAACACCAACTCAAAGATTATTTCGCACAGAGGGCGGCTGTTGAAAAAGCAAGGGCATCTTCCTCCAAGGGTGAAAAAAATCAACTGAAAGTTGATTTAAGATGGAAATAATGGGGAGTTCTGGCTGTGGCTCAGTGGTAATGACCCCAACTAGTATCCAGGAGGATTCTGGTTCCATCCCTTGCCTCACTCATAGGGTTAAGAATCCGGCATTGCTGTGAGCTGTAGAGTAGATCACAGGCAAGCCTCGGATTTGGAGTTGCTATGGCTGTGGTGTAGGCTGGCAGCTGTAACTCTGATTCAACCTCTAGCCTGGGAACTTCCATAGCCACAGGTACGGCCCTAAAAATCGGGAAAAAAGATGGATACGATGGTTGGTCCCATTTCTTCTGAGCTCAGTTAAGCAACCTGCTTTTCATTGTCTTTGATGGTCTGGTCACACAGATACCTGCCAGGTCAGTGGCCCATCACTGTGTAGGCGTTCTGTCTACCTTGTTTTTTTCTTGCAGATCTAGATCTATCATGATTATGTAGCTCATGGGTCACGCCCAGGAATCAATTGTTGATGGAATGAGTGCCTAATATAGCAGATGTGCCCACAGACTTGTGCATGTTTAGGGAATCATATTAAACAGAGGGAGAAATAAAGGGTAAACTTTGAGACCAAGGTTTAGTGCTCATTCTGATCAACATGAATTACAGTTAAGGTTTTCTGAGTTCTGACTGTGTGCCCGATGCTCTTCTGAGGCCTCCACATGGATGATCTCCTTTAATGTTCAAGTCATAGCCCATGAATTAATTATTATTGTTTTCTTCCCCATTGGCGTCCAGGAAGTTAAGTAGGATGCCCAAGGTCACAATGCTCATAAGTGCTTGGGACATGATCTAAACTCTGGAAACCAGACTCTCAGTCTGGTAGTTCCCAGGATCAGCTGCAAGTCTGATCAGCATAAAGACTGCTGTACCTCACCTCTAGAGTTCCTGATTCAGTCCATCTGAAAAACAGGTCCTAGGAATTTGCATTTATTATAAATTCCCAGGTGATGTTGATTCTCTTGGTTCAAGGATCACACTTTCAGCTCCACTGATTTAGAGTATTGTTAAATGTTCATGGCTTAACACAATAGGAGTTTATATTTTGCTCACCAAAAAAAAAAAAAAAAAAAAATTGGAAGGTCCCTGGTTGGTGGTAGTTTTCCTTCAAATAGGGATTCAGGAATTCTGATTTCTTCCATCTCGTAACTTTACCTCTCCCGAGGTTCAGCTGACAGAAGTGAAACCACAGCAAGGAGGAGGCTTCTGAAAAGTTTTGGCCTGGAATTTTCACAAATTATCTCTGCTCACATTTCATTGGTAAGAACTAGTCACATGACTGAGCCACTGGGAAGAGGTCTTCTGGGAACTGCAGTGTTTGTGCAGGGAGTGACTTCTCAGCCACAAACTTTATACTATATGGTAGAAGGAGTGTGAATTCTAGTGGAGAACTAGCAGCCTCTGCCAGAGATAATACGGCATACTTGCCTCAATATCTAAAAATTCTGGTACCAGCTGTTGGGATTTTAAACAAATGCTTTTCCAGCTCAGAGAGGTGATATTCCTCACTTGTGTTTTGGCTATCAGAATGTGATGTCAAAGACAAGCCTTAGATGAATGCCTGTTGGAGAAACTCATGCGAATCCAAGCAGTATGTGTAAGCTTTGTGTGTATTTATTGGTTTTTTTTTGGGGGGGGTGGAGAAAGGGCCTTTAGAATCCATCAGATTTTCAAAGGAGGTGATGGAGACCCAGTAAATATTGAGAACCACAGCCCTAAGGAAACAGAATTTCCCCTTGCTGACCAACCACATTATCTCATCACTGCCTACTACACCCCCCCCTTTAATTTTCTTCTTAACAATTATCAATAACTGGCATTTTCTTGTTTTCTTACTTGTTTCCTATCTGCTTCCCTGACTTGAATGTCAGGTGCATCGCTCTATTCTTCTCATTACTGTTTCTTCAGTACCCAGAACAGGATCTGGTTCATTGTAAATGCTCAGTAGGCAATTGATGGACAGATTTACAGAGTAATAGCTATGGATTAAAACATCCTAGTGTTATGCTTTGTGTTTTTGTACCCAAGATACTGTTTTCCAGCTTTATTGAGAAATGATTGATATATAACATTGTGTAAGTTTAAGGTGTACAGTGTATTAATTTGATACATTTATGTGTTACAAAGTAATTACTATCATTTCATTAGCTAATACTTTCATCTGGTCAAATTATTATCATTTTTGTTTGTCTTTTTAGGGCCCCACCCATGGCATATGGAGGTTTCCAGACCAGGGGTTGAATTGGAACTGTAGCTGTTGGCCTATGCCACAGCCACAGCAACTCGGGATCCGAGCCGCACCTATGACCTACAGCACAGCTCACGGCAATGCCAGATCTTTAACCCCCTGAGCAAGGCCAGTGATTGAACCTGAGTCCTCATGGATGCTAGTCAGATTCGTTTCTGCTGAGCCACAATGGGAACTCCACCATTTCTTTGTGTGTGTTGTGTGATGAGAACGTTTTAAGACATACTCTCTTAGTAACTTTTAAGTATATGAAACTATATTATTAGCTATAATCACCATGCTGTACATTGGATCCCCAGAACTTGTTAATCTTATTACTGGAAGTTTGTGTCCAATGTTCAATATTTTCCCAATTCCCATCACCAGCCCCTGATAACCACCATTCTACTTTCTGATTATTTGAATTTGGCTTTTTAAGATTCCTTATATCAATGAGATCATATAGTGTTTGTCTTTCTCTAACTTATTTCACTTAGCATAATGTCCTCAAAATCCAGCCAAGTTGTTGCAGATGGTACATGTGCATGCACACACACACACATGCACACACACGTGCACATACACCATATGTACACATGTAGATAAGAATAATTTAGAACTAAATAAGGGTGGTTATCTCTAAGGGGTGCATTTAGGGTTGATTTTAATTTTTTTCTTAGTCTATTATTTTAAGTGCCAAATTTTCTATAATAATCACTATCAGTTGTTAACATACCAAATAAGAGGCATTATATTAAAATGGTCTGTCAAATACACACTAATTTTTAGATGTCTGAGAAGTATTTCCTATAGAGAAAGGCAAAGTCACTTTATGGACTTATGGAATATAAGAGAAAAAAATGACAGTGTGTTCTGGTATAAATTAGACATTTGAAAAAATCAAGTGTCTTGTGGCACATATCAATAATTCCAATTTACAATTTTATAAATGTCTTGACATAGACATACATAAATAATTTTGATTACATGACACAATTATAAATGCAGATTTTGCAAGGCTGAAATTGATCAACATTATCTGAATTGACAATAAGCCCATTACATAGCATAATGGATTTTTAAAATGCCGCATAAATCTGCTGAAAAAACTAGTTAGGCAGCCTAACATCAAGACACATTAAAAAGTGCCACCAGTTCCTGGACTATGACTTCCATGCCAGCAGATTGCAGACTCAGCAGACTCAGGAAATTACACAATGAATGCCTTGCTGTGGTGCAGAAAGTGGGTTCATCGGGTCTTGCTATCGTATATCTCTATCCAAGTTGACTGAGTGAAATTATTTTCTCTTCTTTAAACAACAACACAACAAAAAAAGGTGGCAATATTCAACTAAAAATTTTCTCCCAAAAGGTAGAACCATTTCATGGAAAATGTACAAAAAGCATGAGTTAAAGCAAGTGACTTTTTAAGCAAAAGCAGACATACAAAACTGCTGACAGGCAGACAGACTTTGAATACATCAATTAGCCAGAGCTCTTCATTCTAGCAATTCTAAGTCTTTGTCCTTTTGGAAAGGGGGGCTGCTTTTTGAGGCTAAAGCAAATAAATTGGAAGGATTACTGTCTGAATTGAAGGCTCAGGAAATAATGAGGTCAATGAAGGAAGTTTGGGGTATATTATTTAGCTCCCTGCCCCTACTTTTTTAAAAAAAGCCAACTTGAAATTTTGTTGAGTTACTCATCACCACTGCTCTCCTGCTTCTAGAATCTTAAAATTGATAACAAACAAAAACAGGTTGTAGAAACTATAACATCATTTAGAATCCTCCATTCATAGGGAGTTCCCGTTGTGGCTTGATCCCTGTCCTCACTCATTGTGTTAAGGATCCAGTGTTGCCATGAGCTGTGGTGTAGGTCACAGATGCAGCTCGGACCCTTCATTGTTATAGTGTAGGCCAGCAGCTACAACTCTGATTTGACCCCAGCTTAGGAACTTCCATATCCTGCAGGTGTGGCCCTAAAAAGACAAAAAATAATAAATAAATAAATAAATAAATAGTTGCCTCTGCAGTTTGGAGAATTTAGGAATAGGAGTGTATCTTTGGTAAGCATTTTCTGAATTGAGTGAATGAATAAAGAAATAATTAAAGGAATAAAAATATTGATAAAATCAGATCTCCTAGCAAAGGGTCCCAGCCTATGAAAACCCAGGATGTGGAAATAATCCTATAATAGGAAACAATAGCAAACATTTAATGAGCACTTAGTAAATGTTAAATACTGCTCTAAGTGCTTTACATGGGCTAACATTTCATTCTCAGCTAAACTTATGAACACGGAATATTATTAGCACATCTCCATTTATTGTTGAAGAAAGTGACACACCAGAGGATGGGTAAATTTCTTAAAGTCACAAAGTTAAATGTGGGCTTTAGAATTTAAAACCATGCAGTCTCCAGTTTTATCCACTAATCTCTGCTTCCTGGCACTATTTCAGTTAATTATTACAATAGTAACCACATGAAGTAAGATTTGACAGAACAGAAGCTAAACGCAGAGATGCGATAAACGTGGGATTTGAATTCAGGACTCAGTCACGTCTTCCATGTCTCTTCAGGAAGGTTATCTTCACATCCCAAGTCATCACTCTTTATGGAACTCTTGGCAGCCAATTTAAAAGTGTCCCTTTAGAAGAACTTTGTGCAAGAAATCACTGTCATGCTTGGTGCCCTTTGTAGTTTTCATGGTAGAAACCCACAACACACCTGAATTCATCTAGAACCATGGACAGCACCCAGGTTTCAGGAGTAAGGTGGTGGGGATGCTTTTCTGTCATGCACAGCAAGCACATACCAGGCTTTGCTGGCGAGAAAACAGATTGGTCCATCTGGAGGTTTATGCTGAAGTAACTGCTCACATCACAAACTATGGAGTTCTTGACACTGACTTAGTTTGTCACCCCCATCATCAGACAGCATACAGCAGATCATCAGCCTATTTCTGGAACACTGGGTAGTTTTAGTTTGCTAGAACCACACTGAAACAAAGCTAAGTATATAATTCTGATATCACAATAATTCTTGCATTGATGCCTTAGGTCCTTTTCCAGAAGGACTCCCAGTGTAAGAAACCTCTTTCACAATACACAAATGCCTGGGAGAAGTGATATAACCAACTAATCCCTTACACCTTGATGTTTCTTCATGAAAGGAGAACTAGGTCAACATGAACCCCTACTCTTTGCATGGATGAGGGGGAAACAGAGGGAATTCAGGGGAACCCATATATTTTACTTTACAAACCTAGGAACAGTCCTGAATAGGTTCTTTGAGTTTTTGCTCCTAGAAAATACTTTGACATATATTAATTTATTAATTTGATTATTTGCTGAGCTTCAATGAGCTGTCTCTAGAATTCAGCCCTTCTCCCTTTTTCTTACTAAATTGTAAATTACCTTAATATAAACAAACTTGTGACTTCTTATTGTTATATATTCTTCTTCCCCCCTCCCCCCTTTTTTTGAGTAAGAGCTCTTTGGTAACAGGGACTATGTGTGTTTTCTCATCCTTCCAAAACAAACCATAGTTTTTAGCACACGTAAAATACTACTAAACATTTTAAATTCTATTGGATCTATTGGATGTGCAAAACTATTAGTGATTGTGCTTGACATTTTTTATATTTATTCATACATTCATCAGTGTGTCTTTCTCTCTGCCTGCCATCACTTAATCAAAGTATGCATCCATCCATCCATCCCTTGATCCACCCATTTGTCCATCCATCCATTCATCCATCCATCCTTCTATTCATCCATCCATCCTTCTATTTGTCATCCATCCTTCTAGATACCCATTGGTCCCCTGATTTCACCCATTAACAATTCAGACAAAGCCATCAGATAATTTCACAAGAAAATCTGACAGTTGATAAGGACTTTCCCATCTACTCTTCTTTCTTTCATCCTGTCCTAATTGTCATTTATCTACCATCTCTCCCCTATGTTATCCCACAACTCTTCTTGTCCCTCAGGAGAGTTATAGGAATGAAAATGAGATGGCTCCTAGGGGCTAGAGAGGAGAGTAAATTGCTTGGTGACAGCTTGGATCCAGGGACAGATGAAAGCCTTAGCCTTAAGCAAAGTTCAGGGAAGCCCAAGGAGCAAGCTGATGGACAGTCTGACTTGTCGAGGGTGAAATCAATTAAAGTACATCAAATCCAGAATTCATGCTTTCTCAGAGTGACAAATCTATGCTGGAAACTGAGAAAGATGAAGAGAGAAAAATGCCTTTGACCTCTTGGAGACCGGCTGTTCCTTCTGTCAGGGGAGCCAGGCCTGGAGTGAGATGCGTTCATGATGAATTATAACAGCCATCCAGCCACCTTAAAAAAGAACGGGGTGAAAAGGTTACCAAAGGGACCCAAAATGTGAGGAATTCAACCAAACATCAAGATAAATCAACTCAGGGCCAGGAGTATTTGTGCCATGCCTGTTCAGAACTGCTATGTATAAGCTGTTTGTTAACCCAACTCCTTTAGGCATGGTATGCACCACACTTACAACCACACACACATTTACCAAGACATGGGAAGATAACCAGAAGTGAAGAGCTCCACCATCATCAATCCAATGTCAGCATTCTGGAGGTATAACATTTCTGGGCAGTGCTGTTCAGTAGAACTTTCTGCCATGATGGAAATGTTCAATAGCTGCACTGTCCAATATGGCAGACGCTAGTCACATGTGACTACTGGGCCCTTGCAATGTGACTAGTGCAACTAAATTTTTATTTTTTTAATTTTGATTATTTTAAATTTAAATAACTAGATTAGCTAGAGGTCATCATATTACACAGTGAAGCTCCAGGATAAATTATGTTTTTCCCTGCAATGATATTATCCAAGAGGCAGGGAGAGATTTCATGGCAGATTGTGATGCTTACCTACCAAAATGTCCTGAAGATTTAGTGCGTACCAAGGTTTGTGAGCTCCCTAAAACAACAAATATATCTTACTGGTCTTCCTATACCCAGAATCGGCCATACACCTGGTGTGTAATGGGTGACTATATGTGTTGAATTACTGATTAAACAGATGCTAATAGCTTATTTTCTGTCAGATATTGTATGAAAACTTTAAGTACGTTCTATCCTGAGTATGCCTAGTAAGACCACTAGTAGACAGTAGTAGAAGTAAGTATAGTGGCATTTCTTACCATATGCCAGGCTATAGAGAGGGGGCTCAGGTCAGCAAAGCCTGGCTGTCTTCTGCTCTTTCATGTTTATGATCAATTGCCCTGATTTCTTTCTGTTTCCTTACTGAGGTGTCTCACTATGATCTATGTTCTTTAGTATTCAGTTCTATATTATTATTCCCAAATTTGAGTCATTTTGACTGGGAAATCTTCTATAACCTTTATTATTTCCTGTCTTTAATACTTACCTAATCATACTGTATTGTGTATTTGAAAGTTGTTTAAAAGTTTTTGTTTGAGAAGCTGTTTTCAGTTCTTTTATGTATATATCTAGGGGTGGAACTTCTGGGTCATATAGTGATTTTTGAGGAACCATCAAGCTTTTTTTCCACAATGATTGCACCATTTTACATTTCCATTAGGGATGTACAAGGGTACCCATTTCGCCATATCCTTTCTAAGACTGGAAGGAAGGAAAGCAGGAAGGAAAGAAAGAAGGAAAGAAGGAAGGAAAGCAGAGGGAGGAAGGATGGATGTGGAGAAATAAAAAGGAAAGGAAAACAAACAATAATCTCCCAGTCCATGCAAACTGATTTTTTTTTTCTTTTTAGGGCCGCACCTGCAGCATATGGAAGTTCCCAGGTCAGGGATTGAATCAGAGCTGCAGCTGCCAGCCTATGCCGCAGCTCACAGCAACACCAGGTCCTTAACCCACTGAGTGTGGCCAGGGATCAAACATGTGTCCTCATGGATGCTAGTCTGGCTCGTTAGCACTGAGCCACAACGGGAACTCTGAGACCTGTGCTTTCAATGTACAACAAACTATTTGTAACTTTGCCTTAGTGGTCAGTCCTGTTGATACCAACCCTAGATATCTACTAGAGGTAAAAGTTTGCAATCATCTCAGGTCTTTTCTGAGCATGTGTCCTGCCCTGGGCATGTGTGTAACTTTTCAGATCCCCCAGTATAGGTGGTGGCTTTTGAATGCCCTGATTTCCCAAAGACACTTTCTCTTTCACTAACTTGTCTTCCCAAGCTTTCAGCATTTATATTATTTACCTTCACTGTAATCTTTTGTCCCAGGTGGCAGTGGGTTGTGCATGTGCCTTATAATATTTTGGAAGATTACTTTCTTTGGAGCCACTTTCCTGTTCTGAGTAAGTTCTGAGGTGGGCAAAACAAAGGCTGGAACATCTTGGTTATTCCTTCAGGTGACCTGTAGATGGGCTGTTTGGAAGACAATTACAATTCTCTGAGACTTGTTCTACTCCTTCTATGGATTGAACTGTGTGTCTTCAAAACTCATATGTTGAAGCTCTAACCCCCAATGGAATGGTGTTTGGAGGGGAGAGTGGTCTTTGGGAGGTGATTATGTTTAGAGGAGATGATGATGGTGGAGCCTTAGTATCTGTATATAAAGAGGAAAAGACCAGAGTCTCCTTTCTCTACTATGTGAAGACATAGCAAGAACACAGACTTTCGCAAGGCAGGAAGAGGGCTTTCCCTGGAACCTGATTGTGATGGAACCCTGATTTTGAACTTCCCAGCCTTGAGAACTCTGAGAAATAACCTTCTGTTTTTTAAGCCACCAAGACTATGGTATGTTATTATGACAACCTGAGCTGACTACAGCAACTCTGCATCCTCCAGATCCAGAGTCTCATACTGGGAATACAGTTATCATGTTCAAGACCATCAAGCAGAGGAAGGGGGTGGGACAAGGCAAGCCAAAAGTCAAAAAACTTTCCTATCGAAAACAAACATACAAAAAACAAAGCAAACCCCCCCCCCCAAAAAACAAAAAACAAAACAAAAGTTGGCTGATGGTCTAATGGTTAAGAATCTGGCATCGTCATTGCTGTGGCTCTGGCCGCTGCTGTGGTGTGGGTTCAGTCCCTGGCTTAGGAACTTCTGCATGCTGAGGATATGGCAAAAAAGGCTTTCCTACCATTTTAAAGTTGGTTAGTTGTTGTAAACCTTTGACTGTTTCCCAGAGTTCAGAAAAAGTTGATTCTGCCAGATTTTACTTGCTTTTCAATGTTTCTATAGAGTGAAAGTTGGAGGTACTTGCTTTATGATCTTTCCTGACACCACTCCCTAATGCTTAACCGTTACTGCTGGCTGGGGGACCCTCTCGGACGTCAGTTACTATGTGGTGCTGGAACGAACGCGAGGATGCCCACTCAAGGGCTGCTTCTCTTACACTCGGTGGTCCTGGATGGTTGAACTTTACCCTTTGCGTGATTTCTGGCGTTCAGTATGTTTTTCTTTAACAGCTTTTCTTTTTTTTCCTCCCAGCAGTATGCAAAGGCTGCCTCTAAAATTCTGTTATCTCACTAGGATGACCAACTGTTGGATTTTGCTTGAGTCTCAGAGACTTCCTGGGATGCAGGAATTAGTTGGAGGATAACAAGGATGGTTGTTACCTCCCATCCTTCAAATTTCTCATCCTTCCAACACACATGTGAGCAGGCACACATGCACACACACACGCACACATTACAATAACCTGCTTTTGACTTAAGCAGCTCATCAAGCTGATTACATTTTTGAAGAAACATAATGCAGCTAGGCTCAGGGTGAGATGTGAGTAAAGATCTTTAGCACTTGGGCATCATGACCATTCTTTCAATTGCATGTCGGTAGTTTTGCCAATTACCTTAGGCTTTTGCTCATATTTAAGACGTTTGTGTGGTTTGACTGAGTGGCCCTTCAGCATTACTCTAGCACAAAGGATATAATATCAGAAACAATAATTTGCATTATCTTTCATAGAGATGCAGAAGCTAAATGATTTTGTTTTAATTTTCCTGTTAGAATTTAATTTTGTTTTCTTTCCCTAAGGTCATCTAGTCACCTATTTCCATCCTCACGCCAACATTACTGACTTGAAAACATTAGATAAATGAATTATGACTCCAGAAAATTTTGCAATGGAAGCGGGAAATGTTGCTTGCCAGGGGACATTTGGCACTTTTGATCATCAAGCCTGGGGGAGGGCACTGCTAGCATCTAATGAGTAGAGACCAAGGATGCTGCTTAATATCCTACAAGGTGTAAGATAGCCCCCATCACAAAAAATTACCTGGCCCAAGTGTTGATAGTGCCAACACGGAGAAATCAATTTTAGGAGAATGAATTGGAATACATGGTAGAAGTGAATTCAGCAAGACAAAACAGACTTTTAAAAGTCTGTGGAAAGGAGTTTCCACTGTGGTGAGGCAGGTTAAGGATCCAGCAGCCTTATCTCTGAGACAATGACGTTTCGATCTCTGGTCCAGGCTATAGGTGGTGCTGAAAACTGTTACATTTGGACTAGATAAGCTGTGGGGTCCTCCTACTGTACAGCACAGGGAACTATGTCTAATCTCGTGGGTTGGAACATAATGAAAGATAGTATAAAAAGAATGTACATACATGTATGGCTGGGTCACTTTGCTGCACAGCAAAAATTGAAGAAATATCAACTATACTTTAACTAAAAAAAAAAGTCTATGGAAATACTTTCCCTTATTTTATCTTTATTTTTAGCTAGTTTCATATGCTGTAATATCTCTACTCAAATATCCTCTATTCTGCAATAAAAACTACATTTTGGGACTTTGGAAACTCAAGTTCCAGATATGGTGAAACCCAAACCACTCGCCACTTGTACTTTTCCTCTCTTGCCAGAACATTTTGGTGCAAGAGAAGAGTATGAGGCACACACCGTATGTTTTTCATTCATCATTGCTGAAATCATCAAAATGTTCCTTTCTTTTATGAGCCATTTGATGTCCAAAGAGCCTTTTGAAATCACATTTATAACCCTTTAAAAAGCTCACTCCTCTTCGAAACAGGAAGCCACTTTGTGAACAAAGTAAACACAGCCAAACCTCAGAAGAAGGGAGGAGAGAGGCAACTCCTTTAAGGAGCCTCTGCCCAGAGGAGCTGTGGGTGGGGGGAGCCTCCACTGCCCCAGCAGGAACCTCTGTGTGGCCATGATAGTTAGAGGGGTGACAGGACCAAGTCAGAACTCAGGGGCTGTAATGAGCTTGCTGGCTCTCTGTTTGGCCTTTTTTCCTTTTTTTTAAAATGATTTTTATTTTTTCCATTATAGTTGATATATAGTGTTCTGTCAATTTCTGCTGTATGGCAAAGTGACCCAGTCATACATATATATACATATCCTTTTTCTCACATTATCCTCCATCATGCTCCATCACAAGTGACTAGATATAGTTACCTGTGCTCTACAGCAGGATCTCATGGCTTACCCACTCCAAATGCAATAGTTTGCATCTATTAACCCCAAACCCCCAATCCATCCCACTCCTTCCCCCTCACCATTGGCAACCACAAGTTTGTTCTTCCAGTCCATGAGTTTCTTTTCTGTGGAAAAATTCATTTGTGCCATATATTAGATTCCAGATATAAGTGATATCATATATTTGGCTTTCTCTTTCTGACTTACTTCACTTAGTATGAGAGTCTCTAGTTCCATCCATGTTGGTGCAGATAGCATTATTTTGTTCTTTTTTATGGCTGAGTAGTATTCCATGTACATGTTACCACATCTTCATGTACATGTGACCACATCTTTTTAATCCATTCATCTGTTGATGGGACATTTAGATTGTTTCCATGTCTTGGCTATTGTGATAGTGCTGCAATGAAGTTTTTCAATGAAGTTTTGTTTGGATATATGCCCAAGAGTGGGATTGCTGGGTCATATGGTAGTTCTATACTTAGTTTTCTGAGGTAGCTCCATACTGTTTTCCATAGTGGTTGTACCAATTTACATTCCCACCAACAGTGTGGGAGGGTTCCTGCTTCTCCACACCCTCTCTAGCGTTTGTTATTTGTAGACTTACTGATGGGTGGCCTTTGTTAAAAGCCCATTGCTAATGGAGCTGCTCTATATGTGCCAGCACCTGTAATCTGTAAGCCTTTTTGTGAATCTGTCACGGAATTTCAGAGACGGTGCTTGGCTGAACTGGGACTCATCTCTCTGTATTTCCTTAAGGGCTCACCCTCTACGGCTCACACATAAATGTAGGGGATGAGTCAGGCAATCTTCAAATGTCTTTTCTGTTCTTTGGAACTATGCTTCCCTAGCAATCTCAGATGCCTGCTTCAGGCACAGCAGTCACGGCGTACTTGCTCTCATGTGCCCATGGGAGCACAGGTGACAGACATCGCCAAGTGATAAGGATAGCCGACCCCAGGAATGAGTTCAGAATCCCTTGCCACAGAGTTTTCCAAGGCAGCCACTTCTGATTGCTTACTGCTAGCACCCAGACAAGTATGTGAGCAAACATCCTCAGTCCAGGTAATAATAGAAGGTATGACATCAATTCCTTGGGACTTAAACCGAAAGAGTGGGGATAGTTTCCATTTCCTTGTTCCAACTTTAGAACAAGGCAACATTAAAAAAAGATAAAAAATATAAAGTTAAATTAAGTGAAGGGAAGCAAAGCAAAATAAAACAGAAAGTAAATACAATAAAATAAATAAAATAAAATAAACTTGTTGAAAGAGAGGGCTGAATCCTAATCACTAGACCACCAGGGAAAAACTTGAGGTGAAAGTCGCTTGCTATGTGACTGCTTTCTCTGAATCTTTATTTCATGATCCATAAAGGGTGTGAGACGGTCCACTTTCCCATTTTGATTACTTTCTTTGCCCTCCTTTTTTTCTTATTTTAATAGTTGACAAAGTACATTCCTGTTCATTGTGATAATAGTCATACCCTCTTTCCTTTATGTCAAGGCACACTACTTTTCATATTCTGTTGCTTCCAAAACCAAGATGTGCCTTATAGTCATTGTAAACAATTAAGGTGGCCAAGTTTCCTATTTTCCTGAGAGCACGAGAGCAGTTTTCAAATCCATGAAGCTTTAGAGTGAAACAAAGAGTGGGGATAGTTTCCATTTCTTTAATACAGAATGTATTCTCAAGTGTCCTGAGTTGTCACAACAGCCCATAAAGCCAGTACACTTAACATTATACATATTAACATCTTAATATTTGCCTTATAGAGACCCAGAAATGGAGACTCCAGAAGATTCTTTTGCTCAAGGTCAGATGGCAGGTCAAGGACAGGGTTGGGATTTAACCATGGCCCCCTGATACCAGGCTTACTCTCGGAACTAGCTTTCTCATTTTAGCCTCATATAACCCTGTGAAGGAGACTGGGCAGGTGTTAGCCTGCTCCTTTCCAGGTGCAACAGTGGAGCCCGTGACCATGAAATGACTTCGTTTGGGGGTCACGTCGAGAAAACATTATGGATCCTTGGGCTTTATGTGGAGTAGGAAAAATAATCACAGTGTCTTGTAACTTATGGATGTTAATCTCCCATTGATTGTTGGCTCTGGGACAGAGACGAGGCTTTGAGGGCTGCTGCATCCTCCTGAAGTTTTAAGAGGCCCGAGGGAGCCCGGGAGGAAAGACGCTTCAACTCGTTAGAAAGCTGAAAAAGATGTATGTTCCCAGGGAGACTTCAGCAGATGGTCTGTGACATTGGTTCATTCATTCCGTAGGAAGTTATTGAAAGTCTTCTGTATGTCTGGGGGTGGGGATGGGGTCAAGACACTTGGGTGAATCCTAGGATGGAGGGTCGGGGTGGCGGGAGCGTAGCACGTGAATTTACAGAGCAGGAGTCACTTGAGAGGTAATGAAGCATATTGGAAGAGCACCAGCTTGGAAACCAGCCTCAACCTGAATGGAAGGCTACTCGGCCACTCTCTAGCTGTGTGACCACGGGCATATGACTTCCCCTCTCTGAGATCCCCTTTCCTTATTTATAAAATAAGGACAGTGAGTTCCCTTGTGGCGTAACAGGTTAAGGATCCATTGTGCTCACCGTAGCGGCTCAAGTCACCACTATGGCGCAGGTTCAATCCCTGGCCCAGGAACTTCCATGTACCATAGGTGTGGCCAAAAAATGGGGATAATAATAGAAAGCTATCCGTGAGGAGGCTCTGTGGCTTACTTAAGAGCCCAAGTGGGAGTTCCCGTTGTGGATCAGCAGGTTAAGAATGTGAGGATTTGTGTTTGATCCCTGGCCTCACTCAGTGGGTTAAGGATATGGTGTTGCTGCAAGCTGCATTGTAGTTTGCAGATGCAGCTTGGATCTGGCCCCATCTGTACTCTGATTCGACCCCTAGCCTGGGAACTTCCATATGCTGCATGTGTGCCCCCCCCCCAAAAAAAAAGTGTGAGATGGTTAGAATATTGCCTGGCATGTAATAAGTACTCTATACATGAAAGTTGAAACCATTGATTCGTTCAACAAATATTTACTGAACACTTCCTGTGTATTCCTGTGTACAAGGAGGAGTTCTTAGCTTTGGTTATTGATACCAATTGTTATTATTGTCTCATAGTGATCTGAAGGCCTCCTTGGACCTCACTGAAGAGCCCTGTGACTAGATTGGTTTTTGGTTCAGGATGTGCATGTGATGAAGTTACTGAGCAGAGGTGTCTGGGACCCTTGAATTCTCCCAGAGGTGGAGAAGGCAACTTTGCTGCTCAGTGGGGAAATGGGTCTTGTGGATTCCTTGAGAGGAGAGAGGAGATGAGGCCAAGACACCTTATTTCTAGAGCTGTTCAGATCACTTGTTCCTCTTGGTTTTCCCTCCTTGGTCATTTTTACTGAAACGTAAAGAAGTGACAGTGGGTCGTGTGGGAGATGAGCACAGCCCAGGAGACGGGGTCCTTCATGGCACCTCCAACCTGCCTTTGGCTACTCTAGTCTTCCGTATCGGCACCTGGTGCCATCTTGATGAAGTCTGATCAAGCTCTATTCTCTTGAACCTGGCCCAACTCCCTCGTAACCAATGATAACGATGATGACATTGATCTTGTTTAGAAGAGGATGGCAGTGATGATGATCAGTTACCATGGCTGGGCGCCTGTCAGTGCCGTTTTAAAGACATTTCCTTCAACCCTTGTGGTAACCCTGTAAAGTAGGCCTGGTTATTGCATGTGATGATGCAGGAATATGAGGCTGAGAGAGGAAGCATGACTGTCCCAAGGCCACACCACTGGGAAGAGACAACACCACACCACTAGGAAGAGACAACACCCAAACCAGTAATTTTGCCAAAGTATAGTATTGAGTGCATCGTATTGGTCAGGAGTCCTTTTAAGAGCCTTATGTGTATTACCTCATTTAACTCCCTCCACCCTGCGACGTTGAATCTAGTTCCATTTCTATTTTACAGACTCAGATTAGAGGGGCACAAAAGTTATATAACCATCAGATAGTTGATTGGTTGTGGATCTGTGATACCTACTTAAGCAATCTGACACCTGACCCTGCACTGTTCTTGTTTTTATTAAAAAATCATATTAAGGAGGATTTTATTTTTCATGAGGGTATAATGTGTGATACACAGGGATGTGCACACATGTTAATGAGTTGCAGTGAATTTGTATGCCTTGTACGCACCATCACTAGACAAGCCTGGGCTGCTAACCCAGTCAGCCATGCTGATTTAACCCCCAGTGTGATGTTGTCAGAATGATCTGAGGCCACTTCACACTTCCAGATTTATCTTCCACACATACTCCCTGTATAATTAAATACAAATCGAGAGCCCATCCGATATTTATTATGGTCCAGACACTGACCTGAGCACCTCGCTCGTGCTAACTCCCATTAGCCCTGTGAGGTTGGTGCTACTCCTGGGATCATTGACCAGATGTGACAACTGAGGCACAGAGACGTTAAGTGTTCTAACTCCAGTTACACTGGTGAGTCACCGTGATGTGGATTAAACCTCGAAGGTCTGGCTCGCAAGCCCACCCCACATTTAAGGAACTGAAATCCTTAAATGCCCACAGTCCCTGCAGAGGAATTGCAATTAGCAATCCCAGTTTACAGATCAGGAAACGAAGGTTCAGCTAGGTTAAAATAACTCGCACAACTATGTCCACTAGTAAAGTCACAAAGTGGGCACGCTGCTGATTTCCAAATAAATACGTTTCATCACTGTCCTAAGAAAAGACTGAAACATCTTTGCTTTGCAGTGGAATGATTAATGTACCTGTCTATCCCCTTCCGGGAATCCCAAGTGTTTGGAAAGCATGAGCTCTGTCTTACTGGTCTTTTGTCATCTGTAGTCCCTGGTCCTGTGCCCCACACTCTAGAGAAGGTTCTAGAAGAAATGAGCTTGCTGTCAGGGATGGCAGAGTCCCAGGCCCCACCTTGATGAGGCTGTGACCAAATCAACGCTTGTCTTTCCAACTCACCTCTGTACCCTCTCAAGCTCCTGGGTCTGCATCTTCCTAGCTTTTCCTAGGGGGGTAATAAATCTTGAGTTTCCCATTTTCCTCCAGCTCGAAAGGATATGAATTCCGTAAATCTTGGCCTGAGTGACCATCGGGATGCATGAAATATGACAGGAAAGAGGCCAGGGAGGCAGAGTTTACACAGAGCACAGTATCCAGTGGCGGGGATGGGCAGACAGGGACCCCTCTGGGAACCCCTTGGGCTGCAGAGAGAATCTTCGGCAGTCTCGACTATAAAAATAGACAGTCATGGTCACTGCCGTGCCAAGGTCCTAGGAGCACTGCCACTGCGTGGGGCAGAAGTGACCCTGCCGAAAATCGATGTGGTCCCTGTTCTGTTCATCACGCGTGGCCCCTGACTCCTAAGAGCTGGGGAGGAAAAGGAGACCCATCCATTAGGGCTGACAGGGCAGCAGGAAGGACTTAGCTATGATGAGAGGAAGAACTTCCTGCAAGGAAAGGTTATTAAGTCCTGGAATGAGTTATTGGGAGAAGTGGTGGAAGTGACTTCCTGCCTTAGAGAACAAGATGGATAGTTATTGGTCTGCCAGAGTTCGGCCCTGCCCGCCTGTCTGCACGGATCCTTGACCCCTTTGTGGAGATGGTGCATCAGCTGTGTCTGCTTTGGAGGTCATCCCCAGATGCTCAGCGATGATAAACTCTCCTTTGACAGCAGGTTTCGTGTTTTTCTGCAGAAGGTAGAAAGGTATTATAGAATAATTATATGGTCACCGTAATTTTTTTTTAAGTCTAAATTGAGATGAGAATGAAGTAGGAAAGATAACTCCCCTCTTACTTTTCTCAGAAAATCCCTCTCCCCTTTCTGTAGATAAATACTGTTAGCATTTGGAGTAAACCCTGGCAGACTTTTTGTTGCTGTTGTTTTGTTTTGTTTTGCCTTTTAGGGCCACACCCGCGGCATATGGAGGTTCCCAGGCAAGGGGTCGAATCAGAGCTGTAGCCGCCGGCCGACGCCACAGCCACAGCAACAGGGGATCAGAGTAGCGTCTGTGACCTACACCACAGCTCACGGCAACGCCGGATCGTTAACCCGCTGAGCGAGGCCAGGGATCGAACCCACAACCTCATGATTCCTAGTCAGATTTGTTAACCACCGCGCCATGACAAGAACTCCTTGATAGATGCTTTTGAACGTGCATGCACATACATACATACTCACACAGCAGTCCTTGTGTGATTTTTATTTTTCAACATAGACAGGCACATACTACATTCATTGTTTTGATATTTGCATTTTATCCTGTTAACGTCAGGGTATCTTTCCATGTCAGTACATGTATTTCATTTTTATTTTTTAGACAGTAACTTCATATTCCATGATGGGATGTGCCGTAATTTACTGAACCGATCCTCAACTGGCTGACTTTCAGGTTATTTTCCAAATGTTTTCAATGCAAAAAATGCTGCGGGAAACTCCTAGTACTTATGTTCCTCTGTAGGTGTAAGGATGTTTCTTTAGAAAACATTTCTGGAAGGAAAATTTCCAGAGCAAAGAAAACTAAATGTTGCCAGATAGAATGCAACTGCTCTCTGAAAAGATGTAAAAGCACTTATTCTTAATTTTGGTGAAGCTGTAGAGTAAAAGAATCAACCTTCACCAGTGGCTATAAGCACTTTGAAATGTTCGTAAATGGGCTACCTCATTTGGATTAATGTCTTTTTCTTATAAGATTGAGTATCATCTTTATTGACTATTCATATCTTTTGCCCATTTATTTCTATCAGTTGTTTGTCTTTATTTTTTAAATTAATTAGTTTTTTTTTTTTGGCCTTCCCTGTAGCAGGTGGAATTTCTTGAGTCAAGCCCACACCACAGCAGTGGCCTGAGCCACAGCAGTGACAACACCAAATCCTAAACCTGCTGAGCAACCAGGGAACTCTAGCTATCTTTAAAAAAAATTTTTTTTTGTCTTTTTGCCTTATCTAGGGCCGTACCCGCAGCATATGGAGGTTCCCAGGCTAGGGGTCTAACAGGAGCTGTAGCCGCCGGCCTTCGCCACAGCCACAGCAACACGGGATCTGAGCCGCGTCTGCAACCTACACCATAGCTCATGGCAATGCCGGATCCTTAACCCACTGAGCAAGGCCAGGGATTGAACCCGCAACCTCATGGTTCCTAGTCCGATTCGTTAACCACTGAGCCACAACGGGAACTCCTGTCTTTTTAAATTGATTTGCAAACCTTTTTTTTTTTTTAACAGATTATGGCTATTGTCCTTTTGACTATCTTAAATGTTGCAACCATTTTCACCCAAGTTATGACTTTCTTTCTCTTTGCATCTCTTTTATTAGATATTTCTTCTGATTTAAAAACTATATTAAAATATGTTAACAGAAACAATTTCTGTTCACTGTAGGAAAACGAAGAAGATAAAAAGCGAACCCAAAGGATAGAAGACATAATGTGGATATACTTAATACTATTGAGCTCCATACCTAAAAATGACTAATATGGTAAATTTTATGTTACATGCATTTTGTCCCAATTATATAAAGAACAAAAGAAAAGCATCATGATTTCATCTCCCAGAGAAAACAGCTTTCCCCCCGGGACTGTTTCTCTGTTTACTTATTTCCAATCTGTTTATATACTTAATATATCATGACTAATTTTTATTCATTTATTTATTTACTCAATGAATTTTACTACGTTTATAGTTGTATAATGATCATCACAACCAAAGTTTATACATTTCCATCCCAAACCCTCAATGCGTCCCCCAACCGCCAACCTGTCTCATTTGGAAAACGTAAGTTTTTCAAGGTCTGTGAGTCAGTATCTGCTCTGCAAAGAAGTCATTGTGTCCTTTTTTCAGATTCCACATTAAGTGATGACATTAGACATTGGTGTCTCATTGTCTGATTGACTTCACTTAGCATGATAATTTCTAAGTACATCCATGTTGCTGCAAATGCAGTTATTTCTTTCCTTTTAATGGCTAAGTAATATTCCATTATATATATATATATATATATATATATATATATATATATATACACCACATCGTCTTTATCCACTCCTCCGTTCATGGACATTTAGGTTGTTTTCATGTCTTGGCTATTGTATAGAGTGCTGCAATGAACACTGTAGTACATGTATCTTTTAAAGTCATGTTTTTTTCTGGATAGATGCCCAGGAGTGGGATTGCTGGATCAAATGGTAATTCTATTTTCAGTTTTTTGAGGAATGTCCATACTGTTTTCCACAGTGGTTGCACCAATTTACATTCCCACCAACAGTGTAAGAGGGTTCCCTTTTCTCCGCACCCTCTCTAGCATTTATTGTTTGTAGGCTTTTTGATGTTGGCCATTCTGGCCGGTGTAAGGTTGTAGCTCATAGTGGTTTTGATTGCATTTCTCTAATAATGAGTGATGTTGAACATCTTTTCATGTGGTTTTGGCTATGTATAGGTCTTCTTTGGAGAATTGTCTGTTTAGATCTTCTGCCCATTTTTTGATGGGGTTGTTTGTTTTTTTTGGTATTGAGCTGTAGAAGGTATTTATAAATTTTGGAGATTAATCCCTTGTCAGTCGCTTCATTTGCAAATATTTTCTCCCATTCTGAGGGCTGTCTTTTCATTTTGTTTAGGGTTTCCTTTTCTGTGCAGAAACTTTTAAGTTTAGTTGTCCCATTTGTTTATTTTTCTTTTAATTGCCATTACTCTAGGAAGCAGATCTGAGAAGATGTCATGACTAATTTTTAGCATAAAAAATTAGTTTGATGGTTGACAGCTATGTGCTATTGTATGATAGTAATAAAATTAATAACAGTTTATCATGGTGGGTTTACTATATGCCAGGCACTCAGCTAGGCTCTTTTCATGTAGAATTTCAGTTAATCCTTGTAACAACCCTGTGAGCTGGTTGACATTATTATGCCACTTTCTCAGAAGAGGAAACTGAGGCTTATAGAGGTGAGGTCACTTATCTAAAGCCTCATAGTTGGTTAGAGATGAGAGCTGAACTTGAATGCAGCACCCAGGTACTTCACAATGCTCATCACATTGTTAGTGTCAAGGGCCATGGGGGCACCTGATCGATCTTCAGTTCTCTTCAATGCTTGGATATTTAGGCAGCCTCCAGTGCTCCATCCATCCTGCCAGCTGTTAATCAGCCTTCCAATTGTCAATTTGTTTCCTTCTGAATACCATCGAATCCATTCTCTATTTCAGGCCTTCCTTCCCTGACCTTTCCCAATGTTCTTCAGAACCAAGATGGGCAATATAGTGTGCCTAAGTGCAGACTCTGGAACAAGATTCCTCAGCTCTGAGCCATGCAGCCTGAAGCCAAATACTTAAATTCTCTTTTTCATTTCTCGCCTGCACCATGGAGGCAATAATAGTCTCTATTACAGGGCTGTGTCAAGTACACACACACACATTCATGTATACATATATGATGTATTTGTTTCCTATTGCTGTTGTAACAGATTGCCATAAACTTAGCAGTTTAAAACAACAGAAATATATGCTTTTACCATTCTGGAGGCCAGAAGTCTGAAGTGAATCATACGAGGCTAAACTTAAGGTGTCAGCAAGGCTGGTTCCTTCTAGAGGCTCCAAGGGAGAATCTGTTCCTGGCCTCTTCCAAATTCCAGTGGCTGCTGGCATTCCATGTCTGGTGACTGCATCACTCTAATCTCTGATTAAGTTATTACATCTCTTTCTCCTCTCCTGTAGTCAAATCTCCCTTTGCCTCCTCCTTATAAAAACACTGGGATAACATTTAGGGCCCAGGCAGATAATCGAGGATAATTTCTCCATCTCAGGATCCTTAATCACACCAGCAAAGCTCCTTTTGGCATATTAAGTAACATTCACAGGTTCCAAGGATTAGGACGTGGATATATTTGGGGCCTCTATTCAGTTTAATATATACAGATGTTTTCCAAAGTGAGTAATTCTTACTATAGGGATTAAACATCATTTCTGATTCTTCTGACCAGCCTCGGTATCTAGATAGGAAAGCTCTCCATGCACTTCTATTTATTCATTGTAGCCAAAAGAAAGTTACAGCTTTTAAAAATATAGACCACTTAATTCTATACAGTTCTTCCAAAATTAGTTCTTAGAGGACTGAGAAAATAGGGTTATTCATTGGTTAAAAATTGATGGTGAGTCTCTGGAAAAAGTCCAGAGGGATTTGCCCTCCTGTCTGCTCTGCTGAGCCTCAATCTCCCATCACCTTTCTCTGCTGCAAAGCCCCCTTGCCTCATTTGCTCTCAGAGTCCACCTTGTGTGATGACATGCTGCAGGGAGAAAATGAAAGCCCTGGCTCAGCATCCTCCTTTTCTACTTTGATCCTACCATCAACAATAACTAAAATTCTAACGTTTCCTCCTTTCCTTCTGCCAAAATAAATGGAGTGGATGCCCCTTCTCCAGTAGGAAGTGACCACCTGTACTTGAGCATCTGTATGACCCTTTCTTAACTTTGTAATAGGGATCTTGCAGCATCAGTTACAGCAAATTTTCTCAAATTGCATTCTGCAAAATACTGGTGGCCTGCACATGTCAAAAGAGGCTGGGGAGGGGCCTTCCCTCTCGTTCTCTCTTTCTCTCTTTTTCTCTCTCTCCATGCCTATTCATCTATCCATCCACCAGCTCATCATCCATCTATTACATCCATCTATACAGCCATTCATCAATCTATCCATCCATCCACCTAACTTTCTATTATCTATCTTTCTACGATCATCTATGATCAAGTATGTTGGGAGCCTACCTACTTCTCCATCCTACACACACCCTAACGTACCCCTCACTTTGGCTACTGAATGCATTATGATCTTACAGGCTCCTCAGTGAAAAGACAACTAGCCAAAGCCTGTTTACTTTTTGTCTTATCCACTATTTCCCAAACTGAGTTGACAGATCCTCTTTTTCATTTATTTTTCCTTCCCAGAATATCTGCTGAAATGGTGGTCCTTGTGTACAGCTTTGGAAAGTGCTGAGTCATATGCATCCTAATTTAAGTCTATCACCTATTTTCTTCACTGAGTTCCTAAGTTCTTGGGGCTTCGACTGCAACCACAAAATGAGCACATATTATGTGCCAGCCTTGCTATGCTCCTGATGCCCCTAGATGTAACACCTGTGTGCCATCCCCATCTTAAGATGAAAAAAAGGGAGACTTGGTGATTAAGTCGTTTGTCTCTGTTTAAATCATCAGTAAGTGGCAGAGTTGGAGTTAGAACCAAGGTCTTCCTGAATCTAGAGTCCATGATCTAAACCACACCATTCTCTC
Organism: Catagonus wagneri; assembly: GCA_004024745.2. NCBI lineage: Eukaryota > Metazoa > Chordata > Mammalia > Artiodactyla > Tayassuidae > Catagonus > Catagonus wagneri. Next base: position 14,638,121 of record PVHT021183555.1, read on the forward strand.
CTGGAGGCATAAAAACCCAAGGCTACACTTTTATCTTTCACCAAAGAGACCGCACATCCTAGTCAATTTCTTTGGAGAATGTCAAGTTGCCTAAAATCTTACCTGTCTTAGTTCATGAAGAGCTGAAAGGGTGCTTTAAATCCAGAGGGAAAGACGAGCAGCCTCTCTTCTTTGGTGGCACCTTTATAAAGGGATGCAAGACAGGAAATAGGTACCCTCTTCCCCTGCCCCAGGGTGTCTGTGGACAGAACAAAGAGCAGGGTTCTGTGCCCAGCCAGCATACGGAGCCTCTAACGTGATTGCTGCCTGATGGTGTGAAATGGATTCAAGGCCCAAGTCCATCTGGTTTGTGTATCGTCAATGAGCTGTTAAAGTGTCAGGACTTAACTTCTCTGGATTCAAGGAAGTCTCATGAGGTTTTATTGAGCAGTTAAGATGGGTGTAAACCTCACTGGTGGGACCTGCTTCTTCCCTATGAACTGGGAGATGTGAACGGTTCACAGGATGGAGAAGCACAAGGTTAGAAATAGGAGGATGGACACCCTGCCCCCCAAATAAAGTGATGGAGACTTAAAACCCAGCCTTCATTGGTTACGTGCTGACACAGCAATTCATTCTGTCCCTCTGAGTCTCAGTACCTCCTCTGGGACATGGGGACAACTCTGCCTAGCTCACAGAGCTGTTTGGATATGACAGATAATGACAGTAGTAATGGTGTCTACAAATGGAGAGGTAACCGCTTATTTCTTTTTCCTTCCTCTCTCAGAAGGAGCCAGAAAGAGTTAGGGACCTGGTCTCTTGCTCCTGTTCACCCGCTTTTCAGGTCAGAATGAGGCAGTATTTCTACAAATAATATTAAAGAATCTCAAGAATGACTTGCAGCTCCTCTGGATTCTGTGAGATGGCTGCTCCTGAAGGTTCATCAGCCTTGGAAAGAATATAAGAACATGGCCATGGGTGGAAGAAAGGACAGCAGGAGGTGTGTTGGTTTTAAAATGTATTTGCAAATACCTTGATGAATCTCTGATCAGAGATGGAGTCTGGTTCCCTTCTGCTGGCATGTGGGCCAGGCTTGTTGACTCACTGCTAATGAATAGAATATGGCAGAAGTGACACTCTGTAGCTTTTGAGGTAACCCAGGAAAGCACTACAGCTTCTGCCTGGCTCTCTTCCTCCCGGTATTTGCCTTTGGACTTTTGGCACTTGAAGCAACTCTGTCTCTCTTCTCCATCACATCTTGGCTTTCCTGCCCTCTTGTATAGTGACCTCATTTTTCTCCTCTTGAAAATGGGTCTTCTGTGTGGCACTGTAGTCAAATAAATAATCACTTAAACAGATAATTATAGATATGATAACTGCCGACATGGATATCCGCTGCTTTTTTTGGTTCAATATCTTATGCCACCTTCTTCCACCCAAACCTCCCCACTTTCTTTGGGGAGCTGTCCCTTCTCCCTACTGTGTGCTTTCTGCTAGGCCTGCTGGTAATATCTTGCATCCTTACATCCATGGTCCCAAGGCTTGTCATGTGACCCATGTTGGCCAATCATAGTGGATCATCCCTCCAGCTGCACTGATTGGCTAAGGGATGGGCACAAGCTGCAAAAAGAGCCAGGTGGAGTTCCTTTCTGGAAATGTCTGTGGGCAAAAGGAAATAGGAAGGATGTAAATATTGATGGAGCTGTCTGCATGCCTGCATACCCTCTCGATTCCGGGCATGTGGAGAAGAACCATTTTTTTAAGAAGAAAAAAAGGGGGGGTCAACACATAAGAAAACAGCAAAACCTACTTGCACAGGAGGGAGAGAGAGAGAGTTCAAGGGCTAGAAGTCTGTGGGTAGCCCCATCTCAGGACTTAGCTATCACATGAGCTAATTGTCCTGGTTTACTTTGGGTTTCTATTATTCACAAAATGAAAAGACTTCTGACCCAAGCAGGAAATACATAAAGAATTATGAGAGAGTGTAAGAGGGAGAACTGATGTCAATGGGGGTAGAGAAGTCTCCCATGAGGAAGCAAATCCTGGCTGAAATGAGCAAGATGACTTCATCCAGACCAAGGGTAGTGTCACGGCCACAACAATACCTCCCATCCCGTATATTTGTCTCATAATGTGACCTTGATACTCCTCCCGCTGAATGTGGGGACCACATCTCTTTGAAGCTGGTGAACCTTTGTGACTCCTTTGACCAAAGAGCGTTGAATGACTGATACTATGTGAACACTGAAGCTAGTTCTTAAAAGTGCCATGCACATCTTCCTTAGTCTCTTCAAAGGAGTGAGCCACCATACTGTGAGGAAACCCAGAAGCCCACAGGGAGATGCCTCATGCTGATATTCTTGCCAACATCCCAGTTGAGGTCCCAACCAGCAGCCATTATTAACTGCCAGATGTGGGAGTCAAAACACCCTCAGATGATTTCAGTCCCTAGTCATTGGATCACCCCCTGTTGTCAGATCTTCTGGCTGAGACACCAGACATCGTGGGCAGAGGTTGTTCCCACTATGCCCTTTCCAAATTCCTGACCCACAGAATGAGAGCATGAACAAAATGGCTATTTTATGCCACTAAGTCTTGGTGTGGTTTGTTATGCCACAGTAAGAATTGACAACTATTTTTTGAGCTTCTATTTTATTTTTATTTTTTATTTTTATTTTATGTTTTTTTGTCTTTCGTTATTTTATTTTTATTTTTTATAACACTGGATTTTATTTCAATTATAGGTGTACAAAAATCATCACGAGTCAATTTGATAGATTTTGTGTCCCAAACCCACAGTGCATCCCCCCACCCCCCAGATTGTCTTATTTGAAAAACCAAGGTTTTCCAAAGTCTGTGAGTCATTGTCTATTCTGCAAAGAAGTTCATTGTGTCTTTTTAGTTCCCACATGCAAGCGGTTGCATTGGGTGTTACTGTCTAATTGTCTGACTGGTTTCACTTCGCATGATAATATCTAGGTCCATCCATGTTGCTATAAATGTTGTTATTTCATTCCTTTTAATGGCTGAGTAATATTCCATTGTGTGTATGTACCATATCTTCCCTATCCACTCCTCTGTCGATGGGCATTTAGGTTGTTTCCATGACCTGGCTATTGCATAGAGTGCTGCAATAAACACTGGAGTACATGTGGTTTTTCAAGTCATGGTTTCCTCTGTGTCTTTTGTTATTTTAGGGCCACACCCTCAGCATATGGAGGTTCCCAGGCTAGGTAGGGGTCTAACGGAGCTGTATCTGCCGGCCTGCTCCACCACCACAGCAACGCCAGATCCGAGCCTTGCCTGCAACCTACACCACAGCTCACAGCAACACCGGATCCTTAACCCACTGAGCGAGGCCAGGAATCAAACCTGCAACCTCGTGGTTCCTAGTTGGATTCGTTTCTGCTGCGCCACAATGGGAACTCATTTTTTATTATAGTTGATTGACAATGTTCTGTCAATTTCTGCTGTACAGCAAAGTGACCCACCAATCTCTCTCTCTCTCTCTCTCTCTCTCTCACACACACACACACACACAGTTTTTGTCATATTATCTTCCGTCATATTCTATCACAAGTGATTGGATAGAGTTCCCTGTGCTGTACAGTAGGACCTCAGTGCTTACCCACTCCAAATGTAGTAGTTTGCATCAATTAACCCCAAACTCCCCGTCCATCCCACTCCGTCCTCCTTCCCACCTGCAACCACAAGTCTGCTCTCCATGGACAATTATTATTAATTGTCCTTTGGTGTTACATATCCCAAAAGATAAACTGTTGAATAATACCACGCCACAAAAAGCAGAAAGATTACAGTTGATTTTTGTTTTAAAAGGTATTTCCCTCTTTTTCCCATTCTACTTTGTGCCCTTTGTTACCTTACGTAAATCATCCACCCTCTCTGTGCCCAGGATCCTAATGTGTGAATGAAGACTAATACTTGATTTTAGGCCAGAAGGGACCATAGAGGTACGAGGTAGGAGCTTGCTTTGGGTGAAACTTACTCTCTTGACCCTTAGCACTGACAGCTCAGGAAGGAGCAGCGCCCCCCTTCACCATCACATTGTCCCCCAGAATCAGGGTTGCAGTAAGAGGCTAGAGCAGTCTCCAATGTAGACACTCAACAACTGTCCCAGCTTCTACGGGAACATTGTACAGGTGGGTGAAGGTAAGATACAGCTGTTAACTCCACCCCCTTCAGCTAGCTTGTTGCAGGGGACGAGACCTCATCTATTCCTTCTTCTTGGGCTTGTCTGTACTGCTCTTTGCTTCCCTTACCAGACCTCTCTCCTCCAGGCTTGATCCGGCACCCCAGAAAATGTGGCCAGCCTTGCTTTTGCCCTAAGGACTCCCCAGACTTCGGCTCAGCTCCCAAGGAGAGGGGGCAGAGGACTGGGGCAGAGGTCAAGGGGAGTTTGCATGACTCTGCTTGGGGGTCTTGGGGTTTCTATCTCTGTGCCATGCCTGGCTCTCTTCCTCTCACCCACTGCCCTGTGTCCAGCCAGCCTGTCCCTCTTCTCCCTGCCTGTCTTGTGTCTCCTGCCCCTGATTCTTCTGCAGATTCCTGTCCTGAACCTCCTTGGTGGGAGTGGCCATGGATGATGATTACCTAGAGCTGGACTGTGAAAACTAACTCAGTGCTTCACTTATGAGCCATTAAGAAGCGCTGCTCTGCGCCTATGACCTGTGAGCTTAAATCCCTCCAGGGTTACTCTCAGGATCCCTCCCAGAGGCCACAAGGTCTTGGGTGGGGGGTTGTCCTTCCTGCTCCTTTACCCTCATCTTGTGCCCTGAGCCTCCACGCTGGTAGGATTCCAGCTGTCCTGCCCACCTTTCTGTTCCTTGAATACCATGCACCCTCAGACACTAGACCTTTGCTCCTGCTGTTCCTTCTGCCTGCGTTGCTTCTTCCTCCTTGAGTTCACTCTTACACCTTCTCCGGATCTCAGTGCACGTATCATTCCTGCAGGGAAGGCCCTGGACCCCCCAGTTGCAGGTGCTCAGAGCGCTGCATCCCTCCCCTCCTGTGAAGTTTACACTGACGCCCTGAGCATGGCATTGATGTCTGTTTGCACCATGAGGTTTGAAGCTTCTCGGGAGCAGGAAACTTACCTGATCTTCCCCTCGTCTCTCCAGTAGATATAGCGCAGTCCCGGTGTATCAAAGATACTCAATACATTTTTGTGGATACATGCATGAGTGAACAATGTATAACTTTTTCTGGTGCTTGATCTTCCCTTAAGGTTTTTGTAAGCGTCGGAACTCTTCCAGAAAAGAGAACAAAATGGAGCTGTTAGGTGGGGTCAGGGCATGTGGCTTTCTTCCTGCTGTACTTTGCTTATCTTTTTTTTTTTTTTTTTTTGCTTTTTAGGGACGCACCTGCGGCATATGGAGGTTCCCAGGCTAGGGGTCGAATTGGAGCTACAGCTGCCAGCCTATACCACATACACAGCAATGCCAGATCCAAGCTGTGTCTGCAACCTACACCACAGTTCGCAGCAATGCTGGATTGTTAACCCACTGAGTGAGGCCAGGGATCGAACCCACAACCTCATGGTTCCTAGTCGCATTCGTTAACTGCTGCACCACGATGGAAACCCCTACTTTGCTTATTTTCGTCTCACACGAACCTGCAAAACTGGGGAGAAGTTCAGGGCCAGATAGCCTGTTTGTTTGTTTTTTTTAATTTATTGAAATATAGTTGATTTACAATGTTGTGTTAGCTGGGCTTTCTACTGCCCAAGCATTTCTTTGCACTTTGACTTGGCTTCTTACTGTTTGGGTGCTTTGGGGCAAAGGGCCGATCTCTATTTCTTATCTGTAAAATGGGACAATAATAGTCTTACCTTGGAAGGTCGTTATGAGACCTGAGTGTTAATACATGCACAGCACGGAGAACTGAGTTGGGCCCACAGTAAGGACTCTGAGTTTGTTATTGTTATCATTACGAGTCGTAGTATCAGTAGGAAATGCACTTTGCCTCAGCCTACTGCCCCGTCCGGGTGCTGGCACTGGTCTTGTCCCACTCATTACAAATGGCTGCCTGGTGTTCCCTCATCCGGCTCCTCTGGATTTCAGGACTTCCTACACAGGAGCCTCGCCCTGGACAGTGACGGTGACCCGTGGACAATGCATCATGCCTGTCAGGGTCCTATTGCTTCAGCGTCTAGGGAGGCAAAGTCCTGCTGGGAGAGAGGACTTCATCTAAAGATGGATGGCCTTCCACTCCTTGACAGCACTCCAACTGAGAGATCAGGGGTCCCGCTGTGGGGGGAAAGAGGGGCTGTGTGTTAAGTGGCCGCTGGACCCAGCGTTGGGGGGGGGTGAAGGGGGCACTGAGGCTTGGTTCATTTGGTATCAATAATACCCAGCCTTGCAGACTGACAGGCCCCCCTTCCTCGGAGAGGTAACTGCTCAGCTGCCCAAGCATTTTTCTTTACTTTTAAAAAACTTTATTGAAGTATAGTTGATTTACAATGTTGTGTTAATTTCTGCTATCCAGCAAAGGGACTCATATATATATATATATATATATATATATACACACACACACACACACACACACACATATATATATACACACACACACACATATATATACACACATACATACACATATATATACACACATACACTCAGATATAATATATATACTATTTTTCATATTCTTGTCTATCATGGTTTGTCACAGGCTATTGAATACAGTTCTCTGTGCTGTACAGTAGGACCTTGTTGTTTATCCATTCTTTATGTAATAGTTTGCCTCTGCTAACCCCAACCTCCCAATCCTTCCCCTCGCCCCCCCTCCCCTTGGCAACCACAAGTCTGTTTTCTGTGTCTGTGAGTCTGTTTCTGTTTCGTAGATGAGTTCATTTGTGTCATATTTTAGATTCCACATATAAGTAATATCATATGATATTGCCCCCAGGCATTTCTTTGCACACTGATGAAGCCCCGGGTTTACAGGCGGGTTTAGTTGCCTCGAGAACGATTCCTTGCTTTGCCATTGCCTGGACCCGCTGTAGCAGAAAGCAGCCATAGTCCATATGTAAATGAGAGGATGTGTTCCGATAAAGCTCCGATAAAACTCTGTTGACAAAAGTAGCCAGCAGAGGAATTTGGCCCATAGTAGTACCAGGCATGAGGTTCCAAACACATAGTAGGTGCTCAATAATGTTTCCTCTTTCTTTCTTTCTTTCTTTTTCTATAATGATTTTTATTTTTCCGTTATAGCTGGTTTACAGTGCTCTGTCAATTTCCTTATAGTCATGTTTTAAATACTAGCAGAGCTCTTTTAAATAGAGTATCATCCAAGAGCATTTTTACTCTCTGTAAGAACCGGCAGCATAATTTGCAGGGCCTGGTGTAAAATGAAAATGGAGGGGTCCTTTGTTAAAAAAAAAAAAAAACTAGCCCAATTATGGTAAGTGAAATAAGTCAGACAGAGAAAGACAAATACTGTTTGACATCACTTACATATAGAGTCTAAAAAATACAACAAACTCTTGAATAGAACAGAAAAAGAAGCAGACTCAGAGATATAGAGAACAAACCAGTGGGGAGTGGGAAGGAGGAGGGGCAACATGGGGTGGGGGAGTAAAAGTACATAGCTTAGGAATAAGCTATGGGGACATTTTGAACCACACAAGGAATATAGCAAATATTTTATAATAACTATAAGCAGGGTATAACCTTTAAAAAGTGAGTCACTATATTGTACACCTGTATCATGTATAATATTGTGTATCAGCTACGCTTCAATTGAAAAAACACAAAAGACCAGATATTGCAAATGCTACATGCAAATGTAGAACTAGAAATGGTGTGGGGTGTGAATATTATGCCTGTTTCTTCTGCTCATTATCACATCAGATACCACTTACAAAACACACAAAGTTATTCGAATTTGAAGGTGGTGACAGGAGCACGTTAAATCAAGTTAAGGACCCTTCAGGGTGTGGGCGCTGTGAGCCTGGCACCGACTGTCCCTGCGTGAAGCCAGCCCTGACTCTGTAACACAGCCGAGGTACAAACCTTCAGAATAGACTGGCGAGGGGAAGCTTTGCGCTGGCTTTTTCTGCTTTCTTACTTCCCTGGAAACCAACCTCGGGCTGCAGAGGTATGGGAGCAGGTATGGTCTTTAACCTCAGTTCCTGACAAACGTTGTACCCAACACCTACAGTCATTTTAACCCTCCTGAGCTCCTCATGAGTTCCAGTTACTGTCCCCAATTTACAGAGGTGGAGAGTGAGGCAGAAGGAGGGGACAGGACTTGCCCCAAAGCAAGCAGTTACTAAGAGTTCAAGTTGAAATCTGAACCCTTGTCTCTTTGGTCCCAACCTCTGGGCAGCTCCCGTCAGCTCCCTGAGCACAGCCCTGCACACCCGTCCAGTCCTCACCTCCTCACCAGCCCGTCTCCAGCCCAGCTCGGAACTTTTCAAAGACTATGAGCTTGAGCAAGCAGTGCCTTCAGCCGGTTCCCAAAATAAACGGATGCCCGTGGATACAGCTGTGATTGACACAACATATCGGCTGGTTTCATTGTTAATTAATGCAGAGAGGAATCATTAAATCAGATCAAATTCATTTTAGAAAGGTTCCGCTCTGCTTTGCTCTACTCTCCTTCCCACTGTGAGGGCTGCCCGGATGGCCGGGGGCTGGGGGCGGGGAGAGGAAAGGGAACAGATCCCGCGATTTAATTTTTCAAGTAACACTGTTCAAATAAAAATACATTTGTTCGAATGAGATTGCCCTGAAACAGCGTTTGCATTGATGGCTCTGGGAGTAATTCTATTAAGCCGGAGCAGATTTTTCATCGAGAGGCAGGAAAAGAGGGTGAGAGAGCCAGCGAGGGAAAGAAGGCCTGAAAGCTGAGTGTAGCCTCATGGAGCTGCAAAAATCAAGTATTTTAACCCATTTTTATCTCGGGCTTCTCCCCTAAAGTTGTTCCCCATCCTCTCACCTGCTGTGGGAGTCAGAGGGTGCCACCTTCCCTCAGACATGGCTGGTCTCTGGGGTTCGGCCAGGCAGGCGGCCACGGCTGGGTGTACCCGGCTGTGTCAGGTAGGCTGAACATCAGTGTCCATGGGAATTTTTCTCTCCACTGCTCCTAGAGAGAAAGGCAGCTCAAGGAAGCACTTTGTGTGTGTGCATTTTCAGTACACACACACATATATATGCATACATACACACCTGCATGTTATAGCATACAGGCTCATAGATACATACACATAAACATATGCATATGCATATATGTATCACCTTTGGATGAGACTGTGTGTATATATACACCATCTGCAACATGCATACACATTTACATATGCATGCAAGACACATACACATACACATTTATGTGTATCCATGTATCTATAAATAGATAAAAATCTTTGGATGAGAATATCTTTATATGTGCACCCCACACCCACACATATATGTATACATACAACATAAGATACACATAATACATGTAGGTATACACACTTGCATATACACATAAATAATTATCTTTGGTTGGGATTATGTTCATATGCATAACATATATATGCAATATACATACACATGTGCTCATGTGTATAATATAAACACCTTTAGAAGAGGCTGTATGTACACACACATACATACATATCTTCACATGTACATTTACTAGGGTCCAAAGTAGGCAATGAGTCTGCAAAATAAATTTGTGTGCCATCCGTGGAGTGTTTGCCACATACCAGCCACTGTGCCAAGCGTCACACAAACCTGAGCTCACTAGCTCCTTGTATGAAACTGTCAGGTGTGTACCTGTAAAGATTTTTTTTTTAATTTTTAAAAGTTTTATTTAAGCATATGGTTGATTTACACGGTCGTGATAATTTCTGCTGTACAACAAAGTGATTCGGTTATCCGTGGGCACACATCCATTCTTTTTCAGATTCTTTGCCCCCATAGATGATCACAGAATATTGCGTAGAGTCCCCTGTGCTCTACAGGAGGTCCCGTTGGCCAGTCGCTCCATAGATCTCCAGGTGCGTGTGCCGTTTCCAACATGTAAAGTATTATTATCTAGATTTTATGGAAGAGCAAACTGAGAATCTCACAGGGGAGGTGATTTCCCCAAAGCTGCAACTCATAAGTGACAGACTAAACTCAGGCTCTCTACTGTGTGTTTCTGAGTCCATTGACAAATCCCCAGGAGATCTTCGATGAAATCAGGATTTGCCCATTTTCTCAGCTTTCCCATCAGTAGGAGGAAGGATTTCTGCCTTGTCTCTAAATTAGGAAGCTGAGGCGGGGCTCAGGTAGGGACCCAGGACAATGTTATAATTTCTCCCCTGGCGAAGGGTAGTGCCCTTTCTCTCTGCTCCATATTAATTTCCCAGTTCCCATAACAAGTGGCCACAAACAAGGTGGCTTAAAAAAACAAAAAAATTAGTCTTCCGCCTTTCTGTGGGGCTGAAGTCTGAAATTAAGGCATCAGCAGAGTCACACTCCCTTTTAAAGTCTCTTTGCCTGTCTCTTCTGGCTTTTGGTGGCCCTGGATATTCCTTGACTAGTGGCTGCATAGCTTCAACCTGTGCCCCTGTCTTCACATGGGCTTCTTCCCTCTGCATCTTCTCCCCTTCCCTTCCCTTTGAAGGATACTTGTTATTGGATTTAGGGTCCACCCGAATAACCCAGGATGATCTCATCTTGAGAACCTCAACTCAATTACATCTGCAGAGACCTTTGCTTCTAAATAAGGTCACATCCGCATCTTTGGAGGGGTTGCCATCCAGCCCTCTAGACTCACAGAGAATCTTTTATGCTCTTTCGTTTTCTTAATCCTTCTTTCCCGTCATGTTTACCACCTTCTAACAAACTGTATGTTTTATCTCTTCATTTTTCTTATTGAACGTCTGTCTCTCCCTTTTAAAATATAAGCTCCTGGAGGACCAGGAAGTTGGTCTTTTTTGCTCACCGTGCATCTCAAGAGCTTATAACAGTGCCAGAGCCCAGTAGACCCTTAAAACATATCAGTTGCCCTTTATTATTATCACCTCTTTATGCATCTGTCTCCCCGACTGTGTTAGAGGAGGAGGGCAAAGTCAGGGCCTCTGTCTTCTTCCTTATTGTACCTCTCAGATTTGCCTGTTATTTGATCTGCGGGAGGCATCCAATTAACCATGTTAAATAATTGCTATCTTTGTGGAGTTCTAATTATGTATCAGACCTTGTTCTAAGCACCTTATGTGTGGTGCGTCAATTAACCTCACAACAGCATGGTGGGAGGCGTATCCTCAATATGCCCATTTTACAGGTGAAGAAACTGAGGTTTGGAGGGGTAATGTAACCTGCCCAGGTCCAGAGAGAAGGCCATAAGTGTAGATCCTGGATAAGTCTTTATAATACAAAATATAATATCGTTTTAGCACCTTAATAAGTTTTAATTTCTATTCTTTAAAAAACGACGTGCAAGCCCATACGTGTACGCATGCGACCTGAATATACACACAAGCGATCGTCTTTGGATTAGACTGTATACATACACAAGCACACATACACATATAATTATCAGTGCAATATTTGACCAAGGGGAGGGACAAATGGCTCAATCATTTTGTGGTAGATCAATACCCAGCCTGGATCGGCTGATGGAAATCTCCAAGATGAGATCAGTTAAAATAGGAAGTCAACCCCTGTCTCTTTGTGGACCATCTGGCGCATGTGCACTTTTATTTGCAAATATGTCACCACCGTTTTTTCCATTCTTATCCGATAAGGGCTTTTCTCCAGTTGCCCACCTAGTGGGTGTGCTCTGGCACTGCAACATCCAGGGTAAGTAGGAACTGAGACCCTTGATGCCATGAGTGATATTTGGTGTTTGCAGCTTCTTTGGGATATGTCAAAAAATGATACTGAAAGGGGACCACACAGAACGGTGGAAAAGATGGGGATGAAATGACCTTTATGAGGGCAAGAGAAACGATCCCATTTGTAAGACACCAATAGCAGCCTTCAAGGTTAAGACTATGTTGGAATTCTCTTTACTGTTTGGTTTGGAGACAGCTGTTCAGTGTCATGTCCCATGTACTTCCTTAAAGACAGATACAAGGGAGGTTTAGGAATAAGAGATGCCAGGGAGAATAAGGGAAGATGGTGAATCTTCATGAAGCCTCTTCCGTGTGCCAGCCTGGTGGAGAGCTAAGCAATCATTTAATATCATACACTCTGATGTTTTTTTAGCCTTGCCTGCACAGTAAGAACCACCCAAGGAGATGTTTAAAAGACATAGGATGCCCAACACACAACCCCAGAGACTCTGGATCAATTAGCCTTGGCTAAGCCCCAACAAAGGTGTATTTCCAAAGCACCCAAGACGATTCTAATATGAGACTGGAGCTAGGACTCAGTTGGCTGAATCTTGGCAACAGCTCTCCAAGGGCGACGCTGTTTGCACCTGCATTTTAGAGATGATGAAACCAAGGCTCAGAATGGCTGAGAAACTAAGCCAAGGCCACACAGCTAGCATGTGACAATCTGGGATCCGTGCCTGGGAGTGTCTGTCTCCGAATTCAATGCTCTTTCTACTGCCAAGGTGGCCAGGGGGAGCTGGCCCTCTGGACAACTTCAATCTCACTCCCGCCAACCCTCAGTCACGTAGACCTGGTAATGATCAATGCCATTAGAGTCCAAGTGGAGTCTGTCCAAACACTCCTCCCCAGAGGAGTGAGCTTTGGGGATTCTACTTTGCACAACTCGGATTGGACTCCTGGACATTGAAGTAATGATGGAGGTGGGCTGGATCAAGAGCAGGAGATGAACTCAGTGTCTGGAATTTATCCTTGTCTCTTTTCTGATCCCAGCAATATCCTTTTCCCATATCCTCTTGAACTCTACTTCCAAGAAAAAAGGAAGTATGGAGGTTCCTACAAGGTGTCTCAGGCTCCCAAGGGGGAAAAGGGCCACTAGTTTTCCTGTCTCTTTATTGTCTTAATTAGGTGTTTGGTGACCTGACTGTCTCTTTGATACACATCCAGCTTTAGTCTGTGAAATATGGGGAATGTCAGACTTTTGAACAAGGGTCAGCCACACTGTCAATACTGCCGTCCATCAGGCTTATCCAGGCTGGGTGCTGACCTGCAATGAGATGATTGAGCCATCTGTCCTCCCCCCTGGCCAAAGTGTCGGTGGCGTGTGGATCTCAGCTGCTGGCTGGAGGTGAGGTGACAGTGTCGAGGCCATTGGGCGGCTGACTTCAAACCAGAGGCCCAGGGCAGCAAACAACAGGGAGAAACAGAGAAAGTGCAGTCCAAGGTAAACTTCAGCAAAGCCAGAGAAAGATGGAAGATTAACAAGTCAGGACAAGAGGAGGATCTCTGGGACACCCAGTGTGTGGTAGGCACTAGGGTCAACCCTGTCTGCAAGATTGGCTTATGGGAGCACAGAAATTTCCCTCGAGTCATTTCAGTGGTTTGCAACACAAACAGAAAAACAAAAAACATAGGGTTTGAGACACTAAGACATCAGTATATTCTGATACTGTGACATGGTTAAAATATACATCAAAATGGTTCGTGGATGAATTAATAAAGGTAAATGCATGAAACAAAGGAGGTGATTTAGTCATTTCCCAAGTATTAATTGAGCATCTATTATGCACCATAGGTTATTCAAGTTGCTGGCAATAGTACAGTAAACAAGCAAACACCTCCCTCTCTCCCCTCCCCCCGCAAATTCTTGCTCTTATGGACTTTCAAGGTAATGAAACAGATTTTAAAAGAGTAGCAATTAAATTGTTTTGTGTTTTAAAATGTGCAAAAAAGAAACATAAAGTGGGAAGGAAGGCATTAGGGAGTTAGGAAGTGGTATGTAGTTTTAAATGGGGTTATAGAAAAACTGTTTATGAGAAGGTGACATTTGAGTAAAAGTACTGAAAGAGTTGAAAGAGCAAGAAAGTGCACAGATACCTGTGGGAAGGGGCTTCCAGGCAAAGGGAACAGCCAGTGCAAAGGTCCTGAGGTGGGAATGTGTGCGAAATATTTGAGGAATTGCCAGGAGGCTATTGAGAGCAGATTGGACTGAAATGGGGCTGAGGCCAGTTAGAGAAATAATGCAGGCCAGGGTTGGTAGGGCCTGGTGGACTACGGAGCAGACTTTAGCTTCCATTTTAAGTGAGACAGAGAGCTGTGAGAGGGTTTTGGCCAGAGGAGTGACATGATCTGACACAGGTTTCCATAGGATCCCTCTGTCTGCTTTTGGAGAATAGAATGCAGGAGGCAGAGGACGAAGCTGGCAGACCAGTTAGGAGGTTGCTAGGTGGGCTTCGCTAAAGTGAGATGGTTTGAAGGGTATCTATACCTGTATCTATATCTGTATTTATATATCATCTATCTATATTTTGCATGCATTATATATAACAACCATATATGTAAATAGAGTGGGTAGATTAGGTAGATATTGGGTAGATAGACTTTATATATAAAGGGAAGTATTTATATAGTGTAGACTTTATATATATAAGGAGAAGTATTTATATAGTGCTTACTTAGAGATCAATCTATCGATCTATCACTAGACTGATAGATTGATGGATAGATCAATAGATTGATAGGAAAATTGATCTATCTATGCAAAAGAGAGAGGGAGAATCAGCAATTCCAATGTGTGAGGAGATACAATAAGAGAGAAAAAAGAATCTCTGAGGAAGCATTGGGGGCGCAGGAGGAAAGGAAGCAGAGATTGTGTCAGGAACACACAGCAATGAATTTGAACTTGTTGGGTGAGCACAGAGGAGCCATGGAAGGTGTTAGGGCAAGGGAGTATCATGATCAGCGTGATTTCAGAATGATACCTCTGCCTGCCAGGCAGAGGAGATGCTTGTGAGGACCAATGGGATCGCTTGGGCTGTCGTCTAGGTGGGAGGCCTCGATGGCCTGATCCACAGGGTGGTGGCGAGGATGGAAAGAGGTGAACAGATTTGAATTAGGTCAGAATATAAAATCGAGGGGAGATGATAATATGATGGTGGTCTGAAATTGTTCTTGTAGAAATCTATCATGTAGTCATAATTGTGTTCTTTGCCGTAGCAGAACCCACCAGATCCTTCCAACCCTCATCTGGACCCCACTCTCCACTCACACGCGTCTCTTCACCTAAGAAGGCCTTCCTTGTTCCTGTCCCTGACCTCTTTCATGTCCTTCTCCTCCCCATTCTCTTTCAAGACTCAGCTTCTGTTCCTCCTCCAAGAAACCTCACCCCTGACACCGCTGCACTGGTTTCCTCCCCAGTGCGGCTTGCCCTCCTCTGATCTCACTTGCACATGTACTGATTGTTCTCAGGGCTGCCACACAAGGTTGTGCAGGTGGGGCACTGCACAAATGGTCTGGCCAAAGTGGCAGATGGTATCTGAGGTCCATTGCTTTATCCAACCTTGACTTCTCAGGCAGGGTATCTTTTTCTAATTCCAAAAGAACCTGGTATGGGCTAGTCCTGATTGCTCTCTACTGAATTGTGGTTATCCATTTGCTGTCCATATCTTTCATTAGATTTAGTTCATTTCTCCATCCCTAGCACTTAGTACAGTGTCTATGTGTTTCTTGAATAAATAGATGAATGGATGGATATACAGATGGGTGGATAGAAGAAAGGATCTTGTTCTTCACAGCATGGTAAATAAATCAACAAAGGAAAATAATAATTAGTTTATGCCAAATGGTTCATCAGTATCACCCCACCTCTACTCCACGGGAGTATCTTGTGAAGATACCATCATTCCTCCACCAGATATGATGGGATAACAAAACTGTCGTTTATGAAAGCAGAATAGACACGGATACATTAATGGGTGTCACTGTGTGCCAATAAAACTTTATTTACAAGCACACACAGCAAATAGTTTGCCTAACCTGGTCTAGACTGCTGTCTCACCAAGAAATTCTCCCCTAGATTCGCTTCTTCCCAAAGGCTCCCTTTTTCTATGTCCAGTTTGTACTGGCCTATGATGATGATGATAATGATATTAATGGTTATTGGGAACATTTATTGTGTCCTTGCTCTGGGTCAGGCTCTGGCCCAAGCCATTTCCACATTTTATCTCAATTAATTTTCATAACCATCCTACTAGGTCCCAATGCTATCCCACGGCACAGTGAAGGAACTAGGACAAAGAGATAAAACAGCCCAGGGTCACATCATTTTAATTGGCAAAGCAGACTCTCTGACCACGGAAGCTGGGAGATTAACAGCTAGACTGCATATGTCAGTATAATGATGTTAATAGTAAAAGTAGCAAAAGCCACATTTGCAGGGGCTGACTCTGTTCAAGCTGTACAATTTCTCTAAATTTTCTCAGCCACATGCTAATGTTAGCATCTTGTTGTCATAGTTACTCAGCGTCACCCAGCAACAGGCTGGATTTATATGTACTCTCTGCACCATGTCCCATGCAGATGCTCGGAACTTTCTAGAAAATGAACTGTTTGACTCGATGGCCTTACTCGCCCGATGCCACTTTGGGTCCCAGATTTCTCCCTCCCTGAACAGGCTGTGCCTTTGGACTCCACGGGTGCCTTTTATCTTATCGGGCCCTTTCCCCTCACTTTGCTAGCTGTCACGTTTGTTATTCTAGGATAAACTTTCGGCCGATGTAGCACATACTTTGGGGTCAATGCCCTGTGTTATCCCAAGGATAGTTCAAATATTTGTGGCCTTGTCAACCTCCGTCTCACTGGACGTGTGTCGTGGCAGAGCGGGAGGGGAATTTCACTCCTGGAGACCGGCCTGAGCCAGTGCACGGGGGCCCTTCATGGGAGGCCATCAGAAGCAGGTGGTAAATATGCCATTTCTTGGCTCTAAGTTGTAAGAAGGTGGCCATTGAGAAGAAAGAGGGAGGCTAGTGTTGATCGAATATCTCCTCTGTGCCTGGTGCTTTCACACACCTTGCAATATGTGATCTTCACAAATGCACCGAAAAAAGAAAAGGATTTTGGGAGTTCCTGCTGTGGCTCAGCAGGTTACGAACCTGACTAGTATCCATGAGGATGAGAGTCTGATCCCTGGCCTCCCGGGGATCATATTTCTATGATCCCTGGTGGTTAAGGATGTGTTGCCATGAGCTGTAGCGTAGGTTGCAGATGTGGCTCGGGTCTGCCGTTGCCGTGGCTGTGGCTTAGGCCGGCAGCTGCAGCTTCCATTCAACCCCTAGCCTGGGAACTTTACATATGACTTGGGTGCGGCCATCAAAATTAAAAAAAATTAGGAAAAGGATTTCAATGGCCATTTTGTTGACCAGAAAACTGAGGCTTAGAGAGGTGAATGGTTACAATAAGGGTTCTTAATAGTGTGTGTGTGTGTGTGTGTGTGTGTGTGTGTGTGTGTGTGTGTGTGTGTGTGTGTGGTGTGTGTGTGTGTGTGTGTGTGTGTGTGTGTGTGTGTGTGTGTGTGTGTGTGTGTGTGTGTGTGTGTCTGTGTGTGTCTGTGTGTGTTGTGTGTGAGAGAGAGAGACTCACTGGCAGTAAGGTGAGGTCTAGCAACTCCTTCTCAGAATAGCACTTTAAAATCTTTAAAATGAAATACATAGGATTACAAAGGTAACCCACTACAAATAGAAAAAAAAAAAAGCAAGGTACAGTGATATTTGTGCTTCTTTATCAACTCTTGAAATGACAAGTCACAGCAGTGGTTCTAATAATAACCCAGATGGCAGAGGTGCAAAGAGACTAAGGGATACTAAATTCTCTAATGTCCTGTAAGGGGACGTGTCCATATCTGAGATTTCTGTTGGTGACCAATAGACTGCCACATGTCTGTTACCTGAAATCACAATGGATAGAAATACTAAATTTTAGTTTGAGGTTAGTGACGACAAAGATGGGGTCTATTTTCTTCCGACCAAGTCCTAAGAAGCTCTTGATTCTAGCACGTAGCCCTTATGGGGTCTGGGGCCCCAGAGTAAAGACCCTTGTCTGGAGAGTAGTGGTTTTGGGGAAGCTCAGTCGGTTGTACCAGGTTCCAGAGACACACCTGACCTCGGCGAGTTTTTTGCCATGAGCCCGCTGCTCTCCACATTTCATCCTCTGGCTTTGTCCCCATGTGAACCTTTAGCCCTGAACGGGTGGCTGGGAGGGCAGAATGGAGTGCCTGCCTTTGAAGCCTTGAGTTGCCTTTGGTATGCAGATCCCACCAAGGTCCTTCCTGGAGTTGGGCAAACCCCAGCTACCTACTTTCAACCCTCTCTTCGTGAACATTCCCCACACAGTCCAAAGATCTTTCTCACTGTTTCTGTTAGGTGTTTGTTTGTTTGCTTTGAGGGAGGGGTTGTAAATTGGTGGCCCAGTGGGCTAGACATGGACTTTCAGGCAGAACTTTAGAATTTGAAGAAGAGGTCGTTTTTAGGTAGTTCTCATTTCAGGCCAGGTTTAAGAAAGAGAAGGGGCTTATTTAAGGAAAATAGAAATATGATCAAAATGTAGCTGGGAGTTTTCCACTGTGGCTCAGTGAGTTACGAACCTGATTAGTACTTATGAGGATATGGGTGGGATCCCTGGCCTCTCTCAGGGGGTTGAGGATCCAGGGTTGCCATGAGCTGTGGTGTAGGTCACAGATGCGGTTTGGATCCCGCGTTGCTATTGCTGTTGCTGTGGCTGTGGTGTAGGCAGGCCAGGAGCTGCAGCTCCGATTTGACCCCTAGCCTAGGAACTTCATATGCTGCAGGTGTAGCCCTAAAAAGCAAAAAAAAAAAAAAAAAAAAAAGAAAAGAAAAATAGCTGCATAGCGGTTAAGCCATCAGGGCTCTCAGACTTATGCAGGTCTGAATTAAATTCCTTACTGGGTAGGTGACATTGAGGAAGTCACTTAAACTTTCTAAACTTCTCTTTACTGATGGGGAAACTGAGGCAGGCTCAGCAAAGCTAAGTAACTTGATCAAGGCCACATAGCTATAAAACGATGCTGGGATTAAAATCCAGGTCTGACTACAGAGACCATGAGGACGGAGGAAAGAAGGGAGGCAGCTCCTTCAGCACCAGCGACAACAATACCAGCCAACAGTAATCATAACAACCAGAACGAAAGCAAAAGTCCCTTAAGAAGGGTGGACTCCGTGCCAGGTGTGACACTGGGGGATTTGCATGTGTTTTCTTGCATCTTCCCAACAGCACTGCCAGGTAGCGATAATCCCCCACTTTCTACCAATAAGAAGCTGAAGATCAGAGAGGTGAAATGACTCTTGCAAAGTCACAAAGCTGTGGATGGCAGAACTCAGATCTGGCTGACTCAGAGCCCTGTCTTCAAACAGTGTCCAGAAGCCAAGCCCCTGAGGTCTCTCTTGGAGTCAGAGAACTATTATTTCCAAGGCAGAGCTCTATAAACCGCTCCACTGTGAATAGGCTAGCAGTGGCAATCGGTCCCCTGGGATCCAAGTCAGCAGTGGCCACCTGAAGATATGGCATGAGGGAAGGGACCCTGAATTTTGGAACAGGCTGCCAAAGGAGGAGGCCATGGAGGGCCTGCAGTTCCTTGGAAGAAGCAGCTGTTCAGTAACCTCACAGGTTTCCAGGGCTGCCTGGAGCTTCAAGGATGATGAGACTATGGCTTCTGTCCAAGCCGACCTCAAGCCCGAGAGAGGGGATGGCTGTTGCCTGAGACATTCTCTGACAGACAGCCACTAGCATCTCGGAAGCATGACTGTATTTCCAGTATCACCTCCCTGTCTCCCAAACTCTGTAAATGGAGCTCACGGACCTGAGCAAGATGTGCCTGCGGCATCGTGGGACCCAGGCTTTGGGACCGACTGACATTCCACGCAAGGGGACGAATCTTGCTTATTCATTCTACCTCCCTCCCAACCCAGGGCTCACATCTGCAGCCCATCTGGCTGGGCTGAGAAGCCCAGCCCATGATCACGGGAAAGGAAGTCTCTCTGTGGGTATTTCAGGCCTGACCTGGACAGCCTCATTCTCCTCTCAGGCCAAGATCAGTGGAGAAACTCAGCCCAGGGTGCTGCTTGTCAGAGAGGCTGCCGGCCTTGACTTTCAGATTCCTGAGTCATCTCTCCTTGGGCCCATCCTCCCCTTGACTTCCTTGCAGGGGCCTTTGATGAACAGATGAGATAATGGACACGCTTTGAAAAAGATAAAACGCCAAATGAAAGATTGTGCTGGTCACGGTGATGGGTGCGATGGATCGATTAACCCTGGACTTCCTTCCTGTCCAAGGCAAAGACGTACTCCTGATCGCTGCACATCTAGGACTTCTGGCTTGTAAAGTGAGCCCTCCTCCTCCTGCCCCCACCTCTTCTTAAAGAGGGATGCAGTTTACCAGCCATTAGACCATGATACATCCATCAACCAGGGGGATCATGAGAACAGTCGTGAACAAGGGGTACCAGTTTACCCACTTTCCAGATGAGGAGACCGAGGCTCAGAGAATTCAAACGTGCCCAAGATAATCGAGCTACTTGGGACTGACACAGGATTTTGACCCAGGCCTACTCATTCCAAACTCTGATAAAACTCAAGGGGATAGAACACTATGGAAGGTAGTATGAGAAAAATAATATATATATATGTGTGTGTACATATGTATATATGTAAATGACTCTGCATATGTATGTATATATGCAGAAATTGACACAACACTAAATCAACTATACTCTAATAAAAATAAAATTAAAAAAACCACAAGGGGTTTACTTAACATGTCTTCAGCTAGAATGAAATAGAACACACTAAGAGGAGCAAGAAGCATGGGGTTTGGCCAAAAAAAAAAAAAGGTCCCTCCCATCTCCTTCAAATCTGTAGAAAAGATTTTTTCCCTTCACTGCAGCTGGGGCTCTTGGCATGAGTTGTATCAAGTGGTGGTCCCACTGCAGGGAAATGAGAGCTTGCAGGATCGCACAGTTGGAAGGGAACTTAATGGCTATTTACGGCCAGCATCCCCTGCACTGTAGCCATGCCAAAAGCCTCTCCAGCCAGTGCTTAGACACTTGCAGAGGCGAGGAAATTATTCCTGCAGAGTGGCCTAATCTATTCTCACATAGCTCACAGTTAGCTAATACTTTTTCGGGCAAACTGATAGAATCTATTGAAATAGAAAGTGCATTCTTTTTACTTTCCAGAGACACACGGGTAACAATGCACACGTGTATTCTCAGTTACACCGTGATAGCAAAACATTTGAACCAACCTATAGGTCCCCCAGGAAGGGAATGGATGCATAAAATGTCATGTATTCCTTCGATGGAACATT
Organism: Catagonus wagneri; assembly: GCA_004024745.2. Classification (NCBI taxonomy): domain Eukaryota; kingdom Metazoa; phylum Chordata; class Mammalia; order Artiodactyla; family Tayassuidae; genus Catagonus; species Catagonus wagneri. The sequence continues at coordinate 14,659,309 of PVHT021183555.1, forward strand.
ATGTAGTCTTGAAGAAGAGTATACTAAATCTAAACGTATCTCTGTAGATCGATCTCAGAAGCACAATGGTGAATGAAAAGAGCTGGCTGCTGAGGGTTTACTATGGTATACACAGTACAATGTGTGTTTCAAAGAAATCAACACAAGTAAGCTGTACATTTTCTATGGTAAATATGTGTGTGCAAAGGTAAGTGGGAGGGCTACAGAGGTAAATAACAAACTGACAAATACTATGCTATCTCTGGTGGGGAGAGGAGAGAAAAAGTCTCTAAATTTATTTGTAGTATTAAATGATGTTCTTACGGACAATATATTACTATCTAGTTTAGGTAATTAACATTTATTTGAAAGTCTCTGATGATGAGCTCTTATTACATTGTATGGGATGTGCCTTATCTGCTTCATCTGCTTACCTTTTTTACCCCCCAAAATAAGTGCAAGTGGGGTTTGCATTTTTCCTGGACCAAAACCCATCATTCCTAAAACTATTTATCCTCTGCTCATTTTTCAGCTTCTTTAGTGCTCATGTTCTCCCCCTGTACATGTTGCTATTTCTTTTGTCTTCCTCCTTCCTTCCCTCTCCCACTCCCTCTCTCCTTCCCTCTCTGAAATCAAAGATTTTTAAAAAATAGAAGGAAGGAAATAAGATCCACCCATATTCTGACCATCCTGAATTATGAGCATGTTGGCATCTTTTCTAACTATCCCTGTTTTATACTTACACATTTTTAACGATTCAATAATACATGAATTCATAGTTCTTAAGTACAGTTGAAGCATCTCAGTAAAGTTAAATTCCCCTTGTTCACTCCATCTCTACCTCCACACAATACTATAATGAACTCAGAATATATACTCGCACTTAAATATGATTTTACATACTTCTGTATGAAACCTTAAAAACATAAAGGGCCTCTTAGGTATTTTTAATTTCTTAAATGGGATATGAATCACTTCATGACCAGAATTTCCTCTTCATGTCAAGTTTTTCAGAAATTTCCCTGTAGATGCTTACAGCTCAAGTTCATCTACTTTGACCAAAGTCTTAAAACGCGTACGTGCACATTCCCTTTATCCAGTTTCCTGTTGGTAGGCATCTAAGTTGATTTCAATTTCTTCTCTCACAAATAATTATGTAATGGACATACTTACATAGGTCTCCTTGCACACAAGGGTGAGAGTTTCTCCAAGGGTGACACCACCCCCTCCTTGAGAAGCGATGTACACTCTTTTCCCTAATAAACAAGGGTGTCCAGAACTGAATCCAGTCTTCTAAATGTGAGCTCATCAGCATAGCCAATCAATGAAGATTTACTGAAGACTTGTTTTGTGCTGCTGTTCTAGGCACAGAAAACAAACATTTCTCCTTGCCTACTTAGAGTTTATCAACTCTTCTAGGAGACTAACAGTAAGCAAATATTCCAGGCTGTTAAGTAAACATAAGTGTGCAATATTCAGTGATGAAGAATGGGGCGATGGGAGCAATGACAGGGGACCCAGCACAGCTCAGGTTCAGGGAAAGCTTCCTGGAGGAGGTGACACTTAACTGTGTTCCAAAGGATGAGTGAGTGGTGAATGAGATGGTAGATAAACATCTCAGCAGGGGAGACCTAGAAGTAAATATGAATAAATTGACTATGTTCCTACCTCAGGACCTTTGCACCAGCTGTGCTCTCCAGTTGAAATACTTTTCACCCCACTCATCTGTGAGATCTGGAAGCTTTGTGACTCCCCCACATTTGTGATCCGCGTAACCCCGGCTATCTCCTTACAGTGATTAATTAGTCTTATAACATGACCACCCAATATCCCCTCCTTGGTTCCTGCAAGGAAAATAAGGGGGGTGGGGGGTGATGGGGGAAGGCTTCTCTGACTTGGCCGGTAGGCCGGGTCAGGAGAACCCCTGTTAAAACACATGGGGCTCACAGCTTCAAGCATGGACTCTGGAGCCAGACTGCTTGGATTCAAAGCCCAGGTTTTTCACTTTCCAGCTGTGTGACCTCAGGCAAATGAACTTGCATTTCGAGCAGGCTGTAAAATACGGATTAAAAATACTCTCCCACACTCAGAGTTCTAGTGAGGATTTAGCAAAGAAACACATGCAAAGCTCTAAGCACAGGGCCCTAAACATAGTGAGCACTCAAATCAGTGGTGGCAAAAATAATACAGCAATAGTAACAGTGTGTGTTGGCTACTTGAGAGGCCAAGAGAAAGCAGACAGGCTCCCAGGGAATGAGAAGGGAAAATGTCCCGAGCCAGAGTGCCAGACTGTCCCCAGAGACAGGAGGGAGCAGTCATCGAGTGACTGATGGCTTCAAGCCCCAGCCACATTTCCTGGAAGCCTTTAGCCTTGAACCCAAGGCTGTCTCTCCAGCTGAACCGTAGGCGTGGAGCTGAGCGAATACTCCATCATTGATCAGCCCCTGTGGTCCAGATTCTTCCCTGGAGGCCTGGATGTGAGTAAGTGGGAAGTCCCCTGGGGATCTTGTCGGTGGTGCCTGCAGAAGAGACCAGAAGAGAAGGGTGTGTGTGGGATACGTCTCAGCCTTGGTCTGTGGGGCCTCTGCCCTCTGTTGTCACGCACGGACCCTTTATAACTCCTGACAGATGTGGTCAGACAGAGCCGATGTGGTGGGTCCTTGGGACCTTACAATCAATAATAAAAAGTTTTACTGTTATTGTACTTTAAATATGTAGCAGTGTGCTGTACCGATCATTTATTTTATTGCTAAAAACTTCCTGCAACCCTGACACGAGTCCCATTTTAGCCCCATATTCTAGAGTGGGTAAACTGAGACTCAGAGAGTTTTAGTCACTTAAGACCAGTTTTCTGAGCTGCAAACCCAGGCTGTTATCAATTAGGCAGTCGGGACAATCCTCTTTCTTCCACTGCCTTCCACTTAGCAGCTAGGATCTTGGACAAAGAACTTAAGCCTTATGTGCCTTGGTTTCTTGAACTGTCCTGTGACTTGGAGAAAACACGGAGAGTTGTCCCAAGAACTGAAAAGAGTTGGTGGACGTCCAAGGCTTGCGGCAGAACCTGGCTTTGCCACAACAATACAGTTGTGGGTTATTTGAATTATAATGACACTTTTGTCCTTGGTGTTTGTTGGTCATTCACATTTCTCTGTTTTTTTGATGGCCACTCTGTGGACATCCTTCCCCAGATTGTCATTTGAATAAAGAATCTTTTTTGAAAACAGGAGAAACTGTATGTTTCCTTGGAAAGATAAGGGACATTCTGGGCCATAGCCCCACGGCCCCCCAGTTCCAGGGGTGTGAGGTTGGAGTTGATCACTGGCTCAGTCAGCCAGTCTGGACTTGAACTCCCTGCAGCTGTCAAAGACAAGCTGGATCCTCAGGGTGGTGCCTTCAGAGAAAGTCAACACGGTGGCCTCCAAGCTGGGAGACCAGCAGAAAGACTCTGGGAGTGGGGGTGGCTGGGGGTGCGGGTGGAGAGTGAACTGAAAGCTCCCGTGAGTTAAATGAGGTCCCCTTTTGGACCACCCAGAAACACACCAGCCTCATCGCTGAAATCCAAGGCCTTCAAAGAGAAGATCTATCTCCTTTCTGCCCCTGGAGAGACCTGAACTCCCAAGCTGTCTCTTTCTGGGATGACTTCCTGCCTGGGACCTCTCCAAATCTTGTCGCCTTCAACCCTGGTTGCCTAGCTCCCCCTTTCCAGTATCCATTTCCTCCATGCCCCTCCCTGCCCTTGACCCAGCTCTGGATCCTGGCAACATCCTGTTCTTCCCCTGAACTAAACTCCCCCTCCAGCTTCCCAGTGTGATAGGAATCTTAAATAAATGCTTCCTGTCTCTGGTCCACCTTATCTCCCATTCCTCCCCAATGGCTGAGGTTCAAGAACCACAGGCGGCATTGCACTCCCTTCTAATTTTAAATCTGCCCTCCGAGGCTCTCTCCCCTTCCTTCTTAAGGTTCCGGGAAAGGCCAAGGGGGTGTCCGAGGTCCTTGTTGACCGCTGAGTCAGCAGAGGCTGAAGGCATCCTTCTTAAGTTCCCAGGGAGGGAGTCTGGAGCTAGGGATCCCGGCTGAGGCCATTTTTGCAGTGCCTGCCCCAGCGAGAACCGTGTTCTGTGTGGAGCGGTTGCTTACTGTGTCTTTCTTGAATTCGTGAAAGAGTGAAAGAACCCATATGCGTCTGTGAAGTAGGGAACCAGGATGTGTGTGTGTGTGTGTGTGTGCACTTGCGCATGTGCACACACACCGAGTTCTTCTTTGTAGGGTATATCAGTCCACTATATATGCAGTGATTCATCTGTTCACAGAACCTGACTTTCCTTGCAAGTGCCAGACTTTGCCCATTCTGGGTCCTTGGGAGTTTGTGTTCAGGGGATGTCATGTGACCCAGTCAGGGTCCAGCCAATCAGAGTGCTGCTGGCCAGTAACTGATTCTGAGTGAGCACGTAACTTAAGTTGGGACATTCAAACCAAAGGAGGGATTGGAGACTTCTTTGAACTCCTGAGAGTTACGCTCATTCAGGTGTCTGTTGCTAAGAGGACAAGAAGGCAGCCAAGAGCTGCGAGTGGCCATTTTGACATCCTCTTCGGAATGGCACCTACATGAGGGGGAAATAGCTGGCCCAGAGAAAGAACCAGTAAAGATTTGACCGTATTAGAGCCCCTGCGTCCATCTCTCTCTGAAGCCAATTCTCCTGGCATTTTAAATCACTTGAGCCTGCATAATCCCTTTGTTTTTAGTTTTCTGTCACTTGTAACCACACACACACAGACACACACACCCTGTGCACATAGAAACACACAAAGAAGTGGGAGAGGAAAAGGAAGAATCTGTACTGAGATTGTATTGCATGCCAAGATGTCCCTTTAAAACTGCTTTCTGAGCTAAAGGTCATTAGTTCTATTTTGTGGACCCTGATACTGAAGCTCAGAGAGGTTAACCTGCTTATCTAAAGTCACACAGCTAGGAAGTGGCAGAGCTAAGATTTAAATTCAGGGCTGCTTCAAAGCCCTTGCTTTTGACACCCCATTAGAGACTCTCCCTTCTTCCCCTTCTTAATCATGCCATCATTCTGTGAAACTGACAAATCCCCTCTTTTTTTACCTTCTGTGACGTTTTCCACTCTTTTGTCTTCCTCTGCTCTCCTCCTCAGCTTCAGCGTATCTCATGGATTTTACCTTTTATTCAATACAAACTCTTTCTTGACCACACCTTTATATACGTGTGTGTGGGCACATATATGTTTGTAAGTTTCCGTTTCATCCTTATTCCCATACCACCCTTCCCCTGCCTTATAGAGGATCCTCAAGATGTGGAGAATTCCACAAGATAGTTTTTCCTCCCTCAGTTCACCCCAGGCTCTTAACATGCCTCTTTCCTAAGCCTCGGATCCATCAACACCCATATGGGTCTCCTCACATCTGTACCTCAAGGTTGGAATGTGCAGAATGGAGCTTATCACCTCCCCCCAAATCTGCTCTTACCCCTCTTACTTCTCTAGCTCATCCATGCTGTGATCAGCCATCCACTCAGTCAACCTAGAAAAAGCTTGGGTCCTGTTCATCTTCATTGCATTCTGCGCCTGCCCCACCTAATCAATCATCCCATCCTGTGACTTTTACTTCTCACGGAATCCCCAAGCTCATCCTTGGCCTCCATCCCAGAGAGGACACTCATTCATTTGCATTTTGCACGTGCCAGTGAGTGAGCAGGTAAATGACAGCGTGCATACAGCTTTTGGAAACCAGTCCTGGGCTATACTCTGTGTGCCTCTTCTTTATCTAAGTGCGCCTTAGAGACACAACACAGAAAGCCATGTGTTCTTGTTTATGTGGCTGTCTTCTAGTGCTGGTGATATGTCAGAATCAAAACTGTTATAAGCTCATGGATTTTACCTTTTATTCAATACAAACTCTTTCTTGACCATACATTTTTTACATGTGTGTGGGCCTATGTTTGTAAGTTTCCCTTCCATCTTTATTCCCACACCACCTTTCCCCTGCCTTATATAGAATCCTCAAGATGTGGAGAATTCCACAAGATGTTTTCTTTCTCCCCAACCCCAAACTTGCTTCCTTAACTAGGTCATGCTTAGTGTTATTTCCACAGTCCATCACTCATTGGCTACAAGACTAGTTACCTCATTTGAAAGTTGAGCAAACCTAGATATTAACTGCAGAAGACTGTTGGCAGGCTTAAATAAGGGTATGCCTGCAAAGCACTTAGCTTGTACCTGGTACATAGAAGCATCTAGTACATTGTAGCGTTATTGCTCTCATTATTACTATTATTATGAGGAAAAGAGTTTTTTTATTACCACATTCTTTCTGGGTCATGTCCTTAAAATTTCACTTCTTGATAAATTATTACAGACAGCTAAGACAGAGCAGTTCTCTTTTAAGCCAGAGAATGAGCAGCACCTCCTTAATTAGCAGCCACTGGGGACATCAGCGTGTCTGTCCTCTCGCTGTTTATATTAACAGCTTTCATTAATCACACATAAGATAATAGACATCGCCCTCCCACCACACCATGTGTTAAAAAAAACAGTCAAGTTAATTGTGTCTGAATAGACATCCGTACCCTCAGAGAAAATGTTCAGAACAGAAAGTAGTTAAGCATCCTTTTCTTCAGATTCTCTTTTAGTTGAACAGCAGCTCATTGAAAAAAGTTTAAGAGATGGGGAACTAAATTTAATTGTGTTTCCATCACGTGACAGTGACTTAACTGTTGGTAACTAATATGCTTTATACAAATAGCAACAGTCCTCTTTTGCCTGATTTTCATCAGTTGGGAAATTGGGGCTCAGAGAGACTAAGCCCCCTGCTTAAGTTCAAAGAGATGGTCACTCCCCGTATAAAGTGATAGGTGTAGTGGTTAGGTGGTGGTATGTGGGGAGTAAATAAAATAACCCAGGTGAAGGGATTAAAACAAAACTGATCACACAGAACCCATTATGTAAATGATTGTTATGTTGCTTAATGAATTAAAATAATTTGGGGCATTTTCACAGAGTTTTTTTAACAGCTGTATAGTATTCTGGGCCTGGGTCTGCAAATTATGCCGTGCTGGTTCAATCCAGCCCCCCTGCCTGTTTTTGTAAATAAAGTTTTATTGGCACACAGCCACGTCCAGTCATTTACACATTGTCTATGGCTGCTTTGACAATACAGTGGCAGAGTTGAATAGTGACAGTTGCACCAGACAAGCTCTATGTCTCCCAAAGGCTAAAGTATTTATTATCTGGCTCTTTACAAATATCTTTCTGACCTTTCTTCTAAAGGCTAATAGCATCTATTGATATACATTCATATGGAATCTAATTTAATTTCTTTTATTGGAGTATACTTACTTGTTTTTAATATTATAAAAGTTTCAGGTGTGCAATATAGTGATACACACTCTTTAAAGTTTACACTCCATTCATAGTTATTATAAGATATTGGCTATATTTCTTGTGCTGTACAACAAATCTCTGCATCTTATTTATTTTGCTATTACCTCTGTATCCATGTATTTTGTATATTGATGTCAATATATCTGTAGGATAAATTTTTAGGTTTGGGTTGATGATTCAACTAAAAAGTAGGAAGTTTCTGAGAGCAAGGGGTAGAACAGACACTTGACCTCTGTTATTTGGAGAGGGCTAGCTGTGGGTCAGATTCATAGCTTTTGAAGTTCTTCGCTCAGAGTTGCAATGATTCAAATGCAAAATCAGAGTACCTCAGAATCCTTCTGACTACATTTCTATCAAAGTTATGTGCAGTGTTGCAGCAATAGACATTTTTATGTCTGTATTGGGTCAAGTACTGTGCCAGGCAACAGGAGTAAGAAACTCAGGGAATTTAAACGTTAGTGCAGTTAGTTTCGAACGTGTTTAAGTCTTGAAGTTATTTGAAAACTCATAAAAGTTATGAAGTACCTATTCCTTAAGTTGTACATTTATGTAAACTTGTGCCAAAAGTTTCAGGGGATTGACACTTCCCTTTCACTGACTTTTTTAAGCTCATGGGTTAAGAATCCCTTGTCCACAGGGGAGAAAGACAAATATCATATGATATTGCTTATACATGAAATCTAAAAAAAAGTGATACAAATTAACTTATTTTACACAAAAGAAATAGACTCGCAGACATAGAAAACAAACTTATGGTAACCAAGTAGGGAAGGGGCGAGGGATAAATTAGGGATTTGGAGTTACTGGATACACACCACTATACATAAAATTAGATAACCAACAGGAAGCAACTGTATAGCACGCGGAACTATACTCAATATTTTGTAATAACTTACAAGGGAAAAGAATCTGGAAAAGCTACACACACACACACACACACACAAACTGAATCACTTTGCTATATCTCTAAGCGATACTTCAATAAAAAAATTCTCTAAGCTATACTTCAATAAAAAATTCTCTAAGCTATACTTCAATAAAAAAAATTCTTTGTCTATAGGCAGAGACCTACCCATAAAGAATTACATAGTATAAAGTATCCTAAATGATGTATTTGAGATACATGCAAACTAGAATGTGTGTATGTGGAGTGAGATTGTCAGCATTACTTTGTAGCAAAACATGAAGTTGGGAAGGTCAAGGAAGGGCTCTCATAGGAATTGGGACTTGAAGGATGTGTAGGAGTTCTCTGGATTGTCTAGAATGAGGGGAGACAATTTTGTCAAGGAAAAATCAATTAGAATAAGAGCCTAATGTTGATGCCCAGAAGTCTGGACTATTTCTAGTTTGTCAACTGACTCCGGAAAACAAGGGCAAATGTCTTAACTTCAGTGCCTCCTCCCATCTTTCCATCACACCCCACCCCCCATGGCCACATCAAATGAAGACCAGAACAGCACTCACTGACTTTTTAAAGTTGTCTGAAATCCACAGATAAAAGTTTCCCTGTTAATAAAATATCATCATGAATGCCGAAAAAAAGAGCCGATTCTCTGGCTTCATATTTCATGACTAAAGTTTTGCTTTTGTCCCCGCCCCCAATAGCCCGCCTGATGACAGCTACAGTAGCAATTGGGATTTCTTTTCCTTTTTTTCTTTTCTTTAATTGAGTTAGGAAAAATGTTAAGAAAGCTTCTTGGTCATTCCACCTCTTTGAAGCACATATGCATTTTCTTGTGTGTGTGTGTGTGTGTGTGTGTGTGTGTGTGTGTGTGCATGTGTGCATTGTTTTTTCCCTGTAAACTAGATTGCCCTAGGCCATTGAATTTGGGAACATAAAGAAATTGAGAGCTTGCTCAAAACGTGTGACTCAAAGGTTACTGGTAAAGAGTTTGGACTGATGCTTGGGTTCAAAGCCTGTCTCACCCACTGTGTTAGTTTCCTAGGACTTTTATAACGAAGTACCACAAACAGGGCTGCTTAAGACAACAGACATTCTCTTGCAGTTCTAGAGTGCAAAAGGATGAAATCAAGGAGTTGGCAAGGGTTAGTTCCTTCTGGAAGTTCTGTGAGAGGCTCTCATCCATGCCTCCTGTTAGCTTCTGGTGGTTGGCAGTAATCCTTGGCATTCCTTGGTCTGTAGACACATCACACCAATGTCTTCTTCCATTTGTATTCCCTTCTGTGTGTCTGTGCCTCAAATCAACCTCTGCTTTTCTCTTTGTAATGACACAGTGGTTGGATTTTTGGATCCCACTACATCCAGAGTAATCTCATCTTGAGGTTCTTTTTTTATTATTAAAGTATAGTTTATTTACAGTGTTGTGTCAATTTCTGCTGTATGGCATCGTGACCAAGATGCTTGGTCACTTTTTCTCATACTATTTTCCATCAAATTCTACCCCAAGAGACTGGTTATAGTTTCCTGTGCTGTACAGTAGGACTTCATTTCCAGACAAGGAAAATTGTAAGGCTCACTCTTAAGGTCACTTGCAAGCACTGGGGTAAGGAACATACCCAAGGATGCTCAGGTTACAGTGCGGTTAGTATACACTTGCAAAAATCTTTATTTCCAAATAAGGCCACACTCACTGGCTCAGGGTGGTCATGTCTTTTGGGGGCTCCCATTCACTCACTACAACCTGAGCGACCTTGGGTATGTTCCTTAGCCAGTGCTTACACTGAGGGGCCTTACAAGTGAGTCTTACAAGTGACCTCATCTGGGATTCTTGGATGCTAGTAGAATCTCAATTCATAGAATAAGATAATGCACATAACACCCTCTGCACCAGGCCTAGCACACGCAGTGCACACATGCAGAAGGGTGGTGCTGTTATCTGTAGTAGCAAGAATGATATCAATGTTGCTATCTCTCAGCCAGGAGCTCTGACATACAGAGGGTGGGGCAGTGCAATCTCAAACATCTGGATAGCAAGACGCTGGTGCTTTCCAATTCCGGCTGTTTGGCATCCTGTAGACTCCAGAAGCAGATGACAGAATGTCAAGATGATTGACTACCCTTTTTCCTTTTCCACAGACACTGGCAGTTTGACTGAGCCTAAATGTCATGGACATTTGCCACTGGAGACACACACAGTTCTTTTCCCAAAGTCAGTGGCCAATGGCTCTCATAGACCATGGGATTTGGTGGCTGTTGCAGGATGGTGTCAGATACATACACAGTCTAGGGGCCCATCAAGGTCTGTTACTCAGGTTGAATGGCTGGAAGTGTCATGAACTTAGGAGGTCACACAGTACAATGGGTTTGAATCTTAGCAAACCCATTGGGATCTGCATGACACTGAGCAAATCATCTGACCCCTTTAAGCCTCACATTCCTCATTCTTCAACTGGAACCAACTCTGCTTCTCCCAAGGTGATTCTGATGATTAACTAAAATCACATATATAACTTATAGACACTGCTAGATCTCAATACTATTTGCCATTGTATTGCTATCATTACTCATGATAAAAAAAAATGTACACTGGTTCAGATAACTTAAATGGAAGGACAGTTGATTTAATATCACCCCAATAGTGGGGTGTTTTTTTCTTGGTAAGTGAATTGACAACCCCATCACTTGTTATTGAAAAATACAGGTTGTAATTGTAATTCCTTCTTTTCCCAGCTATGTGCCTTCAAGTCTTTGGAGCCTCAGTTATTGCCTCTATAGAAAAATGATGTTCTTTTTATGAAACAGAGATATACTTGGGACTTGAAAAAAAGCCGGTGTGCTTATTTGTTCAGTCAACAATTATTTACTAAGTCCTAACAATGTTCTAGACTATTGCTGGATATGGGAGACTGAACAAGACAAAATTTGTTCCTGCTCTCAGGGAGCTTAGAGTTGAGAAGGAGAGTGTATTGTAAGCAATCATGAAATGAACACACGTAACAGTTTCTTCTTCTCCTTTGTTATTACCATGTCTTTCCCCCTCATAGCTGAATAATGTCGGAGGAATAAGCTTAACAAAGCTTACCCAAACTTGGCCTGATTTTGGGAAGTCAGTCCTTGTGTCCCACTGGACAGAGTGTGTAATAGCCCAGTGCTTTCTTCTGCATCCTAGTCCTCCTAGCCTATCATTTTTCATCCAATAGCAGCATTTGTGGTCCCAGGGTCATTTTAAAGATGACATAAAACAGTTTTTGAACCCAGAGCTTTTGCATTGTAGGAATCTGGGCTTCTAGGTTTCAAAAACCTAATCGCTCTGAAATGTACACTTAAAAATGTTTAAAAAGGTTAAATGTTGCATGTCTCAGCATTTCATTCCTTTTTATGGCTGAATAATATTCTATAGTGTGTATGTATCACATTTTCTTTACCAATTTATTTGTTGATGGAAACTTAGGTTGTCACTACCTTTTTTTTTGTTGTTTTCTTTTTTTTTTTTTGTCTTTTTAGGGCCACATCTGCAACGTATAGAGGTTCCCAGGCTAGGGATCTAATCGGAGCTGCAGCCACTGGCCTATGCCACAGCCATAGCAATGCCAGATCCAAGTCATGTCTGTGACCTACACTGCAGCTCAAGGTAATGCCAGATCCCTGACCCCCTGAGCGAGGCCTGGGATCGAATGCACGACCTCAAGTTTCCTAGTCGGATTTGTTTCTGCTGTGCCATGATGGGAACTCTGTCGTTGTCACTACCCTTTGATTATTGTGAATAATACTTCAGTGGACATTGGTGCACAAGTATCTGTTTGAGTTTCCATTTTCAGTTCTTCCAGATGTAGCATTCAGTAGAAATGCCAAGTCATGGCGGGTAATTCTATACCTAGCTTATTGAGGAATTATCATACTGTTTTCCACAGCAGCTGCACTATTTTGTATTCCTACCAGCAATGTGCAAGCATTCCAGTTACTCACATCCTCTTTTTTTTTTGTCTTTTAAGGGTCGCACCCACAGCATATGGAAGTTCCCAGGCTAGGGGTCAAATCAGAGCTATAGCTGATGGCCTACACCACAGCCACAGCAACTCAAGATCAGAGCCTTGTCTGCGACCTACACTGCAGCTCATGGCAGCATGGTATCCTTAACCCACTGAGCGAGGCCAGGGATTGAACCCACATCCTCCTGTATACTAGTCAGGTTCATTAACCACTGAGCCACAACAAGAACTCCTCTACATCCTATTTAATGCTTATTTCCCAAGTATTTATGGTAAAATTATATGGTAACATTCTAGCAGGTGTGAAGTGGTATCTCATTGGTTTTGATTTGTATTTCTCCAAGTTCCTGTCATGGCTCAGCAGAAACAAATCTGCCTAGTATCCATGAGGACTCAGGTTGGATCCCTGGCCTCACTTAATGGGTTAAGGATCCAGTGTTGCCGTGAGCTTTGGCATAGGTTACAGATGCATCTCGGATCCCGTGTTGCTGTGGCCAGGGTCTAGGCCAGAGGCTACAGCTCCAGTTCCATCCCTAGCCTGGGAACCTCCATATGCCGTGGGTGCAGCCCTAAAAAGACCAAAAAAATGATTTCTGTTTTTCAAATGACTAATGATGTTGAACATCCTTTCATGTGCTTATTGGCCACTTGTTATCTTCTTTGGAGAAATGTCTATTGAATTTCTTTGCTCATTTAAAAATTGGATTATCTTTCGATTATGTTTTAGAAGTTATTTTTGTAATCTGGATATTAAACCCTTTTTGCCCTGGGGGTGGTTTTTATCATCTGGGGAGATATTTGACAATTTGACAATGTGTGGAGATGTTTTTAGATGTCAAAACTGGGGAGGAGGTACTTTTGGCATCTTGCAGGTAGGGACGAGGGATGCTGCTAAACATCCCATAATATACAGGGCAGCCCTTCATGACAAAAAAGTCAATAGTGAAGAGGTGGAGGATCTCTGTGTACTGTCATACATGTCATGCTCTCTGTGAAGACAGAATGTAACACATCATCACACTGTTCCTGCTGCAGATCATCATGTTGTAGAAAGAGTGGTGGGTTGTGAGCTGTCAGGCTCAGATGTCTCTGACTAGCCAGAAGTCTTGGGTAGACCACTCCAACCCCAAGAGACATTCATTTCCACATTGTAAAAAGTGCATTATGAGCTCTGCCCTGCCTTCCTCTCAGAGGCCGAAATGAAAACTGTAAACTGAAATTCCGAAATGCACCTTTATAATAGTTAGTAATGGAAAGCATGAACTGGCTCTTGAAACCACAGTGGAAAATTCTCCAAATGCTTCCAAACACTCCAGCAGGAGCGTAATATCCCAGCCCCCACTGACTTTGTTCTAGATATTTGTGTTCTTCAAGGTGAGTAACACCAGCTGCTGTAACAAACAGCATCAAATGTTAGTGGTTTAACAGATAACAGTTTCTGTCTCGCTGAGGCAACAGTTCGACCTGATTGGGTGGCTCTTCTTGGTGACTCTTCATGAGTAACAACTCAGAGACTCAAGTACCCATTTGCCTTCCTTCCTTCCTTTCTTCCTTCCTGTATGTCCTCTATCCTGAGATGCTTGAAGTACCTTGCTTCTGCTTTCACAGATGGTGAGAGAGAGAATGGAGGTTCATGAGGGAAGTTTTCTTAGTAGTCAGACCTAGAGGTGGTGGGTATCACCTCTTCTTGTTTTCCATTGACTGGACCTCAAATCACATGACTGCTGCTGACCACAGAGGAGGCTGGGAAATGTAATCAAACTGTGCTGAGGACAAAAGGAAAATGTATTTGAGCACAGAGTAGTTTCTGCCTCAGTGTATATATATTTTTTCCTTTCCAACACAAATATAGGCAGATTAGGTCTGGATAGGTTTCTGAATCACGGGGACTTGGGAGTTTATCTTCCACAAGCAACATATACTCCTCCTGAGGACATTATACCTTCCCAACAGGTTATAAAGGGTATCAGCCTCAGAGCTTGTTTTGCCTGGGTGCAATTCCCTTCTTTCATTCAGCTAGGGTTTATGGGGGTGCCTGCTGTGTATCAAAAACCTTGACAGATGTTGTGGTTACAGTAGTGAACAGACAGGAAAAAAAATCCCTGTCCTTATGGTGCTTGCATTCTAGCTGGGGGAGATAGTGAATAAACATGTAAACAAACAAACAAACAAAGTAGACTGTCCTTAAAGGCATTCAGCAGTATGGATATTAGCTTGACTTCATTTTAAGAGAGTTTGGACCAAGCATCCCTGTCTAAGCCAACTGAGCAGAACCAATCAGATTTTCCACTTGGGAATTTGTAGTGGAGATTGAGAGATGCTAAAATGTTCACAGTTTTGGAGGTCGGAAGTCCAGTGTCAAGGTGTCAGCAAGTTTGGTTTCTTCCAAGGCAGGCAGATGGACACATTCTTGCTATATCTTCTAATGGTCATCTCTCCATGCACATGCACCTCTGGTGTCCTTTCTTCTTATAAGGACACCAGTCATTGGATAACGTCCCTACCTGAACAACCAGATTTTAACTTAATCACCTCTTTAAAGAATTTATTCCCAAATACTGTGACATTCTGAGATACCTGGGGCTGGGACTTCAACATCTGAATCTTGGAGGGCTGCATTTCAGTCCATAACACCTGGTCAGCTTTTCTGTCCTCCCATTTTGAGAGAACCCTTATTTCCTTATGCAAGTCTTAGTATTTTTAATAGAACATATTCAGTTGCCCTCTGTTCCTCTCATTTGCAAAATCACTATTTCTTTTTCCATCTGTGTTGTACTCATCACTCAGTTATTCTGCCACAAATGTGATTCATCATATATTTTGGGACACACCCAGGGACACAAAGATGAACATGACTTAGTTGATGTTTCAAGGAGTTGGTGTTGCACGCTTCTGTCAGTTGCAGGCTGAGGATTTCCAGTAAGAATTAATTTTGATGGCTTAGACATGTACGGTCTATGACCACATCATCTGCTAACATGGTAAACAGCCTCTCCAGAGGGGGTGTTTCTTTTGCTTTTGAAAGAGATAACATGGCACCGGATAGCTCCATGTCTTGGCCATTGAGTAAGAATCACTTATACATGAAGTCTAGAAAGATAGAATTTCACAAAGGGAGATTTCAACTTGCTATGTTCTCCTGCTCATATTAAATTGATGAGCCTTGCTCCACCTAACCTTTACCCTAACAGGCATTATTACTTCTATATTAGGAGGCCAATCTAGCTATAGAATTACATATCTCAAATGGACAAATCAGACACATGATGAACTTCCCCAGCAATAAAATGAAAACAACGTAACGACTTATCATGTTTCACCTAACAAAGTAGCAATTTCTGTTTCTT
The DNA here is from genome assembly GCA_004024745.2 of Catagonus wagneri. Classification (NCBI taxonomy): domain Eukaryota; kingdom Metazoa; phylum Chordata; class Mammalia; order Artiodactyla; family Tayassuidae; genus Catagonus; species Catagonus wagneri. Next base: position 14,674,925 of record PVHT021183555.1, read on the forward strand.
TGTTTTTAACGAATTAAAATATCCAGTTTGAGGCCAGAGTTTGGGAAAGCTGACCAAATGAAGAGATGTGATGGAAGGAGAATATTGATCAACCTTTATTTACCAGAAGAATCAAGCATCTTGCAAGAGCTTCAAAGCAGCGAACTTAACGCAAAGAATTTTCTTAGGGATAGAACACAAAAATTCAGCTTCAAAGATATTCATTGCCATGATGTTTGTGAAAATGGGAAAAGCCAAATGTCTAATTCAATCATAGTTATTGAGTAAATTATATCTTCAGAAACTGGAATATTCAACCATTACAAACTGATGCTATAAAAGACTCTTTAAAAACATGGGCAATGATCGCAATGCATTTTTGAGTGAGGAAATGAAGCCATAATGTACTACAGAGAGTATGATCCCATTTTTGGAAAAAAAAATGCATGGGAAAAACAAACAAGGGGCACTGAAATAGAAATAGTGGTTATCTCCAGATAGGGGGCATATAATTGATTTTCATTTTGTTATTTTTTAACTTCAGTGAGATAATGTACAAGCATTGCTTGGCATGGAAAGATCACTAAATAAGATGATTACTCTTGATATTATTATTCATGTCATCAGTGGAGTGGAGTATGTATCAACTTCTTATGTTTGTTGTTAGACATAAACAAGATCATAAAGCACCCGGTACACAGTTGGCTTTCAATAGGTAATGTTTTCAACATTTTTTTTCTAGGAGAGAGGGTTATTTACCACAGGGGTTGGGAATGAGGATTCCTCAGGCAGATGGGCTTAGATTCAAATCCCACTCTTTGGCCCTTTGCAAGCTGATCAGGAAGGCAGGCAAATTAATGATGCCCTTGAGGCTTCAGCTTCTCCATTTGAAGATGAAGACAACAGTATCTTTAAGATTATTGTGAGTGTGAAAGATGATGTATACGAATGAAGTAGCGCATGGGGAGTTTAGTCTCTGTTTTCTACTGTATCGTGTGGAAAAATATATACTAAATTTTTAAAACAAAAAGGTACAATTTTAAACATAAGAAGTGCATTGATCTTAGAGCAGTGAACCTTCTCCCTACATCTCACTGCTACTCAGTACAGTGAAATGCATTTGGCAAAGAGGTGAATATCACCAGTTTCAGTAAAGGAAAAGGGTATAGAATGAACTTACAAGAGTCAGAAGTTGATAGTGGGACTGAGAAAGAAAGGAAAGAAATTCTTTTGAACTGAAAGGAATCTAGCTCAAAGCCCACCCCCCAACCCACAGCGAGGCTTCCTTCAACCTAGATCAGGAAGGGTGTTGGAAGCAGGGTTTCACCAAATTTACTAGTGTCATCTGCTTTTGATATCACACAAATACCCTGTGATTTCAAAAAGAGGACCAGCTAAGCTATCAAGCTGCCTTCATTTGGTTGGTAAAGAAGTTATTTGCAAGCAAAATGCACAAATTGATAAAGATATGTTGTTAAAAAAAAAGGCAACAACACAATTGAAAGATGGGCAAAAGACCTGAATAGACAGTGCTCTAAAGAAGGTATACAGATGGCCAACGAGCACATGAAAAAATGCTCAGCATCACTGATTATTAGAGAAATGCAAATCAAGACTACTATGAGGTACAACCTCATACCAGTCAGAACAGCAATCATTAATAAGTCCACAAATAAGAAATGCTGGAGAGGGTTTGAGAAAAGGGAATCTTCCTACTTCCTGCTGTTGGGACTGTAAATTGGTACAACCATTATGGAAAACAGTATGGAGCTACCTCAGAAAACTAAATATAGAACTACCATATAACCCAGCAATTTCATTCTTGGGCATATATCCAGACAAAACTTTGCTTGAAAAAATGCATACACCTGTACGTTCACTGAAGCACTGTTCACAATAGCCAGGACATGGAAACAACCTAAATGTCCATTGACAGATGAATGGATTAAGAAGATATGGTATACATACACAATGAAATACTACTCAGCCATAACAAAGAATAATGCCATTTGCAACAACATAGATGGAACTGGAGACTTTCATACTACGTAAAGTAAGTCAGAAAGAGAAAGACAAATACCATATGGTATCACTTATATCTGGAATCTAATATACGGCACAAATGAACGTTTCCACAGAAAGGAAACTCATGGACTTGGAGAACAGACTTGTGGTTGCCAAGGGGGGAGGGGGAGGGGGTGGAATGGACTGGGAGTTTGTGGTTAATAGATGCAAACTATTGCCTTTGTAATGGATAAGAATGAGATGCTGCTGGGAACTACAGCATGATGGAGGATAATGTGAGAAAAAGAATGTATATATGTATGTGTGACTGGGTCACTTTGATATACAGTAGAAAATTGGCAGAATGCTGTAAACTAGCTATAATGGAAAAAATAAAAATCATTAAAAAAAAGAAAAAAGGAAGGGGAAAAAAGATAGGTTGTTAAAACAAGCACCATCTATTATGGATACACATCCACATATGTCTCCAAACTAGTACCATTGCTTTTTTTCTATTTAATTTTCTGTATTTTTCAGCTTTATTGAGATATAATTGATGTATAATGCTGTATAAGCTTAAAGTATACAATGTGATAATTTGATAAACATATATATTGCAAAGTGATTATCACAATAGGGTTAGTTAACACCTCCATTATCTCACATAGTTAACATGCTTTGTTTTGTTTTGTTTTGGCCACCCCCAAGGCAGGTGGAAGTTTGGGGGCAGGAATAGAACCTGCGCCATGGCAGGGACCAGAGTCACAGCAGTAACTACATCAGATCCGTAACTCACTATGCCACCGGCGAACTGAAAAAAATTTTAATGAGACCTTTTAAGATCTCTCCCAGCAACTTTCAAGTGTACAAGACAGTGCTGTTAAGTGTAATGATCACATTGTACATTAGAGCCCCAGAATTTATTCACTTGATAACTGGAATCTGTATCCTTTGACCAGCTTTACCCTTTCCCTGCACTGCCCCTGTCCCTGGTAACCATCAATCTACTCTTTTTCTAAGGGTCAGGATATTTTAGATTCCAGATATAAATACAGTATCTATCTTTCTATGTCTAATTTATATCACTTAGCATAATGCCCTCAAGTTTCATCCATGTTATCACAAGTGTCCCTTTTTTATGGCTGAAAAATACCTCATTTATATAATTATATAATATGTAATAATTTATATAACAATTAATAACATAATATTCCAGTATATGTGTATATAGGGAGAATATACATATGTGCTGTACAATGATATGTATGTGTATATATACATAGAGAGAGTATACATATATACTGTATCATGTGATACATATATACTATATAAAGTGATTTTTATTTTTTATCTTACTGCCTGTATCTATTTATCCACTGACAGACACTTAGGTTGTTTTTATGCCTTGGCTATTATAAATAATGCTGTAGCTTCTACATTATACCTAAGGCCTGGGAAGGTGGCAAAGGCAAAGGCCTAAGGAAGCTGAGTTTGACCCAGATGAACCTAAGAAAGCTGCCAGAGGAGGACAGACTTCCCCATATGAGTGCATTTATTATTTAAACATTGATTGTTCTGTTTAAGTCCTACAGATGGAAAAGGTTTTCCATTTGTAGAAGTCATTTTCTAATGGCAGATCAAAGCGTGATGACATTTTGCTGTACCATGATTTCTTGTGGATGTCAAAGAGGTGTGTGTCCAGCCTGCCAGAGCGGGATTGGTAAGGACACTGCTGAGCCCCACTTTCCCATCTGGCAAATGGACATAACAAACTTCATTAGCTCTTTGTTTCACTTGGGGTCCTGCCAGGAAAATAGAAACTGTTTTAGATCTTTCACATGGAGAGAATTTAACACAAACAATGAATTACCTAGGTGGTAGAAGAATGTAGAAGCCAGTCAATGGTGAGGCAACAGGTCATCAACAGAAGCGAGAGCTAGTATCCTTAACTGGAGGAATGACTAAAAGAGACAAGGTTGCTTGGCAGGAATTCAATACATGATGAGGGCTGCTCTGCAAGAATTGCCACCAAGAAGAGACCCGTCACCAGGTTACATCACTGGACATCTCAGATTCAAGAAAGGACCTAGAATCCACCTCTGGACATGTGGAATGGCATTCACATACAAGGAAGGAAAGAATTGGTGATGGCCATCTTTGGAGGCTCTATCACAATATGCATTCAGAATTATTATGTTGTCTTCACAAATTTATATTTTGACCCTTTTTTATCATGTGTTCTACCTGATCTGATATTAATATAGCCACCCTGGCTTTCCTATAGTTAGTACATGTATGGTATATCTTTCCATTCTTTTTAACTTTTAATTCATCTGTCTTTACATTTACCTCTTATAACACAATGTAGTTTGTTCTTGCTTTTTTTTTTTAAATCCCATCAAATGTTCTCTGTATTATAATCAGATAATTTAATCCGTTTATCTTCACTGCAAATACTCATATGGTTGGGTTTGTCTACTATTTTGGTTCTTTTTTTTTCTATTTATCCCAGCTCTTTCTCCCACTTTTTTCTTACATTCTTTTGTACTAAATGAATATTTTTAGTATAGCGTTTTAATTTCTTCTATTGTGCTTTTAGCACATGCGTTGGGGAGTATATTATGCTTCCCTAATTTATGACGGCGTAATCTGAGTAAATATTTTACTTGTTATCATATAACACAAATTAATTTTAATGTACTATTACTCACATAAATAAGAACCTTACAAGAGTACACTTGAATTCATCTGTCCTGTCCTTGATATTATTGGTATTTTTTATTTTACCTCTGTTGATTTTATAAACCCCACAACATGTTACTCTACAACATGGGCTATATTAACCCATAACATAGTAGTACGATTTGCTGTAATTGTCTCTTAAAGAAATTAAGAAATATATATTTTAAAAGTCATTTGTATTTGCCCATACATTTACCATTTCTGGCATGCTTCACCCTTTGCATTGGTCTAATTTTCTGTCTAAAGAACTTCCTTTAATATTTCTTGCAGGCAGGATTGCTGCTGATGAATTCTTTCAGTTTGTTTATCTTTGTTTTGTCTTTACTTTGACTTCCTTTTTTTTTGTTAAATGACAAGTAAGCTATAATTTTTACATTGTTCTTAGTATGTCATATGTATTTTTCTTCTGGTTGCTTATAAGACTGTTTTTCTTTTTGTTTTGTTTTCAGTAATCTGAGTATCATATAACTAGGTGTGCTTTCCTTTGTGTTCATCTTTCCTTGGGTTTGTTGAGATTCTTAGATCAGTGGTTTGGTATTTTCAATCACATTTGGAGCATCTGCAATTGTTCTTTCCTCAAATACTGTTTCTACACCAGTCTCTTTGTCCTCTTCTTCTAGGATGCCAATCACATATATGTTAGAATCTTTGATATTGTCCTTAGGTCACCAGGCCTCTGTTAATTTTTTTCACTTTTTGTGTTTGTTTGTTTGTTTATTTATTTATTTATTTATTTATTTATTTTTCATATTAACAATGAATTTTATTTCAGTTATAGGTGTACAAAGATCATAAGTCAATTCGATAGATTTTGTGTCCCAAACCCACAGTGCATCCCCCCATTTCCCAGATTGTCTCATTTGAAAAACCAAGGTTTTCCAAAATCTGTGGGTCATTGTCTGTTCGTCAAAGAAGTTCATTGTGTCTCTTTAGTTTCCACATGTAAGTGGTAGCATTGGGTGTTGCTAATTGTCTGACTGGTTCCACTTCGTATGATAATTTCTAGGTTCATCCATGTTGCTGTAAATGTTGTTATTCCATTCCTTTTAATGGCTGAGTAATATTCCATTGTGTGTATGTATCATCTCTTCCCTATCCACTCCTCTGTCGATGGGCATTTAGGTTGTTTCCATGACCTGGCTTCTTCCCTCTCTAGCTGCTTTAGATGTAAAGTTAGGTTGTTTGTTTGAGCTTTTTCTTGTTTCCTGAGGTAGGCTTGTATTGCTATATGCTTTCCTCTTAGCACTGCTTTTGCTGCATCCCAGAGGTTTTGGAGTGTCATGTCTTTGTTGTCATTTGCTTCTAGGTATTTTTTAATTTCCTCTTTGATTTCTTCAGTGATCCATTGGTTGTTTTCTTGTTTTTGTATCCATTCAGCTAGTCTATGTCTTTTGGTTGGGACATTCAGTCCATTAACATTTAAGGTAATTACTGATATATATGTTCTTATTGCCATTGTATTAACTGTTTGGGGTTTTTGTTACTTTTTTTTTTTTTT
>PVHT021183555.1:14685224-14765245 GCA_004024745.2 Catagonus wagneri
GTGTTTTTTTTTTTTTTTTTTAATGTGCTTCAGTTTAGATGGTTTGTTGAGCTGTCTTCAAGTTCAGTAATTTTTTTTTTCTAGAGCTGTCCAATCTGATGTTAAAAACCATTCAGGGGATATTTCTTAAATTCAGAGATTGTATTTTTCAGTTCTTGTATTGCATTTTGCTCTTCAAAAATAGTGTCCTTTTCTCTGCTGAGATTCTCTATCTCTTCGCTCACTATTTTTATATTTTCTTAAACATATTTAAAATACATATCTTAAGGTCTAATTTTAACATTTATGTCACCTGTGAATATGTTCCTATTTTCTTTCTCCTTTTGGTTATGAGTTAGATTATCCCATCCTGAGTAAATCTACTAATTTATAAAATTTGCGTTTTATAAACAGTGGAGACTACCTTGTTAACGATATGAATTATCTTATCTTCTTTTAAAGATAATTGATTTTTGTTTTGGTGAGTAGTTAATTTACTGGGTACTTAGGTGAACCTCGGTGACCTGTTTAGACTTTGTTGTTGTAGGTAAAGAGTGGCTTCTTCTCTAAGATTAAACTAGTTCTACTTCTAGGGCATGAGTTTTCTGGGTGTATCAAATGAATGCTTGGGTTCTTCAGCACACTTTCTTCATTTCCTAGTCAGCACTCCAGTGCCTTCTGGCTCTATGTAACCTCTGGAATCACTATTTAATAACACCCCCACCTCACCCCTGTCAGCAGTTGTTCTCTGCTAAGTTTCAGTGTCTTGCCTTGTACATGCAAGTATTTGGTCAACACTTAGGGGGACTTTCATGCAAATTTCTGACGTTTCTTGTTAGTGCTTTTTCTTATTTCTACTGTCCTGCCCCACAAACTCAAGCTGCATTAGCAACACCAAATTCCAATCTCTGTTTGCTCTACCCAGCAAGATCATGGCTGTCTCCATTTGTCTTTGCTGCTAGTGGAAAGCTGGGGTGAATGAAGAGTTAGTGTCAAGTGCTCTTCTCACTCAAAGATCACATATATTTACTGTCTGTTTTCCCATGTCTGAAAATAGTTGCTTCATATATTTATTTACCTGAGAGGGGGAGTCAGATAGGCCACCGTGGCTGGAACCAAAAGTTTCACATTTGAAATGAAATGATGTAATGTTGATGAAGTCTTAGGGTTACAATAAGTGATTAAAGTCATAGCCGATTTTATTTTAATATTTTATTATATACTTAACTGTCTCACTACACCATAGATTCTTCAAGTTAAAGATTTTGCCTTAATCCTTTTTACATCCCTAGTGCCTAGCACAAAGCCTGGCATAAAATGCCTGTCAACAAATATTTTTGGAACTCAGGTAGCCTGAACTAAGAAATGAGTTGATGAAACACCTCTTTAGATATAAAGACAGAGTTCAGAGAGCATGATAATCGGTCAGTTCTTGGTACTCATTTTGAACCTACTGTGGCATTAAATCCAGACCAAGTACTTTAGTATCCCAGGAGTATTTCACTTACTTCCCACTCTAAGTGTATTCAGTACTATAAAGATTCTTCCGAAGTGTCAAGCCCTTTGCCAGGGGTAGAGTGGAGAGATGAAATACAGTGTAAATTTTGATCCCAACAGTCTCCATACTTGCATGAGAGATGATGCAAATATGTACATAAAACTCTAGTGAAAAGCCAAGTTTGATGATTCTCTTGAGTAATCAAAAGACTTCAAGAATTCCATAAATGAGAAGTAATGCATGGAAAGGATGGGTGAGGGGTAGGAGATAAATCTGGATAAGTTCTAATACGATCAGATAATATTGGATCTTGAATTTCACACTAACCCTGAAACCCCAAAATTTAAACTTTTGAGGGGATGTGAACTGGGGGCACCTTAGAAAGTTTTGTGCAGCAAAGTGACTTTGCTGTTCTCATATGTATTTATTTATTTTTACCTGAAGGAACTGCCCCAAGGGTGTAAAAGGGAGAATTAAAAAATTTGGAAAAAGAGAACTCAGAGGGGAAAAGTTCAGGTGGCATAAATGTCAATACTAAAGAATTCCTTTGCCTATGACACAGGCGTCCCAATCTCTGATTCTCTTTTGGGGTGACCCTGGCTCACTCTCATCTCTTTCCTCAGTGCCTATCTCACAACAGGGTTATAAAATTCAGCAGGGCAAGTTTAGTGTTTGGAGTCATCAGAAGTCATAGCCTCCTTTCTCACTGGTCCTGCATAAGTTCTTTTTATGTTCAAATTTGCCCTCCACAATGCACAAAATCAAGATAAAGGTCCCCATGATCTTAATCCTGAACAATTTTCCTAGAACACCAAGCCTTGATTTACTATTAAGCTCTAAGACTCCCAGCCTACTACTTGCTTTCTTCACTTGACCCTCTTTGTCCCTCTTCTTGGGTTCCCCTCCTAATTTCAATTCTTCTTCCTCCCTCTCACTTAATCTCCCTGTGGAACCTTTCCTTTGGGTATAGCTTTGACCATTGTATTCTAATCACAGCATGAACTCCCAGACAGTAGATTTCCACTTTTCTCTACCTTCTTTCCACTTTGTCCCAGATCGTTAAGTAGGATTCAGCTCAGTTCCTTCAATGAGGCAAGAGAGTACTTTGGTTAAACTCATGGGTTTCAGGGTTAGGTCTGGCTTCAAATCTTGGCTCTGAATTTTTTTTTTTTTTATAGATAAGTGGCCATTTCCAATATACTTCACTTCTCTTAGCTTCAGATCCTGCAACTGAAAGCTGGGGAAATAAACCCTTATGAGGATTAAATGAAATACTGAATATAAAACATCTGAGTTAACCAATGCTGTCATTCTTTAAAAAAAAAATCCTCCTTTCTTTTGCATATTCAGTATTAAAATAACAATGGTAGCTCCGTCTTTTGCTTAGCAAGATTTTTGGGATCTGTAATAAATGCTTAGAAAATCTAGGGAGTTCCCCATTGTGGAACAGTGGAAACAAATCCCACTAGTATCCATGGAGATATGAGTTCAAACCCTGGCCTCACTCAGTGGGTTAAGGATCCCGCATTGCTGTGGCTGTGGTATTGGCTGGCAGTTGCAGTTTTGATTCAACCCCTAGCCTGGGAACTTCCATATGCAGCGGTTGTGCCCTTAAAAGCCAAAAACAGAAAAAAAGAAGAAAAGAAAAGAGGAAATCTAGACATGATATCTATGTCCAATTCATCTATTGTCCCAATGAATGGCTTTTTACTGAACTTCTCTCATCTAAGTTTCTTGACTTCACTCCATCTTCTTTGGTCTCTGGTTCCAGTTGATAGGAGTCAAAATGAACCACAAAAGCAACACAATCCTTTTCCAGGATTGCTTAATAAAATCCTATTTTGCCCAAGGCCCCAGGCAGTGTCACTGATGCAGCAGCAGACATGAAATATATCTTCTTCCAGTGGATGATGATTTACAGGAATTCTCTGGGATATTTCTGCTTGCATTCATGAAATGATTCCTTCAATCCACTCTCCTCTAGATGAACTGCCGACATTTCCAAAACCGTCTCCTATAAATTATCTATATGGTAAAACATTAGTATTCACCAGGGACCTATTTTGTGCCAGACATTGGATTAAGCCCCTTAGACAGATTATCTTTTTTGGATTCTTTAGTCCTGTAAAGCTTTCCTTAGCCTCATTCTACAGATGAGAAAACTGGAATTCAGAAAATATAGATTATTTGCCCAAGGTCAACTGCTGGTAGGTCGGTGAGACAGATAGAAACTCGGTGCTGTCTGTTTCAACCAGCCTTGGTTGCCTCCTTGCAGAGACCTTCAACTTCCAGTCTCCGTTGTATTGGGAATGAATCTACCACACTGTAATATTTCTATATTTTCAAGCTGTTAGTTTTCCCAGCCTCTTCCCCCTGTCCTACTCCCTACCTTCATTCTATTATAGAACATTCAATACAGGCCACATTTGAAAGGAGAAACGAACCTGAAAGCTCCAGTGAAATGAAAATGCTAAGGCTTCTTCAAAGTTAAGTAGCATTAGAAGCAATTACATTTGTGCAAATGTAGAAGAGCTTGTTGCTATTTCTGATCTCCCACACCCCAAGGCAATAAACTAGGAGGAAAGCTGTTAACCATTTCAGATCACAGAGTTCTAGGCAGCGAAGACCCATGCTTTATTATTTTTCCACCCTCTATTGTCAGCAAAACAGGATGACACCTCTCTTTTCAAAGTGAAGCTGATGTATGCTTACTCAAATAAATTACTGTTTTTATCTCAAAATATGTTTTCCTGAGAATAGGATTATAGGGTAATTCCAGTGCAGAGCTACATGACTCATCTAATAAAAAAAAAAAGACACACTAACAAATATAACCTTAAATCTCTGCATTTAGTGACAGCTTTTATTCCTTTATTCCTTTTCCTTTCTTTTTCTTTCATAGCAGCATCTATTGATCTAAACTCAGTATTGTTTTCACAAACACATACATGTGTACGGCTAAAAGGAGAATCTGAGTGGGTGACGAAAAATGAGGCAAAGAGAGATGCATTTAAAAATGTATGAAGATGTAAATAATATCACTTGCCAAGCACAAAGATGTAAAACTTGCAAAGGCATGGGTTGATAAGTCTGAAGGAGAGAGAGAAAAACATGCTACCCAGTTGACTCCTTAGGAATGCTTGCTCCCCATTACCTATTCCTGTGTTACAAACCACTCCAAAACTTAGGAGCTTTAAAAGGACCCTTTATTTTGTAATCGGGGCTGGGCTCAGCTGTGCAGTTCTTCTGCTCCATGTGGGATCTGCCGGGGCTGGAAGGTCTAAGATAGATGTGATCATTTGTAGGACCAGTGCTTTGGCTGGAATGGCTGGAACAGCTGGGGTCAGCTTGGCCTTCGTGCTCTTTCTCCATGTGACCTTTCTCTTGGGTTCCTCAGGCTTTCTCACAGCATGGTGAGCTTGGGGTCACTGGACTTTTTATTTGGTGCTGGCTTTAAAAAGACAGAATCTGCCTGGTCTCAAAAGTCCCAGGACTCCATGTCCACCATATTGTATTAGGCAAGTCTAGTCAAAAGGCTCAGCCAGGTTTAAGGACAGAAAAACACACTCCAGCCTTGGAGGGTTGCCCAGCCCATGGACATGGGAAAGACTCAAGCTGACCATTTTTGGAGACTTTGTACCACACAAGAGCTAGCAGACTGCTTGATAACAACTCTTTCCAACAGAAGTTAGATTAATGGAATTTTCTACAGTGATGAAAATGAATAAACTGCAGCTACATGCAAAAGCACTGACAAACCTTCCAAACCCTGCCGCCATACTAAAAACCCACAAGATAACGCATCACGTATGATTCGTTTTACGAAGTTTGAAAGCAAGCAGAGTGGAGTTCCCATCGTGGCTCAGCAGAAACGAGTCCGACTAGTATCCATGAGGGTGTGGGTTAGATTTCTGGCCTCGCTCAGTGGGTTCAGGATCCGGGGTTGCTATCAGCTGTGGTGTAGGTTGCAGAGGCAGCTTGGATCCTGAGTTGCTGTGGCTGTGGCATAGGTTGTCAGCTACACCTCTGATTTGACCCCTAGCCTGGGAAACTCCATATGCCCCTTGGGTGTGGCCCTAAAAAGCAAAAAAATGAAAAAAAAAAAACGCAAGCAGAGTAAACTATATTGAGCTATATTGTTCACTGATTCCACTAAAGCATATAGAGGTGGCAAAATTAGGAAGAAAGACAAGAGAAAAACAGAATAAAAGTCCCATTTGTGGTTAGTGCCTCCACCCAGAAGCAATGGCAATATATTTTTTTACTTGACTTGGGTGATGATCCCGTGCATTTTTTGATTTCACTGTTAAATTGATCGTGTATGCATATTTTCTGTGTGTATGTTATACTTCTACATCGAAAAAAAGCAAAAAGTTAAAATTTGACTAAATATAAATTTGTCATATATATACTTGATGTGTACAGCTCAAAACTTTGACTAGCATAGGGTGTAATGAAACAGAAAAGTGAGGGGGGGACTTGCTTCTTTGCCTAAAGCTGCAGGTTCACTCACGGGAATGAGAGCTAGTGATTTTTGAACCGCTACTATGTCTCGGGCTCTTACTAGGTACTTTAATACATTATTGTACATAAGCCAGAGAAAACCCCAAGAAATAGTTATTATGTCTATTTTCCAAGATACAATGGCTGGTTACGTGCAGCTTTGAGGTCATACAACGTTTGAACCTATCCTGTCTGACTCTGAACTTCCTCCATAAAAATCCCTTGGCACAGGGATGTCCTGAACATCAACAAATTCCACCCACCTCCCGGTCAGATCCAGAATGGGCAGCACCCAGGTCACCACCGGCACAAAGGCGTAATTGTTCAGGCCTTGTTCTCAATGGTGAAGCAGCCCACTGCAGCCACCAGGGGACTTGGCTAGGTGTCAGGCCCTGATGGAAGGTTCTCCTCTTGGCTGCTGACCGTTGACAGGCTGAGTGGCTGCCCTGGCCATGCCAGGTTGTAATAAAACTGCCCGGTACCCAAGGTCTGCCGATGGAGGGAGTGCAGGGGCAGTGGAGTCTGCCTCCGAATTCCAGGAATCACAGGGTGTTTATTCTGAAGCCAACCTCCCCTCACCCACTCCAGTGGACGCTGCTGCTGCCTGGAAGGGCTGCGTTTGGAGAGAATCCAGATTAAATAACAGTGTAATAAGGAGCACGTCTCTGTTTGGGGGTTTTACAGATTTCCTTTTCAAAGGGACAGGAGCTAAGTTTTAGGGCCCTTATTGGGGTCTACTAAACCGTGACCTAATTAAACCTGTTGGAGAAAAAACTCTTGTTGAAAAAATTGGAGGATGTCTGCATTGTTTCTTTCGAGAAATTATTTAGCTTTGTGATGGCACATCTTTTCATGGATACTGGAAAAACAGACTGAATATTAGTAGTAACTTGGAGGGGGTGGGAATAGAGGGGGGACGTTCTCATAATGACAGAGCTTACTTTGTCAAAACGTTCAGATTCATTATTGTCTCCAAATGCCCTGCAAGGTTAGTGGGTCATATATCATCAGATTAATTTTAAATATGAAACTAAGCATTAAAGGGGCTCTTTTCTAGTATTCACGCTTAGAGAGTAAATTATCTTCTCTTTTCTTCATATCCAAAATTGAGGGAGAAGTTTTGGGGGAAGATGATCATGGTAAAACCAAGACATATACCATGGATACTAGTATAAGATGAAGAAGCAGAGTGGGAAAGGGAAGAAGAGAGAGAGAGGAGGAGGAGAAGGAAAAGAAGCAGAGAAATAGAAGAAAGGCAAGGAGAGGGAGGAGCAGGAAGAGGGGAAGGAGGGGGAGGGGGAGGGAAGAAAGAGGGGGAGGAGGAGAAGGAGAAGGAGGCAGGAGAGGAGGAAGAGGAGGAGAAGCAAGAGAAGAAGAAAGAAGAAGGGGGAGAGAAGCGGGAGAAGAAAGAGAAAGAGGAGGAGGAGAAAGAGGAGGGGAAAATAAATAATGGTGTGTCTTAAGCAGCTACTGTGCACAATTTATCATGTGAAACTCTTTCGTACCTACTCTTCCCTGGAGGAGTTGCCCCTCCACAGTGCCAGGAGGGGCTGCTGTGTCTTCACCAGGTGATCATATGTTGGACATTCAGCCCGGGTTGGATCAATTCACTTTTTCTGTCCTGGGAATTTGGAATAGGTGACTCTGAGATACTGACCTGGCTCTGCTGAGGGTAGACCCACGTAAAGCTGAGATGAGGACTGCTGCATTTGGGGAGAGGGTTAACAGAGCAAAGAATACCCCTCTACAAAGAAGAGAAAAGAAAGGAAGTGTCGTGATTGAAGATTTCCCGAGCACCCAGAGGAAAGGATGGTGGGAATCAGGCTCTTGTGAGACCCAATGATATTGCTAACTTTGAGCGATTTGAGGGCTTCCTGGATTCCTCTACCAACTCTCCCTTTGGTGGGTTTCTACTTCTTGTAAGCGAATGATCTAGGTATTGCCTTGAAGCCCTTTTTTTTTTACTGTTTGATAGACAAAGCATCTGAAGCCTAGAGTGGGTAAACTGCTTGCTCAGTCACATCGTTAGTGCTGCAAAACTGAGACAAGAATCAGGGTCCATTACAGTCTGAATTTTTTCCCTTCTTAAGGTGGTGGCTGAGAAAATCCATGGGCATTTGTGTTCATACCCTTATTATTTGGCCATTCCATTCAGGACCTCTTGGGTGCCCCCACCACCACCCCAAATCCTCTTCAAGGCCATGTGAATTTTCTTCAAGCAATATTTTCTCATATAAACCTAAGAGTATTCATGGGATAAAATTACCTCTAGCCATGACTGCCTTCAGAGGCTTAAACCATGTTGTCCAAATCTATTCTTCTTTCTCAGCTCTACTTCCTGTCGGTTGGCTTCATTCTGAAACAGACTTTATTCACTCTGTGACAAAGATGGCTACTAAAAAGCTCCGTATTTGTATCTTTCCAGTTTATTGATTCAGGCAGGACAAAGAGTGTCACTTTATTCTTTATTCCAGTAACCCTCCCAGAAGTTATCTCATTGGTCAGATTTAAGTCACATGTCCATTCCTGAGCCAATCACTAGCTAGAAGGAAGGAATGTAGTGCCCACTCTGGAATACAGTGGCCATAGTCAGCCGGCATTTACCATGTGGCCTGAAAATAGGAAAGAGGTGACAGTTCAGAGGAAACACTAGGTATTTTCATGCAAAGACAAGAGAGTGGGTAGCAGGTGGATAAAGGCAATCGGCATCCAATACCCACTTGTTCAATTAGCCCTGCCTAACACCCTGTTATTGTACAACATTTTCTAGAGTTCTCTTTTGGGTCAGCGGATTTGGCGGGGGATTTTAGGAATTAGGCAACTATAGATGTTTTGAAATAGATTAGCTCATATTCCCCGTTTTACAGCTAAGAAATTAAGTGACTTGCCCCAGGCACACATCTGTTGGGAAAGAGGCAGGCCTGTTCCTGATACTCAGGTTGGGGCACCAAGTTGGCCTGGTGTCTTCCTACCCAGGGCTGCTTTGGCTAAGCTAGAACCAAGCATCTGGCAGTTTCAAGACTTCTCACCATTCCCCAGCAAGACTTCTGGCGTTGCCTTGACGGAAGGGGATATTCCAGATGCTAAGACAAGATGCTATCAGAAATCTAAATGCAAGACAGACATGTCCACATCCCCTTTAGCCAATGTGAGTGTTTGTCACAAATCATTTTTTTTTTCATATTTCATTGTTACCAACTAGTTCTTAAAGAAATAAAAAGAAAAACAAAACCCCATGTATAAATAAGGAAAGGGACAGTATTGATATAATTGCTCTTTTGGATGCAAAAGGAAGAGAAGTCACCTAAATATGTTATCAACTGAGATGTTTAACCTTTTCCCAAAGATCTTAGAAAAAAACAACTATTATTTGCTTTTGACAGTTGAATTGTAGATGATTCAAAGATCTGAGGACATGAAACCATGCTGTTTAGCAACCATTGGCAGGAATTGGGCAGTGGGTCCTCTTTTTTGACAAGACGGACTTGATGTGTTTTCCAGTTTCCACCTCTCTCTCTCTTGCTCCTCTTCATCATTAAAGCTGAACTATGCTAGTCTTGAGTCATTGCACTTATACTCTCATAGTCCAGAGAAAGGTCTCAAAGTAAAATAAAACATTGTCTCTAGCTATTGCACGTTTTACAAAAAAAAAATGTTAGAGGACACATTTCTCTGTGTCATATAGCGAAGGATTTTTTTTTCTGAATTAATAGGCATACCTGTAGCTCTTTTTACCCACCACCTTTGAGGAAGTTAAGTTTGTGACCCACTGATGAAGCCCAGTGTTCCCAGGGTTGAGACGGGGAAACTGAGGCTCAGAGAGGAAAAGAGACTGGATCAGGGTTGTACAATAAGCTAGTAGTGGACACAGATGAGAACCCGGGGTTATTAACTCCAGGTTCCATGTGCTTCACTATTTGGCACTGTAGACCCTCATCCAGGGAGTTCCCTATCATATCAAAATTAATGCCACCTTTGGTAACAAATGTTTTGAAACCTCCCTTTACTGTGCTGAAATGACAGTGATAGACTCTAAAAACCACATATATAAATTATAGATAACGTAACCCACCTACACACATAAATCATACACACACACATAGGTTACTGTGGTATAAATGAGAAATGGGACAAAAAGGAGGCATGACAAATCCTCCCTTGTCATACCTGTGGGTAGAATCGCTGTGGATGCAGCAGCTCCTGTTGCCAGCTGATGTGGGTGTGCTGGGTCGCACTGTGCAGGCAACTCACATCCTGTTATGTGTCATTTCCATCTTGTCCTCGACACAGCCAAGGCCAGGGTTTCCTTGGATTGCATGGTAGTGGCAAGTTTGGAAAATCCAGGATGCTCCGAAACTGAGAAAAAAGGGCATGTGATTATATATGTAACACAGGGTTAGGTTCTGGGCTCAGATAATTATTGCCATGTTTTTCACCTCCGAAAATATCTAGTGGTGCATTTGCATGTCCTGTGAGATACAGCGCAGTCTTTCATAGGACCTTGTTTATTACACAGTATCTCATTTCCTGAGTCTTGCCCATTAAATGCCACTGGTTCATCCCACAATCACTGAGACAGCTAAAGAATGTCCCCACAAATTTCTGACATTCTCCTTAGTAGGTGATACTACTATCATTGAAAACCACTGTTTTAGACCTTTCTCAGCTTCAGTCTGTATAGCTAGAGAGAAACCCCAAGGGGCTGTGGGATATTTTGAATCACTGGAAGCTATGCTTAATGACCCCAATTCCTGGGGATTTGCCCAGTCTGTTTAAATAAAGAGCATCCTGCAGTGATTACTTGGGAGTAGGCGCAGAGGAAATTCTGTGGAGACCTGGGAATAATATTCCAAATGCCCACATATGTATGCTCAAGCAAAAGCAAACCCCCAAAGGGAACCAGGAAGAATGGGGGTTGGGGGTCAGCCCTCAAAGCCTTTCGCCTGGTGAGAAAAGGGGGTACACCTGGTACCACAGGGGTACTGGGGCCCAAGAAATACATAGACAGAATGGACAAGAAATAAGTAAAATAGAGCAGAGAGACCAGGCCCTGTCCTGTGTCACTAGAAGAGGGGGAGAAAGCTGGGCCGGAGGCTATTGTTATGCAAATGAGATGCACAAAAAACTCCCAGACTCTGAGCGTTCCCTTGAACAGTGGCTTAAGAGAGTCCTCAAAGATGTTTTTACCACATGTGCAAGAAATTAAAATTAGGCTTAAGCTCATCTGAAGAGCCACTTTGACATTGCCATATGGTGGGAGCCAAGCTGCTTTTTGGATTTAGCAAACATCTTAAACTATTTTTCAAGTGATTTAGGTTCAGTGAGACCCAAAACATACTTTTTTTCTTCAAGTACCTTTCCCCCCTCATTTTAAACCCTAGGGTATTTTGAAGAAAATTCAAGCCACATGGTTCTGATTCATTTACACTTAACTCATCAACATGAGTTTTGCAAGAGTCATTTGATGTCCAAAAAGACTTTTAAAAATATATATTAAATGTATGTACACACACGCAAACACACACACACACACACAATTCTTCTCCTAAGGAATAAGAAGCTACATTTTGCTAAGAATTATCTATTTCTAAACACCAAAAAAACTAAGTCAGGAGCTCCCGTCGTGGCTCAGTGGTTAACAAAACTGACTAGTATCCATGAGGACACCGGTTCGATCCCTGGCCTTACTCAGTGGGTTAAGGATCCAGCGTTGCCATGAGCTGTGGTGTAGGTCACAGACATGGCTCAGATCCCGCATTGCTGTGGTTGTGGCATAGGCTGGCAGCTGTAGCTCCAATTTGACCCCTAGCCTGGGAACCTCCATTTGCCGCAGGTGCAGCCCTAGTAAATACATACATACATACATACATACATACATACATACATACATACTAAGTCAGATGAATCCCTTCAAATTTTCATCTTGGCAAAACAAAGTCCACTCTTGCAGCTATAGCGAGGCACACCAGAGGTTTGTGTTCAAGAATAGCCGAGTCCCAGAGGGAGGGAGGGGGGCAGGCGTAACTGTAGGACCAGGGCAAAAACATGTAGGGACACCTCTTGAAGATGGGAGGCCAGAAGCTGGCAGGATGTGGATGGTGTCAGCTTTGCAAAGGGATGCTAATAAAAGATACAGAACTGTTCTTTCTACGGAAATTGACCTTGTTCATGCTGGTAGGTTGTTTGGAGATAGATAGATAGATAGATAGATAGATAGATAGATAGATAGAATAGAGACATTAGAGAGCTGGATAAATACAGATGTGCATAATGTGTATGCACATATGCATATATATTTATATGTGGTTGTGATGTATATATGTTATGTATATAATATATAAAATGTGTGAATTTACTTTTTCAGAGTTGCTTTTCCCCACATCAGGTTTAGCAGATCCTGCCTTACCTTTGGGAAACCATTTCTCCTTCTTGTATCCATAGCAGACATTATTAATTGATGTCTGAGCTCCTTCCTGGTGAACTTGGACTAAGCCTCAAATGCTTCTTAAAGATAATTCTCCAGGAAGCCTCTAATAAAGAGTCAGAGTTGATCAAAAGATAATGACTGCTTTGTCATCCATCCAACAAACTTGGGATGGAGGAAGAATTATTTCTATTTTATGATAAGAAAACTGAGGCTCAGCTAGGTTAACTCACTAAGATCATATAGCTGGCAAATGGCAGATGCAGGATTTGAACCCAGGCCTGAAAGATTTGTTAATATTTATTGATATGTTTCCATACTTTCTGATCATCATCATCACTATCACCATCATTGTTATTGTCATCATCCAGCAGAAAAAAAATTCTTCTGCAAAAAACAAACCAACTGACCAAACTTACAGAGAGCATCAATATAGAAAGTAGATGAAATCAGTATTTTTTACAGATTAAAATTTATGACATTCAGGAGTTCCCACTGTGGCTCAGTGGTTTAAGGACCCAGAGTTGTCTCTGTGAGGATGTGGGTTCAATCCCTGGCCTCACTCAGTGGGTTAAGGATCTAGCATTGCCATACGCTGTGACACAGGTTGCAGATGCAACTTCATCCAATTTGACCTCTCCCCTGGGAACTTCCCTATGTTGCAGGTGTGGCCATAAAAGAAAGAAAAAGATTACAGCAGTCAATGTTAATATATATAAAACATAAAATCAAACACTGAGAAAACGAGGTTGTTGTGATGAACATAAAATCAGATATTAGCTATGACATTTGGAATCTTGTACAAGTTCATTCAACTTCTTACTGTATAGTTCTTAGTTGTCACAATGCCAAGACACTGTGGCTTAAGAAACATTTAGTAACTGCAAATGGTAACATTAAAAAGAGGATATTTTTGGAGTTCCCTCTGGTTAAGGATCTGTGGTTATCACTGCAGCCGGACTCAGGCTGCTGCTGTGGCTTGGTTTCAATGCTCCCTGGCTCAGGACCTTTCAAAGACATGGCAAAAAAAAAAAAAAAAAAAAAAAAAAAAAAAAAAAAAAAAAAAAAAAAAAAAAAAAAAAAAAAAAAAAAAAAAAACGAAATAAAGAAGGTATTTTAGAATCTTAGAATCTCAGTAAACCTGATGTAGGCATGTGAGAGGACAATAAGAAATTAGTGTTTTAGGATTTCATACTTAAAACATTTAGTAACTATTTCTTGTTGTACATACAAATTACATAAGGAATAACTTAATTTACTTCCAGAGCAGTAAACACCCATGATAAAATATTACTCCAACGTAATATGATTCATATTCAATTTTTTATTGCAACCCAGCATCTTAATGGCAAATCCAAGCCACAAAGGTATCTCTCCCACCAAGACAAAAAATCAAACAAACAAAACAGACAGAACACAAATGAATTAATACTACTGCTTATCCATAAGGATGCATTAGATACAATTAGCAGAAAAGCTGACCAATAGCAGTAATTCAGGTATTTATCTCACATGCTATTTAAGGCAAAAAGTGGAAAGATAACCTGATTTTTGTCATTAAAAAAAAAAAGCACCATATCTGTTTTCTACATTGTGAGTGAGTTTATGTGTGTCTTGCACACACGAAACATTCCCCCAAAGTGTGGATGGATTTGATTTGACAAGAGGACAACTAAGTGTTAAGGCAGAGACAGAAAGGCAAGAAAACATTGTTATAACCGCCAAGGTGCCCCCTTATCTGGCATTTCCAGTATATATCTCCCTCCCCTTGCCTCTCCTCACACCTGAATCAGAGCTTTCTTTTATGGACCACCACCAATAAAGAGAATTCAGTTGTACCAGCTAAGCACCAAGTCTTTGCCCGGGCTGTTCTGTATGCTGATTATCCTCTTGCAGATGCTGAAATCCAATCCATTTTTCTGTCTATTAAGAGCTGGCTCAAATACCCGATTCCCATGACGCTTTCCTCAATCTTCCACAGCAGAGTTAATCACTCTTTGAGTCTTTCCTTAGTGACATTACTGTAATTACCGCTGTTACTCTTATGAATCATTGCCTTGGGTGATTTGATGACTTGTGCCAAATCCTGTGCCGAGGACTTTACAAACATTATCTCATTTAATACCCGCAACAATCCATTGAAACTATTTCCTTCTCCTCCTCTTTTTTTCTCCTCCTCCTGCTCCTTCATTTCCTTTTTCCTGTCCTTCTTTCTTTACTTTTTCTCCAATATCATCATCGCTATCAGTATCAACATCTGCATCATTTTCTCCCCCATCTCAACATCAGCAGCATTTCTCCCCCATCTTCTCCTCCTTTTTTTCTTCTTCCTCTTCCCTTCTTCTTCCCCTGCTCTTTCTTCTTGTTTTAGTCCAAGATCACCATCATTGTCATCAGCATCCTTCTCCCCTCATCTTCTTCTCCTCCTCCTTCTCGTACTTCTTTAGCACTGTTATTCTCACTTTCTTTTTTCTTTTTTTAAGCAACGAAACCGAGATGTAGAGAGGCTTAGCAACGAACTTAACCTCACACATCAAGCTAAGTAGATGAACAAATCTTTGAATACTGGTCCGACCTGAACTCGCTCTGTCAACTTTGGTCAAACATTCTGTTCTAGGACATCTCTGCGCTCTGCCTGTTGGCCATGCTTCACAGCTAAGGGCGTACCTGCCACCTTCCCTGCCAGCCTACCAGATATTTATGGGTAATGATTTTGTATTATTCATCTCTAAATCTTGGTTTGGGGCACTGTGCCTGGCACACTGTAGTCCTTAGTAAACATGAGCATTTATTTTAAAAGCCATTTTTTAAGGGGAAAATCGTTCCCATGGCTTAAAAAACCACAAAGTAAGAAAACCCTTTTGTTCCTGACCCGCAGCTACCCAGTTCCTTCCTTCTCTGAGGCAACTGGTTATTCCAATTTCTTATTTTTCCTTTTGGAAATATTTTATGCACATACAACAAAATGTGTAAATATACCTCTTTCCTCCTTTTAAATGTAAGGAGCAGTGCACTGTAAAAACTGCCCTGTGCTTTAATGTTATCTGTTTGTTATTGTCACTATTATTATTGTTAGCTATTATTCATCTTATTGACAAGGCTTTCTTAAAAAAAGAATCTTACCTTTCCTTCTATACTCAGCATAAATATTTGCTGAGATCTGACTCAAGAAGGAAGGAAAAGAAGAATCTCTTTCTCCCAGTACCTCTATATGTTCATTGGTCTCCCTCCCAGTTAGACAGAGGACACTCTGGGCAGCCCTGAGATCTAATTCCCAGTCTCTTCTACCCTTTGCATGACCAAGAATCCCTAATGTTTGACAGTCTGGTCTAAATCGCAAAGAAAGGGGCTGAATACCCAGGCTCCAACTTTCAGGTCATGGCCAGAAGCCTTAACTCATGATGTTTATACAGTTCAGCCGGTGGGTCCGGGTAGGGCACAGTGGATTCAGGAATCTGAAACTACACAGAAGCTCTTGGTCAATGCTCAGTGGCTTCCTGGTCTCCATATGGAATTCTAACATGCCCTTTCTTTTAATCTTGCAAATTTTCTCTGGCTTTATCTTTGGTTGGTAGTCTCACTTCTGCTTTGCATTCTGGTTGTGTGAAAGCCAGAGGGCCTGCAAGACAATCGGTAGCTTTCTCTCTCTTCCATCAGATGGTTCCATCAACACCGCTTGAGTTGAGGGATGAGACAAATAATATGTCCTCATTTTGTTTGTTTGTTTGTTTCTTATAGATCATTACTTTGTCCTGTTCTCATTGTGTCTTTCTGGAAATCTTAGAATTCAGTAAAGCTAAAAGAAAGGAGGGGTGGGGAAAACTGAAGTCCACAGGCTCCCAACAACAGGCTGCTGTTTCCACAAAGGACAGTGGTTTCCTTGGGCGTGCCTTTGAGCTGGGCTCCTCTCCCTTCTCCAAACCTCTTCTCTGCTTCGCCTCCAACTTTCATACCTCATGCCCCTGTTCTGCCACCCAAGATGCCTGGCTTGGTCCTGTCAGTCTCTGACTCAGAGTTCATTTTTTACACTCTCTTCCTCTGCCTCCTGAGTCTAGCTGCTTGCCCACACTAAAAACTGATTTTAACATCAGCCGCCTACTCGAGGTTACATTTTCCGGTGCAATTTCCTTGAAATAATCCCTCTCTCCCTCACGCAATCCTCACGACTGGAGTTTACACCTCTTCTTTTCCCATCCCTTCCCCCGGGTCCCTCTCCAGATAATTCCCCACTTCCCCTCCTCAGGATGACCCTACTTTTCCAATGAAGATTTGCAACCTGTAATTGCTAGGGAAAGCTGATGTCTAAACTAGTAGCTTCTGCTGAGCAGGTTTTAAGGGCCCAGACATTTTTATATGAATTCAGATTGCTGGAACACCCAGCCACGAAGGGTTTTATGTACTGTTGGCATAGACTCCTCTGCCAGCTAAACTTCACGAAGTTTATAGGTTTGGTAGAGTTACACAGCCAGTCTTGGAAGGCTTTTTGCAGTTATGTAATCATAACTGCAAAAGGATGGTGTGGGGTGTGTGTGTTTCCTGCTGCCTTGCTTTTCTTCTTTAAGAAAAAAAAAATGTTAATACAAAGGAATGTGTGAAAGGCACAAATGTAAAAGCTCCAGGGCCTTTGGATGACTGCTAAGGAGTGAAAGGCCAAAATGTGTTCAGCGCAATTGTCTCCGTTCAAGCGCTAACAAGATGGAACAAGTCTTCAGGCTCCCTGGGGATTCTGGCAGAACAGTCTGCAGGATCGTTCCTTCTTCTGAACTTCTTCATAACATCCATCCCAATCAGTACTAGTGAATTAATTCTGTAATTATTTGTTGAATGGCTGCTTCTCCTGGAAAAACTAAAGCTCCACGAGGCTAACACACTCACCCTCATGTTTAATCGCTATACGAGCAGACCCCAGAGGTACTGTGGGCTCAGTTCCAGAGCACTGCAGTAAAAAGTCTCATGAATTTTTTGGTTTCCCAATGCATACAAAAGTTATGTTTATGCTATACTGTAGTCTGTTAACTATGCACTGGAATTATGTCTGTACAAACAATGCCCATACCTTAATGAAAAGCCCTTTATTGCTAAAAAAAAGCATCATCTGAGCCATCAGCAAGTCATAATCTTTTTTTTTGTAATAATCACATCAAAGATCACAGATATAATAACAAGGAAAAAGCTTGAAATATTTTCAGAATTACCATAACATGACACAGACACATAAAACAAGCCAAGGCTGTTGGGAAAATGGTGCCAATAGACTTTTTTTTTAAGTTTTTAATTTTTTTAGGCACTTTAATTATTTTTATTTTTTTCCATTATAGCTGGTTTACAGTGTTCCGTCAATTTGCAGGCGCCAATAGACTTGATGCAGGGTTGTCACAAATCTTCCATTTACAAAAAAAAAAAAAAAGAATGCTATATCTATGGAGCACAATAAAACAAGGTACGGCCCTATACTGGTTCATGAGAGTATCTGATATATATTAGGAGCCCAACAAATATTTATTTGATGAATAAACAGATCTGGGTTTATAATTACATTCCCCGACATTTAGCATGCTTGGCACAGAGGAGGAACCCAATGGATATTTGTGAAATAAATGAATGACTGTTGGCTTGTTTCAGGTCAAAGTGTTCTATCTTTTGAGGAATCTGAGGCTGTGTCCTGGACATTGTGAATGCCATATTATGGAAATTCTGAAGTCTGTTATCATCTACTGAACTGTCTTAATGATTTTAAAGCCGACACTTGCACAGTGACTTATAGCTACAAAGATTTTTCACAGTTTTAGAATTGCATCTTACTGAAGTCTCACAGTGATACCATAAAGTATGTTTTATTGCCATCTCTTTCATATGGGTCAGAGAAGCGTTATCCAGAAAGTTAAAGTGAACCATCAAAGGTACATAAAGGCACATGGAGTGCTGAAACTAAAATTATTAAGCTGGACATCCAACCTTTAAGTACTGAATTTTTCCTGTTGTAGTAGTTTGAGGAAGCTAGGCTCTGTTGCCGTACCAGGTTAACTTAAAGATCTCTGAGCCCCAACAGAATACAAGTTTATTTCTTGCTCCTTTAAGTGTCCATTTTTTCCCAGTTTTCCTCAGAGCTCTCAGATTTCAGCTGAAAATCCTGAGATTCAGAACTCCTTGAATCCCAGGCAAACTAGGATTTGATCATTCTGGTCATTCAATAATGATGCAGATTGGGCAGTTTTCCACCATTTTGTAGGTATACCTTCTGAAACACATGACTTCTGGGATCTTAACAGGAGAAGAAAGACTAGAGAGCCACATGGCATATTTTTATGCGTTAGGTATGCAAATAAACAAATCCATACGATTTTTTTGCTCACTTTCCACTGGCTAAAACTTAGCTACATGCCTCCAGTCTAGCTGCAAGGGACACTGGGAAATGTAGTTTTCCTGTGTGCACAGGAAGTGCGTTTCCACCTTACTTTACCACACTCTCTTATGTCTCCCATTTTGTGTTTTCCACAGGGTCCAATATGGTCTCCTATAAGCTGGGTAAGCACAAACTGTACCTTTTAAAATATAACTTTTAGTGTATTTCGTGCTCTCTAATCATTAAGCAATTCATGTGATTATGGGAAACACAGAAACTACGGATAAGCAAAGAGAATAAAAATAAAATCATCCCAAATGTCACCATTGTCACAATACGATATTAACATTTTTGTATGTTCTTTTAATGTCTTTTTCTATGTATGTAACCATCATTTTTTTCCACAAAAATATTATAATACAGTTATAATTTTATATCCTGTTTCCTCACAACCTATAAGATTTTTTTTGGATTGTCTTTCCATAGCTGTATATATACTTTTTAGTGACAAAATGCTATGTTATTTTATAGACACACTATAATAAGAGAATTTCATTTTGAAAGGCACTTTAATTAGGTGGACAGGTTCTGGAGCCAGGTTCCCTGGGTCCAAATGTTATCTCTAGTATCATTGTACACTTGAGTGAAAGAAATGCACAGTCTGACAAATATTATATGATATGACTTATATGTAGAATCTAAAAAAATAATGCAAATGAATCTATATACAGAACGTACTCACAGACACAGAAAACAAACTTATGGTTACCAAAGGGGAGGGGAGAGGGACACATTAGGGCTATGGGATTGACAGATACAAACTGCTATACATAAAATAGATAAACCCCAAGTTCCTACTGCATAGCACAGAGAATTGTATTCAATATCTTGTAATAATGTGTAACGAAAATAATTTGAAAAAATATGCACATGTAACCGAATCGTTTTGCCGTACACCTGAAACTAACACAAAATTGTAAATCAACTATACTTAATTTGAAAAAACAGAAAGAAAAGAAAACAAACCCATACTCTGGACTCACACTCAAGATGGTCCTGCTCTGTCCTTCCTCCCGTCCCGTCTCCTGCCACAGGGTGAGGAGCCTGTGGAGTGAGAAGATATACTTTTTTCAGAACTCATATCCTCATCTCAACCACACTCCAGATAACCTGGGGCTCTGGAATGACCTGTCCTCAGAACCTTGAATCTGCTTCTAGGGAGTGTGTTGGCATCTTTGAAGAAGAATAGCATTTCCAGTGCGTGCATCTCTAGACCTGAGAGGTGCTGGGAGCCCCCGTTTAGATACAAGGGTCTTGATGGAGCTTGCATGTGATGGCTGGCATCATTTGGCCGCACACATCTCTTTGGGGGCCTTCACGTTGTAGGATGGAGCTGAAGGTGGGAAAAGAAAGTGAGCAGCTGTTGGCTGTGGGGTGCCTTGGACCACCATATCCAGGCAGAGAATTTCAGGGAGTCTGAGGATTCAGCATTGAGTTGACCCTCCCAGGTCACCGTGAAAGCATAATTGTCCATACCGGAGGACAGAAAACATAAGACTTCACAGTTGATTAGCTTGGTTTATAACTTTTCAAATGATCTGGGGGACGTCCATGTTTCCTCTCGACCCAGGCCTGGCAACTAAATGTTAAGAGCAAACTTCTGTGGCTCCACACTTACAAATTGTGTAACTTTGGATAAGCTGCTTAACATTTCTGTGCCTCAATTTTGTTAGCTTTACAGTGGGGCAGATAAATAGTACCAACCTCATAGGCTTCTTGTGGAGGATGAAATGAGGCAACATAGGCAAAGCACTTAAAATAGTGCCTGGGCGAAAGGGAAACACTATTTTGCATGATAATTGTTATTGCTGTTATTATTAGTACGTCATTATCATTATTTTTTGTTAAATATCCACTGTTCCCAGTCTTTGATGACCTAAACAATAATTCAGTGAGCTATTTTCAAACCGAATATCTGTGCACATCCATAATTATTTCTTTAGGGCAAAAAAAGAGAAAAAGCCACATTTGCTAGACAGGAAATTTTAGGGTCAAAGAGGGTGCACACTTGAAAGTTCTTTGATATGTTAATGAGCTGCTTCTAGAATTAAATTGGTTGAGCATATTATTCATTAGTTATAATTCTCTGACCATTGAGGGTTTGGACACTAATTTATCTAGGTTGTTAGTGACATTTCAAACTTAAACTCTTAGTGGGAGAAAATAAGTCCATGAATGAAAAGCTGGATTAACCTGAAAAACAACTAATTAATAGCAGTCTGCTGGCCCAGGAAATCAAAAAGCATATAATGAAGGCAAAGGCAAAGCCCAGTAGTTCTTTAGCTGTCTGTTGACTGCGTTCAGTATAGAGAACATTGTTTAGATCGTTTCCTGTTCTTGGAAAAGGCTGTGGTTGCAAGGTTTTATCCCTCCCTCCCCTACCCCCCTTTCCAGCTTACCTCATTTACCTTCCCACACAAGGGTTTTCATCCTGTGCATAGAGGAATTCTGCGTTCACTTTGCTCATCTTTCCCTTGAGAAATCAACATGCTTCTGTGACTTACTTACTGTCAGCCCCTGGCAGCTGGAGGTTCAGAGAGGTGGCCACGGCAGGTGGAGCTTTGGGGCAGGTGTTATTTCCTTTTGGAAATGAGCTCTGGGAAGGTGACAGAAGCCCATGGAGTTGAGTTTGGGGTTTAGTTACGCCAGAAACCCCAGGAGGACAATATATCTCATGCATTTTCATCTGACTTTTGGAATAGTTCATTTCCACCTGTACCAAGTGTGGGAAACGGGGAACACATGAACAGAGCTGTGTTGTTTGCCCAGGTCTGATCTGTGTCTTCTACCCTGCTCAGTGACCAAAAATCTAAACTGCATGGATCCCTTGCCCTCTGGCTTCCACTTGGCCAGCTGGAGAGGTGGAGGAAGGGAGGAGAGAGAGGTTGGAGAGAGAGGTTTCATCCTATGATTCCTTGCTTTCTAGGTGGCAGGTTTGTCCTGGCTGCTTTTCTGTAAGCAAAGCCACATTTCTTCTGTAGCTCTTCTGCAGCTTCAGCTCTCACCAAACCCAGATAACCTTGCAGGTACACATAGGGCACATAGCATCTTTCTGCTTTTCCAGAGGATTCTACGCCATTGCTAGCTCATTTCTCTTCACAATGTCCACAGGACTACGGACAAACACTCCCCTTTAGAGTGTGCAGAATCCTGCCAGGGCACTGATTGAGACAGCAGTTCTGTAGACTGGCCTAATTCCAGATGGGATCCAGCTTGATGCTTTTCATGGCATCAGTCAAGGGGCAATAGAATGTGATGGTTAAGGCATTGAGCTCTGGAATCCAAGAGGTTCAAGTCCTGTTTCCATTACCTTCTGGTTGTGTGACCTTGTACATGAGACCTGTTCTCATGGATCCTCAATTTCCTCATCCCTAAAATGGGGCAATAATGATTGATACATACCTCCTTGGGTTGCTTTGGTGAATCAATGAGATGGTACTTCTTAAGTATCTGGCATTTTACTGCTGTCACTGCCTGTTCCATTTATCTACTGTTGCATAACCAAGCACTCTATTACCCAGGGGCATGTTAGGCTGCCTGTGAACCTATTATTTGGGCAGGATTTGGTGGGATGACTCAACTTTGTTTCACACACTGCTTGGGGTCTACATCAGGATGAATGAATTGCTGGGGGGCTGGTTGGACATTGCTGTCTTCTCATGTAAATGCAAAGCTTCCACATCACTGTGTCCCCTTAAAAATGCAGGCACTATGGAAGGCATTTATGGATCCTCAAATATACAGGGTTTGAACCAGAGTTTTTTTTTTTGAGCCCATGTTTCAATTTTTTTTTCTTACTATCCCTTAATGACTGCCTTTAATGAGAAAGCTATTTTGCTTAATTAAATGCCTCAATGCCCCCTTCTCCAATGGGGGAGTCTTGGTTATTCCATGCTAAATAAATTGTAAAGTTTAACGAGAGTATTCAACTTACTTTTTTTCTTGCAAAGAATTCTAGGAGTTAAAAGATCTGAGTTCTTGTCTCATTTTCTCCATTTGAATAACAAAGAGACAGAACTAGCTGTCTCAGAGTGTCTTGCAAGCTCCAAAAGTTTCAAAATTCACCGTTACTAAACTCTGCAGGGTAGAGGTATTATTTACTATTGGGATGACAAAAAAATTAATAATGCCATCTAACAGGGGAAATCCACATCCAGAATTCCCTCTTTTATTCATCCTTTCACAAATCTTTTTTGAGTATTGTATGTGCCAGGCAAAAGAAAGGCAGATATGGAGCTTGTCCTCAAGGAATTGAAGAATGTTGAAGTCAAATATTAAACCAGCTATTCAAAACGTGGTAGAGGAAGTGAGGTGTTTGGGGCATTAGACAGGGCACCTAACTTAATCCAGGGCTGGGGACGGCTTCCAAGGAGAAGTGGTACTTAAACCGAGACCTAAAGGATTTGAAAATATTGAGCTTAAAGAGAAGGTCTGTCAAGGTGTCCTAGAATATTCTAGGCATAGAAAGGAATCCCCATGACGGCCAAAGGTTGGCACATCAAAGCTTCCCCTATAATAGAGGGAATAACTGCCCAGCCTACATTTGGCCCTCACATTTTCTGACGGAGGAGTGACTGCATACCTATATATTAATTCCTTAATTAAAATGTAAGTATGTTAATGAATACTTCTCGACCTTAGAACCCAGTGCTGGGAACACTGGAGTTTCTCAATAAATTTCACTTAACAAGTAGTTACTGGTGTCTGTGGAAGCTAGTGGAGGGAGGAGACACACATTAACACTAATACTTATTGAACATTTCCTGTGTCCCCAGCATTGTTCTAATTGCTAATAGGATAGCTCCCTACATTCTAATTGTTAACATCTGTAAGTTTCCTTCATTTTGCAGGTGAGGAAACTGGGGCACTGGGAAGCTAAGTAATTTCACACAGTTCGCTCTGTTATTAAATGGTAAAGCTGAGATTTAAATGCTGGTGACTTGCTCTTGGCTATTATATCATGCCATCCATACTGGAAAAGGAAGATGAGTGAGCTCTCCTCTTTCAACTCAAAGCACAGAAAACTGAGCAAAATTAATTTGTGAAAAGAATATCACAACATCAGATGTTCTGACTCTAAAGCCTACCTGCACCAGATGTATTGAGTCAGACAGCAAAGAAAAAATATTAGCTAACATTAAAGAAAATGTGCTTGTGTATGGGGTATTATGGAAAGGAAATGGTTAGTTTGTCTAATTTCAGTTCATTCACAGAGTAACCCTAGATAAAAGGGCTATTTGTATGAATCCCAATGAAACTGAGGTTCAGAGAGGGTAAGTAACTAGCCCGAGCTCGCCAAGCAGAAGGGGCAAGGTTTAACTAGTTCATGTAAGCACAAGCTCTATCTGCTATTTTATACTAAAACCATTGTAGACACAAACCTAGGTGGGATACCACTGGAGCCAAGGCAGCGTGGCTGAGCACTTCATTTATTTTTAAGGACTGATACTCACTGGAGATCTTTGGCTGGGTCCAGACACAGCCTGGAGCCATGAAGGTGTCTGCCTCCATCGATAAGTTCCTCCCAGCTCTGGTACAGACAGCCAAATGCCTCACACCCTCCCCTGGCTCCTGGAGGAATCACTTTCACACTCAAGGGAGGTGGAGATGGTTCTTATCTTGACACTTCAAAGAAAGCCATCCCCCTTGACATCTTCCTGCCCTTAACAGTGCTGATGTGGAAGCAGGGTGATGAAGGGTTTGCCTCGTCCCTTTGATCCTGGGACAAGTTGGGTGATTCCCACTCTTCCAGGCATGAGAAATGCTGGGCCCCACTGACTTCGCTTCTTGCTTCCTATAGTAGTTAGAGCTTGCCATGGCTCCTTTACTGATTCAGCTTTGTCTAAAGAAAACGGCCAGGAGTTAAGGACAACTTTCCAATGAAAACCGCTCTGTATCTGGAGGTAGAGTATGAATTGATTCAATCTGCTGGGTGATTCTAATGTTGTTAAATGCTTTTAATATGCACTTTCCTGTTCTGTTTCTGCCTGAACCCATGGTTCATAATTTGGGTATCACGCACCCCCTTGATAATCTGTCCAGAGTTATGAACTTTCTTTCAAAGACAATTGCATGCAGACAGGGAAATTTGGAAATGCAGTTTTAAAGGGTTCACAAGCTCTCTGAAACCTATCACTGGGTTCCTTGGGGGTCCATGGATTCAAGCTAAGAAGCCTTGAAAAACAGAGTTCCCTCTTGTGGCATAGTGGAAACAAATCCGACTGGTATCCATGAAGATGTGGGTTTGATCCCTCACCTCGCTCAGTGGGTCAGGGATCCAGCATGGCCATGGACTGTGGTGTGGGTTGTGGACTCCGCTTGAATCCTGCATCGCTGTGCCTGTGGTGTTGGAGCTCCCATTAGACCCTTAGCCGGGGAACTTCCATTTGTGGCGGGTGTGGCCCTAAAAATAAAAGGGAGGGGGGCAAACTAAATAAACAAGCCTTAAAAACAACTACTGCCACTCAGAACAGGGTAATGGCTTAAGTGGCCTGTTCCGGAGTTGGGCAAATCTAAGTTGAAATCCATGCTATGACCGTTTCTTCTGACTTCAGTCAAATTGCCTAGTGACTCTGACCCTCTGTTTCTGTAGAGTCTAGCTCACATCTTCTGTAGTTGTGTGGATT
Source organism: Catagonus wagneri (assembly GCA_004024745.2). Taxonomy (NCBI): domain Eukaryota; kingdom Metazoa; phylum Chordata; class Mammalia; order Artiodactyla; family Tayassuidae; genus Catagonus; species Catagonus wagneri. The sequence goes on from PVHT021183555.1 coordinate 14,710,658, forward strand.
ACAGGAGCTTATGCACGGAGAATGTTCAACATACGTGTCCCTGGTGGTAAAAGCGCCCTTGGTGATAAGCACCACAGTGTGATTTCCTGCCTCTTCTGACCCTGCCCCGGGAAGGAGACTGTCAGGAGAAGAGACACTTTGTATTCTTAGACCTCAGTTTTCTCATCTGACAAATGATATAGCTCTGATACATAGTCCTACTCTACCAACACACCGCCTTGATTAGGAGGCATAGCCAAGCTAAGAGAAGAGAGGGGGCCCTGTGAACTCTAGGATGGATGTCTCTGGCATCATTATTATTGTGTTCCATGGAAAGTTTTGTTGGTCTATGGCTGAGGTGCTTCAAAATCCATAGGCTTATGGGGCTCCCTTGAAATTCCAGAAAGTGTGAGACTAAGAGAGCTAGCTTCTTGGTGGGTTACTAATCCTATGTATTTATATGGCACTAATTAATATTTCACGAAATTCATCAACCAAATCAGTATTCAAGGAGTCTCTCCCTTGACTTCCTGAATATAAAGGAATTCTTTCAAATGTCAAGGGAGAGGAGTTCTATGTTTTTCTGTTAAGGACATAGCATTATCACTACTGCAGCTAGCCTTACTGCTGTGACTTGGGTTTGATCCCTGACCCGGAAACTTCTGCATGCCATTTATCTATAAAACAGAAACTCAAACTATGGTTCTCAAGGAGGGAAATGGTGTATGGGGGGGATAAGTACAGGGGATGAGATTAACATATACACAATATTATATAAAAATAGATAACTAACAAGAACCTACTGTATAGCATGGGTAAATGTACTTAATATTTTGTAATAACCTATACAGGAAAAAGAATGGAGATTGTATATATTATATATAATATATATTTATATACTAATATATTTATTATTTACATATTTATATATTGTTATATGCAAATAACTGATTCACTCTGCTGTATGCCTGAAACTAATACAACATAGTAAGTCAACTGTACTCTATTAAATTAAAAAAAAAAAATTCAAAGGAGAAAGGAGAGAGACAGGGACTTGAATATTCATTGAGCCAATACACGTATCTGACCCCAACTCAGCACTCCTAAGAAGCCTGAGAGAAGGTTATAAGGCAAAAACACTGATGAAGAAAGGAAAGAGTGGTTCATAGAAAAAAGAAACTCTGATCCCTAGAATGCCCCCAGCATCCATTCATCCCTTTTGAATGACAGGCACTGTTTGAGACCCTGGAGAAACCAGGATGGTTAAGGCTCTGGCTTGGCCTTAAGGATCTGCCAGAACAATGAGAATAATAGTAATTATCAAAGCAGATACCATGCCCTGCTTTTTACCTGCATCAATTCACTTAACAAAGATGTACAGAGCATCTCTTACGGGTTGGGTGCTGAGGTCAAACTTGCTTCCTTTCCCTGGCTTCCTGGACCCTGATGGAGTCCTTTTATCTTGGGTGTGAAAACATGAGGGAAGATAAAAAGACAAAGCCGTACAGAGAGGTCTAGAAAAGCCAACCAGGTGAGGAGGCGAGAGGGAGCTGTCAACCAACAAAACTGAGAGGACTGCTGTCCATCCAGTTCTATGAAGACACAGTAACAACATCCACATCATTCACAGACAATTGCTTGGGGTTGCAGGATAATTTATGACTTGGAGATTGCTACCCGTGGCATAATTCACCCAGGAAAGTGAGGCCTAGGTCAATATATGTTTAAGTAAAAAGGGTCTGGAAAACCCCAGGGGTCAAGCTGGGAAAGAGGCCTCCAGTTGCCAAGAAAGGAGAAGTAAGGGTGGGAGGGACAGCAAGGAGGGAGGGAGGTGAGAATCACCAAGCCTCAGGAAACGCAACTAACTATTTCCTGCCCAACCGTAGTTCTGTAACCACATGAGAACCAGAGAAGTCCAGGGAATGACTCTGGAGTTCATCTGCCTGCTTACTTTTGTGTAATCTACTTAATACATGAATCTATTCAACATACGTATGTGTTTCAACATATATAGATTTTAATATATGTACTAAATTGATTGTGTATCTAAGAGGACAAATGACAATGTCACACACACACATATATATGCAAATACATGTATTTACATCCTTGTCTGTCTACAAATAGATACATAGTGTATTGATATAATAGATAGTACAAGAATTTCAGTTTTTACCATTTTGAGATTCTTTAGTTGTTAGTTTCTAAAGAGATTTGAGGAAGTTATAATATTCATTTACATATAGTTAGAGCCATTAAATTTGCTAAGCTGGTAAGTTATGACAATTAAGCCATTAAGAGCTAGAATACTTAATATCTTATCTGATTGTTGAGAATAACCCTGCAAAAGGCATAGAGTAGCCCATTCTATGGATGAGGAAATTGAGGCTCAGAGAGGAGATTTTGCCACTCACTACCTCTGCCTCTCCACATTTACACATGCAGTATGGGTTTAATCTTGTCTGCCTTCAGGTATATTGCAACTCCTCTCAAACTTAGCTTCATCTTCTCTAAAATGAGAGTTTAAAGGGTAGTAAGAGATGGGCAAATACAACCAGGCTCTAGACTTGGATGAGGAATAAGTGATTTTCTTAAGATTTCACTGCACTTTGTTCAAGGAGCCACATGATGCAATAAACCATTTGACTTGAGGGCATGCCCAGAAACTTCTCTATGGCTGGTTAACCTGGGTGTCATGGCAGCTGAAAGCTGTCATGCTTTCCAGAACCAGGAAACAGTCATTTTAACTCCCAGCCTAGAGACCTATTTTTTTTAGGTTATGTAGAGAAGTGGGAAGATAAGGATAAAGTATGCAGGTATTATTGCTCTACTTGATGGAACAATATACTGGTATAGAAAGCTTTCAGCATCCTTAATTTGCAAGCCAGAATGCCTTCCAGACCTAGCTACTTAGCTGTATCCCTTGGTATTTAAGCACCTGCAGATCTTCTATATATCTTATCAGCATGAATCTTAATGTCCTTATAAGGCATCACGTTTTTCATGCTCTTTAACTGGGTTCTCTTCCCAGAAGTTCTGGAAGTGGGCTCAAACATCATGCCTATAAGCCAAAACAATCTGTTATGCTATAAACTCCTTTTCTTCTTTTATTCTAATCCACGGTCCTGATAAATTTTCGGGAAACTGAGCCACAGGATGCCTGAGCTACTGTGAAGGGATGTTGCTGGCTCCATTTCCACTACATGAAAAAATTCAGAGCCACCAATGAAATCCTGACTGCCTTAACTCTTCAATTAGAGCGTGAAAATTGGGGCAAACAGTTTTCCAGAACAAGTATTTGAGACACAAATCTGGCTCGGTGATAGAATTTAAAGACTTAGTAGATAAGAATACAAGATGCTAGGTAAATTTAAGTTCAGAGAATTGAGCACTAAAATTTTAGTATATGTCTTTTAATATTAATGATATACTAAAATTTTTTTTATTAATCTAAAATTCAAATGTAGCTGGGTGTTCTGTAGTTCATCTGGCCATGCTAGTTGGATGCAAATCTTGAACTTCAGTGTGAATTTTGAAGAAATTACACAAGAATGGTAAGTTACAGAAAATGTGTAGACCCAGCCCAAATATTTCAAGGCGGAAGATCTGCGCTAACTTCTCCTGTGGCTACCTTGAGTATCAAAATATAACCAATACTGATTGAGTAATTCCAGACACGGTCTCTAAGATAAGCACACTGTATTCAGGCACTCTGCAGTTTGCCACCACTCCTTGAGATGAGCACGGTCAGTGTCCCCAGTTTGCAGAATGAAAAACTGAGGCCTGGATATCTTACAACCAATCAGTGGATTTTACTAAGGCTAGAACGTTTTTGGAAATCAATAGGCACAGACGCCTTGGTACAGATCTTTCTTATAGATCACAGAGATGCAGAGGCGGAAGGTCACTAGCCCCTGATCCCACTAGTCCTCAGCAGAGTCAGGGTTCTGACTCCGTCTGTCTGCTTTACCACTCCTCTCTAATTCCTTCCAAATCCACACTAGCTTTGATCCAACTTAAGTTCCACTGAGCCAGCTTTAGAGAAATTGAATTTCCTTAATAGGTTTTCCTAGACAAATAGCTTGAGAGCCAGGAAAACTCCAAGAGAGAATTAGGAAGATGTTAGGGGTCCTCCATTCTCCTTCTGCCTCTACCACAAACAGGCTGTGCAGACTTGAGCAAATTGCTTGCCCTCTCAGAGCCTCATTGTGGGGTCTGGCGAACAAAGTGGGTCATACACAGGGACCCCCAAAGTCCCTTCTGCAATAGCACCGGGCAATTCCAAGATGTCCAGGCTCCTGCAAGCTTCTGCACTGGAGCCCAGCCCTCACACGCCCAGCATTTTAGGCTGATACAATAGACAGCAGACAAATCCCATTACAGACCACTCTGTGAGTCTCCACTTTGTCACTGACTGTTATGTGACCTTAAATAGGCATTCTCCCCTAATCTCCCTGGGCCTGGCCTCTTCTATTAGCAGCTGGAGACAAGGATATTTACCTGTAATAAAGCTCTTTGAGCTCCTCAGATAAAGAGCTTTGCATTAACAAAGCTCAAAGCAGATTTTTTTTTTTTTTTTTAATGAACAGCACACTGGCTTTGTTTTGTGTTTTTGTGTTTCTTTTCTCCCTTACACTCCAGAGAAGTGCAAAGTGGTGTTTGCCCTCCAAATTCTCTCCGGGTTAATTCATTTGTTTGCTTCTGGGTTTGAATAGGTCTTTTTTTTTTCCCCTAAACTGAATGTTCCCAAACTTTCTTAGTTCGTGGTGACTTTTGTATCTTAGCAGTTTTTTTCATTATTCCTTTAACAATTCTGTTTATGAACTCATTAGCTTAAAAAAGTTAGCATTTATGTCCTAAGTTAGTACCATTTGAAAAAAAATAATACACATAAATTTAAAGAAAAAACATTTCATACTTAAGTAATGATGTTAAGTAAGCCCAATTACTTACTAATCAGCTATGTATGCTTTTTGAACCCTGCACAACTCCTCAGGACTTGGAATCAGATTAACCATTGCCACTTTCATTTCATCTTCCAAATAGATTTTCAAGGGCTACTTGTTTTGTTGTTGTTTTCTTTTTTAGCAAGCCACCCTCAAAAACCCAGCTTCTCAAAGAAACGGAATTGTTGAAATTGGTGAGACAAGATGGGATAAGCTCATCCCACTCTACTCCTCCTGCTAATTGCAACTAAAATCCCAGGAAAATGTACCTAAAACAACTATCAGAAAATTCAGAAAGGAAGAGGAAATAAAGAGGATGGTTCATAAACCTTAGCCTTCTATGTGTTCACTATTGGACATTAGAGTAGCTTACAATTCAGAAACACCAATGGGTACAGACAAACATCACCCCAAGAAAGCCTACTCTCTTGAGTTAATAGACTGGGGAGAAAACAGCCTTGCAGGACAGATCTTTTTTGACTTTGCCTTATCTAGGCTAGGTGAACACATTGCAAGAAGCCCGATTCTCCCTTTTTCACCAGGTGTTGCAGAGATGAGATGGTAGAGCCCTGTTGACCATCCCCCTCCTCATTAATATGGAAGCACTCCTTCCCTATCCTGTCAAAGGTTGTGGTGACTGTGTGGCAAAGCCCTGCCGGCTATGCCCAAATAACAACAAAGAAGTGGTTGGCATCCTCTCCCAAGTAAAGATTAAAAAGAGGGAAAATTACAAAAAGGCGGGAGTTGAAGAAAGGGATTCATTCTTTAAATCTCTCTATAAAGTCCTGGGCATATCCTCAAATAATCCATGCATCAAACTAACCAGAATCAACACCCACACACCCACACACATATAGACACACACACTTTAAGAATTTAAGAACTAAACTGAAGTGGGGAATACCTCTCAGATTTCAGAATGGCCTCTAGGAAACACGTAGGTGTGGCATACCAAAACAGTGTTCCGAAAGCTTTGAAAACTAGAATTACATTCAAACCATGGCCCCTACCACCACCACCACCAAGTGGGGCAGAGTGTACATTCTGAACCTCAACATTTTGACTGCATGCTAAAATATAAGTAGGAACCAATGTCACATATGTTAAAAATATCTAGGATACAGTACAAAATCACATATTATAAAAAGATCCAGAAAAATCTCAACTCAAAGGAGAAAAGAGAATCAGTAGAGGGCAACACCAAGATGAAACAGATGCTGGAATGATCTATTGAGAATTTTAAATTGATGAACATTTAAACATGCTGTAGGAAGCCATTACAAATAATCTTGAAACAAAAGGAAGAGTAGGAGTCTCAGAAAAGAAAGAGAAAATATATTAACCCCAAATTCCGAGTCCATCCCACTCCCTCCCCTTCCCCCTTGGCAACCACAAGTCTGTTCTGCAAGTCCTTGATATTCTTTTCTATGGAAAGATTCATTTGTGCCATTTATTAGATTCCAGATTTAAGTGATATCATAAGGTATTTGTCTTTCTCCTTCTGACTTACTTCACTTAGTATGAGAATCTCTAGTTCCATCCATGTTGCTACGAATGGCATTATTTTGTTCTTTTTTATGGCTGAGTAATATTTGGAATGGATAAGCAATGAGATCGTGCTGTATAGCACTGGGAGCTATATCTAGTCACTTAAGATGGAGCAAGATAATGTAAGAAAAATAATGTATATATGTATGTGTGAGTGGGTCACCTTTCTGTACAGTAGAAAATTGACAGAACATTGTAAGCCAGCTATGATGGAAAAAAATAAAAATCACTAAAAAATAAAATAAAATAAAATGTGAAAAAAAAAGAAAGAGAAAATATAAAGAAAAGCCAAGTGAAAATTTTGGAATGGATAACACTAGCCAAAACAAAGAAACAAACAAAAAACCTCATGGAATGGGCTCAGTAGCAGAATGGAGATGACAGAGGAAAGAATCAGTGAACTGGAAGGTAAGTCAATAGAAACTAGCCAATCTAAACAGAAAGAAAAATAGATTGGAAAAAATTAAAAAGAAATAGAGCTTCAGGGACTTGTGAAATAAAACAACAACAACAAATCAAATATTTGTTTTATCTAAGTTCCAGAGGAGAGGAGAGTGTAGGCTGGAAATTATTTGAAAAAAATAACAAACAAAACATCCCCAATTTTGCAAAATACATAAACTACATACTTAAGAAGCTAAATGAATACAGAATAAACCTAAAGAAATACATACCCAGGGTGCATTATAGTCAGTTTTCTGAAACCTAAATACATTTTTTTTTAATTAAAAGTAGTCAAAGGGAAATGACACATTACCTGTAGTGGATTTCTCATCAAGAATCATGGAGGCCAGAAGAAAGTGTCATATTTGTAAAATACTGAAGGAAAAGAACTATTAATTCTAAATTCTATATCCAGAGAAAATACCCTTCAATAATGAATGTGAAATAAAACTCTCAGATGATGGAAGACTAAGAAAATTTATCACTAGCACACCTGCTCAAAAATAATTGGTAAAGGAAATTCTTCACAAAGAAAAAATATGTATAACAAAAAGAAGCATAGAGTATCAGCAAAAAAGAAATAGCAATGGTAAATATCTGAGTACATATAATAGGTGATTCTCTGAATTTTCAAAACTGTTCAGTGATTGAAACCAAAAATTACCATGGTTCTCCATATATAGAGGTAATAATTACAAAAACTATATTAAGGAAGTAAGTTAAAGAGACTTACTTGCTAATATTTCTGTGTTCTATGTTTACTGGAAGCAGTGAAATGTTGATGTAGTATACTATTACATAGTTATTGTAAGAATATATAATAGATATTATCTTATATCTATCCAATATACAAATATGATGTAGAGATATATTAATCCATTAGAAAAATATAACTATCAATATTATTAAAATATAGTATATTCAAGATTATAGCATATTATATGAATATTGATTATATATATATATATTAATTCCTAGAGCAGACACTAAAAATGTGCACAAAGAGATATAAATGAAATACTATAGCAAATTAAAATAGTATACAAAGAATGTTCAAGTCCTATAGGAAGATAAGGGGAAAAATAGGAGTAATCAAAATGAAACAAACAGAAGGCAAATAATAAAATGACAGGCTTAAATCTTAGTATATAGATAATTACATTAAATGTAAATGATCTAAACACTTCTGTTCAAAGATAAAGACTCGCTGTAAATATAGAGTGATAGATTGGGTAAAAGCAAAAGAATGAGGCAAGGTATATCATGACAACACTGATCAAAAAAAATCAGGAGTGACTGTATTAATATCAGAGGAGGTAGACCTTAGAGCAAAATTAATGCAGTACAATCTAATATTAAGACTGTGCACTTCTTTGATAGATGTAGTTCATATGGTGTCCAATCAATTTTAAGTACCTCTATGTGCTTCCATCACAAATTTAAAGTACTTTGTGCAACCTTGTGAATTTTATGAATCATCCCAGAAAGCCTTGAAACACAATTTAAGAATCACAATTGTAGACCCAAACAAGCTGCATGATTTTCATTTACAAGCTGACTCAGTTGGCCTCCATTCTTGGGGAGGCATGAGGAGGAGTTGAGGAGGTGGGGTATTACAGTAAGTGTTCAGCTATGGCCCACTAGCCGGACGGTTCTGGTGACATTTTCCAAAGTACCCATGACTGCGTCTCCTTTCCGCTCTCCTCTGATGATTACTCTGCTCCAGCCCCCACATCTTCTTGTTGTCTTCAGATATGTCAGGGACGCTCCCATTTAGTGATCTTTGCATTTACTGTTCTCTCTGCCTACCATGCTCTTCCCCTAAATACCTGCAAGACTAATTCTTCAGCCTTCCTAAGGTTTTGATTGAAAGCTCATCTACTAGTAATGTTTTGCTTGATCACTCATTTAAAATTGCCAGGCACACCTCACCCAAGCACTCTATATGAACTTTTCATTTTTTCTTTTTCTCCCAAGCACTTATCACCATGGAACAACCAACGTATTTGTTTGCTTAGTTGGTTAGTATCTCTCTCCATCCACTAGTGTAATATACATAAAAGTAGGGATTTTTAAATTTTATTTGGTTCACTGCTGTGTCCCAGCAGCTAGAATAGCATCTACTTTGTAGTAGGGGTTTAACGTATGTTTGTTGAATGAATGTTAAAAATAGTGACTGAGCTTCAAAGAAGCTCTCTGGCACATGTTAGAATTCACAGTTGGATTAGAGATTTAAGGGAAAGGAAAGTGTTAGAGATTTATGGGTGAGGGAAGATGAAGTGAAACTAATTGTCTTTGATGATTTGTTTCCTTCGATCATGATTAATAGTAATAATAATAATCACATTTCATGAAGTACAGAGAAAGTGTTCAGCATTTTCTATACATGATAATCAGTTCACATACCTTATCGCCTTCACTGCAGTGTACTCACCACTTAGAATAGTGTGACATAGCATGGGCACTCAATGAATATTAGTTGAGTGGATGAATGAATGAATGGTCACAAGTTCTTATTAGTCAGAAGGTTGCTTTTCTTTAAGGAAGGCACTTTATGTGCTATATTACTAAACACATTCTTATAACATCTTCATATCTAAAAAGGTGCTTTTACCATCACCTAATTTTTATGTGTCTGTCACTCCAATGTGGGATGTATTCATTGTCATCAACACATTTTATGGATAAAGGAACTGAAACAAACAAACAGAAAAAAGACCTATGACTGACTTAAGGTTATGCAGCTTCTAAGTGATAGAGTCTGGAACTTATTCTAGCAAAACATTTCTTTTTAACAGAGAATACAGCGTGTTTTAAATGTTTACACCTAACACATGAAAATATTTACACAAAAATGCAACACAAAACAGTCATGCTATATGCAAAATAACCAATCTTTATGTTTAGCAAATGTTTAGAAAAAGGCATCCCCTGCTTAAGGTTATATGAAGTTATATGAAGTGTGTCTATGTGAGTCTATGTTGAAACTCATTTGAAGATACTGTCAAAAGCCCAAATTTGAGACCTCTTTTTTTTCTAATTGAAGTATAATTGCATCCAATAAAATGCACAGATCTTAAGTGTACAAGTTTGATGAGTTCTGACAAATATATACATCCATGTAACTAACATCCCAATCAAAATTTAAATCATTGCCATTACCCTACAGAGTTTCTTCACATCTTTTTCTTTGGTCTATTCACTCAACACTGCTTCCCAAAGGCAATTGCTATTCTGATTTCTATCCCTATAGACTAGTTTGTCTGATCTTGAACTTCAAACAAATAGAATTATACAGAAAGTACTCTTTTGTGCTGACTTATCTTGCTAATATACAATATTGCGTAAATAGTATACATGTGGATGATTATACTCTGTTTTTGTGTTTATGGATTTCTGGGTATTTATCACATTATTGCTCAGGGTAAGTCAAAATGGACTTAAAAATCACATTAAGTAAATTGTAATTTAGGTGATGCACACACAATGGATTGTCATTTGGGAAATGCTGGATTCTGGTGGTAATTAAGAGCTTAGAGCCTGTGGTCACAATTCCCTGGGTCGCTGGGCCTCTTCCATTCACTAGATAAGTGACTAAGTAGTAAAGTAAAGCCTCAGTTTTCTTATTTATGAAATGGATATGATTTTACTAATCCTCAGTGGATTACTGTGAGAATTAAATAATATATTTAAAACTTTTAACTCAATACTTGGCACATGCCAATGGCTCAGTACACGGCAGTTCTTGTTATATTCAGGATGGTTAAGTGGTACCAGTAGTACAACAACTACAGACTACAAATTTCTAGGCTACCACTTCCTGCTTCCCTTTGGGTTGAGTTCATAACATCCTCAACTGGAAAGTTAGAGGAGCATTAGAGGGGGATGATTGCTCTGATGGTTCTCAGGGGCATAGAAATTCCCACGTCCTCAAATGTAGGCATTAGTTTCACATTCAATCTGTGAATTGAGAAGGCATTTGGGCATGGTGTATTTTTCTAGTGTGTTACTGTGTAGGTCAAATTTCTCACTCTTGCTGGAAGCTGGACAAACTGTCCCTATGCTACTTTACACTGGAAATTTCTCTCTCAGTTTTTCTCTTGTGCATATCCTCATCTCTGCTGCCTTGGATCTGAGGCTTATCATCTGGAATCATGTGGAAGTCTCTCTATCTCAATCTTAATTTTCCTTCTGATCTTCCCTACTACAAGTCTGGACTTAGTCAACATGCAAAACTCATTGGTTCCTTCCTCTACTGAGACTTGTTTAAGGATTCCAGAAAGAGGCACACCCCCCTGTGGCACCCAAAACCCATCAGGCTCTGTCTCTCTGGGCTCATCTCCCATCTCGCTGCTCCTAGAACTTAAAACTTCACTCTCCATCGACATTGAGTTCCTTTTACACTTTACTTTTTTCCCTTTATCTCTTTACATGTACTGTTTCCTCTGCCTGATATCCTTTTCTCCTTGGCAAACTCCACTTCACCCACACAACCCTTCTTAGCTGTAGCTACTACGAAGCTTTTCCCACTCTCTCTCTTCTATCAGTTACTACTTCTCTACTACTGTTTGTTCAGTTCTTGTAGCATTTGGTATGTTAGCATATCTGCCTCTTTGCTGATTTTAATAAAAGCCAACATTGAGCAGTTACCATGGATCAGAAACTCCTCCAATCGCTTTATAATTGTGCCTCATTTATTCCTCCCAATATCCCTTTGGGTTGAATTGCTATTATTATCATCCCCATTTTCACAGATGAGAAAACAAAGTGAAAGCCGCGTCTCCAGGGCTCCATGACTTGACAATGAGCTCCAAGACTGGAAAAATGTAATTCATATTGGATGCCCACCCTTGCTGATGGCTGGAAAGTTGGGCAGCCTTTAGACTTGTTTTTTTTCCCTTCTGCTTCTTTCTTGGTGTGATTGGAGGAAAGAGAGCTTCACGTCTGGACAAACTATGTATGGCACCCAATTTAATTTTAAATTCAGTCTTCCTGGGCTTTGTGGGCAAAGGCTGAAATCAGAATTCTTGGTCTCAGCTCTTCCATCTACCAGCTGGTATGATTGCCAGATTTGGCAAATAAAAAAATAGGATACCCAATTAAATTTGAATTGCAGATAAACAATAAATAACTTTTTAGTATAAATATGTCCCCAACATTGCAAGGGACATACTTATACTAAAAATTATTCACTGTTTATCTGAAGCACAAATTTAATTGGATGTCATGTTTTGTCTGGTACCTCTACACTTGAGATAAAGCTACCTCCCTGGGGGGTATCCCAGGAGTCACTAAAGGGAGTGAACCTACTCTTACTCTGCATCTGCTTTTCCCCAAGTATTTGGCCTCATAGTCTCCCTTCATCAGTTTAGTCCTCCTCATAACCTTGAGTGGATGGGTGGGTAGGTGGCTATTAGCTGCTTTATTTCACAGATTTTTTTTTTCCTAAGTAAAATTTATCTGTTGGCTTCTTGGGTGTATCAGCGAGAGAGCTTAAAGATGGCTGCAAATTCTTTAGCATTTCTTCCATTGGGAGATAGGGGTATATGTCCCCTCCCCTTGAATCAAGAGAGAGCAGTGGTATAGTAGTGCTTTGACCAATAGATTATGGCAGAAGTGATGCTTCCTCTTCTTATTTCTTGAAACATTCATTTGGGGGCAAACCATCTAGTGGGCTGGATCCTTAACCCACTGAGTGACTCTACACTACCATGTTGTAAGGAAGCCCAAGTTAAATGAAGAGGCCCTGGAGAATAAGATTCCATATAGAGAAGGAGAAGTGAATGGGAGCGAAAAAGACATCACAGAGGTGAACCGCCAGCTAACTCCATGTGATCACAGGTAAATTGCCTGGCTGAGTCTTTCCCAAATTCTGGACCTCCAAAATCGTATCCAAAATGAAATGGCTGTTTTAAACCACTAAATTCTGGAGTTGTTCGTTGTGCAGCGATAAGTCATTGGACCAAATCCAGGACCACTAAAGGAGTTCTGGCCACACTGTTTATTAACCCTGTGACCTGGGTCTCAATTTCCTCACCTGTAAAATGGGGATAATTTCCAGTTTGTGAAAGAGGAAATTGAGGCTCTGAAAGGCTTGGGAATTTGCTTAAGTTCACACAGCTGGTAAGAAGATCTGAAAAATCTCTCATGTGACTGACTCCAAAGCTTGGCTAATATTTCTCCATTTCTCCTTCACACTAACTTTAAAATCTTGGCCTCAGTTTCCTTATGTGTAAAACAGAGATGCTAATAGTACCTTCTTTATAAGGTGTATTTAAAAAAACATGTAAAGTGCTTAGTTTAATGCCTGGCACATAGTAAGCACCCAGTAAACATTCATGGCTATTATTATTTTATTATCTCCCCTGCCGAGGCTGACAGCAAACATCCATTTTGTGCCTGTCTGCTTCCTCCGGGTCTCTGACTTGTGGGAAACCTCATCAGGAGGGCATCTTTAACTGAACAATCCAGAACACTCCCTTTTAATATTTAATGAATTCCCGGGGCTCTTCGAGAGCGATGTGAGAAATATCCTGTAAAAATCTATTAGTGTTAATAAAATACCACCCAACAGGTTGGCCATTACCAGCAATTAAAGTTTTCAAGCAGGTCAAATAACTCTCTGTAATGATTTGTGTGGCTCCCCTTTCCGCCCACCTTTCTTCATTTTTAGAGGACCGTGTAGTATTTCTCTGTTTAAGGTGCTGGACTTTGGGCTGTCCTCCCTCCCAGTTCCAAGCAGTGGTTTCAAACACTAATGAGGTGTTTGTGTTCCCTGCTCATCCATCACGGATGTGTGAACTCCAAGTTCCCAGTAATAGCCGAGATGTTCAAAGTTGGCTGCCAAAAAAGAGACCATTTCCACAGGAGCTCTCCCACCTTTCCTGGGGCTTCTTAAGGTCAAGGGGAGTCAGGAGGGGAGGGAGCAAAGTGCTCTCTCTTGATGGGAATAGAGAAGAGAATGCATGTGTCCCTGGTGGTTCATAGATGGCAGAACCCCTGGTAGGTGACTTCCCATGTACCTCTTATAAAATCTTCACCATAAGACAGAATGGCTTTATGGGTTCATTTGTCAAACAAAAAAATAGAGGTTTGGGAGGTGAAGCTCCTTGCCTAAATTCACATAGATAGGCAAAGGCAACATCAAGATTGAAACCTAGGATTTTAAGATCCTGAAGCCTCTAGTGGCCACTCATTACAGATCACGCTCTTCAGATCACCTCTAGGTGAGCTCTTCAGATATTAGTACTTTTGGTTAGGGAGCATTTTTGATATTACTATGTATGAGCTCTTTGCCAGACAGACCTACTGAATTAGAAGCACTGGGGTGGGTGTTTGCGGTTCAAACCAGCTTCTCTGGTGATCCTAATGCACCATAAGAACAATTGAGCTGCATCAAGCATGCTCTGTCAGCTGCTTGAGTTTGCATCCTTTCTTCCTGATATCTCCATTTGTTCCACGATCTGTTTCCTTAGGGACACATTCACCTGCTGTCCTTGGGAGTTGGTCCCAGAGCAGAAACATTAGTGAGGGGCTTAGACTTCAGACAAGCTTGCTTTTTTTTTTTTTTTTTGGGGTCTTTTTAGGGCGGTACCTGTGGCATGTGGAGGTTTTCCAGGCTAGGGTCGAATTGGAGCTGTAGTCACCGGCCTACACCACAGCCACAGCAACGCGGGATCCAAGCCATGTCTGCGACCTACACCGCAGCAACACTGGATCCTTAACCCACTGAGCGAGGCCAGGGATCAAACCCTTGTCCTCGTGGATGCTACTTAGGCTCGTTAACCGCTGAGCCATCTCGGAAACTCCCAGACAAGCCTGGTTTTGATCTTGCTTCCGTCACTTGCCAGTCATCTGGGCACCCGACCTCATCTGCCTGAGCCTGTTCCGAAATCTGGAAAATGGGAACATTAATGCTTATAAGGGTGATTATGAGAAATGAATAACATAAGGTCCGTAAAGAACTTTTAAAATATGCCTGGTGAATAGAAAATGATTGAATCACAGTAGATATGGTGACCCTGTTACCCTGCACACTTTCTTCCAGGTTTTCCCTCATTCTTAGCAAAAAGACTGTGTTTCTTAATTCCTCTCTGGTATTGGTCACCTGGAAAGCAGTTGTGCTTGCATTTAGTGGTTAAGGTGAGTTATGTTTGGAGTGCCACTGTGTTAGCAGATGAGTCTCCTGGCCTTTCCAAGGTTCCTGCTACAGTACCAGGCTCAAATGCCATGGGTTTGTATTTTGGTAAACCCAATTTTGGCCTCCTGGCATCCACCAAATCCAACCACACTTAGAAAAACAGAGCTGGAACAGACCACCTGAATCATTTACTACTCCCCTCTCTACCCTATTATACAGGTAAAGAAACTAAGGCCCGAGACAAAAACCCAGATTTTGTTTCCATTGGATGAACCCCATGAATTTGCAATCAATTCTTTCTTTCCTTCCCTCTCTCCCTCCTCCCCTTCTTTTTTCTCCACCTCCATAATTTTTTTCCCTCCCCTTTCTTCTTTCCTTTCACATATAATTCATTCATCACATTGCATTAGATGAAGTCCTACTGTGTGCCCCTGTTAGTGTACTGGTAATGTCCTTGAATCGCAAATATACAAAGCAATTTCAGCTAGCTTAAGAAAAATAAAAGAAAGACATTTATTGGGATGACATGGAGGTATCTCAGGATGTCAACATAGAGCTGGACAACCAAGATTCAAAAAAGGAAGGGACAAGGGCAGCTCTGGAGTCTAAAGTGGGGGGAGGGGATTGTGGGCCTTCATCTCACCAGGCTGGCACTAAAATGCCTTGCATCTCACTTTACTCATTACCAGCTTCTGAGAGAATTTTGATTAGTGACTGCCCCTGGACCAATTGGCCATGATCAGATGAGCAGGGTCATTTGATACCTCACTTAGGGTGTATGTGGAAGTAATGTAAGCTATTTCCCCGAAGGAGAGAATTACCAGGAGCCTGGCATTCACCTCAAAAGGTGCCCACAGGCATATATTGGGCTGCTGGAACTGAAATGAAAGTCTGCCTTCAGGCTGATGAGTATCTGGCATAAAAGCATCTTCAAGATTGGGTCTTAAGCAGCCATAGTCACTCTTCGTTCATTCAAGCATGAGCACATGCAGTCCCCAAAATACAAGCTCTTTGAAGTCCATGAATATGATTCTGACTCAAAGCTATTACTGCTGGGCCTGGCTCAGAGCCTGGTACTTGCATCGGTCAAACCAGGCTAGGTTCTTCTGCACTAAGGCACTAACTCCTTTATTGCTATATCTTAAATTAACAAATATTCATTTCTCACACACCCTTCCTGTCCAATGCAGTTACTCTGGGACCCATGTAGTCATTCAGGAATCCATGTTGAAGGATGTTCACCATGTGGAGCTCATTGATTTCTGCAGCAGAGTAAGATAAATTATGGAGTGTTTTCTAGAGAAATTTCCTAGTAGTGACATATATCGCTTTTGTTAATAGTTCTTTGGTCACAACTAATTACGTGACTTTTCCCAACTGCGAAAAGGCTGGAAAGTACAGACTCATAAAGGAACACCAGCCACCAATGATAATAGTAATATCTGACACAGTAGTCAATTAATATTTTCTCAGTAAAAGCCTAAATGTGGCTGATATTTTGAGCCCTTACTATTTCCCACACCTTGTGCTAAATGGAAGACTTATTCAATATCTCCTTTACTTCTCATAGCAACCCTATGAATTGCCGTGGTTATGGCTCCTATTTTACAGATGAGCAATTGGGGCACAGAGAAGCTAAGTCAAATGTCCAAGTTTACTCAGATAGAGGAATGAGGCTTCACGGCCTGGCTGTCAGACCCTGGAACCTACCCTCTCAACAACAAGTTACCCATTCCAACTACTGGGTAGGCACATTGGCTACTCACTCCACTGCAAGGCAGAATGTTGCGCATGGAAGAGACCAGGGAAACAAGGACTAAGAAGAATGAGTTGAATTTTTTTCCCCAAGGACAATGGTCATAGAATGAATTGGGGGGTATAGTCAAGGTCTTTGAGCTGGACCTTGAGTTTTTATAGGAAGAACTCATCAAGCAGATAAATAAGGGAAGTATATCTAGTCTGAGAAAACCCACTCCACCAAGTCCAGGCTTTACTGTGTTCACAGCTGCATCCTCAGTGCCTAGACAGTGTCTGACAATTAGTACCTGATCATCAAACACTTGCTCTCAGCCGTGGATGAGATGAAATGAACCGTGATACAGTGTAAGCTCTTGAACAATCCAGGCAGCATGTACCAGATGGAGCCATGACTAAGAAGAGGGAAAGATGTCTTTCTGGAAGAGGGCTGGCCAGATTGCGCTGGCCTCTTTGTGAGAAAAGCATGAGCTGGAAGAAAGCAAGCCAGAGAGTCCCCAGTGGCATCCTGGGCTGAAGGTGCATGGTTTAGGGAGCACCCAGCTCTTTCCAGTCATAAGCGAGTTGCAGATCTGCTCCGTCAGTGTCCTCCTGTTTGGGAGACAAGAACAGATGAATGGGATGCAGAGGCTGGACGTGAGCAAATGTCATGATTGGAAAGCAATAGCTGGAGGGTTGCTGAGAAGGGAGCCTGGAACTTTATCTCAGTTAAATCCCACTGAGTTTTCCGAGATTAGAATGAAGGCCTTCTTTACTTTATAGGCTTGTTTTGTTAAAGCTAGCCTTCTCTGCTCGTGACATTCTATAATAGTATGAATAAAAAGGGAGTGGTGGTGGCTATCTCCTGTCTTCTTTTTAATAAGGGAATTTTATAACATCCTTTTAAAATATGATCTGGCAACTGGGTCACTGGTCTTTGAGATTCTTCCCAGGAAAATCAGTTGTTTTCATGTTGGTGTCTTGGTGCACAATCCTCTTTTGGCAAGTCTCTTTGGATGATGTAACAGATAACAAATGTGTTCAAAGCTCACACACACCATCTTTTGAGCTTGATTTCTCAGACTCATGAGCCTTTTGGAATCGTGGTCCTTGAGTATATGATTCCAACTGGATCATATCCAATAGCCCACAAACTAGACACTAAACCTTTGTTTAAGCTATTTCTCTTTTTTTTTTTTTTTTTTGCCTGAAAGTTTCCTCTTTTGTCGCTACACATGTTGCCTGGCAAAATCATCACCACCCTTCTCTGTGTGACTCAGCTGCCACCTCCTCTGAACAGGTGCTTAACTAAAGGTGACGTGGCAGAATTGAGAACTTTGAACCCAAGCTCTTTCCATCACTCCATGCCTCAGAGGGTAAAAGAGAATGAATCAGAAATTTGACTGTGGTTTTCTCATGATGTCACCTAAACAGTGTTGAGCCCTAAGTGCCAGGCACTGTTCTAAGTGCGGATGAGCTTAGTTAGCATGGGGTGACCAGAGAGGTGACTCAGGACCTCTTGACCTCAGTGTTAGTGAGCAATGAATTATAGTGTCACCTTTCCCTCTCAAAATTTTCCTAGTTTACAAGATAAATTGCAGGCTCATCTGATTTATTTCTCACAATAGCTTTGTGAGGCAGATTGCTGTGATTAGCCCCATGTGACAAGTGAGGCAAGTAGGAATCAGAGAGGTGAAGTGACTGGCCTAGAGTCACACCGCTAGGAAAAAGTAGAATGGTAATTTGAATCCAGACAAATTGAATCCCTGTCGTGGAGAATAGTCTTTATCTCCAAGAATTAAAGAAGAGAGGGTGATGGGTTATTAAGAGCTGGGAGACGTTTGAACGCCCTGAATGGCTTTATAGAAGTCAGGGAGGGATCTGATCCTTTTATCTACTCATTTAATGTGTATTTATTGAGTGTGAGGGTGCACAAGCATGCAGGTGCTGGGTGCAGGGTCGTGAGTCTGCACGCATGCACACACACATACACACACACACACCCTCTCTGCCCTTAGAGAGTATGAAGTCTGGTGGTGAAAACAGATGAGAGACCATGCTGATTATTATCACTAGAGCTTTCTCCTATAGTCCCATTTTACTCCAAAAAAAGAAGCCCCAATTAGCCTTTCTGGATAAATCTAAGATATTTGGAGGCCTACAGAATATTCTTTAAATAAAAAACTTTGGCACAGTAAAAAAAAAAAAAAAATCACGCACATTTTAAAATTTCTCTTGGGTGGATGTGATAATACCCAGCTCTCTTTTTTCCATAGCAGGAAGTTGTTGGGTGAAGTAGCAATCCTCCTCTTTAAATGAGAATTTCTCTCTAGAGCTTAGCAAAAGCCTCAGCTGGGCCACATGAATCATTATGTCACCTTCCTGGTGCCTTAAAGCATTTGTTTTTACAGTTCTTGTTTATGTGTAGCTTCTTCCTTAAGTTTTCTTGTATGACTTTATCTTTTAAGTTTTAAATATACTTTACTGAATTTTCTATTGATTTTTTTTTGCCTTTTTTTAGGGCCACACCTGTGGCATAGGGAAGTTCTCAGGCTAGGGGTCAAATAGGAGCTGCAGCTGCCGGCCTACACCACAGCCACAGCAACTTGAGATCCGAGCCAAGTCTGCAGTCTACACCACAGCTCACCAGCAATGCCAGATCCTTAACCCACTGAGCAAGGCCAGGGATTGAACCCATGTCCTCATGGACACTAGTCAGGTTTGTTTCTGCTGTGCCACAATGGGAACTCCCTCTATGGATTCTTAATCTGTTGAGTGCTAGGTATTTTTTTTTTAAGTAACTCTTTTTACGCTGTAACTGCCTCATATGATGCCCAAGTGAGACATTGCTAATCAGTCATGACTCTCGTGTCATCTGAGACCGAAAGACACCTTCACTGCTCATTGCTTTTCCCACCCAGCTCCAGGCAGCCCCTACTAATCAATCAGAAATGCATATACAGTCAAACCTATTTGTTTTTCTAACTCTATGTCTATTGAAACTCCTTGAAGGCTGAAATGCATATTTTATTCTTCTTTAAGTTTCCCCTGTCCCTCAAGGCAGGTCTAATGCTGAGACTTTACCACTGTAGTGGGGGAATTAACTGTCCACGGTAGGCCACATCTGAGCCCATCTGTCTGCCCACAGGGTCTATTTATTGGGCTTCTGGAAAAGGGGACAAGTCTTTTGAAGGGAGGAGAAGAGATAGAAGAAAACAACTCCAGTTAAGTGTCCCTTTCTCCTTTTTTTTTTTTTCCCTCTCACCCTTTTGCAAAAAGGAGAAAAGAACAATACCAGCCAGCCAAAAGCTCGTTAACACACTTGACCTTCGAAAGAAAATTAATTCCAACTTCACACCTACCGGCTCTGTTGCTCAGCTTTGTCAAAACGTTGTCATCATTAGAGAGGAGATGACATGGCTTGAGGGGACCAAGAGTCTGCCACCTCCCCACGCTGGGCTGAGTTAGCAGGAGCTGGCAGGCAGCACGCGGAGGCGCCGGGCCTGTCAGCTTTTCACTGTGGATTAAGCTCCCTTCTGCGGGCTCTGGAAATTGTTATCACTGTTGAGCTGCCCCTATGATTCTTACCAGGCTCCCTGACAGCGCAGCCCTGCAGAGGAATGGCCTTAAGGGTCTTTATGTTGGAGCGATGGCAGATTGTGTGTGTATGTGTGTGTGTGTGTGTGTGTGTGTGTGTGTATGAGAGAGAGCAAGTGAGAGAGATTGCTGGAGAATGTGTGTCTTCATGTGTCAGTGTGTCAGTGTATAGAACATGGGCATATAAATATGTGTGTGTGTGTGAGAATATGGGCATATGAGTGTGCATGTGTGTGTGGGTGTGGGTGTATGTGTATGTATGTGTATAGATACACTGATGTGGGGACCTAAGAGGGTCTGCTTGGGTATCTGTGTGTATGTACATTTGCATGGATATAAATGTCATCCTGTGTATTTGTGGGTATGTGTGCTTTGTCAAGGGCATACACATGCATGGGAGACATATGTGCATGCCTGCATAGAATGTGTGTGATCATGTGTATGTATGTGAAAAATGCATGGAGACTATGCGTGCAAAGCTAAGTAATTGTGAACATGTGTGCACTGTGACCTTGTGTATGTATTTATGTGTACATGTCCACATTCATGTGTGTGTGAGATTGTTTTCAGTACCACATGCCCCCCCCAAAAGTCTCAAGGCGTGTTTGAGCATGAGCAAATCATAGACACCAAACTCCCTCCTGCCTTTGTTAATGATGTTGAATTTGATATTGAAAAAAATTAAACTAATTATTGTGAAAAATGCCAGAACTTTTTGGACTTCTAGACTCTTATTATTTTGAGTTTAAATTATTATTTTGAAGTTTATGAGAATTGAGGGGAACCTGATCTTTTCATTATTTGGAGCCTCTTCTGGCCCCAGTTTATACGTGGACCATGAAACACTGTACCCAGAAGTGTGTGTATGAATGTGTGCACACAAGCATATGCATCTATACTATGTGGGTATTTACATAAAAAGTAGCTGCCCGTGGAGTTCCCTTCGTGGCTCAGTGGTTAACGAATCCGACTAAGAACCATGAGGTTGCGGGTTCGATCCCTGGCCTTGCTCAGTGGGTTAAGGATCTGGCGTTGCCGTGAGCTGTGGTGTAGGTTGCAGACGCAGCTCGGATCCCGCGTTGCTGTGGCTGTGGCGAAGGCCGGCAGCTGTAGCTCCTGTTAGACCCCTAGCCTGGGAACCTCCATATGCTGCGGGTGCATCTCTACATAAAAAGGCAAAAAGACAAAAAAAAAAAAAAAAAGGAAAGTAGCTGCCTGTGAGGGTTGTTCTCTGTGCACATTCATGGTCAAGTTTCAGTTGAATTTGAAGATATATACAGAACTTCATCGGTATCATGTACCATTTTAAGTGCTGGGGTGCAGGGAAAGAGACTGAGAGAGAGAAGGACAGTGAAAAATGAGTAAAATTCCATTCCTGCCCTTGAGAAGTTTCCTCTTACTTGCCAGCTCTAAATGTTTAGTTATAGATCTTCATGGTTCTTTGTGGAGTTGGATTCTGAAGCCATGTCCAGGCTCATCATAAAGCCATTATAGATTAGTGATGTCTGCCACAGACATGGGATGTGTGGTTTGTAGCAAGTATGTTATTTGCTTGTCTGAATCAGAATATGACACCCAAGATGGTTTTTTGTAACCCTCAATGTCCTTATTTTGTAGCTGGGTAAATCATGTCAGAAAAGGAAGGGAAGTTGTTTAAGCAGTGCTAAGTTTAGAGAGAAGGAAGCGAAGGGCCTACGGTGCAAAACTTAAAGCATCTACCCTCAGTTCTGTGAAAACGGCTCCCTCACTTTGCCTGACCCTGAGAGTGAGCGCTTCCCTAAATTGTGATGTCTCATTTGTTTCACCTTAATCTCAGCCCTGACTCGAAGTCACTTTTTTAAAAAAAATTTTATTAGAGTATAGTTGATTTACAAGTCACTTGTTTTTGTGGTGGTGGGAGAAGATTTTTGTTTTGAGATGTGAGGTCTTATTATTTTATTTTATTTATTTTATTTTATTTTATTTTATTTTTTGTCTTTTAAGGCTGCACCCACAGGACAGGGAAGTTCCCAGGCTAGAGGTCGAATCGGCAGAGCTACAGCTGCCAGCCTACGCCACAGCCACAGAAACGTGGGAGCCAAGCTGCATCTGCGGCCTAACTGTAGCTCACAGCAACACTGGATCCTTAACCTGCTGAGTGAGGCCAGGAATTGAACCTGTGTCCTCATGGATACCGGTCAGGTTCATTACTGCTGAGTCACATGGGAACTCCCACCAGTCACTTTTAAAAGAGTCACCACACACTCTGCTTGGAGACAGAGAAAGTTCAACAACCTGTTAATTAGCATTTGTGTAATTGAAAGTAATAGAAATCAACTGAGGCTTAAGAAAAATGGGAATGGGGTATCTCAAAGAACCCAAGGGCAGGGGTTTGAGTAGACTGAAGAATGATCTAGAACTAGGACTCTTGAGAGAGGATTCTTTGTTTCTCACACTTGCTTCCATTATTCTTTCTGGGCTGAATGGCTTTTCCTGTTCCACTAATTACCAATTCTGTGCATTTGAGAAGTTTTCTTGCTTTTTTCATCTATACAATAATTATATTATTCATCTCTTCCTTACTCCTTATCTTGTAGAGTTGTAAGGAGTAATGTATGTAAACCATTCCAATGACTGACAGAGTAAATGATGTCACCACCACTGTCATCACCACTGGTACTGTCACCATCACCACTGTCCCCATCACCGTCATCACCATCGTCATTGTCATCATCATCATCATTGCAATCATCGTCATCATCATTATCCTCATCATCTAAAGCCCATGGAATGGCACTCTGATTTGCCCCAAATGGGCTAATTCTGATCCAATTAACTATGGCCACGTTAGATGTGGACTTTCTGGGATCCAATCCCTGTTGATTGTTGACAACTGGTGGTTAAGGGTGTGAGCAAGGCAGAGACTCCCAACGTTCTGGAGTATGCTCTGGCTTTGTTTTATTGAAACAGTGCTGAGAATAGTGGAGGGTTCTTTTTGGCTCCATTTGGATGTTTTCCAACCCATCTCTTCACCTGCTGAAGACCCTCAACAGTGGTTCAATCTGCTCTACAACCATGCTTGCCTAGACCCAGGTTTTGAAGTTTGAGCCCACTAAAGGAGAGCTGCGATTAGTCCACAATTGCTTTTGATCCAGGGGATGCCACTGAGGCCACTGGATCCAGAATAGGTAGGATTTCGTGATGTGGGGGTGGCAGGGGTGGAGGACAGCACAACTGGGGAAGGTCCGAAGCTTTGGGTATTGCTGAATCATGATGTAAGGGAGGGAAGGCAGAAAACCGAAACCCCAAGCAGAATGAAGACCCAGGAAGGGAAGATGGCGACAGAATGCAGAATGGAGTCTGGAGTAGAGTGGCTTCGTCTGATGGCAAAGAAGGAGAAAGAAGGGGTGGCGGGGGGTGGGGAGGAGAGGAGGGAGAAAGGCAGAAAAGAGGAAGAAGAGACAGAGGAAGAAGGGAAAGGAGTGGAAAAAAGGAGCAGCAGCTGATGAAAAAAAAACATGATGAGGCTGCTGCTGCTGTTGATATATAAATGAAACAGATAACGATAAAGGTGAAGATGAAGATGTTTCTGAGAGACACACGGCTTCAGAGAAGCCGAGTTCTAATTAACACCTACCTCTGGAAATAGCATCCTTCTCCCTCATTATGCTCAGACCTATAATGCAGATCTGCCCGCTGCCCCATCTCCCAGCTCCCCCTCCCCCAAGTAGAAAAGAAAGGACCTGGGGTCTCCCTCAACAGCCATTCCAGAGTTCTGGTTCAAAGGAGGGTTCTCAGGCTTGGAGACCTCTGCCCTGCGGTGGAAAGGGGGCTTTAAGGGCAGATGGTAAATCATTTACCCCTGTAGCTGGATGGAGGAAATTGCTGATCCCATATCACCAGCCCCTGGAGGTGGAGATGGGGCCCCCATGACATAGATTTCTTCAAGGGTGGAAAATATCATAGTTGCTTTTCTTCTGATGCCAATGTAAATAGATCTCACTTTTTCCTTTATCTAAGAAAGCTGTTATTAACTAAGAAAGGTGTTAACTAAACTAACTCCTATGTATTGAGGAATCACCGCATACTTGGTGCTGCGTTCAGCTTTTACGTATCTCTCCTTTTTTAACTTTAATTTTAGTTTTGTGCTTTTTACTGCCACACCTGCGGCATATGGAAGTTCCCAGGCTAGAGGTAGAATCAGAGCTATAGGTGCAGCCAAACGCCACAGCCACCGCAATTCCACATCTGAGCAGCATCTGTGAGCTACTCCACAGCTCACAGCAACGCCAGCTCCCTGACCCACCGAGGGAGGCCAGGGATCGAACCTACATCCTCATGGATACTAGTCAGATTCATTTCTGCTGCACCACAGCAGGAACGTTTTTAATGTACCTTTCAGTCACCACATGAACAGTATGTGAGAGTTGTTTTTATTAACTTGAAGCTTATGAGATCACTGACATGCACACATTGCTAAAATATGAAATTGGCAATTCCGTATGATGCATCCTATTGTTATTGCTGTCGTTGTTGCTGGAATCTCAGAGAGGTAAAATAACTTACCCGGAGCTACCCAGCCCCACTGCTAAGATAAGGTCTTTACCATGATCTCCAGCTCACGTGCTCTAGACGCTATTACCTCCCTGGTCTCCATCCATAGCTGCTCCTCTCCTTCCCCTTTTCTGTCTTTTTTTTTTTTTGTCTTTTTGTTCTTTTATGTCCGCACCCGAGGCATGTGGAGGTTCCCAGGCTAGGGGTCTAATCGGAGCTGTAGCACTGGCCGACGCCACAGCCACAGCAACGTGGGATCCGAGCCGCGTCTGCAACCTACACCACAGCTCACGACAACGCTGGATCCTTAACCCACTGAGCAAGGCCAGGGATCGAACCCGCAACCTCATGGTTCCTAGTCGGATTCGTTAACCACTGAGCCACGACGGGAACTCCTACCCTTTTCTGAGCCTCAGTTTTCTCACTCGTAACTCAGGATATGACAAGGAAACTGCCAATGTATGTGAAGGCCCTTTGCTAAGTCCTCTACCCCCATCGCCTGCTTTTCTGCTCCCAGCCTCTCCCTGACACAGGGGTTACGCAGAGCTGATGCACACGGAAGTCTGGGCTCCGTGTCTGCACGTGGTAGAAGCCCAGCTAATGTTGTCTTTATTCTCCTGACCCCTCTTTCAGGAGCCACCGCATCAGCACAGGAGGAGAAATTATATCCCACAACCAGGAATGAAGCCACCTTCCTCCTGGGCCAGCGAACACAGGCAAGGTGAGCAGAGGTCCGTCCTGTGGCACATTCCTAAGAAATCAGAGGGAGGAAAGGAGCTCAAGTCTTCCAGATGTTTCATTGTGCAGCATCAACATGTCTCTCCTGCAGATGTGGATGACCCCTCACGGTCAGTGAGTTTGACGAGATGCTATTCCAGACCCTCTTGCTGGCGGGGGTGGGGGTAGTAGTTGGAAGGAAGCAATGGCTTGTCGGGCATTTGATGGCTTTGTTCTAGCGTTGCGCCTCTGGTCAAACCGTTCATTCGCTAACCGTGCATTAAGCTGGGACCGTCCTAGGTGCATCCAGTAGCTTCTGATCTCACTGTCTGCACATTTGTGCGTATTTGACTCTTTGAAGGCTGCTGCCTGAGATGGTCCCCCTAACAGGCCCTCCACCAGCAGCTGGTCCAGTTCCCCACATGCAGTAGATGCTTAGGCCACGGATGGTCGAATTAGATCATGTTGCACTGGAGAAGAATGGTATTGACCTCTGTGAGTTCTTGTCTAGGCACATTGTAGGTGCATTGAAAGGCTAAGACATTTGTCAGATGGAAGTGGAGTGGAGTGTACAAGTTTGCATTTTCCCAGGTCTGGCTGAGGTTTGGGGAGAGGAGAGGTAGGGCCTGTTTTTATTTGCTGTCGCTTTGGTTTGATTTTCACCGTATCGGCTTCCCTGGAAGGGAAGGGGCCCCTCAGGTGAATGGCGAGGAACCCCAGATCACGCCTGGCTTATATTCTCATAACTTTCTCATATTACCGGCTCTGGATACCAATGCATAGGTTGCCTCATTGTGTAACAGTCCCCCAAGAAATCTGGTGGACCCCCTCGACCATCCTAACTCCCCCAAACACAAATCCCCAAGCATAACAGCCAGGCATTCCCTAAAGTGAGTGACCCCAAGCCCACAAATGGGGCACCAAAGGCAAAAAATAATAGCCTTCCTTCATTCTGCCTGAGGCTCGCGATGCAACGCCATAAAGCATTTGATTTAGGATATTAAATGCCATTGGTGATGAGAACGTCGTGTAAGATTTGCTTTGCGACGTCTTTCTTCTCAAACTGTCATTAAAAATGATTTATAGGTGAGCCCAGCTCCGAGAAACAACACGATTGGAATTGAGGGCTGGGGAGATCGGGTTTCTCCAGGGCAGTCTTGCCGCGCTGTCCACAGTCCCGGAGAGGAAAAGCCTGCAAGAGAGACCATAGCCTAGCGTTTCAAAGTCAAGGGTTTGCGTGGAAGGAACACGTGTTCCCTGCCGAGGGGAAAACAATGAAACCTTGTGGGACACGGTAAACTGCCAGCTTCAAAAGGTGGATTCCAGAGGGCCTGGCAGAGGAAGCTCCTCCTGCAGAGGCCGGGGAAAGTGAGGTCTCACCCAAGACCAGACTGGCCGCTTTCCAAACTGGACTTGAAATGTTGCTGCCAGATATTTTTTTTTACGTAATAAGGACCTGAGAGTCTCACTGGTATATTATCTTTATCACATGCCTAGCGCTTGTCACAACAACCCTAGGAATCAAACATTATTGTTATCATTACTGTTTTACAGATGGGAAAACTGAGGCTGAGAGAAGGGAAGTGTCTTACTCATAGTTACACAGCTGAAGCGAGAGGATTTGAACCCAGGCTGCCACACTCGAAAGCCCATGGGCTTAAATCACTATGTACACTGAGTCATAACTTCTAATATAAAGTAATGCTATGAGTTCCCTAGTGGCTTAGTGGGTTAAGGAGCCAGCATTATCACTGCTGTGGCGTGGGTTTGATCCCTGGCCTGGGACTTTCTGCACACCACAGGAGCAACCAAAAAATAAAATAAAACAGAGTGACTCCAAATACCCCTCGTGCTTTACCTTGTCCCTCTCTCTCTCCCCCAAAACTGTCATTAACTAAGCGCCAACTCTGGGACCCTCTCCTGGGTGCTAGCAATACGTCATTCCTGACTCTCACTGTAACTGCTAAACTGGAGGTGACTTTATCATATTCAACAGAAAGTTAAGGCATAAAGACACACAGCTAAAAAGTGGCCAAGCAGGGAAGAAAAATCAGTCAGCCTGATTGCAAAGAAAATCTGCTCGCCCTGAGGCCACAGGAGCATCGTGTTGTGGTGTGAGAGTAAGCATGCTTCTTATAGACCAGGGTCTTCTGGAAATCATGGAAGGGTTTAGAAGTTAGGGTGGGTTTGGGATCGGGGATACTCTGGAGCTTGACTGCTTTGGGGTTTGAATTGCCTCTGCCAGTTGGAGCAAAATGAATGAGCAGCTCTAGATGAATTGATAGTCTAAGGACAGCATCCTTCCCTTTATAATTGTCGTGTTGCCATGAGATGGTTGCTATGGGATGGCTGGAGCAGTTTTCCCTTTTGGAAGTCTTCATGAACATTTGCTGAGTGAGAAATTAATAGAGATTGTGAAAGGAGGAAATGTTTGAATCAAGGAAAGAGAAAGAGAGGAGAAAAACAATTCATCCAAAACTGAAAATCAGGGAAATGTCCGTAGACTTGTTTTGTATCATCCGTAGAGTGTTGTGTCTTGTTCTGTGTCAGGTGTGATAAGTTTGATTATACCACAGTAACAAACAGCCCTCACATTTTAGGAGTGTAAATAATAATATCTCGTGTTTTCCCAACATATTCATTGTGTTTCTGCTGGTGGGATCAGTGGGGGTTCCTTTGCTTGTTTGTTATTATAATAACTTAAGAACTGAGGCAGAGTTCTTATCTTTTTTTTTAAAGTTTTTTTGAAATATAGTTGATTTACATTGTTGTGATAATTTCTGCTGTATTACAAAGTGATTCAGTTATTCACATACACACATCCATTACTTTTCAGATTCTTTTCCTATACAGATTACCACAGAACACTGGATAGAGTTCCCTGTGCTGTACAGCAGGTCCCGGTTGGCCATTCATTCCATATGCTGCAGTGCGCATGTGCCAGCTCCAAGCCCCTAGTCCATCCCTCCCCCCAGCCTGTCCACTTTGGTAACCACAAGTTCGTTTCAGAGTCCTTATCTCTTCGTGTGCCTCCGTTGTAATGGAGGCAATGAGAAGAGTCAGGGATTGGGGGGGATGGGGCCCTGGCTTTTATAGTTTCTACCTGGAAGTGATGTGTGTCACCCCTGCTGACATTTCTTTGGCTAAAATAGGTCACATGGCCATGCTCAGCTTCCAAGGGATGAGGACAGTGCATGTCCTTCTTGTTTCTGGGTAGGGGCAGCTTTAGAAATATTTGGTAAATAGCACCAGTGAAAGCTACGGTGTTTAGTTTAATTAATTGCAAATACTTTGTATGAGTTTAGAGACAGAACCTCTCTGCACAGACTTGGAAGATTTGGCAGCACTGACCTACTGGGACCAATCCGTGGTTGTCCCTTAGAAGAGGCATAGACTCTCCATTTTGCCACTAGCCCCACCTGGCCCGCTTCACTCATTTTGGTTAGGTGCGTGGCTCCTGGGAGCATTTGGTGTGCAGACGTCTGGTTTGGAAGGATGAAAGTAGCCGCTCCGAACTTGCTCCGGCATTTTGTTCCCATCACCAGATGCGCTTGTAATCTATTCCCATCTCAAAGATGAATAATCCTAATACCCTAGAAGTGCCTTGTGCAGCTCAGGGATCAGACCCGCTCAGGGATCAGACCCAGCCTGAGTGCTGGCAGTAGCACTCAGGCTTGTTGGCAACAGTGGGATTGCATAAGTCCATGAAGGGAGTATTTAAGGGATTCATGAAACTGGGGAGGGGGGTGAGTCTGCAGGATGAATTGTGGAGCCCATGGCCCCGACAAGGGGATGCCCAGGCTAGTGGGAGCTAAGGCAGGCAGCTGCCTCTCCTGGGCATCTCCTGTTTCATTTGAACGGCCACTACCCATACTACTCCCCTGGGTTCCCAGCATCCTCATACGAATGAGGCGTGGGAACCTTCCTGTGAAACCAGCAGCTTGGGTTGAGATGATGTTGTGTTCTCAGTTGTGACCTAAACTCAGCATAGAAGGACTACAGCGGGAAGGTGTAAGGTTGTACTCAACAAAAGCAAGTGTATCAGCCAGGGGAGGTTAGATTACGTTGCAGTAACAAACACCCCAGAATCTTAGTGGCTGAAAACAACTAGAGATTATTCTCACTCATTATTTCCACTCATTTGACATGTGGATCTCGGATCAGCAGAACCCACGCAATCTTGTTTCTACTTAGGGTGGCCGCTCATGGGAGGATAACGGATTAGCCACCATCTTCAAAATTGTCAGTCTCCATCCTAAAATGAGAGAGCTCTAGAGGATCCCACATCAGCAATCTGATGTGGGACCAGAAGAAACACATCGCTTCCACCCTTCATATGCCCCACTCAAGTACCCAGGCTCTGCCACTCACAGAGTCTTTGTTTCCTCTTCTGTAAAATGGGCTCAGTCTTAACTTTGAGTTGAGGCTTAGGTGGGTTCTGAGCAGAGTGCCAGCATTCAATGTCTGCTAGCAATTATTGCTATTAGGAGACCAATTTGAGAAATATAATTATTGGAAAGCTACATTAACTCATCTGGCTCAATTGAGTTTAATGAACTCTGCTGTGATGCTGTGGGGCTGCAGACATATCTGGTGAACAAATTTATGAATGACCACCCTATTGGGAGAGAAGACTACTGCTTTTATAAACACTACTCTATAAACATAAAAGCTTGATTAGACAGGACATTGTTGTCATCAACAATTCAATGCATCCATCTTCAAAGCCACCAGGCCTCTGTGCTTGCTGTTCCCTTTGTCTGGGACACATTCCCCCTGCTCTTTGATGTGGGTCTCATCACGTAGGTTAACTGGCATCACCTTGTAGAGGGTTTCCCTGACCACTTGGTCTAAAGGGACCCCTTGTTGCCTAACCCCCACCCACTCGTTCTACTGTATGTCAGGTTTGAAATTTTTTCTTCGTAGTCCTTATCATTACCTGGGCTGCTCTCTCAAAAAAAATGGATCTGTTATCTTTGTTCACTCTCCCACGCTAGAATGCAAACACCACTGGAGCAGGCCCCACAGATCTTCGTGGTTGTATCCCCACCATCTTGGACAATGACTAGCACATAGTAGCTTTGTGAAATACATTCGAAATAAATACCTGACCTCCCCCCCCCAAATATGCGTGGATGAACACATCACTGACTATACCAAGCAGAACGCATACTTTGCTACTCTCCCATCCGCCTTGCCAGGCAGGCATCAGGATCAGTCTCATTTTGCAGAGGAGAAGACTGAAACTCTGAGAAGCAAAATGACTTACCTGAAGCCAGAACTAGAAAACAGCAAAGTCCATATTTCAACTGAGATTTGCTGAAGCTTATGTCATTTCTGCTGGGCTCTGCTGGCCCTCAAAAGGCAGCTATTCATGAAATCTCTTGGGTGTTAGGCATGGGGCCAAATGCTAAGGGGAGGGGGTAAGTTCTAATTCGTGGTCTTTGCTTTCCCCTCAACATAATTCCATTTTGCTAGTCTAGGGTTTCAGTGATTCCATTTATTTGATATTCGATTTATAAGTGGTAGTCGGTTGAATGGTGGACCCCAAAAAAGATATGTTCACATGCTCCGCCTCAGAACCTGTGAGTGTGACTTTACTGGTCTTTACATATGTAATGAGGCTAAAGATCTCAAAGCAGAATCATTCTGGACTATCTAGGTGGGCTCTAACCTTAAGGAGAAGTGTCCTTATAAGAGACAGAAGAGAAGAAGACACAGACACAGAGGAAGATGGAGACAGAGATAAGAGTTACATGGCCAGGGACCACAGAAGCCAGGAGCCACTCAGAGCTGGAAGAGACAAGCATGTGACCCTCCTGTAGAGCCCTGGAGGGAATGTAGCCCTGCGGACACCTTGATTTTGGACTTCTGGCCTTCGGACCATAAGAGAATAAACCTCTCTTGTCTTAAGCCACCAAATTCGCAGCAATTTGTTATTGCTGCCTCAGAAAACAATTACAGGTTCATATCTCAGACACGATAAAGTTGTTTATTTTGACATTGATTATATTCATTAGAAATATCAGTGCTCCAGTCCTTTGGCCACCTCCTTACCTGCCCCTCACCCCATGCTCACCCATGTTCTGATGTCATGTGCTTCCATCCAAAGCCAGAACCCCACAGTCAAGCAACCTCATAACGGACTTGGTATCTGGTACTGCAAAGCCGTTTGTAATCTTTCTGACAGTTTGCGCACGCTCCATTCCAAGTGTCTATGCTCTTGTTAGAAGTCTAGCGCTGTATGTGTAAGGTACAAGCAAAGTGCAAAGAACTTAGTAAACAGTAATTGCTTAAGATTCCAGCTCTTCCAGTCATGGCATCTAGGTTTCCTCTTCTGTAAAATGGGCTCAGTCTTAACTTTGTAAGATTGAGTAGAGGCTTAAGTGGACAAGTGTATTGAAAGCTCTAAGCTGAGTGCTGGCATTCAATGCATGCTAGCAATTATTGCTATTATGGGACCAATTTGAGAAATATAATTATTGGAAAGCTACATTAACTCATCCGGCTCAATTGAGTTTAATAAACTCTGCTCTGATGCTGTGGGGATGCATGGCGAGGTAGAATACTGCATGTACTCTGGAAGAAATGGCTGAGATGTTCATCATAAAGTAATTATGCTAGGTTAAACAGTTCTGCTTAAGGAAGGGCAAGATCCTTGCCAAAGTACCCACATGGCCTGTTTGGGGGAGAAATCAGTGTTAGAGTCCAGTTTAGCAAAAAGGAAAAGGCCACATCTAAAACTGAGCCCCGTAAGAAGCATATAGAGAGTAAAAGTACTTCCATATTTCTGTTCAACAAACCAGATGGCAAGAAATGTAAAATCAAACCTATTAGGAGAAGACAGAAGAAACACATTTAAGTGACTGTTTTCATCTATGTGTAGCATGACATTGATGAAAATGCGAATTATAGTTGCTAAAGGGAGGATCTTTCACCAAGAGATGTCTTTGGTTACACGGTTCAACATTCTTCTTTTGGTCCAACACTAGAAGAAAGTCCATGTGACATGTTAGTGTCTTGATCAGTCTTTGAAAACTAATGGCCGAGTCAAAGGCTGTCAAAGGGCCCTCTTCTCCTCTTGGCCTTTCAAGGAAATACATTAATTTGCACATCACGTCGTTTCCCAGCATTCCGGCTGCCATCTACCATTCTCCTGCGGAAAAAGAATTCTCCACAATGCCCACAAGTGTGAGCATCACTGTCATTTCTTGTTGGGTTTTGTTTGTTTCCAACAGGACATGTCCAGGCTGTGTTACAGATTCAGTGCTTTCTCATTAATAAGCCCAGCCTTCAGCATGTGGCAGCTCAGATTCTCAGCCTCCTCGGCACTCTTCAAAGATGCTTTCCATTCTTCCGATTGGTTCGCATCGACCCTCCAACCTCATTAACCTGAATCCCATCTCTCTTCTCCCCAGGGGGAGGAGAAGCATGCCAGCCCTTCATCTCCCCCATTCCTCTTCCTCTCCACAGCCTGGGACAAACTCTCTGGAGAAATCCTCGTGTGTCAGGCATGGCAATCACCGGTTTCCTCAAGCAGAGTTCTGCCTGAGATGACGGCGTGTGTTTTTCATTTGAAATGAGTCCACATCTGGGACTCACTTAACTTGATTTGGGAAGTCCTGTGTTTCTGATCCAAAAAAACAAAACAAATTTTTTTTGAAAATAAGCCTGATTTCCTCTTCTTCTTCTTCTTCTTCTTTTTTTTTTCCTTTCAGTGTGGACTGGTTTGTCTTCCATTTAGATTTAGCTTAGAAAGAAGAAGAGACGAGAGGAAGAGAGAGAGGGAACAATGAACACTGAATTGACTTGGCCTCAGAACCCCCTTCCCTTGCTGGCTGATGAGGCCTTACGTCTGTGGACTGATTGAATTATCCCACTTCTATTGAAAGGGAGAAGGCAAGGAAGGAATCCTCTTCCTGATTGCTGTCCCTTTGGGTTTCCTGCCTAGAAAAAAAAAAAATGGTGCAGGATAAAGGGAAGGCTATTAGAAACCACAAAGAAGCAAAATCAACTTGTATATTGGCTGGCCTGAATTACCGGGGTATATATTCGGAACTTTAGTCCATAGTAACTGGAGAGCCCGGGAGGATAACTGGGTATAGAAAACATGCCATGGGTCCCACGCCCTAACCCATCTCTTTACTGGGATATATAGATGATGTACCCAATATGAGAAAATCCAAAGGTAAAAATCAGATGTATGTGGGGGATGTGGCGTGACATACAGAGATGATGATTTACACTATAAAAATTTATTTTTCCCCACAGGAATACTCTATAATTTTAAAAAATGGCTAAACCCTCTATTTGAATTTTTATCTAATTTACAAAGACTACGAGTGTTGCGTATTCTTCTTCACTATAGTTTTTAAATAGCTAAACCCTGTACTTAAATTTTCAGTTAGGTTTCCAAAAATTAGTGATCATGTTCTTTCAATACAGCTTTTAAAAGAGCTAAACCCTCTATTTAAAATTTTAATCTAGTTTTCAAAAAAATGCAGTTTTTAAGGAAATTTTGCCCGGAGTGGAGATGTATCTGAGATGCGTAGCAACGGAATCTAAGCTTTGATTAAACTTTGATTAAAAATAATAATAATAATAACATGGAAATATTGTAGCTGTGAAAAGAAGAAAACACACAACACATACACTTTGGGATGTAATCTGCCTGAACTGTGCTTGTCAAAACTCCTGACTCTGCAAATAACTCTTGAGTATGATGTTTATGTATTGCTACAGCACACAACAGTTATTTACATTTTTATTATGATTGCATAAGAAGGGTGGAGATTGGAGGGCTGGAGATACACCACAAGCTCTGGCATCTGCCAAACCTGGGTTCAAATCACTATTCTACCAGTGACCACCTCTGTGATCTTGAAAAAGTTTATCAGTTTATACATAATAATAACAATTAGTCTATGTGATTTTTCCAAGGGTTAAATGAGCTAAGATACTTACAATAACTGCTGCTTAATACTTTTTTAAAAAATGATTCAGAATCAGAGTTATGATTAAATATGATGAAATAATGTGTTTAAGCATTTAGTAGAATTCCTGGAACTCAATAAATATTCAATAATGTTTAAGGACCCAGCCAAAGAAATAATCAACCCAGACATTCTTGAGTACGTTTAATGGAAAACAAGGGTTACATCAGCTGAAACAGGCCTATAATTAGGACAGGAAATAGCAGAGTTTAAGCTCCTTCACCAAGAGAACTGAATTTGACTTTTGTGGCAGAACCAAAATTTCAAACTTGAGTTAGATCAGCTTTGGGAAGAAAGTCAACCAGTCATCACGCCATGAGGACTCTTAAAAAGCTCTAAAGAGTGCTTTTA
This sequence comes from Catagonus wagneri, assembly GCA_004024745.2. Taxonomy (NCBI): domain Eukaryota; kingdom Metazoa; phylum Chordata; class Mammalia; order Artiodactyla; family Tayassuidae; genus Catagonus; species Catagonus wagneri. Next base: position 14,745,640 of record PVHT021183555.1, read on the forward strand.
GCTCACATTTGCTAAATGCTTAAGGTTGTGATTCTAAGCTCTCGATGTGTATTAACTCAGTTAATGCTCAAAAGAGCCCTCTGAGGCAGGTACTGTTATTAGCACATTTTACAGATGAGGACACCAGAACCACCGAGAAGTTCAGTGACTTGTTTGAGTCCACACACTAAGCAGCAGAGCTAGAAGGGATCCAGGAGCCTGCGTTTAACCAGTAACTTCTCTATGTTTGGATTCTGCTCAAAGAAAGCCCCCCTATCTAAAGATGAAAGATGCACGGGGAACTGTATCTAATCACATGTGACGACTCCATATACGCACATGTAACCGGGTCACCACGCAGTGCAGTTGGAAAAGCTGACAGAAATCTGTAAACCAGCTATAATGCAAAAAATTAAAAAATAAATTATAAGAAAAAAAACAAAAAAATAAAGATGAAAGATGCAGATACTATAAACTGGCACTCTAGGCAACTGAAGCGTGGAAAACAAGAAGAGAACTTAGCCTGGAAAGCCATTATGGAAGACTTGCCTGGAAGCACCTTGAGGAGCATCGGACCTGTCTCTGTGGCCAATAAGAATGTGCCATACTGAACGGTCGCCCCACCCCCCCACCCCCCAAAAAAAGTCCGATAGGAATGCTCCATACCGAATGGCGGCAAAATCAGTCCAATGTGAATGCTCCACACTGAATGGCGTCAAAAACGTCCAAAGGAGTGCTGCTGAATAGCAAATGAGCTAAATCAAGCCAATCCGATGACCTCCTGTAGAACTCTGTTTGGAATTCCTCAGTGCCTAGAGAGAAGGCCGCTAATCTGAGCTCAAATTTTCGTTGCTCACAGTGTTGAGTTACTGTTTTTTTCCAGGTGATAGTTATTTTATATGTTCAACCAATATTTACAGGGAAACTGCTCTATGCCAGGCATGGACCAGGCACTGGGGGGAGAGAGTAATGAGCCAGACTGTCTTAGTTTCTACCCTCGTGGAGTTGGTGGTGTAATGGGAGAAACATAATTTGAAAACTTCTTCATTCATGTAACTAAATTTTTGACAACTGAACATGAAAGAGAAGTCTCGGTTACCATAAAAGTGTAAATATCTACAAGTGATGCTTATAATAAATATTTAACAACCCATATAACCTACCAACAATTATCACTAATGTGGGGCTGAAATAACACACATACACACCTGTTCAGGGTGGGTCCCATTTGGGTCGAGCTAATGGGGCAGCCACAGACCACAGGCAAGTCTCTTAAGGAAGTGAGTTTAATTTTTTAAATTAAACTTTTGATTTTGAAATAATTGTAGAGTCATATTTGTTTGCAAGAAATAAATCAGAGAGAGCTGGTGTACACTTCATCTGGTTAAAGCTGAACTTTGAATAGCTTCTCTGTGCCGGCAGAACAGAAGTTAAAGTTTGCAAAAGGGGAGATGGAGGCAAAGTGAGTGTTCTGTCTTTTGTGCCTTTGAAACACGCACTTATCTCTGGAGTCAGATATTGTTACAACGTCTTGCATGTCCTCTCTTAAATATTTGATAAACTTAAAAACATTATTATCCTGTGTGCATGCATGTGTGTATTTTACCACTGTACAGGTGAAGGCATATTCTATCCACAACTGTGTGCCCTGCTTGTTTTGTTTAATATCTTGGCGAGCTCTTTCACTAAGGAGTGAATCTTCAAGAAGAGTTTGAGGAGCATGAAACTACAAGTCATTCCCAGCAGAGAACAGCCCGAGCCACGGAAACAAGAAGGACACTGATGCTTCAAGAAAGGGGAAAGGGGCCACTGTGGGCGGAAGGAAGAGAAGCAGGAGGAAGGTGGCCGGATGGAACTCTGCTTCTCTGTCCACTATTTGAAGGACTTTGAACTTACATCCTCCATGTGATCCATATTCTGAGGCCCAGGGTCACCCTGTGGACACTTCCTACCTCCTATGACAAACTTCCAACACTGCAGATCAGCTTCTCAGTGCATGGACCTGCCTGATGCAATAAGGCTGGTTGCCTCCTGAGGTCTGGAGAAGCATGCTGGTGTGACCACAGGACCTGCTGTTTTCCTCAAAATCCTACATTCTTTCTCCAGTCCCTCTTTAGGACTTCCCCCCCACCCACTGCAAGTCTTCTCAGACAGCCATGGACGAGGGGAAAAAAGGAGCGGTGGAATTCAGCAATTCTTGCCTTTTTTTTTTTTTTTTCCTCCTGTTTGTAAGAGACAGCAAGCTGGAAAAATGTGCCTCTGATTATGACCCCTCTGTGCTTCCTAAAAGCTTCTTTCTGAACTTTTAAGTCTCCTCAAGTTTCAAGTCCTCTCTTTTTTTCCCTGTTCTTTTTTCCTCTATTTAAACTAATCTAAAAAAGCTATAAAAAGCCTCTGACACTATAAATTCCCCTGTAAACCTTGGTTTTATAGGTTTAATTGCCCCTTTTTACAACGCTGTGTGCCTGGGTCCTGAAACACTTCAGTTCTGCCGGACAAGTTCAAATTCATAGCAAGAATCTGGGCCACCCTGTGATGGGTTTTTGAACTCTAGGAGCCCACGAGGCACCTGGTTCTGGCCTCAGCTCTGCAGTTTCTTTACAGGCAGTTCCAAGTTGCCCGCGTTGCCCAAAGGGAGGCTTGTTCCTTAGTGAAAAAGTTGCCACATCCTTAGAGAATGCCAAGTTTTCTGAAGGCCCAGAATTGGTTCTAGTTGGAGAGAACTCCTATAAAAGCAACATCCATACCAGCATACTATTTACTGTAGCTGTGCGAGCAATCACTATTTATCGAGTGCTAGTAACTCTGCAAATGCATTTTACGAGGGTAATCCTCACTGCAGCTCTGTAGGCTGGGACCACCATTACTACGTGCATTACAGAGAAGACATCAAGGCTCGGAGATTGAAGTTGTTTGCCTGAGCTCATACAGGAGGACCAGGACAGCAATGAAAAGAGGAAGGAAGTTAGACGCAAAATTTAAGGAGCGCCCAAAGCCTCAGTAATCAAGGCAAATAATAGTTAACTGCAATATTGGAACACAATGAAATCGACATACTATGACCTGCAGGCTGCCCCGCCTGATTTTATAAATAAAGTTTTATCAGAACCAGGGGCAGGATTAGGGTGCATCAAGTGAGGCTGAGTTGTCTATGTGAAGGATTAGATCCTGTCTTTAAACTTTTGAAATTTTCTTCATTGTGGATTCTTGGGATTCATGTTGATTTTTGAAATACAGCCTTAATACAGCCTTAAGATAATATTTATTTCTATGGCGGCATTTTTTTTTTTTTTTTTTTTTGGTGCTCCTTTAAATTTCAAACCCAAGGTGAGTGCCTCATTTGTGTTACCCTAGTCCTGGTCCTGTTACACAGTGAGGACCATTGACCCCGGGGGGGCGGTCTGTTCATCCAGCTGACTTCCAAAGTGATGAGGTATCATGGCCAGGATGTCACGATTTCTCCCAAGTGTCGTTATTGCTGCTTTATGCAGTGGCAACAAGTTGGGACAAGATTTCACCTGTTCAGGCCAGAGTGGGGCAGTCTCCTGCATTACATTGTCTCAGGAATACCTAGTGGCCTCAAATGTAATTACCTTGGTTCTCCCCTGTGACACTATGTAGTCATCAACACCTTCAGTCTCGAAGAGGGAAGTGGGAAGGCACTTCAAGGCATGTGCGTCTAACACACTGGCAGTGTCCACATTTTGGTTCTATTTGCGTTTTTCCCCCTTCTGTCATTAACTGTGTTCCACATAGTAGCCAGAAGCCCTGGATTTCAATTCTAGAATGGTTGTTGATCTCTCCTGGCTTCATCTGCCTGCTTTCCTCCTCCGTGAGGATTTCTGTGGTCCCTCAAACATTGTGCCCCTTCCTGCACCTGGAACTTTGCATAGGCCATTCCCTTGACCTTGAATGCCTCCACCCCACCCCTCCCTCTCCTTCACATTTTCTATTTCTCATCAGGAAGACCTTCCATAAAGGCTCCCCAACTATAACCGAGACAGGGGCCCCTAGTCCCCACGACCTCTCCTTTGCCACCCTGTGCACACTGATATCGATTTACTTCCTCATTGACGATGGCTGGTTTAATTTCTGCATTTCCTACCGGCCAGCAGGTTCCAAGTGGCAGGTTCAGAGTCAGCCTTGTCCACCACCTCAGTGCCCCTTGCCCATCATGGACCTGGAGCCCGGCAGGAGCTCAATAAATCTGTGTTAACTGAGCAAGTGACTCTATATCCTATGAGACTGCTCTTAACCTCCCAGAGCTCAAGGGTCCCACATGGAGAATGAGTGCCATTTGATTTCAAAGGACCTCTGACATCCTATTGTGAGTCTGTGATACCATCTGGGGCCCGGTTGGGGAGGACACAGTACATTGGCGTTTGCCCAAAGCCTGGGGCTCCCGTGGCTCCTGTGAGATGAGATGCATTCTTACTGACCACTGAGCCAGGGAAATGGAGAGCGGTCTGGCCTTTTCATCTCACTTAAGAGATCAGAATCTCTGACAAGACCAGAGATTATCCGCCGTCCCCGACTAGTCTGCCTCAGACTTCGGGGGCCAAGGGAACAGCTTGAATATTACCCAGATCCGTGGAGGTTTCCCTGGGAGTCACTTTCCAACTCAGAGCCCAATTCTGCTTTGGGAAAGAGGATGATGTCATTGTTAGGAAATAGAGGCATCGAACAATAATCACTGACCTACATTAATGGTTGGAAATAAATGAGGCTCCTCGCGTTTAACATTTCAGATGGAGTCGTCCAGGCTGGGTAACTTCCATGTCGGCTGAGGGTTCACAAAGACTCATTAGCAAAGCTGGTTTGTGGGGAGTGGAGCGTAGCGCGATGACAGCACTGGGTGAAAAGTTTTTCTGTTGGGCTTGGGTCTCCCATGGGTGTCTTCCTGCCCTGTCTGAATTTCAGTAGATAAAAGCAAACACCCTGGGTGTTCCCATCGTGGCTCAGTGGATTACAAACCGGACTAATATCCATGGGGATGCAGGTTTGATCCCGGCCTCGTTCAGTGGGTTGAGAATCCAGGGTTGCCATGAGCTGTGGTGTCACTACACCAGGTCGCAGGTGGCTCAGATCCTGCGTCACTGTGGCTGTGACGTAGGTTGGCAATTGCAACCTTGATTTGACCCCTGGCCTGGGAACTTCCATGTGCTGCAGGTGCAGCCCTAAAAAGCAAAAATAAAAATAAATAAAATAAAATAAAATAAATATAAACACCCCCGAAATACTCTGATTCTTGGTGTGTGAGAAGACAGAGGACTCCTGGGGACCCAAGTGTCACTCCAATCTTCTGAGAGACTCTGGCTAAGACCTTTATCTTCTTTGGCTTCCCACCCAGCACCATCTGTGATGTGCTTTGGAAGTTCCATGGGGAAAATTCTATAGGCTTTCTTTGTGCTATAGATCAACACAGATGATGATTCTTATTTTACCTTCAGAGATGAGGTATTATTCTCACTATACTCTACGATGTTTTCTCATGTCAGGGATGGGACCTCAGGATACTTTTTTTTTTTTTTTTTGCCGTTTGTCATTTTATGGCCGCACCCGCAGCATGTGGAGGTTCCCAGGCTAGGGGTCTAATCGGAGCTGTGGCCACTGGCCTGCGCCGCAGCCACAGCAACGCAGGATCCAAGCCGCGTCTGCGACCTACACCACAGCTCACGGCAACGCCGGATCCTTAATCCACTGAGCAAGGCCAGGGATCGAACCCGAAACCTCACGGTTCCTAGTCGGATTCGTTAACCACTGCGCCACGACGGGAACTCCAGGATACATTTTTAATACCATTTGGGAGTTCCCCATTCTCTCTCCTGCAGAAAAAGCTGAAGTGGCACCCACACTAGGGTCCCGGGCTCCGCGAGCAGTTGCTGGAAGTGGGCAGCCTTGGTCTGAATTCTAGTTGTGCCGCCTGCTGACCTGCAACAGGTTACTTATGTCTCAGAGTCTGTTCAGGCTGCACAGCTATCCAGCAGGTGTGGTGATGACAGTTGCACTTTTGTCCCCATGTCTGTTGTGAGGATCAGAGGAGAGGCTCTAGGTCAGGGCCTGGACCCTAGTTCACGGATTCACACATATCAGCTGTTATAATTGCCATTTTCCACCGTCTGGTTCTTATTTTCATGCTCTGCTACTATTGTCTTCCGTTCCTTCCGGTCTTGCTTCAGACCCCGCCCCCATCCTATCTCTTGTGACTTCATTCCTATCCAAGAGCTGCAGCCCTCTCATAGAGTGCCTCTCCCCATTGTGTAAACCCTTCCCTACTTTTCAAAGCCCAGCTCTGAGACTGCTGTGAGGAATAAGCAAAATGGCACATATTCAAGCACCTGGCATGTATTAGGAACTTAATAAATGGCTTGCTGAAACTGTTGACTCTGAATTAAATGCCTTAAGAGAAATCTGTAGCTATAAAAGTTTGCATTTCCTGTGTCTTCCCACAGCAAAACCTCTATTTTGAAAATGCTGCAATTAAAGATGTGTTTCTTTGGGAGAAGCAAAAACGGAATTAAATGCAAATGCTGGCTTACACTTTCTCACTGATGTTGCAAAGTGCGGTAAACTGTATTAGCCACTTGTACCCTTGTGTGAGTGAGTTTCTCCATTCCTACATACAAGGAGCTGAGGCTCAACTTTTAAATTGTGAAACGTGTGGTAGGAGAGATGGAGCAAGAGAGAATTAAGTTGGTGAGGTGAGAGGGAGAGAAATCAGGAGGCAATAAAAATATGCTGAAAGGGGATGTAGAAAAGCCCTAAGGACAAATTTTTCCCCTGTCACGGTATGGCTAAGACTTAACTCATGTGTTTGTTGAATGAATAACCAACTGCTTTCAAATTTATCTCTATAGTTTCTCTTCCATTTTGAAGTTGGTTGCTAGACTTTTTTCATTGATTATATCAGTCTCTACATTCCTAGGTTTTCTATAAGGTTGTCCAAGTTCCAGTTAAATTTTCCCCTCTGATATAGGCCCCCAAGAGCAAGGAAAAAAGTATGTCTTATTTACTGTCTTGAATTCAGGTGTCACACAGTGGCTGTCATATATACAATCGGTACACGGTCAGTATTTGAATTGAGCTGTCCTGCCCCCAGCTCATGTTGGAGTTTTCCACTTTAGATCTTAGGTCTTCTCTGCTACCATTGTGCCACGCCTTCCCCATCAGCTTTCTTTATCTATTGTTATCTCCAGTCTAGTATTTGTTGGCTTAAAAGTGAATGAAACTTCCCAACACGTATTTTCTGCAATGTCTTCAAAAACTTCTGTTTGCTCTTATAACTCTCTTTTTGGTTCTACCAATATTTCATAAATCTGGACTCCTTCGTCATTTGATATTTGACCCAAATATCAAAGTTTGCCTCTAGTTTAAAATTTTTTTTTTCACTGCTGAGATCTCTGCAGTGTCCACACTCCCACTCACCAACCCTGTCCCCCTTTTTTTTTTTTGTACTTTGTATGAGTTCGTTTCCTGCCAAGCCCTGAATACCTGACCAGGTGAGAGACTGGCGAGATGAGGTAGGATTTGGGCCCAGCTGCCCAGGTGGGGTTGCCACCATTTGAGATTCGTTCATCCATTCACTTCATTCAATAAGCGTTAATGGGGCGTCCACTCCCGTTCAGGACCAGGATACAGTGAATGGAGAGTGGGCAAGATTCATTTCCTCCCAGAGTTTACTGTCTACGGGAGAAGTCAGACAGTTAAACAAGCAGTGGCAATACATCAAGACAAATCAGATGGCTCAGAATCTTAGAGACCACCTGAAATACTGAGTGCCCGCTGGGTGCCAGGAATTGTACACAGTACTTTTTCATACGTATGTACACACGTATGCATTTTATTGAATTGTAGTTGATTCACAATGCACAATACCTTTTTTTTTTTAACACAATTTCTCTGTCTTAAGTTTTTTCATCTGTCAAATGGATCACTCTAGGTCTTCTTTCATAAAGTTGTTCTGAGGAGTGAAAGAGTTTTCATTGTAAAGCCCTCAGAAGAGTGCCTGGCACATTAACCCACAAGCTCGCTCAGTTTATTTATGACACATCCCCATTTTACAGACAAAGAAAGCGAGGCTCAGAGCACTTAAATCATTGGCCTTGAGTCCTGAAGGCATCTGGGAACACGGAGCAATCTGGGCGATTTCCAGGACCCGCCTTGACCTGATAGAAGCCTGAGGGAATTTGTTAGATTCACCATTTGTGTCCTAAGATCTAATTTCCTCAGATCAGATTTGTGGAAAACTACTGCAGCACACACTCTTCAGGAACTGTGGAAAAAGTCAAATCTAGTCCAAGGGAGAAAAAAATAGCTACACACAAGCTAATTTCGACACCAACTATGTTTTTTTTTTTTAATCCTCCCCCCCCCTCTTCTCCTGAGCTCTCGCTTAACTCTGAAAAACCAGAAAACCCATTTACTAAGAATAGATTTTCTTCTATGCTTTCTGGACACAAGGTAGGTAGGAAATAGGAGAGAAATAAATGATTCAGAGTCCCCAAACGCAATCATTTTTTGGCCTGTGGTTTGGAGAGGATTTAACAGCTGTGAGTGAGACCTCAGCCTCAAGCCAAACCTGAATCCTGCCTGCAGTTTGGCGAGACCACAAGTGAAATTTATCTGAAAACATGGGAAGAATCCTCCTTCTCTTCCGACTGCCAACTGGGACCCCAGCAATGGAAATGCTGAGAAGTGGCTTGATCTTCTTGCACTTCCATATCGTGCTTACCACGCCGCGGCAAGCAAACAAACAGGAAAATAAGGAGCCCGATGCCTTCAGTTCCCCCATGACCCCTTCTGCTCTCAAACCAAATAACGAAACTAAAGAAATTCAATTCTCTCATGATATAGAAGCTCTGATTCCAAAGAATGAAATAGGGGGTGAAAAGAAATATCCAGCTTAGGGGAGGGATTGTCATTAGGCAAAATATTACAACCATATGGCAGAATATTGAGCTACCGCTGGACTGATTTTTAAAAAAGGCTTCTGGGATAGTGTTAAGTTTTAAATAAAAGATGGCAGAAACTTGAGTGAGGTCAACCACACAGAGAAAATAAAGACAGATGGGGAAAAAGACCGGAAGGAAATGTTCCAAATCCTGACTCCAGAGCACTTAGGCGGGATGGGTCTTGGTGACCGTTTTATTTACCACCAGTTTGATGAACTTCACTGCCTGGCTCTTATCCTGGTAAATATTCTAAGAGTAAATCCTTAAGGTCATCGAATTACTCCAATTCTTAGCTGTATCAATAATGTATCAATAATCATTGATACATACATACAATAATGTATCAATAGCTGTATCAATAATCTTAGTGTATCGATAATGCTAGCTGAACTCTGGGAGTGGTACAGGTAAGAACTTCCCGTGAAGCTTCCCCTTTTATCTTTCCCACAGAACCACATATCTGATGCAAATTAGCATGTCACATTATCATAGTAGTATTTCCCAAAATACATTTTATAGCACATGAACTCTGGGGGATATTTCTTTCAAAAGAGCAATCCATTTGAAACTGCTGTTTCCCTCACCAGGCAGCTTGATGATTAAAGGCTCTGAGAAGTCCTGCATTAAAGCTTATTTACTTTGCTGAGACCAGTTTTTCACAAATTCCTTGATCACACTTTTTTTTCTGTAATCCCTATGATCCTTTCATGGGACAAGGGTTCCACAGAATAGCAGTGGGAAATAAACCGTGTTAGATTGCAAAAATGACTGCAATCGTTCGCTTTTCCCAGTAGCCATGCTCTTTGTAGTGTGACTATAGCATTTCTCATCAAGCCCTGGAGAGGATTTCTCCATCCTTGAATCCAGGCTGGCTTTGTGATTTGTTTCTGACAATAGGGAATAATGGAAGTGACAAGGCAGCAGTTCTGGGCCTAGGGTTCATTAGGCCTTGAATGCTTTTGTTTTCATGCTCCCACCCCCTTAAGAGTGGGCTTGAGCTATCCTGCTGGAGGATAAAAGACTACTTGAATGTTTGGCAAGAAAGTCCCAACAGAGGCTCCCCTGGATCAGCCAACCCCAGCCAGCCAGAAAGCTGACCTCAGACACATTTGTGAGTCCCACAGAGACCAGAAGAACTGCCCAGCTGAACTCAGCTCAAACTCTGACCCGGAGAATCAAGAACTACATAAGTGGTGGTTTTGGTAGCCACTAGTTGGGGAGTTGCTTGTCATGCAGCGAAAGCTAACCTACATATATTCTATAACAGGGATCACTCTGCATTAAGAAAATTACATTTTTCAAAAGTAAATAATCTGCAACTTTAAGGACTTTGTTATTTATAACAGATAATGTTTCTGATACACATGCATGCATTAACCATTCTGGGATGGAGAATCTTCTCTAAAAGACATGTACACGGGGTTTAAACCCTCTCTGTGCTTTTTCCAGGAGGAAAAAAACACACTGCTCCCTATGCATGCCTGCCCGCACTTGCTAATTTTCATTTCATTCAACAGGATTCTTTTTAATATTCAGTTCATGAGCTCCCGCAAACTAATTCTGTGTCTGACGGCAAATTTGCTTTGCTTCACCTGTAGCTTCTTGGGATGTAGCTTCATGGGATATAACTTCGTGGGATGGCAAAAGGAACCTGTAGCTTCGTGGGATGGCAAAAGGAACAAGAATAGACAAAAGTGAGCGTTTGCCAAGGGCAGGGGCTGAGGCTGGGGCTAGGGGTGGGAAAGGAGGCTGTCCAGAGCTGTGGGAAGCTGGAGTGAAAAAGACAGAGGCAGCCAGTTGCAGAGAGGTCTGGAGGGAAAGTATGTGAACAGGCAGAGAAACTCCCAAATGAACCGATTTGTTGACGGAGTCAGCCTCGCACGCAGCCCTGCCATCTTGTAAAAAGGCTTTTATTTGTCCCTTTTTGTGAGAGTCCTGGGAAGCGATCATTAAAGGAACAGACCCGAAGCAATCCTCGCAGATCTGGGGAGTGTGTGCGCCTGTGCGTGCCCTAGCCTGGCCTCCTCTGGCACCCACCGCCACTTTTACAAGGGCCAACTGGGTTGCAAGGTTAAAGCCAGAGGGAACCAACTGGTGTTGTGGGGCTTTTTTACAAAGTGCAAAGGATCAAAGTAATTAGCAAAGGCCGAGAGACCAGGCCTGTGAGAGAAAGAAGCCAGCCCCCCGGTGCCTTTCAGGAGCAAGGCTCCTCTTTCCCAGGTCTGCTGTTAAAAGCCTCCATTCACAGGAGTTCCCGTCGTGGCGTAGTGGGTTAACGAATCCGACTAGGAACCATGAGGTTGCGGGTTCGATCCCTGGCCTTGCTCAGTGGGTTAATGATCCGGCGTTGCCATGAGCTGTGGTGTAGTTCGCAGAAGCGGCTCGGATCCTGCGTTGCTGTGGCTGTGGCTGTGGCCTAGGCCAGTGGCTATAGCTCCGATTAGACCCCTAGCCTAGGAAGCTCCACGTGCTGCGGGTGCGGCCTTAAAATTCCAAAAAGGAAAAAAAAAGGCCTCCATTCAGGTGCTCCAGCTGTGGCGCAAGGGGATCTGTGGCCTCTTGGGAGCAATGGGATGGGGGTTCGATCCCTGGCCCAGCACAGTGGGTTAAGGATCCAGCATTGCTGCAGCTGCGACTTAGTTCTCCGCTGTGCCTGGGATCTGATCCTTGGCCCTGGAGCACCACTTTGGAACCAAACAGGAGGAGGGCTTCGGAGGGGATCCCTAGGTAGTCTGAAAGGAAGATGTGAGCCTTGAGTGAAGACCTGTCTGAGACAGTTCATTGCTTCCTTCCTGTTTCACATGGAAATTCACATGGCCAGAGCCAGATCAAGCTTGTCAACTGTGATCATGGCAGGGCGAGATTTATCAAGCGCAGCATTGTCCACAGAATTCTTTCAAGTGGCCCATGGACCGGATTATATTACATAGACTCATTTAGTGAACTGTTCCCTTCCTCTTCCCCTCTCCCTCCCTCTCTCCTCCTTCCCTCCCTCCTCTCCCTCCTCCCTTCCCTTCCATCCTTTCTACCTTCCTTCCTCCCTCCCTCTCGCTCTCTGATGCTACTGAGAAGAAAGTCCCTGGTGCTAGGGTGCTGTGTTAAGCAGAATAATGGCCCCCAGACTGTCCAAGCCTATGAACATGCTACCTTGCCTGGCGAAGAGACTTAGCAGGTATGATGCAGGTTAAGCCTTTGAGATGGGGAGATTGTTCTGAATTATCCAGTTGGGACCAGTCTAATCCCGTGAGTCCTAAAAAATCCGAGAACATGCCTTGGTTGCGGAGAAGGAGAGAGGTGGCAGTATGACAAGGATCCAGTGACCTCTGGTAGGCGGGCATGTATGAGAACCAGACAGAGGCCTCCTGGAGCTAAGAGCGGTCCCCCGCTGACAGCCAGCAAATACGTGTAGACCGCAGTCTTTCAACCATGTGCAACTGAGTTTCACCAACACCTGAAGGACCAAGGAAACGATTCCCTCCGGAGCCTCTAGTAAGGGATGGAGTCTGCCCACCAGGGACTTCTGCCCCAACTGATTCTTCTGACCTGCAGATCTATACTGTAACATTGTTTTAATTAACACATATTCCATTTTTACAAATAAAATAGAGAGTGAGAGCGAGTGCAAGTGAGAAAGGCTCTCCCACTCAAAAGCTTCAGGAAAATTCTAATACCCAGCTAGGATTTAGTACCATTATAGGGGGTTCTTTGTTTTCATGTCTAGGCTTCATTTCTATTTGTGGTAAGCGGTAAGACTGTCTATTTATGGTACTGATTTCAACTTTCCTCTTTGGGGGCAAATGTATTTAAGCTAAGAAAAATCGAGTTTTAAAATATTAGTAAAGGAGTTCCCTTCGTGGCTCCCTGGTTAACGAATCCGACTAAGAACCATGAGGTTTGCGGGTTCGATCCCCGGCCTTGCTCAGTGGGTTAAGGATCTGGCGTTGCCGTGAGCTGCGGTGTAGGTCGCAGACGCGGCTCGGATCCTGCATTGCTGTGGCTGTGGCGAAGGCCGGCACTACAGCTCCTGTTAGACCGCTAGCCTGGGAACCTCCATATGCCGCAGGTGTGGCTCTAGATAAAGGCAAAAAGACAAAAAAAAAAATATTAGTAAGCAATACTGTGGATTGTATGAATTGACAAGTGGTATTTACATTATCTAAAACTTGGGAAATATCAGTCCAGAGTCTTCTGAAGAGTTCCCTGGGGCTGATCAGAAAACTGACAGGCAACTCTGCATGCGATTTGCACATATTTGCATTCATATGTTGACTTACAGAAGGGCCAGGGAGAGGCAGGGCAAGATGGCCCAGTGTTCTTTCAGTGGCTATGCTCAGTGATTACGTATTTCTCAGCTGGCCCTTGGTACTAGGACAAGAAGGAAAACAGTCTTCAGAGCAGCCATCCAGGTAAGGCTTTGTAGCGTGGAATAATACTCAGACTTTGGGAAGTTCCTGTCGTGGCGCAGTGGAAACGAATCCGCCTAGGCACCATGAGGTTGTGGGTTCGATCCCTGGCATCGCTCAGTAGGTTAATGATCCGGCGTTGCTGTGAGCTGTGGTGTAGGTTACAGACACAGCTCGGATCCTGTGTTGCTGTGGCTGTGGCCTAGGCTGGCGGCTACAGCTCCGATTAGACCTCTAGCCTGGGAACCCCCATGTGCCGCAGTTGCGGCCCTAAAAAGACAAAAAATAAATAAATAAAAAACAACCAGACTTTGGAACCAAACAGTATTGGTTTTGAATCTTGGCTCTGCCCCTTAAAACTGTGTGACTTGGGTCAAATACCTTGACCTCTCTGAGCTTCAGCTTCCTTACCTGTAAGAAAAAAACCACCAAGAAAGCCCTCATTGGGATGCAGTGAGGATTTGTAAAGAGCCCAGTACATAATGTGTAGTAAACAATATCATCCATTATGATAACTCCTAGCTGCCCTGCCAGGGGCCAGCCCATTCGCTTACGGCTTGTGAGCTCTGCCTCTGGCTTTGGAGGACTGCCCTGAGGGGTGTTCTGGGCAAGGCTGGGGCAGACAGTCTCCAGGCACACCAGGCCTGGGCTGGTCTCTGTCACCCTGACATGCAGAGGAAAGCAGGGGAAGGAATCCTGCTGAGCCCTCTGAGGCTGGGTGGCCAAGCCTGCCTGCAGACGCTCTTTCCCCTCCACGCAGAGGCTCTGGACCTTTTCAAGGACAGAGGCTGAAGAGCGAGAACGTGCCCCAGCTGGGAAAAGAGCGATGCAAGACTTCTCAGGCCTGACCAGAGAGGTGGCTTGGAAGAGTGATTTCGCCTGGGAGTGACTGGCGGGTGGGGAAAATGGGCACAGAAATAAAGGACCCCTTTGCATCTTGGCTGCTTTGGTTGTGCTTTTAAAAAAGTGTAGATTTGGGAGTTCCCGCTGTGGCTCAGGGGATTAAGAACCCAACTTGTATCCATGAGGATGCGAGTTCAATCCTGGGCCTTGCTCAGTGGGTTAAAGGATCCCGCATTGCTGTGGCTGTGGCGAAGGCCGGCAGCTGCAGTTCCGATTTGACCCCTAGCCTGGGAACGTCCACATGCTGCAGGTGTCGCCATTTAAAAAAAAGAAAAAAAAAGGAGCTTTTGAGAGTTCCCTGGTGGCTTAGTGGGTTAAGGATCCAGCTTTGTCACTGCTGTGGCAGGAGTCCGATCCCTGGCCTGGGAACTTCTTCATGCTGTAGGCTTAGCAGAAAAGACAAAGAAAAAGAAAAAGCAAAGCTTTGGGGATCAACAGGCTTAGGTCGGAATCCTACTTCTGCTAGCTGTGTGGCTTGGACAGGTTGCTTCCCCTCTCTGATCAGAACTATGGCTAATGTTTGTTAAACCCCGACTTTGTAGCAAGGTCTGTTCTAAGTGCTTCACAAGTACTGAAGAGTCTTCACAACAAGCCAGTGAAACAGGTATGATTATTAGCACTGTCTTTCCAGACAAAAAGGCATGAAGAGGTTGTGCAACTGGACCAGCGTCACAGAGCCAGGATTCCATCCATGACCGTCTGGACCCAGAACCTATACTTTGCTAGTCTGGGGTGATTTATTATTTTCAAGACTCTTGTGTTAGTTATAACCTCCTTACATCTTTAAAGGCTATGTTTTCTGATCCTGATTTTTCAGATTCCAAACAAAGTCATCAAACTCTGAGGTCACCCGGATGTGCTAACCATGTCATAGAGCTTGCGTATCCTGACTTTACAGCCAGAGAGTTTTTATTTCTCCTTCCTGCTATTCTGCCTTCCCTCATTTTTGTCTTCCTTTCTCCTCTGCCTCCCACCCTCTCTTCCTCTGTTCCTTTAACCAACACGCACTTACTCATCGCCTACTGAGTACCAGATACCATGCACATGTTATGTTCTACTCTCACTCCTCCTTGCCCTGTCCCATCCCCTGGTCCCTGGTCATTGGCATGCTTTTGATCACTCCCTCACCCCCACCCCTGAGCTCAGGGGACCAAGCCCTCCATAGTCCAGAACTTCAAGCAGACAAAAGTGCTGGCAGAGTTTTCCTTGTCATCTGTGGCCCTGCCAGCGAAAGCCATGGCCTTGCTGAGAGCTGCCTTCTCGGCCGAATTAGTGGCAGAAGCAGCCACTGCTTGAAGGAGGCCCTGCTGAGACCCACACTGTTCCAGGACAGCTGCCAGACTTCTGGGGGTCTTCAGCTAAAAGGGTAGACCCCACCCAGGCAAGGCTCCCAGGCTTACATGCTATCTTAGAAGAAATCCAATAGACAGGGTGCCAAGGAGGAGGCTGCAAGAGGGGGGAACTGAGCCCCAGACAGGGAGTGGGGAGCAGTGGAGTTCCCAGAGCAGCTTTTGCCAATAAACCTCTGAAAGGGAGGGGGCCCAGTGCCGGGGTCTGCTAAACAGGGCGGTGGCTGCCAGCCCGGAGACGGCCTAGAGATGGATCAAGACCCTCAGGACACAATGGTGTCATCATCTGCATTGTCTTCTGTCCCTTCCCCCCTCCCTGTGTACCTTGCTGTGTTCTTTCCCATCTGAGGCTACACCTTTGTGCTTCCAGGCTATTCTTTTTCAAGAGAAAAGCAATCAGTGAGGTTGAGGGCAATTTGGAGGGTGTGATGGTTGAATTGCAGCTCAACCATTTAATTCAGTGGGGGACTTGGGGCTTGTTACCGCATTCCTCTGAGCCTCGTTTTTTGTTTTTTGTTTTTTTTTGTCTTTTTGCCTTTTACCTAGAGCCGTACTTGCGGCATATGGAGGTTCCCAGGCTAGGGGTCTAATCAGAGCTGTAGCCACTGGCCTGCACCACAGCCACAGCAACGCAGGATCCGAGCCGCGTCTGCAACCTACACCACAGCTCACGGCAATGCTGGATTGCTGACCCACTGAGCAAGGCCAGGGATCGATCCCGATCCCGCAACCTCATGGTTCTTAGTCAGATTCGTTAACCACTGAGCCACGAAGGGAACTCCCTGAGCCTCGGTTTTTGTATCTGTACAATGGGCGTGCTGATGGCCTACATTCACAGCTGAGCGTCTTCAAAGAGGATTCTATGCTCCATCTTTTTGGTCACCGCAGGCTTCTCTCAGTCGTTATCTTCCTTGGATCTGGTTTCCCCAGACCACCTAATCCTCACATATGCTGATATTTTTCATTCCTCTCTTTCTCACTCCTTTTTAAATCAGTTTTTTTCTCCCACGATAACCCCTGCGCTCTCACTTGGTGCCTGTGCTCCTGTTTTTGAGCTGCTCTGCTTCCTTGGTTCTCCTCCCTCTCACTGCCGTCAACATGGCATTCCTCCCTACTCCCTGTCTTAGCAAAAGTTGTTCTTTCCACCTTTTCTAATTGCTGCTCACCTCCATTCAAAATCTTGCTTGGCCTTCAAGGCCCTGGTGAAATAATTTTTCTTTCAATAAGCTTCCTTTTGTTCTGTCCCCTCTGTGGTTTCGTGGCATCTCTGAGTACCTATTGATACTAATCATGGCAATTACCAGCCCAAGAAGAGCAATACCATGTGCCTACTGCATAATGTGTGTCTTAAGTGCTAATTATTATCCACTGGCTTGGCTGCACCCATTCCCTGTAGCCCTGCTCTTTGCCCTGTCACTTTGTCCTTTTTCTCTAGCTCTGACTCAGCCACGTGACTCGCTTTGGCCAATGGGAAAGAAGCAAACTTGATAAAGTAGGACCATTGTGGCTGGGTGGAAACAAATCTGACTAGCATCCATGAATTATCACTGAAAATTGGGAGTTCCCGTCGTGGCTCAGTGGAAACGAACCCAACTAGTATCCATGAGGATGCAGGTTCGATCCCTTCCTCGCTCAGTGAGTTAAGGATCCTGTATTGCGGTGAGCTGTGGTGTCGGTCGCAAACGCAGCTCAGAGTCCACATTGGTGTGGTTGTGGTATAGCCTGATAGCTACCAGCTCCGATTCAACCGCTAGCCTGGGAATATCCATATGCCACAGGTACAGCCCTAAAAAGACAAAAGATAAAAAAAAAAAAAAGGTTTCTTGAGAGTTCCCATGCAGTGCAGTGGGTTAAGGATCTTGCACTGCCACAGCTATGGGGCAGGTTGCAACTGCGGCACAGGTTCAGTCCCTGGCCTGGGAACTTCCACATGCCATGGGTGCAGCCAAAAAAAAAAAAAAATGATTTCTTGCTAAAAAAATGCTAACCATTTTCTGAGCCTTCAGTGAGTCCTAATCTTTTTGCAATAGTCACATAAAAGATCGCTGGTCACAGATTCCCGTAACAAAAGTGATAATAATGAAACAGTTTGAAATATTGCAAGAATAATCAAAATGTGACACAGAGACATGAAGTCAGCAAATGCTGTTGGAAAAATGGCACCAATAGACTCATCGGGTGAAGGGCTGCCACAAAGCTTCTCTGTGTAAGAAATACAATAGCTGCAAAGTGCGATGAAGGGAAGCATCGTAGAATGAAGTCTGCCTGTACTTTTATGGTTGTCATCTGCTATGTAGGTGAAGGCTCCTTGGTGACTGGGTCCATGTCTCACTATTCTGGGTGCCCCATCACAGTGTCTTGCCCAGAGTAGTTTCTTAGCAAATATAGACTGGAAGTCTATTTTGACTCATTTCACAGGAAAAGGAGAGTGAACTTTGGGTCCTCAGAAGAAGAGGAGGCCGAGAGATATAATTGTAGCATGAGGTTTTAAGTTAGACTCAGAAAAGAACTTCCAAGGAAGGTAGAAAAACTGCTCCCCACGCCCAAAGGCAATGTCTTACTTTTCCCTAGAACTCTCTGAGCAAGTTAATGCACTCTCCATTAGGCATAATTTTAAGTCTGTTTGGAGACAAGGGGGTGGGACTGAGAACCGTGACTCCACAATGCCCATGCCCACTCCAGGGATTCTCCTGAGACTCGAGGCAAAGGCAGACAGCTCTTCAGCCTGTTCCTTTCCACTATTTTTCTTTGCAGCTGTCTCTGCATTTCAGAGGTCACGGCTCTGCCAGGGACTCTATTTTGGGATTTGTGGGAACAGGCTGGTTTCGGCAAATAGGAAGCTCTAGAAACCTCAGCAAGCTCATTCCCCTGGGCCTCCCAGCCCGCTCCGAGAGCAAGAGAGATTCAAAGAGGCTGCCCCGGGGTCCAGAGTCCCAGACTTGTGCAGACAGAAGGACAGGATGCCCTTTTCCAGCAAACGCCAGCAGCTGAGGGCGACCTGCATCTCTGCTGAAATCAGCTCACTTCCAGGCCGCCTGCCCCAAGGGCCAAGGTGCAACCTCTGCTGGGGCCTCCTTCCCCCGCCCCTGTGAGTCTGCAGACACTGAGCTGGGCTTCTGTGAAAACTGACACCGAATTCCCACCACATCCCTGGTCTCTCCACAGGGAGGGAAGTAGCAGGTGGCAGCCTGGGGAAGCCGGGCTCTGACACTCAGAGGAGCACAGGAGCCAAAGGCCTCAGGGTTGTGTGTCTGTCTGTCCACACACAGGTGGGCATGTGTGTTCGTGGGTGTGTGTATCCACGTGGAGATTTGAAAGTCTTTGTACGCAATGGTGCTTGCTGTGTGTTCAGAGGATGTGCTGTGAATGTGCCTATCTGTGTTTTCATGGAGGTTGTCGTCAATCTATTGATTTGTATGCATGTACATATGAATTGTGTCTGCCTGTCCATTTTCATTGCATTCTGGAGGCCATTATTTTTAAACTTTTAACTTACTCAATTTGCATAAATAATGTTTGTTTATTGTTTATAAAAACTAGAAATCACAGAGAAGCAGCATATATGTATGTATGTATATAAAAGCTAGAAATCAGACATAACATATACATATATATGGTTATATATTCCATAATAACATATAACATATAATAATATAATTATATCTAATACATATATATGGACAATACTATTTAATGTATACAGACAGTGAGGCATGGACATGTCACCCGGAGACAATCACTGTTACGTTGTGTTTTTCTTTCTAGTCTTTTCCCTTTCAAATAAGTGTCCTAAAATATAAGCTCCATGGGAGTAAGAATAGTGTTGGTATTCACCACACTGCACGCTCTGTACCCAGCAAATACAAATACACAAATGTGTGTATGTGTGTGTGTGTGTGTGTGTGTGTGTGTGTGTGTGTGTGTGTAGTAGATTATTTCAGTGTAATGGAGAGATTATATAGATATGTATTATAAATCAATGTTGAATATATTTCATAATTTATCAAGGGTAAATTTATCA
>PVHT021183555.1:14766245-14818241 GCA_004024745.2 Catagonus wagneri
AGTGGGATTATAAATTCCCAAATTATAAAATCTACCAAAGTAGAGCCATAAATTGCACATAGTTCTGTACGCCTTTTTTTTTTTTTTTTAAATGGCCACACTCACAGCGTATGAAAGTACCCGGGCCAGGGATAAAATCTGAGTGGCAGCTGTGACCTCCACTACAACTGCAGCAATGCCAGATCCTTTACCCACTGTGCCAGGCTGCGGATCAAACCTGAACCTTTGCAGTGACCTGAGCTGCTGCAGAGACAACCCTGGATCCTTAACTCTCTGTGCCACAGTGGGAACTCCAACTCTATTTTTTATTATCTATATTATAAACCTTCCCCCATCTCAGGATAACAGCTCCAGTCTCATGGGCTCCCTGGCGGAGGATGCCCATCCACTGTCTGGGCAAACTGTGGATCATTTAATCTATCACCCGCTGGCCAATGTTTAGAACTTTTTTGTCCATTGCGAACAAAACTGTAATACACATCCTTTTAGCCAAAGCTGTATGCACATTTCTTTGTGTGAAGGAAGAGAAAAAGTAAAAAGGTCAAAGGGCATTCACATTTTGCTGGTTATACCCGTCATTTGTGTTTGCACACAGTAGATGCTCAATAAGTGATTACTGAATGAGTGAACTGGTCATTGAGCGTCTGTCCAGCTCTAGAACAATGGACGCCCCCACACTCAGAATCTACCTCCTTCTAGTTGTCAAATCTCAGATGAAGTTGTGGGGTTTAGGAAAGAAGATGGAGAATGGAATGCCCAACTTTCCACTCATGCGGATGAGAGAGTCAGTCTCTGAGAGAATGTTCCTTCTGCAAGGCACTTGCCCCTTGGCTCGTTCCATCAATGCAAAGAGAAGAGGAAGGGGGACTCCAGGTGTGACGTCCTGGCTCCTGTTGCCATCCATCAAAGGCTTCCTAATGAACTAATAGCCCTAATGTGTGAACATTGATTTCTGGGGGGCGCCAGAGCCGAGATGATTTACATTCAATTTCCCATCGGTGATGCACCATTGATCTCCATGGGCACTAAAATATTTATTAGGAAGAGCAGGACTGGGAGGGTCCTGGCCAGGGGAAATGAGTAAGTGACCCATGGGTGAGAGATTCAGGAAACGAAGGCGAAAATCCCAGGAAGAAGCTAAGGGCGGCCCAGCGACCTCCGGGAGCCGGGAAACCACACCAGGCTCCAGGATCCAGGCCTGAGAGATGGGGGAGGCCAAGCTGAACCTGGAGTGTGTTCCCCACTTCTCAGGGCTGGCATCCAGTGGCACCTCCTCGGAGATGCTTTCCCAGACCACCTCCCCTAAAACAGCCCCAGTGACTCCGTCTCACATCATGTTGCTGGCGCTCTGTTTTAGTTTATTGAGTTTTGATTTATATACAGTAAATTCCATCAATTTTAAGTGCCCCGCTGACATGTGAGATGGCTTCTTATACACCCCTTATATAATACACTGATATGCGTGTGGGCACTTGTGTCCACATCCCCACACCACACAGCTTTGGGTGCACAATCTCACCATCACCCACCAAGCACACACTCATCCACAAACCTACTTGCACAGCTAATGGAGCATGGCAGAAAAACACAGCTCATCTGCCTATACATTTATCCGAACAAACATTGCCACACGCTTGTGCATTCGCCCACATTTTCGGTCATGCAAACTCAGTAGAGTTCCCATTGTGGCTCAGCAGGTTAGGAACTCAACATAGAGTCCATGAGGATACGAGTTCGATCCCTGGCCTCACTCGGAGGGTTAAGGATCCAGCATTGCTGTGAGCTGTGGCATAGTTGCAGATGTGGCTCAGATCCAGTGGTGCTGTGGCTGTGGTGTAGGCTGGCAGCTGCAGCTCCGATTTGACCCCTAGCCTGGGAACTTCCATATGCCACAAGTACAAATGTAAAAAGAAAAAAAAACATATATATTTTCCATGTAGACATAAATATGTGCACATGTGTCTACATATACAGAAATATTCCCACACATCCTCCTTGTACACAATATATATGTACACATCCATCTACCCCAAGTAGACATGCAGATCTACACGTGTGTATCCACATCCATGCATATTCACATACATCTACACACTGACACACACGCAAACATCAGTCCCATGAAGACACGCAACATATGTTACACGTAGGAACATGTATATGCATAGGCCCTACAAGCAGAGTCAAGTATAGACCTGACTGCCAGCGTGACCTTGATATACAGAAACTCGCACATGTGTGCACTCCCATAAGCCACATGTACACCCATATGTAAACATGTAAACATGCCTTACACGTGTGCGTCACCAGACATGTCTTTACATGTGAAGCCACAGATAGCACATGTATACCCGTGTGAATGAAATGTACACATATTTCATCCAAACATACACAGCAATCATGTTCTAGCCCTTTCCTTTATTTGGCCCTGAGTTCTGGAATTCTTCCATTTGGTGTTCCCCACCCAGCGTCTTTCTGGACTTACATGGTCCCTGTGAAACTCTCATTTCCTTTTTGGAATATCCTAGCAAAACGTCCCATCATGACACACATCATTTTTTGAAGACACTTACTACTCCTTGGAGACACATGGAGGGCCCTGGTGTAGCCACTGGAAATCCTAAGGGACCCTAACCAGGTGACGACTCCTGGAGGTTGTCTCATTCAGCAGCCTCCAATGAGATGGTAAATGTTTATTTATTTGCAGGCAAAACCACACCTCCCTCAGGACAATTTGTCCCCGGTCAGAAATCCTCTCTTCCTTGCACTGTGCATTATTTATACCTGTGTTTTAAAGCCCAGCTCCTGTGCCCTGTTTTAGAGTTTTCTGGAGACATTCAGCTCCCAGAGGGCAGAGAAAAAAAACCTGAATTGTTTTGTTTTCCCATGGCTGGGCTACCTGGTACTTGCAGATGTTCAGGAAAAGCGGATTGAAAGGACTACTGTTTTAATGCTCTAATGAATGAAACTAGATTGGTGACAAGCTGTCAACAACCCTTAATCAAGCAGGATGGCCAAGCAGCACCTTCCAGGAGATTACAAGTTACCATGTTTCGTGGACACTAAGACACAACTGACCATAGATATGCCATTATTTCATATGGCAGAAACAACACCGTCACTCACTTTTGACACCTGCTTCCTTAATCTCTTAGCATTCTTACTTGATACTCACTGAAAGAGCCCCTTTAGACATATTTCAGCCTGTATTTTTATCACATATTGCTCTGGTGAATACTTAAAAAAGAGAATCTGAGCAAAATAAATTGGTTAAGCATTTCCCAGAACTTCTCCAGTTCTGAGCCCAAGCCTTTCAGATCACTCTCCAAATCAGAGTTGCTGACATCCTGATTTTTCACAGAGTTCTGTCCTCAGTGGGCACATCCAGGACACAGATGCTGCAACATGTCTAAGCAAGTGCTTCTCTATTATCTCCCAGTATTTTCTTCCAAGGTTCTAACATGCATTTTCCAAGTTTGGATATTAGTACTTTCTTCATCTTGCCAGAAGATGCCACAGGAAAATTCTCAGACACAACCAGAGCACACACTGTGTTCGAACTGCCTGTTCTCTCGTTGGTTCACCTCTGAAGATAGGATGGGGACCGCCTCTGACGCATCACAGTTCCTCAAACTAGCTAACATGCTGAGGACAAATTAGGGGAGTGGGGGAGTATTTGCAACCTCTCCCACATTCTGAGAGGTTCCCTGGGCTGGTAGGCACCTTCTCTTACACACAAGACTGTAAAGGCTCTTCTGGGCCAGTGCTTGGCTCAAAAAAGCAAGTGGAGAGGAAAGCAGAGTATTCTGGAATAGTGGTTGAATACCCAGATTCTGTTTAGCTTCAGATCTGAGCTCCCCTCCTTTTCCAGCACGTTGTCAGCGCGAGAACAGTTTACTGCATCTCCGCCTCCTTGTCCGTTGGAGGGATGCAGACATGTTCATTTCCGAGTCATGTTATGACAGTCAGCCATACTTTTATTTTCCTTTTGCTTTTTTATTTGGCAAATAGTCACTCCATTACCCAGTGTAAGCCAGGCACGGTGGATACAGGGGTGAACAAAAAGATGGAGTATGTCCCAACACAGGAGATAGCCACCAGGACAAGGTCTCAAACCTTCGTGGCCCTCAGAATCCCCTGGAGAGATTAGGGAAAATGCTGATGCTGGGGGCCCACCCTCCAGAGAGTCTGAAGTCATCAACAGGTAGTAGGACCCATTCAGGGGCATTTTTTTGGCCAGGCCCGAGACATGTGGAAGTTTCTGGGCCAGGGATCGAACCTGTGGCACAGCAGCAACAACACCAGATCCTTAACCCACTGAGCTTCCAGGGAACTCCCTCAACAAACATTTATGAAGCCTTCTATGTGCCAGGCTTAGTGTCAGGCATCGAGGGTAGAGTAGTCAACCAAACAGACAGTGCTGGTTTCGTGAAAGTCCCATTTTACCATAGTTTCTTTACATCCGCCCCAAGAATGATGTCAAAATTCACATAGTGTAAGCTCCCTATGTAGCTCTTGCTTCTCCCATTTCTCTCCCTCCCAGTTGGGACATAAACACCACACTAATTTTTGCAGTTATTTACTCACATGTTTATCTCTCGTTTATTCATATACTCTATGGCTTTGCTTTGTATGTCTTAGATCTTTTCATATATGGTGTCATTTTATATATATGTCATATGTATATACGTCTATCCTATGTGTATATATATGTGTGTGTGTGTGTATATATACACACACACACACACACACACACACACACATTGTGTGTGTATACACACATACCCTTCATCAACAACTTTTTAAACTGTTTTGCTCTCCACTTGTCCATATGATGCACATAACTTTGTTGTTTCACTTTATATGGTATTTTATCATATGATGCCATGGTGATGAATTTAATCATTCTCTTCGTGATGGACACCCAGATTGTTTACATGTTTTGTCTAATACAGACAATGCTGCAACGGACATCTTTGTCTCTACTGGTGCAGGTGCATGAGAATCTTGTGTGTATATACTTAGGAGCATGATTGCTATGTCATACAATATTTGGACTTGAGCTTTACTTGGTAATTCTAAATCGTCCTCCACATTGCGTTGAAACCAACCTAACTCTCTCAGGAACAGATAGCAAGACCCTCTGCTGTTCAACCACCTCTGTTTTTCAGCCTCTGCCAAGCAGATGAGTGTGGAAAAAGTCTCTCCTTTTGATTGTCATCGACACTTACTTGATTATTAGTGAGGTTGGACATTGTCACTTGTATTTATGGGCTATTTGGATTTCCTTTTGCTGTGAAATGCCTCTTCTTCTCCTTGTTCCATATTTAAAAATCAGTTTATCATTAGGTCTGAGCTCTTCACCGCTACCCCCCGCCCGCTTCTCCAACTGAGAAAAACAAATGCATTTGATAAAGGCAGTCAGAGGCATGGCCTTCTTCCTCCAAAGGCTGAGAAAGCAGCCCTTATTGACTGGCTTCTATCACTCATCTGATTAAAGGTACCACTTACTTCCAAATGCTTAGAGCAGGGGCTGGGAGCCATTCATAAAACTTATATTGAACGATCAGCTTTCACAAAGTTTGCCTTAATGTTTTTGCATGGTATTGATCTGTGGGGGAACTATAAAAATTGACACCAGAATAAACTTTGAAAGACGGTTCTCGCTCAGCTGAACTGGGATCAATGCAAATCGACCAGGGCAAAAAGGGAGGGGAAGAAACAGCCCCTTCTCCATTAGCCGGTCCCTACTTGACCAGCAAAACTCTTCTGGGTCTTTCTTGGCTGGGTTTAGGGCCTCAGAGGCAGATGCGATGGTGTTTAGGGTAAGTGCTGAGACAGAGGAGAAACTCTTCATCCTGGCATGAGGGACTCCTCGTTCTTAGTTATCAGCACCTGAGAAATTCGATTTCCCCTTAGAAGTCTCTTTCCGCGCTGGGATGTCAGTGATGAGTAGAGGAGCGTTGGGGCAAGAGCGGGGTGAGCGGTTATTGAGCACTTTCTACGCACCCAGGTTCTGGACTGGGTACTTTGCAAGTACTCAGAAGTTGGTGTTGGGTTGGCTCCACTTTCAAGCGGCTGATAAAAGGCCAGTGACTCAACCTTCCTGGACTTTCATTTCCTCCTGTAAAATGCAGAGCATTGAAACACCCACCTTGCAGGACAGATTTCCAGTTTCAAGCATGGACCCCCCCCCAAAGCAGAGTATGAACCAGCTGTGAAATGTCCCTTACTACCTCCATTGGTCCTGATAGCAGCCCTGCCATTTGAACATTGTCATTCCCACGAATGAAGAAGTAGAGAATGAAGCTCAAGAGATTAAGGGATTGTCCCAAGATCACACAGCTAGTGAGCGACAGGATTTGGACTCAGGTGTCTCTGACTTCCAAGTCTATGCTCTTTCCCTGGGGGGTGGGGAGGGGAGTAGGATAGCTGTCCCATCAAAGACAGGATAGCTCCCGTGGCCCTGTGTGAACCGTGGTGACTTGAGACCCTTCTCTGCCCCCATCAGTCTCCTTCGTGTCTCCGGTCACCCTGGGATGATCATTGTTAGGCAACCCTGGATGCATCGCCTCCAAGGGACCTCAGACGATACTGTGTTTGCAAACACTCAGAAGTAGATTTGGAATAGTTGGGCATTGTTGGGGAGCCACTTGGAAAGGAAGCACCGAGAGACAGAGAGCTCCTATCCACTGATTCATTCCAAGAGGACTTAGGAGGGCCCTACTATGTGTTGAGCACTGGGCTAGGGAACTAGGAAATAATGCTGAATGGGACCGATATGAAGAGATGGACAAACATTTGAGGACAACTCGGAGTAAATGATTAATTCTGACTGAAGACCATGCATAGGGAATATGAAAGCATAAGAGAAGGCACCCCAACCTTGACTTGGAACCCCAGGGGAGTTTCCCAGAAGAAGGGACATCTCCACTGAAATTAGAGTGACTCAAAAGACATCTTAAAAATGCAGACTTTCTCAGGCACCTCCTCTGAAGAGTCTGGTTCAGTATATGGGGGGTGGGGTCGGGGGAGAAAGACCCTATCCCCAGGGGAACAGAGAGCCAGGTTCGGCAACCTCTAGGCTAGATGACTTCTTAACATAACCTTTCCGGACCTTGTTTGAACACTGGAATCACTGGGATGTTTGAGGAAATTCCAGGGGCCAGGCTTTCTCCACCTAAGGGAACCAGAATCGGTTGAGAGTGTCCTGGGCACCAGTATTTTTTAAAGGCCCCCAGTTGATTCTGCTTCAAAGAGAAAGTTGGGAACCATTGCTTTAGGACAAGCAACTATGTGGGAGAAAAGTCAGGCTGCCCTCAATTTTCTTTGGGTATGAAGGTTTATAACATTCATTAGGCACTTAGTGTATACCAGCCCCTTTCCAACCTGCCAGCTAGTTCACTTAATCCTTACAACATCTGGAGGTTCTACTGTGGCTCAGCAGGTTAAAGACCCAGTGTTATCTCTGTGAGGATGTGGGTTTGATCCCTGGCCTTGCTAAGTGGGTTAAGGATCAAGTGTTGCCACAAGCTGTGGTGTGTCACAGATGTGGCCCAGACCCAGTGTTGCTGTGGCTGTGGCATAGGCCAACAGCTGCAGCTCTGATTCATCCCCTGGCCCAAGAACTTCCATATGCTGCAGGTGCAGCTGTAAAAAGAAAATAAATAAATAAATAAATAAAATAAATGAATGGGGATACAGATCCAGATCTTTCTGACTCCTCAAAAAAAAAAATCTTTACAACATGTGAGCACTAGTTTTCATTCCCGTTGCTTAGATGAGACCATCAAGACTCAGAGAGGTTGAGTTACACAGCTCCAAGTCACACAGCAGGGGCTTATCCTACCCAGCACCTCCCTCAACATGGCCACAGACTCGTGTGGCCACAGGGGCTATAAGAACACCACAGAGCAAGTGAGAAGTGGGCAATGACTTCATCAAAAATACATCTGGGCCACTGGCCAAGTATGGCAATGAATGCGTTGCTCTGGAAATATGGGGTGTCTGGGAGGAAGCCGGTGGGGAGGAACATGAGCTGGGGGCTTCCTGGGTGCTAATGGAGTCCACATGAGCTGAAAATCCCCATAGTAAGAGAGGCAATTATTATGTCTCACACCAGTAAATTTATGCCTGCTTCCAATTCTAAGACTTCAAAGCACAGGACAAAACCAGCAGTGACTACTTCCCCTACCCCTCCTCTCTTTTTTAATCTGTCATCTATCTATCTATCATCTATCTATCATCTATCTATTATCTATCATCTATCTATTATCTATCTATCATCTATCTATCATCTGTCTATTATCTCTATCATCTATTATCTCTCTCTATCTATCTATCTATCTATCTATCTATTTATCATCTATCTATCACCTATCTATCTCCTATCTCTTGCGTCCATGAAATTTGCTTTCTTCAAATACCTTTGTTTGGTGGAAGCAAATTCATTGCCAGGAGAGAAAACTTCCCTCAGGCTGGTTCACTTACATGAGAGCATCAGGAGCTACAAGTTCCTCCTACTCCACACCGTAAATAACCTCTCTCCCCCTCTGCAACCCACAAATCACTCCAGATTTTTGGAGTAAATAGTAATTGCTGTGTTCTCCCCCATGGGCATAGCTGAGGGTGTACGTATGTGCGTGTGTGCACTTCATTTAATTTTTTTTGTGAGCCTTGTAAAAAGCACCTTCTGCTCCACCCTCTACTTCTAAACACATTTTTTTTTAAAGGGATTACTGCTCTTTTGCCTCTGGAGTCAGGGGCTTGGAAAAGCACTCACTGTAGGTATGAGATTCACTGTGGCTCCTGGGTGCTGAGATACCGAGCTCACTTCAGGACCAGAGGAATTTTCCATTGTTTTTCCATTGCTTTGTTTTGGGGACAGAAACTTTGACACGGTTAATATTCATTGTTCTCCTCATCACAGCTCCTCTGGCTCTGACCTGCGTTAAATTTCCTCAAGATGCTCCTAAGAGCCTCCTGGTTCATTTGCCTTCTCTCACTCATTTGCCTCCTCTAATCCATCTTCCACACCAGCCACCCCTGGAATGACCTTTCTGAGCCTCTGATCTGATCATCATCGAATACTCATTATTATTTCTGGTTCCTGCCTTGGAACCTCCCAGTATCTCCTTGTCTCCTTTAAGCAGATCAGGAGAGAAGGATTTGGATACAGGTAGTTATCGGAGAGATGCTAGCAGGAAGGCAATGCGAAGGAGTGGAACAGTGGGCTAGAGAAGGGAGGAGTGGTAATAGAGTGAGCATTAAAGAGCTGGTTACTCCTGCAGGTGCCTGGGGAGCTCAGGGATCTACATAGTCCGTGCCTCATGCTGCAGAATTTTTCCACTGGAGGAGACAATGGCGGGAACATTTTTCCACGGGTAAATGTAGCCCATCCTCTATTTATTTAGAGTCGCCTCCAAGGGTGTTCACTTCTCTGCTTTCCTGGGCTGTGCCTGTGCGTGACTGGGCAAGGCTTTTGCAACTCTGGGAAATGGAAAGCAGAGACAAAGTGATGCATGGTGGACGTGGATGATGACATCAGATCCCAGGGGTATAGGGTAGGGCGTGGCAAGCATCAGTCACACCTCCTGTCACTCTCGGGATAAAGCCCGAACTCCTCAGTATGACTCAGTGCATCTCCAGTAGGTGACCCTGTCTTACGTTTCAAGCCTCATTTCTTTCTCTGTCCCTTTGTCCTGTCTAAGCATCTTCCACTGCAGCTGCATCAAACCCTTGTTACACCCCCGGATAGATCTAGATATTTCAAGCCTCTATGTCTTTTCTTGTGCTGCTCCCTATGTCTGGAATGTCCTTCCCAATCAGGTCCACGTTGAGGATAGTTCCCTTTGTGTTTGGACTTAGCTCGAACATTATTTTCTCAGGAAAGGCTTTCTTGACCTGTGGGTATAGAAATGTCTGCCTCTCCTCTTAGACTCCCCCTACACTTGTATCATAGGAATTATTCATTTGAAATATATGAATATGCTTACTTGTCTGTTTCCTCCACTCTCATCCTTAGGGATGAGAAGCACACTATAGGCATAATTACTCAGTATGTGCTTAAAAAATGGTGAATATTGAAATATGGGCCATCTTGTATAAAAGTCTCCTTGGTTGGGTCTTGCCTTTCCCAGCTTGGACACAGAAGGTCAGAAGACCTGGGTGCCAGAACGGAGTAAGGATTTGCCATTTGTTGGCTCGGTGACATGGAAAATGTCCTTCCTCATTGAATCTCTCTGAGTGGGTCCAAGTAGACTTGGCCATCATCCCTCCATGCTTTTCCATCTGTTCCCACAGCAGAAACAGTGACTGCATGGAGTGCTGGGTGTTTTCTTGGCTCCAGCTGTGCTCTGTCTCTGGGAGGCTGACCTGCGTGGTCTGTATTGATGCCCCATGGGTTCTGGGTGGGCCCAGTCTATGGATTGCACAGGAAAGAAACCAGAAAGAGAGAGAGAACAGGGCAGGGTGTTTGGTGCCCTGTCTATCTCACTGCAGAGTTGCTGTGGGTTGGCTGTGTCACTTGTTCGAGGACCATGGCTCCTTTTAACAGCCCCTCCTCAGATCCACATCCTCTCTGCATTCTGATCACCTCTCTCTCCTCTCATCTATTCTGGCCCAAAGTGATAACATCTTGCCGCTTTGCTAACCTCACGGTACTGCACCATCCCTTGTGACCTCCTAAACTACTCCCACATCTCTGTAAGTAGGCCTTTATTTTTTTTCTCCTTGAATTGCCCAGTTTAGGGGTACCATCTTTTTCCAAGCAGGATCCCAACTGGTGGCCCACGTGGTGACTATTATGTAGAACTGACCCATAAGATGAAAATCGCTTGCTCTCACAAGGACTACCCAGCCCATTGTAGCTGAAATGCTCTGGGAGACTGAGATATCTCACAGGAGCATGAAAAGGAGTGTGAAGATGATGCAGTAGAGAGTGGTGTAGTATTTCAGTTAAGAGCATGGGTTTAGAGGAAGATAAATCTGCATTCAAACCCAGCTGCCCTACTCAAAGCTGCAGCTTCCACAAATGGATTGTATGGATAAGCTCCATATCTCCCTTGCAGTATTGTGATGAGGATGAATAATTCTGCAGTGAGCTAGCACACATCACTGTGGGATACAAGGGGTTATTCTGCTCACAAAGCCTTCTACCACATTATGGCTGTCGATCTCTTTGTGTGGCTCTGTCCACCCTCCCCAGTTACAAAGGCCATGAAGGCAGGACTTATCCCTGCTCTACTTTCATATCCCTCCCAGTGCCTAGCTGAAGGCTGGGCAAACAGGAGACCCTTATGAGAAATGGAAGGAAACCAGTATGTATTGACCTCCTAAGTGAAAATCAGGTATTGTTCTCTCTTTGAAGATAAATAAATGAAGACTTGAATGGTTAGTGGGTTTGATCAAGGTCACACAGTATCAGCTTGGAACTGATGTGAATTACCTGACACCACCACCTACTCGTGCTTTTTTTACACCGAGCCACTTGCTGATGTTTTGACCCAGCAGAGAAAATACCAACCAAACATTAATGATAACATTTGACCTACTGCAAAGAGGGGATAGAAAAAGTCAAATGATAAAGGTGTGGGAGTATGAGGGAAAAGAAATAAACCACTACGGTCAGGACCAAGGCACCAATGACAGGTATCCTTATCAGGTTATTTGACTGTAAGCAACAATCCCCAAAAATAGTGTTATTGGAAGAATATCAGGTAGCCAGCAAAGCAGAAGAGCCAGATATCGGAAGTGGCAGGGAACTGGCCAGGCCTGAGATGTGACGAGCAGGAGGTAATCGTCCCGTCCCTGGAACTGCTTTGGGAGTGAGTGAACACCAGTCATCTTTGGTCTGTGAGTAACTCTGCGTAAGATTCAGATTCTAGGGAAAGCATGCCCAACTAGCTCACCTTGGGTCACGTGGCCTCTTAGCCAAGGGCAGGCAGTAATTGATTGACTGTCTCATGAGACTACGTGGTATGGGAGTGGGTGGTAATTGTTCCCCAAAGGGGAAATCAGAATGCTGAGACCAGAATAAATAAATAGATACCAAGTTGGCTAAAACAGGGCATGCCCACTGCAGGGGTGGTATCGGCTATTTTTCACCATAGATGACTTTTACTGGAGGGTTCCGTGTGTTAGGCAGGGCAGCTGTGCATAGCGGTGCAGGCTGCATCCTGTTCAGGGGTGCTAAGTCTCAGCCCAGTCTCTACTAGCCAAATAGCTGTGTCTACACAGAGGAAGGGACGTCTTTCTTTATGTGCAAAACCACACCAGACGCTTTGTAAAAGTCATCATGTTTAATCCTCTTAACAATCCTGAATGTAGATGTGGTAGATGAAAGATGATGACACATGCTTTGGTTCTCCTCCCTGTGGGGAGATAGTCAAATCCTTGGGAAATGGGCCACATGCTATATGCATCATTGAGAAGTAAAGCCTCTTTTCCCTTCTCTTTAATCTGGAATGGCCTCAGTGACTCACTGACCAATAAAATATGACGGAAGTCACATTTGAGGACTAACAAGGCTAGGTCGAGAGAATCCTTGCTACTTTTTTTTCTGGGTTTCTTGTAGCCCTGAGCCACCACATATAAATCTCAGCTACTGTATTCTATTGATCAGTTGCAGAGCTGAAGTTTAGCAGAAGGAATGGAGACACAACCACTTAATGGGGCAAATGTCAAAGAGTTTACCATCACCTTCAATCTACAAAAATATTGGTTGAATACATTCGACAAGTATTTTCTTGTTGAACATCAGCTCTGTGCCAGACACTAATCTAGGCATGGGGGAATAAAAGATGGATAAAATTGCAAAGTCTTCTGCTTCCATGGAGCCTGCATTCCAGTGAGAGTTCACATTCTAACTTGAATACATGGATTCGTGACCTGGAAAGGAAAATTGAGAATATAAAGTCTTTAACTTCCAACCTGATGCCTACATTTCCCGAAATAATCTCTGCTATGACACAAGGTTGGATTCATCTTTTCTGAGTCAATTCCTTAATCATTCATCATTTGCATTCATGTTCAAGGCAACAGCTGATGAATTCTGCAAGAATTAGCAAAGAAACAGCAAGGGGCAGCTTTGGGGTCTCCTGCTTTCCACGAGATGCTGAGATCACTGTAGGGTTTAGGAACAAGATGCTGCCTAAAATGCTCATGACTGTCTCAGAACCCCATTGACTCTGAATCTGGGAACTTGAGTGGTGGTGGACTAAGAAAGAAGAAAGGCCTCTGGAAGAAGGAGGGTGTTGGGGTTGCATATCGTGACTCAGCCCAGCCTGTGTCCACGCTGGAACTGAGCTGCAAGCTTCAGGATGGGTATGAGAAGGACTGGCCCTGTGGGCTGGGACTGGGTAGCACTGAAGAATTTCACACGTGCTGGAGCCAACCTGGGTTCTGGTCTGGGACAGCACAAGTAATGGCAGGGTAAACCCCTGAGTCATGAAGCTAATCTGAGCTCTTTCAACCTGGGTATCTCAGAGATGAGCAAAGTCCTGACTTCAGCATATCAAAGAGGCTAGATGGCAAAGTCAACAGTTTCAACAGGGAGCAAAGGGCTGAATCACCCTGGCTGTTGCCTTCCTCTGGCCTGAGTCAGGCGTAAAGGATTAAGTGTGCTATTTTGGGGAGTTCCTAAGTGCTCCATCGGAGAGCTTCCAGCCGAGGTGTGTGGGTTCCCATTAACTCCCTAACACTCCTTTCCAACTAGAATCCATTTATTTTTCATCTCCATGACTGGGCAACCAACCAATTACTATTTATTGAGCTCTGACTCTGATGCATTTTTATATCAATCACCCAGATTTATTTATTTTTTTTCTCAAAAAGCGCTTTGCAGAACACTGATTTTCAAGCATGCTTCATAGGCAGCCAAGGGTGGGAAGTTCCTTGCAGATTTTCCATCACCAAAGACAAAATGTACTTGGGAAAGACTGTTTTTCTTCTACGATAGCACTTTTAGAAACTTTAATATGCAAATACACGTTGCAAATCTCCAGCAAGGATTTAGAGTAATCTTTTCCAATTCTTTTTGGCTGTGGGACTCCTCTTAGTAAAGCAAAACAGTTCTTTTTAGACAAAAAAGGCTTTGAGAAATATTGTCTTTGGAGTTCCCCAGTGGCCTAGCTGTTAAAGGAGCTAGCAATTCCATTGCTATAGCTCAGGTTCCATCCCTTGACAGGAACTTCTGCAGGCCACAGGCATGGCCAAAAACGAGAGAGGTAGAGAGAGAGTGAGGTTGTCTTTAAGTTACCAATTTAGAATAATTCTTTCACAGTATGCGTGTAGGAATTAATCAGAGAGCTTGTTAAAAATGCAAATTCCCACCTCAGATGTTCAAATTAAAGACATCTTGGGTGAAATATTTATTTAATAAACATCTCAGATGATTCTGATGTGGATGATCCATGGCACCCACTTGGAGAAACTCTGCTTTAGAAAAAGAGTCAGAAAGCTTATAAATTTAACCCCTTATTTTACAGATAGGGAAACAGAAGCTCTGAAAAGTGACTTGTCACACAGTGAGTTTTGGGTAGGATCAGCAATTGGCCTGAATTTCCAGCTCATAAAAAACAATCTCCTTGTCACCTAGTGAGACATGCTGTGCTTCATGTGCAGCAGAAATGTCTATAAATAATAACAATGTTAATAACAATGTTAAGGGGTGGCTATTCATGGATGGATAAATAGTGATTGGATGCCTAAATTAATAAATATATGTCCCTTATACCAATTTTTAACCTAATCCAAGGGTATCAGATGTATCTTGGTCAGTTCCTCTTTTGGCAAAGAAATCCAAGGTACAGAGAATTTAAGTAATTTGTTCAAGGTCACACAGCAAGTTAATGCAGAGTCACAGTTAGAGTCAGTTTTTTTTCTGGTTCCAGATGCCAATCCTGATTCCAGGATTGCCACTCCACAGCCAACCTTCGGTTCTAGAGCCAGAGGTGGATTTTCTTCCAGCTCTTCCACTTATAAACTATTCAGCATTGATCAAGTGTCATGACCTCTCTGAGCCTCAGGTATAAAATGAAGATTATGGTAACTTGCTGTGCCACTTTGCTGAAAGGACTGAAAGGATTACATGAGGTAAAGCAGCATACTTTGGCATCGTGCACAACAGGTGGTAAGCACTTTATGAATATTAACTACTACCAATAATAATATCGATAGCCATGAATAGTACCTAATAGAGTCTGAAGTACATATTGAGAAGGAAAATGAATTCCTTTTGTCGAGTAACAAGGCAAAAGTCATGAGCTGCTAAGGTCTGGCTTTCCTTTTGTATGCAGTGGAGTCTGTATCTCAGAGTGCCAGAATCCCAGAGCTGGAATGAATTTTGGAATATAATCACATTCCCAACCCTCAATATAAACCCCTGTGGGAAAGCCCAGTGGTCCTGTCTACTCCCAGCTTATTACCTCTGCTGGCTGTGAACTCACCAGATCCTGAGAAAGCTCGGTCCTTTCTAGAAAAACAGCCCTGATCTTTAGAGCCCTATTTCCCAAAATGTGGTCCAAGGATCTCTACACCTAGAAGATGCTCCTCAAGAAAAGAGTTTGAGCATTGTCAAAAGCTCTAACCACCCATTTCCTTAGAAATGCCCTTCAAAGGCTCTGAGAAGTCCTGCAACTGGGGGGGGGGTGGTAAAAAAATATTTGGACTTTGTTGAACCTAAGCCTCTGTCCAAACTCATCTGACCCAAACAAACAAATAACAGCAACAACAACCAAAACAAACAGGCAAAAAAGCCCTATTGTCAATCTTATTGAGCTTTTGCTTTTTTTCATCTGGAATCACTTTGGGGATTTCTTCTGTGGTATCAAGTTTTCTCATCTAGCAGTTCATGAATTATTATTATTTTCTGCAATAGTGCCAATATGACATTCTAGATTCATTTGAGTTCGAATAGTCCTGTTGTCTCTTTAGAAAAATAGATATTTTCCAACACACAGTGCTGGTCATAGTAAGGACAGGTGCAATTGAACTGATTGTTTACAGCAGATATATATTCCGATCGGCCTGTGTCTGTACCACACTGCTTGTTAAGTTTTTTGAATATCGCTTCTGCTAACAACTTCTCGTTCCTTAAGACTGTCTGTCCTCTCTAGAAACCCATCACTCTCAGTGCCACAAATCAGCCGCCAAGGGTTCAGCCCGTCTCTTCTCCAGAGGACTCCCAACTCAGCTCAGACCTTGTCCCAGGTCTCCACTTGCTTCTCATACAAGTCAGTGACTGTAGTGTCTCTCCCCCCATCCCCAGAAAATGTGTCTGAAAAGAGGGTTTGTGATAAGCCACACATCCAGCACAACAGTAGGTGTTCCAAAATTGATATTTGACCTTGAGATTCAAGCATGCAAGAGCGCGCGCGCGCGCGCACACACACACACACACACACACACACACACACACCCCTTCCAGACTTCCCCCCTCAACACATCCTTTCCAGAGCCCCCCAAAAGCAGATAGCCAACCATTGCAGTGGGGCTCTCACTTCTCTCCAGGAGGCAAATCCACTGAGAGAACTTCCAGAGCCCCCTCTCAGGGAGGGGAGGAAGGTTAAAAGTGTACAGGGAGCATTCTTTCTGGCTCCGCTCAGAAGCCGTCAGGGCAAAGGGAGTGGGGTTTCTGGTTTCAAAGGGAGCCCAAGCAAAGCTGCTTCTTTGAGTTGCAGCCTCTCTTAGGGAAATGAAGAGCATTATTATTTTTTTTTCTCTCTCTCCTTTTGCAGGCAGAGCCATAAATCATGAATGTTCCTCCGATTGTGCAAGGAGGGGGGATTAAGATTGTTTGGTTGGATTTGTTTGAGTGTGTGTCTCTGGGTCTTCATCCCCCTCCCCCTTCATAAACATCAGCTTGTACGTACGTTCTCATCCTCTAGAGGACACACAGAAAGCATAGCGTTAAATATTTAGAGCAGGAAACCACCTTATGTGGCTGGATGGGAAGGAAAAGTCATCTCAGGAGAGGCACTCATCGGGGGGCCTCCCATCTCTCTCCTGACCACGCACATGAGAAGGCACCCCTTCCTTTTGATACCCAGGTGTCACCTCCAGCTCTTCCTAAGAAAAGAGGGAGGCTTGGCCCGGCGGCCAGGGAGGAGAAGTGTTTCTCCTTGGAGTAAAGTTTTGCAGCCCAAGGTAATCGATCAAATACATTTTTAATAGCCTTTTTCTTGTGAGTAAGGTAGTTATGTGGCTTAGTGAAGGGAGAGAAACATGGCTGGAGGAAGAATCTGCCAAATCATCTACCAGAGGACCTTCCACATCCAGGTGTCTGTTTGTGCTGAAATGCAACCCTGCTCATATACTTCCCTGTGCAAAACCTTCTATAGCTCCCTACCGCCTAAGGAAGAAACATTAAGTTGGCACCTAGGGAATGGAAGATCCCTCAGAATGTGACTCAAGTCTAATTTTTCTTCTCCTGCATGTTTTTTTCTTTTATCCACAGCTCTGATTTCTTCAAAATTCTTTGATTATCAATGTATTTCCATATCTTAGTCTTTTTGCTCTTTGGGCCTAGAATAATATTTGCTTCATCTCTCTGTTACGTCCCTGGAAGGGTCCAGCCTGACTTATTAGTTTTGAAAATTTTTAACAGTGAATAGTTGTAACTGGTAGATACATTGGCTCATGTAACTGGGGAGTTAACAAACATGGACTACAAGTAAGGCTTGATCCAGGAGCTCAAACAGTGGCATGAAGGGCTCAGTTTTCCTCAACTCTGTAGGTCAGACACCATGTGACAAACCCTGCTAACTCTTAGCGCTCCATTAATGGAAGTAGAACAGCCCTGGTCATTCTAGACTTCACGTATTCACTCTATACCATCCAGGAAAAAATAGACTCTGTTTAGGTAGCTCCTACACAAGTTTTGGGATTCAGTTTCAATGGCCTCAATTAAATCTTGAGTCCATCCCTACACGAACAGCTGGGACTGGGAGATCATATCCATTTGCCTCTGTATATCTCATTTCCTCTGCGTAGAATACTCCTTACAAAACTCCTATTTAGCCCTCAAAACCTGGGCTAAATGTCCCATAACTCTGTTAGGCTTCCCACACCATTCTAACTTCTCTTTAATAAGTGTAGTGAGTTTTTTGCTATGTTCCCAATACACTCTGTTTATTTTTCTTTGTGTGTACAATATATTGCCTTATTGTCACATATAGAAGGATGTGAGTTCTTCTAGGATACTGACCACACTGGATGCATATCAATAGCCTGTATGTTTACTCACATACTGCCAGACATGAAGACAGCCTAGAAATATCTGTCAAATGAATGTATGTGCAATGTGTGTGGATGTCTGCTGTCACCCCACGTGGGTTCTGAGTCATCCATCATGAAACAGGTCTTTGAACTCTCAGAATCAGTTTTGACTTGGAGCTTAATCAGGTCTTAAGTAAACCTCTGAGCACCAACCCACTTTTGAGAAAAAAAAAAAAAAAAAAAAAAACGAATACATACATCACTCAAAGATCTTTTACACGGTATACCCTGAAAGTATCATTCCAGGCTGGTTCTAAAAAAGGGTGGGAGTTCCTTTGTGGCACAGCAGGTTAAGGATCTGGCATTGTCACAGAAGCGGCTCAGGTCACTGCTGTGGCCTGGGTTCTGCCCCTGGCCCGGGAGATTCCACATGCTGTGGGTGCAGGCAAACATGAAAAATAAATAAAACAAACATGGGCAGAATTAGGTCAGACTCTTAGCAATGCACAGGGAGGCCACCTAAATTGGGAGACTGAACCAGAGTTTAATAAGGGAGCCTTTATAAAGGTGCAACTGAGTGTGGGGAAACCAACAAGGGTGAGTGAAGCACTTCAGGATTAGCAACGACAGGAAGTGGTTCCAAGCTCAAGGAAAGTCAGAAGGAGAGATGTGAATGGAGACTGCCATCTCACAGATACAGGGGTTTTGGAAAAGGGAGTCCAGACAAACCCCAGCACCCTGACAAGTAGGAAACCAGGGAATAAATACTCGACCTCATTCTTCTCCTGCCAGTGCCTACCGTTGCTCAAACTCAACCCAATATCAGGAAGCCAGGGAGCTGCTGACGTGGTCCATGTGGGCCAGGCTCCTGGAACAAAGAACAGAGTAGAGAGTGGAGGAGAAACACGTTGAAGATATCCATAGTGTGAGGTGAGGCAGGTCCTGGCAAATGAAACAGTGACTAGTAGGGGCCAAATGGGTTTTCTACATTCTGCTAAGTGGTGACCTCCTTTCTCCTTTTTGGATCGGGGAAGATAGCAGACTGTTTACTTGATTTTAACAAGACAGTTGATGGGTTTTCATAACATGTTGCAGAGAAAGAAGAATCAAGGTGGGCCACCTCTCTGAACCAATCCTTGGGCTTCCTGGCAGCTTGGATAAAGATAACCCAGTGGCAATGATGGAAGAATCGGAAACAGTCAGGAGGATGGATGTGAACCTGGACCAGAGGGTTCCATCAGTGGCCTTGCCTGCTCGCCATGTTATCAATGCATTGGTTAAAATCAGAATGCACCTGTTTATTGTATTTCCTGATGACCAATAGTTGGAAGAACTAACTAGCAATTTGGAAGACAGACCAGGATGGCAAATAGATGAAATGATGAACTGACTCAAATGACATACATTTTGTTACTCAAAATATCAACTGTAGGAATTCCCACTGTGGCACAGTAGGTTAACAATCTGGGTTGCCTCTGTGGAAGAACCGGTTCAATCCCTGGCCCGGTGCAGTGGGTTAAGGATCCACTGTTGCTGCAGCTGTGGCCCAGGTCACAGCTCTGGCTCAAATTCAGTCCCTGGCCCAGGAACTTCCATATGCCATGCATGAGGCCGAAAAAAGAAAGAAAGAAAAAAAAGATCAACCACAAATGCCCAAGTTCAGGGGTGGTTTTAAGGGATGAGTAAAGTTGGTCAGGTAAATGAGGCAAAGGCTCAGTTGGAGGACCTAGTGTGAGCAAAAAAATAAGTGTGAAGTAACCTACAAGTAGGGCTTGGAAGATTCTACAAGTACTGTGGGGCTGCTAATGGATGTATCAAGAGGCAGGACATCAGAAGAGATGACACAGAAGATACAGAAAGAACACTGCTGCTTCAGGGCTTGGGAAGGAGCATAAAATTTGTCCTGTAGGTAACTGGGGTTCACAGAAGTGTCTTTAGCAGGCGAGTGAATAGACAAATTATTTATTCCTTCATGTATACATGTGTGTATTTATTTAGTTTTTTTGTTTGTTTGTTTGTTTTTTGCTATGCCCATGGCATATGGAAGTTCTTGGGCCGGGATTGAACCGCATAACAGCTGTGACACAAGCCACAGCAAAGACAATGATGGAGCCTTAACCCACTGAGCCACCAGGGAACTCCTAGTTAATTTTAATGTAATCAGTGAGTGGTTCAGCTTTCACGAGAATTTTCAGACATGAAGTAAGTACACAAAAAACATCTGCATACCTGCTGCCTAGGCATTATCACTGATATTTTGCTGCATTTAC
This sequence comes from Catagonus wagneri, assembly GCA_004024745.2. NCBI lineage: Eukaryota > Metazoa > Chordata > Mammalia > Artiodactyla > Tayassuidae > Catagonus > Catagonus wagneri. The sequence goes on from PVHT021183555.1 coordinate 14,786,732, forward strand.
TGTGCCACACCTCTGTCCATGCTTCCATACTTCTTGTCCTCCACCATCCATCTGATTTTTGGACCCACATCAATATAAGTTGCAGACCTTGGTGGACTCTTCCCCAAGCCCATTAGCTTTCATAGCCTTAACTATAGCTCATACCTATTTCACACGGATTTTATTTTTCCATATGAAATCATTGCTTATCATGGCTACTTGGCAAATCCAAACATGGGATCTGATACCATACCCAGCACCTATATCCACCATCACATGGCATCTGGATGGAACCACCAAAAGTGTTTTAAGTAAAGGACTGAGCTCGGATGTGATGGATGGATTACGGGGCAGAGCCTAAATGAAAAGCAAGAAATCCACACAGGCACCTGGGCAGGGCCAAGGTGGCACGAATCGCAAACCGTGGAGAATTGATGCTCAAACATGATCGATCAAGCAGTTCCATCCACCCACTGGCCCAGGACTTGGATTTTCTGAATAATCTTTGAAGACAGTTGAGCTTTTGGAGGGACCCTGTCCATTCTAATCTTCCTTAGGTCCTTGACTCAGCTGAGGATTCCTGCTTTGGGAGAGAATGATCAGGGCTCTGAGTCATAGGTCAGTGCTAACAGACTTCCTGAACACATGGAAAAAAATGAGATAAACTTCAGGGAACGTACATCCCAGAAATAATAGAAAACCACAGTGGAAGCTGTGAGGACAGAGTGTTGTTAATACTTGGGGTTGGAGTCCTTAGGCTTTTGTGTTCGGCTGCATGGTCACAGCCCAACCAGTAGCCCCGGTTTACTCATTCATGTGTGTTTGGAAAATGCTCATTTCCTTTTACGTTGGCCCAAATTTCTCACGGCATTAAGAGGCTTTCTTTGGGACTCATTGGAGTTTCAGACAGGGCTCCTGGCAGTCTCTTAGCAATGAATTAGGCCATTTCATCTGCCGTTATCTGCCATCCATACATGATTAAGTGGAAACTTAGTAGGATTCTAGTCAATGAATAAAAATCAGATAATTAGGAAAAAATGCAATTAGCTAATTCTAGAATTAGTATTCTCTTTGCCTGTCAATTATCAATGCTAATTTTGGGGGGGTTACATTATCTGATTCAGGATTGAGTCATCTTACCCAAAGATAAATAAAGCTGTGTTTGAATTTCCATGGGTATTTTTATGTGCTGGCTACTAGATAAAGACCCAACAAAACATTAGGGCACAAACTTTTGCAATCCATGTGGATATTTTCACTTAAATGTGTGAGGGATCAAAAAGAAAAATTTCAAGGAAAAATTTCATTTGTTTTCTTCCTAGCTTGGCCTTAATAGTAGAATGTAATTTGGCTAATGGAGTTTGTGGGTTTTTTTTTTTAATTAAATTACATGTACATTTTAAAGATCTCTAAAACAACAGAAATATTCCAGGGAGTTAATTACTCTTGGAGTTATTCAGGCATCCTCACTCTGTTAGGAAGAACCCCATAGATTCTCTCTGGTATGAATAAGAAAAATGAAGCTGGACATTTTGATCATTATAGGAGCTATGACATGGACCTTTGAAACATTCCTGGGACATTGTATTTGGAAGGCTCTCAGAGAACATCTTACTTCACACTCTAATTTTGGAGATGTGTCTGAAACACAAACACATTGATGATTTTATTTTCCCCAAGGAGAAGCCCATATGATCCAGGTAGAAAAAAAAACATCCAAGAGGTATCAGTGCCCATCCATCATTTCTTCAATCTAGAGGTTTATTTATGTATTTATTTATTTATTTATTTTGCCTCTTTTTTTTAGGCCACAGCTGTGGCATATGGAGGTTCCCAGTCTAGGGGTCGAATCAGAGCTATAGCCACTGGCCTACAGCACAGCCACAGCAACACCAGATCCAGGCCGCGTCTGCGAACTTCACCGCAGCTCACGGCAATGCCGGATCCTTAACCCACTGAGCGAGGCTGGGGATCAAACCTGCGTCCTCATGGATGCTAGTCAGATTCGTTTCTGCTGAGCCATGACAGGAACTCTAGAGGTTTATTTTGAAATGCCACTGAGTGCCATGGACCCTGCAAGTCAGAGCTTCTCCCGGAAGTGAGTGCGGGCTCAGTCACACTTATGAAGACAGGGCTATCAGATACCAAAATAGTTTAGGGTCCTGGAGGAACACAGCCTGTTTACTACGAAAACTTCTAATGAGCTGAGGCATTCTAGAACTGAATCCGGCCATGGGCTGAGCAAGCATTTCTGGTGCCTGCCCTTTTTTAAGCAGTAGGTTGGATCTACAACAGAGTTCCCCCAGCTCTGCCCTGCAGAAATCTAGTTTGATGAGTCATTAATAGATGTTTAATAGATGTTCCCGAAACTGAAATGTCCCATCGCCAAACCAATCTGAAATCCCTCACACAGTGTCTCTCTTCTGAAGACGTTCAATGCACATTAGCTTAGGAAAGCCCCTAAGAATTCTCAAATGTATGTGGACAACACACACACACACACACCTTTTTGTTTTTTCCTAGATTCCTTCCAGAGAATGTAAGTATGATGCTCAGCTGAATACACCAGCAACCAGTGAACTTACCAAGAAAAAAGCAAACACATAAATTCAGGAATTTCCAAATACAAATTCTGTTGCATCAAATAATGCTCTGTGGGGTGTCTGCTTTCCAAACTTAGCAAAGACATGGCTGTCTAACACCATGGATGTTGCGTCCCAGATGTGGGATGTTTGACTTTTGTCTAGCTGCTGCTTAATTCTTCTGGATTCCTCGGAAGAGCAGGGAAAATCTAGGACAAAATAATTCAGGGTAAATAGTGGAGAAGGCCATAATCACAAGGATCATGACAGCTAACATTTATTGAATTCTTACTGCATTCCAGGCATGAAGTATTCCATGTGTACTGAAACTCTTATTTCTTAGAACAATACGACGAATCGGATGGGTATTATTATTATCTCTGCTTAGCGATGGGAGAACTGAGTCACAGAGAGATTAACTACACTTGCCCAGGTCCCCCACTGAATGAGCAGACAGGCTGGAGTTGAGACCAGAAAGCCTGGCCTCAAAGTGGATACTCTTCATTCCTTTCCATTCTATCTCATTTTAATAGCAATCATTATTAGTGTTGAGGACTCAGTATGCATCAGGCACTGTGCTAAGCAATTTATAAGTATTGTCTCATGTATACACCTGGTGTGATAATAATATTGTTATCTATATTTTGTAAATAATGGCATTGAGCTTGGGCAAAGTTTAGCTACCAGTTCAAAGTTGTGTGGCTAAGTGAGTGGGGAGTCAGTATTCAATCTCAAGTCTAGAGAACCCTGGAGTCCACATTATTTTTTTTTTTAATTTGTTAGAATATAGTTGATTGACACTGTTATGTCAATTTCTGTTCTATATCATAGTGACCCAGATATATATATATATATATATATATATATATATATATATAATCTTCTGTTTTTATACTATCTTCCATAATGTTTTATACAAAGAGATTAAATATAGTTCCCTGTGCTGTACAGTAGGACCTCATTGCTTATCCATTCTAAATGTCATAGTCTGCATCTACTAACCCAAAACTTCTAGTCCCTCTCACTCCCTCTCCCATCCCCCTTGGCAACCACAAGTCTGTTCCTATGTTTGTGACTCTGTCTCTGTTTTGTGGATAAGTTCATTTGTGCCATATTTTAGATTCAACATGTAAGTGATATCATATGGTATTTGTCTTTCTCTTTCTGACTTCACTTAGTATGAGAATCTCTAGTTGCATCCATGTTGCTGTAAATGGCATTACTTCATTCTTTTTATGGCTGTATAGTGTTCCACTGTGTTTATGTACCACATCTCCTTAATCCACTCATCTGTCAATGGACATTTAGGTTATTTCCACGTCTAGGTATTCCTTTTTTTTTTTTCCTTTTTAGGGCTGTACCCATGGCATATGGAAGTTCCCAGGCTAGGGGTCTAATCGGAGGTGTAGCCACTGGTCTAAGCCACAGCCACAGCAACAAGGGATCCAAGCTGAATCTGCAACCTACACCACAGCTCACGGCAACGCTGGTTCCTTAACCCGCTGAGCGAGGCCAGGGATCGAACCCGCAATCTCATGGTTCCTAGCAGATTCATTTCCGCTGCACCACAAAGGGAACTCCATGTCTTGGTATTCTTAACTGAACTGTGAAAATAATAAAATAAATAAAATAAAACAGGACATCGTCAGGAAGGTAGGTTCTGAGTCATTACAGGAAAGGCAATAATCAAGATTGTCCAAAAATGGAATGTCTGCATGGTGAGGTGACATTTGTCCATAGCTTGACAGTGTTCAAGCAGAGAAGGCACCATCATCTGCCAGGGTTGTTGCACTGGAGTCCTTATTCCAGGAGGGAGGATCCCTTGAATTCCTTTCACCTAAGTTCCAATAACTATAGGAACCTCTTTGTTAGCATGAAGGATGTAAGGGTTTCTGGCCTGAGAGGATGGCATGTTGGGAGTACAGTAGAAGGTAAAAGCACATGCTTTTTGGATTCAGTATCATCAGTGGTTACTTTATTTACTCATCCGTGTCTGTAATGATCAGTATTTATTGAGCACTTACTGTGTGTCAAGCCTTATGCTGGGCACTGGAGAAGATTCTTATAAAATTTATAATCTATGATGGAGTCTGAATCTTAAAACAACACAAGAAAACAAATAAACAAACCATTGGCAAATGACATGAAAAATACTAAAAAAGAAACCAGAATCCAATGATGGAGAGTAAATAGCAGGGAGCAAAGGAAGGCAGCTTGCTCGGGATAGGGTGGTGAGGGAAAGAATCTTCAAAGAAGTGGCATTTAAAGCTCCAGCTTGAATTCTGAGAAGGGAACCACGACAGGATAATCTGGAGGAAAACCATCCTTGGACAAGCCAAGTTATGCAAAAATGCTAGTTCAGGAAAAGCTTGCTCAAGCAACCGACCAAACACCAGTGAGGGTGGAATCAGGAAGGAGGGATATTCCTGTGCGAAATGATGCAGAGGTGGTTGTACACCAGACAAAACAGTTTATGCCAATTGCAATGGGGCACTACTGAGGGTTTTAGAGAATAAGGATAATATTATGGCTTAGGGTTTTAGAATAGACCTGTGGCTGTTGAGTGGCAAATGTATAAAAAGGGGGAAAGATTAAAAACATGAAGATCAGGAAGGAGGATGTGGCGGTCACAAAATGAGATGTGGTGGTGGTGGCTTAGAGCAAAGTAATGGTGGCAGAGAGAGAAAACATGGCATGTTGATGTGTGTATGTGTGTGTGTGTGTGTATATATATATGTATATATATATATATATATATATATATATAGTAGAGGAATCTGGGACATATTGTTGGGGAAATAACAAAGCAAGAGAAAGACAGATACCATATGCTATCACTAATATCTGTAATCTAATATACTGCACAAATGAACCTTTATGCAGAAAAGAAAATCAAGGACTTGGAGAACAGACTTGTGGTTGCCAAAAGGGTGGGGGAGGGAGTGGGATGGTAGGGGGGTCTGGGGTTAATAGTTGTAGACTGTTGCCTCTGGGCTGGAAAAGCAAGGAGATCCTACTGTATAGCACTGGGAACTATGTCTAACCACTTGTGAAGAATCCATGTATGTATGTGTAACCCTGTCACCATGCTGTGCAGCTGGGTATAATGGAAAAAAAAAGTGAATAGAAAACCTTAAATAAAATATTATGCAAGTTAAAAAAAAAAAGCAAGAGATAAAGGGTAACTTACAAGCTTCTGGGTGGATGATAGTATTGTTCACTAGGGCATATAAATCCTAGTGAACATATTGACCTATAACTGCCAATCCTTTTGACTTGATTGCCAAACTGTTGTCCCAAATAGTGCTGAGAGGAGCATCATTTATGGATTTCTCATAGTTGAATCTGAAAGAACATGGGCCAAGGATGGTACACCAAGCTCTCAGGAATAGCAAAGGCTCACAGCCCCAGGGGTGGGGGTGGGGTCCACAGTCATCCCCACAGACAAGGCAACTTAACACACACACATACTCCAAAACGTCAGGGCTCTGTCAATTACTGATGGCAAACCACACACTGGATCTTGACCAATCCCAGGCTCCCACAAAAGCCAACAATTAAAAGGTGTATCCTCGGCGGATGACCAGCCACTCCGGAGACCTGGTCTCCCTGGGGGTGTCTAACAGCTTTCAAGAGTACCGCCCAGCTCGAGCTCCCGAAAACCTGGCCCAGGCCCTAGGAAGTGCTTCAGTAATGGATGATCACCAATGAACAGACGGTGATTTGCTGGAAATTACGAGGGATAAATAATTGAGAGGGAGGGAGCCTGACCAGCGGTACCCTTGCCTCCCGCCGATTCTCCTTAATGCATTTCCTTGATGCAACTCCCTGAAGTGTAGGGTGCAGACAGCAAAGCGCCCTTCAGAAGATGCTGACCAGCAAGCTCGGGGATTTAGAAATGTGTGGACCTCTCCGCGTTTTACTCCAGAGGGACAATGGGCAGCAGCTCAGCAAGGGCAGGGCTTGGCTGCCTCTGTTCAACCAACTTGGTCCCCACCCGCTGTGGTGTGAAGCACAATTGTGCTTAGAATGCAGCCAGCCTCTGAGGTTCTGATACAGGCTGCAGGCTGAAAACCTCAATGAGTTTAGGGAGAGATGAGAGGGACTGAGTCATCCACGAAAAGGCAATGAGATATTTTGAGATTAGCTCACTTGCCCAGAGCATGAAGAATCCAAGCAAAAAAAAAATTTTTTTTTTAATCAAGCCTCAATCCATCCTCTTCCTCCTTGGTCTCAGGGTTCTCACCACTTCTTAAAATCTCTGCTGCTCGGATCTGGAGCAAGCCACCATCATCTCCTTGTATTATTTCCATGGCTTCAAAGAGTGCTTTGCCTTCCAGTGTAGTTTTTCTTTTGGTGTTTATTATTTTTTACTTTATTAAAGTATAGCTAATTTATTATGCTGTATTAGTTTCACATATAAAGCAAAAGTGACCCAGTTATACACACACACACACACACACACATTCTTTTCCAGTTTCTTTTCCATTACAGGTTATTACAAGATAATTGAGTATGGTTTCCTCTGCTATGCAATAGGTACTTGCCGTTTATCTGTTTTATATACAGTAGTTTGTATACGTTAATCACAAATTCCTAATTTATCTCCTCCCCAACCCCTTTGGTAAACATAATTTTGTTTTCTATGTCTGTGAGTCTGCCTCTGTTTCATAAATAAGTTCATTTGTATTATATTTTAGATACCACATAAATTATATCATATGGTATTTGTCTTTCTCTGTCTGACTGACTTAGCATGATTAATTTCTAGGTCTATCCATGTTGATACAAATGGCATTATTTCATTCTTTTTTATGGACAAGTAGTATTCCATTGCATAAATACATCACATCATTTTATCCATTCATCTGTCAGTGGGCACAGATGGGTTGCTTCCACGCCTTGGCTATTATAAATAGTGCTGCTATGAATATTGGGGTGAATGTGCCTTTTCGAATTAGAGTTTTCTTTTACTTTTTTTTTTTTTTTTTGCTTCTATCATATAGAAGTTCCCAGGCTGGGGGTCGAATCGGAGCTGCAGCTGCTGGCCTACGCCAGTGCGGCAACTCGGGATCTGAGCCGTGTCCATGACCTACAACACAGTTCACGGCAATGCCATATCCCCAACCCACTGAGCAAGGCCAGGGCTTGAACCTACATCCTCATGGATTCTAGTCAGTTTTGTTACTGCAGAGCCATGATAGTAACTCCCTACTTTTAGGTTTTAAGGAACCTCCATACTCGTCTCCATAATGGCTGCACCAATTTACATTCTCATCAACAGTGTAGGAGGACTCCTTTTCCTCCACACCTTCTAAGTGTAGTTTTAATAGGACAGCCACAGAGGCTCTGTGAATGGGCAGATCCCACCCTGTCTCTCTCGTCTGCCTTTAGCGTTTTTTGTCTGCTTTAGCCCTCCAGTGGTTTCCATCAGAAAGTCAAAGTCCTTCCTGATTGGCCATCCTGCCAGCGCTCTGGCATCAGCTCCTGACACCTTCTTCGTTCCCCTCTCTGTTCCCACCATTCCAGGTTCCCTGCTGTTCCTTGGTCACACCAGACACACTTCCACCTCTGGGTCATTGTGGTGATTGTTCCCTCTTCCTGAAAGGCTCTCCCTCCAGATATCAACGTGGCTTTCTACATCACTTTAGTCAGGTTTCTGTTCAACATCACCTTCTCCAAGAGGACCCTTCTGACCACTCTACTTGACACTGAATCCTTGTCTGCCCATGGACATGCAGTACCTAGGTAGCTAGCGCCCTTTCTGACTTTATTTTTCCGTCAGCCCTTATCACCATCTGCATTACTTTTCTGTTGCTGCCATACTGTAACTAATTACTATCAGTTTAGCATCTTAAACAACACACATTTTTATCTAACAATTCTATGGTTGGAAAGTCTGATACAGGTCTCAGTGGGGAGGGGAGAGTCAAGATGTCAGCAAGGCTGCATTCCTTCTGGAGGCTGGAGGCTCTAATCCATTCCCTAGCCTTTTGCATGCTCTAGAGTTTACCTATATTCCTTGGCTTGTGGCCCCATCTTCCATCTTCAAACAATTTTGCATCCCTCTGACCATTCTCCCGGAGTCACATTTCCCTTCAAACTCTCTTTTTCCGTATCACTCTTCTTTTCGAGGACCCCTGTGGCTATGTTGGGTCTACCCAGAGAATCCAGCCAGGATCATCTCCCTATTTTAAGATCAGCTGCTGAGCAAAGGTAATTTCATCTGCAAACTTAATTTATCCTTACCACCTAACATAGTCACAGATTCCAGGAGTTAGGATGTAGACATCTTTGGGAGCTATTATTTGGCCTACCACACCATCCCACTGTCAAATCTGATTATTTATTGTGATGACCATATATCTCTGCCAACTAGAAAGTAAGCTACAGGAAGGCTGGGCATTCGTGTCAAATTGGTTCATTGCTTTATTTCCACCATGCATCTACAACAGTGTCTGGCATAGAGCAATGGCTCAAAAAATATTTGTTTTCTGAACAAATGCATGTGGTGCTCCTAGATCATTCTCCGACCTTCTCCACCCACTTTTTGGTCCTGAGAGGCAGACTTATATGTACTGTGTGCATGTTGACCCTGTCTGGAATGTTCTCTTTTCTAGTCCTGTAAGTTTTTCATCCTCAGTCACCCTTAACACCTGACACTTTGACATCTCTTCTGTGAAGTGTCCTGATTCTCCCAGGAAGAAATAGAATCACTCTCTACCCTACCTTGTCACAGTACCTTTTGAATCCTTGAATTGTTTCTATAGCCTCCTCTAGAACACCCTATGATTGCATTCTTTTTTTAAAATCTTTGTATTCTTGTATCTCATCTATAGTAAGTATTTAATAATTTTTAATCAGTTACATTTATTTATTTTAGTGGAAAGACCCAGATTGAGTGCAAATGGACCCTCAGTTTTAGAATTCAACAGTGAACTGGGACATGAGGCTCTGGAGACAGAGTACATATTACACTTTTGAAAGTAATAATAGTAAAATTGCCTTGAGTGCTTACTACTTGCCAGGAACTGTGTCAAGTATTTTACATGCATTATCTTATTTGGTTATTACAACAAAGCGATTCTGATGTCAAAGTCTGTACTCTTAACTGTGGGGCTAAAATTCCTAGGACAGTCTGTATCAGAAATAAGTCATGGTGTGGCAGCCAGAGAGAGCAGATGTGAGTTCTAACATGTACATATATATAATCATTTCTAAATACAGCAAAGACAGAAAGAGAGAGAAAGAGCAAGTTTAGGTGCCAAAATGAAATAGAAGAAAGAAAAGAAGTAGAAGTGGGAGATCGTAAAGGCAAGAAGGAAAGAGTGTTCCCAGCTCAGTGTGATGTTTAAGAAGTTCCTCTGTCAGCAGTTATGTTGCATGCAGCCTAACTTGGACACTGATTTCTGGGCCTAAACTTTATGAAGGATGGTAGAATAAGATAAGACTGATATTCAGGTATTATGAACTTGGCTTTAAAGTCAAGGAGTGATGTGGGAACCTCAGGAACACTGGCAAGTTCAGTGGAGGAAGATTTTTGAGGTGAGGTGGCTACTGTGAATCCTAAAATAACCTAGAAATATTTGGTTCGTGTCCATACAAACCCTTTTTGTAGGACAATTTAACCCTAAGGGTTGAGGGAACTCTAGGAAGTGGGGACCTTGTCCTGATATCCTCATTTGAAACAGAGCGGATCATTTTGATAAGTCCCGTGTATTGATTTTTTTTACATAACATCCTTCACAGAGCACAGATTCTGATGTTAGGATAAAGGGTTTGAAAGCACTTCTTCACTTGTAAGAGGTAGGTATTGTGGATGGGAGTGGGGAGGTGTGTAAGACAGTTTCTGTCTGCCCCTCCTGATCCATGATCCACCCTTCTGCACTTAGCTTTTTGCCCCGAGAAACCTCCCTAGAGCATCAATGATCTCCTAGTGCTTTCTGGTTCCTGTCTGAATTTGTCCAGTGGGAGCACTAACAGATCAGAGAGCTGGATGGAGCAGGGAGAGAATGGCTGGTGTATGTGGTCCCCCCGCTCCCTCCTTAGGGGCCTTTTCAGACCTTTGATCTCCTCACCAAAGGTCACAGGGTGACCCTCTTGGCACAGCCATCTGACTCCAGGTTGTGTGCCCATTCTCTTATTTTATGTATTTATTTATTTGTTTGTTTATTATTGTCTTTTTAAGGCTGTACCCATGGCATATGGAAGTTCCTGGTCTTGGAGTTTAATTGGAACTACAGCTTCCGGCCTACGCCACAGCCACAGCAACATGGGATCCAAGCCATATCTGCAACCTACACCACAGCTCATGTCAATGCCAGATCCTTAACCCACTGAGTGAAGTCAGGGATCAAACCTTCAACCTCTTGGGTATTAGTCAAGTTTATTACTGCTGAGCCAAGATGGGAATTCCCCTCTTCTCTTATTTGAGCCTTCAGATCTAGGCATGGTAACATTCCCTCCTGCTGAGGTTCCTCCCTGCCCTTTGCTGTGTTCCTTACACTCTGCCCACATCTTTGCAAACAAGTTCTTCATTAAATTCTCCCCAAATGATCCTGAATTGAGGGTGCATTTTGCATTGTGCCAGGATTCTGACAGATGTCATGTGGCTGTCCAAGATCACACAAAGGAATCCAGCTAGAATTCTAGTCCCTCTGTCCTCATAGGCAAGTGGCCCTTTGGTCAAGCAAGTCCCAGGAGATACTGCCTCTTTCTTGGGGAGTAGTTTGGGGATCTCTGGCATCAACCAAGCTAGAGAGAGTGGGAAGAGAATCCCATGGGTCATGCCAGGATGACACAGTGTCTACTCTGAGCCATCTTGGAAGAGAAGAATGAGAAATTCAAGTGCCCAGGACCTCCACCCACCCCAGGGCCTGGGAAGACCTCCATTCCCCAGAGGTCAACAGAGAAAATATCAGCTAATGTTTACAGAGCAGATACTGTGCATCATAGAGGCATGAACTAGTCAAATCTTCCCAACAATCCTGCAAGGAATTTAATGACTTCAAGTACAAGACAACCTTAATTATAACACAGCCCATATTTCAGATATTTTTGATGTTAACATTTCAACATCAAATAAAATAGATATTCTTTCCATTTTGCTGAGGAGGACTGGTTCCTTTTTCCTCCTCATTAATTTTATTAGTGCTATCCGTATGATTACTATCATCAATATTATTTTTATACCTAGACTATGCATCACAGTCTCATAGAACCTCCAGGAAGGACAGGTGTTAACATGATGTCCGCTCCATGCAGGGGCAAGTCATGCCTGATTCATCCTCATTAAGTAGCATTTATGTCTGAGTGCAGCTCCTGGCCCATGGCAGATATTCCATAATCAAGGCTCTGTTGGATGAATGTATGGAGGGAGGAAGGAAGGAATGAATTTGTGTGACCATGGCCTTTGGGATGCAAAGGCCAGCTCCAACATTCTTAGTTTAGCTTTCTGAACTCAGCTCCTTCATGTGTTAAAGGAGAATCAATGACAGCAGTCTCCCACAGTTGTTGTGACATCCATAAAATGCATGACTCTGTGCCTGGTACAGAGTATGCCCTCCATCAATACCAGTTCCCCATTCTCCTCTACAGCTGGTTAAGAAAGCTGCCAGGGCTGACTGAGCAGGAGGAACAATTTCACTGCCTCTGGATGCTTCCCCCAGGGTCAGTTCTTATAAGCCCCATGAATGTGGTCCCAGGTGATGGTGGTGGTGGGGAAGGGGGGCATGGGGTGAAGTTTAAGGAGATTCATGACCTTAACTGTCCTCTGCAGCCTGATTTATGGGGCAGCGCCGTCTCCCGGATGAGATGTAGACACTGTGAATGAAAGAGCTGAAGAAAACCTTAATCCCTATGTGGCAGAAAGAGATACACTCGGGTCCGGGATGTGTTTGATCAAATACATCAGGTGGGGCGTGATTTTCCCACAAGGAATCCAATCAACTCTCAGGCCTCTGCTGACTTTTCTGAAGTAGGGATGAAATATTTTCCCACATAGCCAACAAAATCTTTGGCTGATCTTGCTCAAAAAAATAAAATAAATAAAAAAACCTGCACTCAGGATATTATAGTCCTGTCACTGAACCCAATGCCAGCATAGAGGCGTAGAGAAGGGGAAAGAGGCAGTGAAGGAAGAACATCCCTCAGAAAAAAAACCCTTTCTCTTTTGGGGTTGGTGAAAGGGGGTTCAGGCAGAGCCCTGATGCATGAAGCTTGTTGGAGACCAGGATTCTGGAGGGTCAGGCTGGGAAAAAGGAAGCGAAGTTGCTATTTGCCTCGTCTTATGTGAGGTTGGTGGTTGAGCCATCTAAGGGTTACTGGGAGCAATAAGAGCAGATCTGTTGGCAGGTTCAACTCTGTGCCTTAGCTTCCCTGGGTCTGTGCTCCTGGGCTGTACTGGTCATCAGAATGATTCAATATCCGGGGCTGGGGTGGGGGTCGGGAATAATGGGATTCCCATAAATGAGAGGTGGCTGAGATTCAAGGCTTTGTCTGACGGAGCAGTGGCAAATTCCTGACTCCAATACTCAGACCTGCCTCTGCCTACTCCACCTCCTGGGCCAGCTTCTCTGAAAGCTTTCACTCTGAAGAAATAATATCTTGAAGTCCTCCCTTTGGTCTTCTGTGGCCACCTGTTTAGTAGAAGTCAGGATGGCGGTTTAGAGTCTAGACACAGAATGGATGGTGACGTCTTTTCAACATCTAGACTGTGGGTTCTCTTGCTACACCATCGTTCTGGACACAGCCAATAGTAGCTTTAGCCATGGTGGTTACCTATGTGTCCCAAGCCTTCTAAGCCTTCTAAGCTCAACCGTTTTCTTTTAGGTAAACACGACCTCATCCTAAGAGCCAGCTGAAACGTCACCTCCACCCTGAAGCCCAATGCATGTCTTATCTCTCCCATGGCATTATGCTCGTCCCTTTACTTTAGGTGTACTGAGGCCATTTTGCATTGCCCCCGTTCCCACTAATCCAGGGGTGTTATGGGTTGAATTGTGTCTCCCCCAAATCATAAGTTGAAATTCTAATCCCAGTACCTTAGAATGTGATGGTATTTGGAGATACGCTCTTGAAATACGGAATTCGTTAAAAAGGGGTCATTAGAGTAGGCCTTACACCAGTTTGACTGGTGTCTTCATAGAAAGAGGAAATCTGGACACACACACTGAGGGAAGACCATGGGGAGGCTCAGAAGGAAGACAGAGAAGGGCTTTGCAAGAAACCAACCCGGCCAACACAAGGATGTGAGCCTTCTAGCCTCCAGAACCATGAGAAAATAACCTTTTGTGTTTTGACAGCCCGAGAGCAGACTAACTCAAGGAGTCCAGATAACTCTTTTTTTTTTTTTTGTAAAGATCCAGTTTGTAACTATTTTGGGGTTTGCCAGCCCTATGGTATCTGTTGAAATGTCTCAACTCTGCCATTGTCCATGGTCGTGTGGAGGCAGCCAGAGACCAGACATTCACAGTGGGTATGGCTGGGTTCCCATGAAACTTCCTTAGAAAACAAGCGGCTGGTTGGCTCGGGCCCCCAGGCAGCAGCTTGCTGACCCCTGTGTGAGTTAAAATTTCCAGGAGAAAAAAAAAAAAAATGTGTATATAAATATGTCAGTTAGCCCTACCTTTGTCCGCCAGGGGATACTTGCTTGGAAATATTTCTGTTTGTCACGACATGGGGTGGGGGATACTACTGGCCTCTAGTGGGTGGACACCAGGGACGCTTCTCAGCAGCTTACAGTTCATGGGACAGCCCTGGTCTAGTCAAGAATTACAGCCCCAGGTGTCATCAGTGCCGAGTTTGGGAAGCCCTGTTCTGGAAGCTTCGGTTTCCTCACCTATAAACTGAGCTGTAATTCCTACTCCACGGTAAGGCTACATGCAAAGATGTAGAGCAGGGCACGTTGAACTACAATTATTACTGAATGTATAATATTTACTATTTTGATTTTTATCCGGAGATTGAAAAACCTAAAACCCTTCATAGCGGCGGGATTGGGTGCCCCCCGTCTAGTCTGAGGTTGGAACCAGAGCTCTCAGAGGAGAGCTTTTTTTTGTTGTTGTTATTGTCTGTCTTTCAGCTCATCCTCCCCGCCAGCCACCCCTTCCCCCACCCTCCCCTCTGAGCCAAGCTCGGAGACTGGATGCAAAAGCCATTATTAAAAAATGAACATGAGTTGTTTTTTCCCCTTTTTGATCAAATAATCCAGTTTGCTGCCTCAGACAAATCATTATTCATGTGGAACCTGCCCGCGCCGCCCCTGGGGAGGAAGGCCAAATTGATTTAACATCTAATCCAGTTTGTACCTTCTGCTAACCCCAGTGGTATGCTAACTTCACCCTTGGAGGATGGGGAGGGAGGGGGTGGGAGGGAGCAGGGGGGAGAGAGACACACATGAGGAAATTAACCCAGGCGTAGTTTTCAGACCAGCTTTCTACAAAAGCTAGAGGGAGATGCAGCAGGTCATTATAGCACTCACTTTCCTGTCCTGGGCTTTCTCATCCTTGGAGATTGTTTTCCTTCTTCTTCGAGCTCATTAGAAAAACAGCAACGCCATCAAAATGACAGCACTCTGTGCTGTGCAGAAGCCCTGACAACATCTGAGACATTGTGATGTCCAGCTGGGGAAGCTGAAGTTCAGAGAGGTTGAAGGACATGCATAGAAAGTTCTAGAACCAGGACACAGAGTCATTTCGTCTGCTCCCCAAAGCCGTTAACTATGACATCAGCAGGCTCCTGGATGTAGGAAGATGTTTAAGGATGCTCTATAGCTTTTTTCCATGAAGGTCAGCCCCATAACAGCCCTGAAGCTTTTGTGTTGCCTGTGTGTGCTGGTTGGAGGGTTAGCCGACCCAAGTTATCATCGCAGCTCTGATGTCCTGCTCCTTACTACTAAGCCTATCCATCCATCCTCTCCCTGGGCTTCAGGGTGGAGGTGGGGATGTAAAAAAAAAAAAAAAAAAAAAAAAGCTTCGTATCCTGCAGAGAGTCTCTGGATGGGAAGGTGTTCTCCTAGGATGCCCAGCAGTGTTCTCTGGCCCCATATTGAGGTCAGGGATCTAAGTGGGATGGACGCATTGCTGGCTGTGTCTCTCCTTTACGTAGTGGCACATTCTAGGTCATTACCCTGAGCCAGTAAGTGGCCGATACAGGCTTTAAATCCAGGTCTATCTGGCTCCAAGTTGGGGTGTCCCTTCTCTTGGGTGGCAGTGTGTGACTTTCCCAGAATTTTCTACTCTCTTCTGCTCCCCATCAATACTTCCTCTTAGGAAGCGGTACCTGAGGGGAGAATCTGAAAGAGAGGGAGGGGGGATAGGGGCATGAAGGGGGCATCTATGCCCTAGGTGAAATATAAAGGGGAGCGGGAGGGGAAATGGGAGGGTTGAGACAGAGACAGAAGGAGTATGAGAAAGAGAAGGGGGCAGAGAAAGAAAGGGAGGGGAGGGGACAGGGGATGCAGAGAAAAAAAAGATGTTTTCATAAGGACTTTGAGAGAAGCGCCAATGCAGTCCTGCTAGGAGACCAGGCATTACAGTGAGTCAGGGAACAGTCTGCCCAGCCCATCTGAGCTCCGATGATGAGGGTCCAAAGCTGATGCAGCAGCATCGTTCGGCACCTGGAGGAGCTGGCAGCTTTGGGAAGACTGAGAAACAGCACTGGCATAGATTTGGTTTTTTGATGTGGACTCTGACATCCTAACTGTGTGAGACCCGCCCTCCAGGCCTTGCAGGCAGCCCCTCACTGGCAGGTCATCCTAAGGGAAAAACAGATTATTCTTCTGGGGATTCTGGAATATCTGAGAGATGCTATACATAGGACCCCAAGTGGTGTAGGCAGGAACTCATAGATGGTGGCATTTGAGAATCAGCGTCAGTAGAAATGATTTCTCTAAGTACTTTTTACATGTCAAGCCCCCCTCTAAGCACGATGCACACTTAGGCATTTCATCTTCACGGGATGGGAGAGATGATCACCCTTGTTTTATGGTGGGGGGGGGAGTGGAGGTTTGGCTGATGCCATCCCTTAGTGGCAGAGTTTGGATTTGAACCCTTGCAGGCTAGCTTCCCTAGGTGCTCTGACCCCAGCGCCCCCGTGCCTGGCTGTGCCACAGCCCCATGGGGCTGGAGAGCCTGAGATTCTCATCAGTCCTTCAGGATCTAGAGCCCCAGGAGAAATGACATCAAGGTAGCAATGACCTTCCGGAAGATCCAAGTTCTCTGCATGAACACATGTAGTAGGGTGTGTGTGCATTTCTGCATGTGTGGCTGTATGTGGTTCTGTGTCTGTGTGTACACGTTGCATGTTTCCACAGGTTTCTGTGTTTGTATGTTTTTATGTGTGAATGTGTGTATTTTGTGTTTCATGTTTTTATATGTATTTGTGTTTGTGTGTGTGTTGGCTTGTACCCATGCGTGTGTATGTTTTTTTTAATCTTCTTTTTTCATTTATAATGATTTTTATTTTTTCCATTATAGCTGGTTTACAGTGTTCTGTCAGTTTTCTGCTGTACAGCAAGGCGACCAAGTCACACATACATGTATACATTTTTTTCTCACATTTTCATGCTCCATCATAAGTGACTAGACATAGTTCCCAGTGCTATACGGCAGGATCTTATAGCTTATCCTGCATATCTATATGTGCTTCCATGTTCCTATCTGTGTGTATGCTTCTCTATGCTTTTATGCTTGTGTTTCTTTGAGTGTTTGTGTGTTTGCATTGGCAGATTGGTGTGCATTTATGCGGCTATTTGTGGGTATATGTTTGCTTTTCTGTTTGTGTTTCTGCGTGTGTTTGTGTATGTGTGTTTTTCTGGTTGTGCTTTCATGGTGGGGTGAGTGTGTGTGTGTGTGTGTGTGTGTGTGTGTGTGTGTGTTTGGCACAGCTGAGGCTGGAGGACAGAGGAGATGGCAGCACAGGAAGAGACTGCCCATGGAGCTGAAATGGCATCTCCAAAAGGTGAGGTGACTGATGGAGGCAGGCCCTGCACAGCATCTGTCCTCCTTGAACCACAGCTCTGCCCCGGCTCCCAGTCCCAGTCCTCTCATTGTGGGTGTGGACAGCCCAGACTCCTTTCTTGCCCCCCTCGCAGCAGCCCCTCCCTGTGGCCTCATCCCTGCCAGGGCCTGTGTCCATCCAGCTGGGTGATGCTGGCTGCTGACGCCAGCTCCTGGCCCCACCTGCTGCGTCTCCTCCACCCAGAGCTGCCTGTGCCCGTTGTCACCCTGCAGGGCTGCAGCCACGGCCCCAGGAACAACCACTAGCCCCACAGTCTGTGCGGACAGTGTCTCGGGGCCTGTGACACGCACGACCTCCTCTAAGAGCACGCTTCGCATTGCTCCCCAAAGCCTCTCGCCCCCGCCCAGGTCCCAGGCCTTCGTCTTCCTGTGGGCTGTTGAATAATTCCGACAGGAGACTCGCACTGCCGGCCCAGGGGTCTAGGACAGAGGGGCCGAGGAGGGGGTGGGGACACAGCATATGGAATGCGTCCCTTGGGCTCTGGGTGACAGAGCTCCCAACCCCAGTGGAGTCTTGTAGCGCAAATCGCCAGCTTCGCCTGGGACGTCACCGGTCGATCCAGGCAGCAGATGGGCCTTCTGACCCCTGACACAGCCGGGAGCATGGGTTCCAAGGAGGGGACAGAGTGGAGCTGACAGAACTCTGTGAGCTGGGGGCATTTTGAGAAGAAATTGAGAACTGCTTGCAGCGAGATTTTTCTCCATCTGCCTCCACATCCATGGGACTGGAAGGTCCCTGCTTATGTCCAAGCAAGAAATGAGCTGCCTTCTTGGCACGTGATGCGACTGGCCACACAGCCACTGACCCCAGCTGGAGAGAATGGTCTCTGGATGAAAATATGCGGGGAAAGGCCAGTGCCAGCCTGTGTGCCCTTCGGGGGCCATAGCCAGACACACAGGACATCTGCACTGCCTGGATCTGAGTTTGATGCCAAGATAAGGATTTGGGGCCCAGCAGTTTATTTGGGAGGTGAGTCCTGGAGGCAGTGATAGGGAAGTGGGAAAAAGAGAAGGAAAAAAAAACAATAGAAGGTGCATCACGAATCGGGCGACCTCAGGAGACCCCCTGGAAGACTGCAGAGCACAGCCAGCCAGGCGGGAGGAGCCGTGGTGTTTATCCATCAATCCCCACCATCCTCGCCACTTCCAGGGGGTGCTGAGCAGGTGTCAGTGAGATGCAGAGAGAGGCAGACACTTGGGGTAAGATGCCATTGCACAAGGGAAAGTGCTCCCAAAGCTGCAGGTGGCCTTGCTGTGGCCCAAGGGACACCAGAGAACACTGGTGGCGTCAGCTACATGACAAACAGGGTTACCATTAGCAGATTCTCGTCCATTTGTTGTGTGTTTTCTGTTCTCTGAACCGCCCCCCCCATTCTCATCGTCACTCCTGCACTTCTGTGACTGCAGAGTGTCTGGGCTGCAGCTCAAGGAGAATTTTCCATCCCTTCCCTTACCCCACAGGACCACCCCCTGCCCCAGATCAGGGTTTCTCAACCCGACTCTTGCTGGCTTTGCGGTTTGGATGATTCTTTGTGGAGGGGGCTGTGCTGTGCACTCTAGGATGCTGAGCAGCATCCCAGGCCTTCATACCGCCACTAGACGCCAAGAGCATCCATCCTCCACTGTGACAACCACAAAAATCCTCAGACATTGACCAGTGCCCCCTGCAGAGCAAAATTGCCCCCTTTGAGAATCATCGCCTCGCTTTGTATTTTTTCAAAGCACATAAAACTATCTGAACTTAAGACATTTATTTTCCATCCACTTGTTCTCTGACTGCAGCCCCCTCCACCCTGCAGTCTGCTCTGTGCAAGCTGGTCCTTCTCTATATCATTGCACAATGTTTCTTTTCTCCCCAAATTGTGCTTGGCCCAGAGGAGGTCCCAGATAAATTGCTGCTGCATTAAGTCCAATCATCCTGATTGATCATGTAGCTCTTTGATCAATTTGATTTTCAGGGTATTTGAAGGCTGAAGTGAGACTCCACTTTGCTTTGGCTACAAGTGGAATGGAGTCACCCACGTCCGTTCCTCTGGCTTTGCGGGTAGAATCTTGCCAACAGTCAAAGGGGACTTTGATGGACACCAGAGAAGGCAGCAGGGGCTCAGGACCACTTTGGGGAACATCAGTCAATTCTGACTGCAGGGGGCTGCGTGCAGGGTTGCAAACAGTGTGTAAAGTCAATTGAGATTAGACCCTGGAAACTGTTGCTTTTGAGGAAAGGAGGAGGTAACAGCTTGCTTTCTTTTGCTTTCTTTGCTTTTCTTCTAAAAGCAGATCTCAATAGACTTGTAGCTGCCAAGGGGGAGAGGGGAGGGAGTGGGATGGACTGTGAAGTTTGGGGTTTATAGATGCAAACATTTAGAAGGACAGACAATGAGGTCCTACTGTATAGCATAGAGGCCTTTATCCAATCTCTTGGGATAGAACATGGTGGAAGATAATATGAGAAAAAGCATAAATACAAATATATATATGTATACACACATATGTACACATACATATGCATGTATGAGTCACTTTGTTGTACAGCAGAAGTTGACACACCATTGTAATTCAATTATTCTTTAACAATTTTTTAAATAAATAAAAGATCTCAGAGAAAAATCAAAGAGGAAAGAAAGAAGAGAAGAAACAAAGGGAGGTCACAGAGGGGGAAATTTAGATCATGTGAACTCTCCCATTTCCCCTTTTCTGATGTATTTTAAAACAATTTAAAAAATGGGCTTTATAGTATATAACATTATCACCTGACTTATAATGAAATATACTGTGAACATTGCCCCTTGCCTCCTAAGGTAGTTAAAATAATTTCATAGTGTGGCAAAAACATAATTTCTTAACCCATCTTTGGTGGAGAAATTTAGAATCTTTTCTAGAACAGTGGGAGGATGACTTTTTGCAACTGTGTGTGTAGGTGTTTTCAAAAATATGAGGGTGTATGTAAAACAGCTGATGTTGATTGAGAACTTACTACACACCAGCCCTGGATTTCAGTGTCTTAATCACATTAGTGATAACAACTCTTGATCCACATTTTATGCATGAGAAACATAAGGCTCAGGGTTTAAATGACTTGCCCAAGGTCACACAGTTGTAAGCATCGGAGCAAACATTCAAAACCCACTGCCTTTTTCTAGTGCCCTGCATTTTCAACATTGCTGGTGGTCAGTGCCTACAGGCATGCATATCTGTGCATGGCTGTACTCAGATTTGATGTCTGTAGTGCATGTATTTGGGTTCATGTGCTTACACTGCACAGTTCTTTTCCAATAATAATTATACCGTGTTAGTCTGTTAAGACTGCTATAAGCAAAGACAAAAGTGAATGGCTTGTAAACAACAGACAGTTATTTCTCAGAGGTTTGGAGGCTGAAAATCTGAGATCAAAGTGCCAGCATGGTCGGGTTCTGGTGAGAATCCTATTCCAGGTTGTAGACGTGTGACAGAGAGCAAGAGAGCTTGGCGGGGTCCCTTTTATTATTAGGGCACTAATCTCATTCATGGGGGCTTCATTCTCTCAACCTAAATAACTTCCATCCTGTAACACCATCACACAGAATTTCAACAAATAAGTTTTGGAAAGACACAAACATTCAGTCCATTGCATATAATTATGGCTAACACTTGGTTAGAAATATGCTAACATCCTCAAATGCATTATTTTTTCAATTCTCACATGAATTTTATGTGAGTGGTAAGATTGTTTCTCTCTAGTTACAGCTAAAGAACAAATTTTAGAGATCATAGGTAACTTCCCTACTGACTGGATGAATGAATGAATGAATTCAAGAGATGTCCATGACAGATATGATGATCTATTGATTCATTTAAATCAGGGGTCAACAAACATTTTCTGCAAAGAGCGGATAAGGAGTAAATATTTTAGGCTTTGTGGACCAAGAGGCAAAATTGAGACTGTTATGTTGGGACTGATATAACCATTTAAAAAGTAACTGTTTATATGTAAAAAAAACATTTTTAACTTCCTGGCTGTACAAAAATAGGCAGCGGACTAGATTGGGCTCATGGCTACTAGTTTATTCCCCTGCCCCTTGCCCTGACCTAACGTGGAAGTAGTTAAGAAAAAGACTTGTTGACTCAAAGATACTCAGTTTGGAACTTGGACAGAGAGGTGGATTTGGGATAAAAATTGGAAAAGAAGACATAGCATCCTTTAATATACTAGACTCTATTCTGCTCCCTCAGAACTGCCCAGTACTAACTCTCCCCACTGTCCAGAGCTTCTAACATTCCGACTCAGAACTGAACAGGCAGCCAAGTGGGGACCATGAGGAAAGTGGACTGAGTCCCTGTGCCTCGCATGTCTGTGTGTGTCAGGGGCAGTGTGGGGAAGCTTGAGGGTCATTGCCCCCATTGACAGGTCTCAAGAGGCAATGTCCTTCTACCAGACGGCGAACCCGGTTGCAAACTTAATCCGTCAGCAACTTTCTTTGCCTTTTGATGCTTTATTTTGTTCCCTGGGTCCACTCTTTGAAAACCGATGCTCTGAGATTAAAAAAAAAAAAGGCAGGAGGCATTTACTAATAAAGGCAGCACAGGAGCCCGGAAAGTGCATGTTTTATGTGTAGCCTAAGGGTGCTGATCACACTCAG
This sequence comes from Catagonus wagneri, assembly GCA_004024745.2. Lineage (NCBI taxonomy): Eukaryota > Metazoa > Chordata > Mammalia > Artiodactyla > Tayassuidae > Catagonus > Catagonus wagneri. The sequence continues at coordinate 14,808,929 of PVHT021183555.1, forward strand.
GAAGGGGCCCTTTGGATAACAGAGGCTCCAGAGATGTGGAGTATATCAAATCAATGCTGTGCTGCTTATCTGAATTTATCTGAATCCCCAGGCAGCACCAATGGCAGATAGACGCCAAATGCAGCTTCCCTGATTTGTCACCTTTGGAGAATCCAGAGCCAGCTAGATATAGATATGGGAGGGCAGCTTTCCGGGTTTATTTAGGCTGGTGATAGACTCATGGAGGAGGCAGAACCATCTCATCATCAGCAACCCTTGGGCGAGGTGGTTATTTGAAGGTTCCATATTCTTTCTGCTTTTTCTTGAGACATTCTAGTATAACAAAAGTTTACTGGGCAAAGAGTCATTAAGACCTGGTTCACAGGCACCAGCTTGATCCCTAACTTCAGTGTGAATTTGGGACAGCGACCAGACCTCCCTTCTCCTCCCTTTATCATTTGTTAAAAGGAGAACAGACACCATTTCATACGGAGTACTGCTTTTCAGTCAGCAAACTGTTGTTACACCTGTATTGATTTTTTTATCAGGACAGACTCTGCCCCAATTTTTGGATAGAGAGGAAATTTAGCTCAAAGTTGGAGTGGTTTAAAGCCTACCAAAGGCCATGCAATGAAGGGTTGGCAGAGATGGGGAGACAATTTTAGATTTTTCTAACATCAGCTCCAGTGTCCTTTCTGCAGCATGAAGAAAAAGACCGTAATTGCCTTGCCTGCCATGGCTGTGTTGAGTTTCAAAAGCATGTGCAAGCAGATTGAGCCACACAGAACTATGGCATATCCAAGGCTGTCACACTAGACAGATGGCTTAGAGTTGTAGAGAGATAGGTGAGGGGCTGGGAAGGGACTTTGCAGCCTCCCTGCCTTGGTTCAAATTTAGGATCCCCTAATAACTAGCTGGGTGCACTTGGACAAATGAATTAACCTCTCTGTGCATCAGCTTCAGCATCTGTAAAAGGAGATGATAATAGCAGCCTACCTACCAGGGTTGTGACCTCATTCATAGGTCCGTCTCATGATTCAAGATGGGAGCATCTATGTTCCAGGTAACACGATGGAGGGAAGGACAAAGAAAGGGCCAAGGCCATGCATCAGCTGTCTTTTAAGTATGGATCCTGGATGCTGCTGCAAGGTACTTCCTTATATCAGAAAAATGGCCTAAGCTTTGTCATATGGCCACATCTAGGTGCAGGAGAAGCTGGAAACTGTGACATTTATCCTAGGAAGTTGTATGCTTAGGTATAGCTCAGAATATAGGGCAATTCAAGAAGATGAAAATGGATATTAGGAAACAGCTAGCAATCCCTGTTATAGTACATAGAATGTCTCACATGCACTACCTAACGTAACCCTCCCAATAGTCCCAAAACGCGGATTGTTCCCATTATATAGATAAGCAAATAGGACCCAGAAGCACCAAAGTTAATATCGTTATGATTCACCAGTTTGCAGCTTCCTTTCTCAAAGTCTCTAATAGCTACAGGTAATGTATTTGACTTTTTGGGGATTAATTTTTCCATTTTTTTTTGACTTTCAAAAACAATATGCAGGCAAGAGAGCCAGCCCCTCTTGGCTGACCTTGCCCTTTCTCCAGAGCAGCCCCAGCTTTGTTAGAACTCTGAGCTCTGTTTGTTTTGCAATTACTATGGGTTAAGGGTCCCCCTGACATTTTCACAGGAGAAGGGAGTGGGCACTAGTTCTTACCCCTTCCCCAGATTCTTTGATTGTCATTTCCTCGACCTTTAAAAGAAAATTGCATAATGGCCATCACTTAGGCACCTTACCAAAGTACTTAAACTACATTAATGCAAAAGGGCCATGTGAAGAACTAGCCCCAGCTGTCACATGCCAAGTTACACAGCGAAAAAGAGGATTCAGAGCTCCCTTTGTTGATATCCTTTCACTGAATGGTGCCACATGGGCACATGAATTGTGGTTATTACCCATTCTCCAAAACCCAGGGCCACCTCAAACGGTATCCAAGTCTTAATGAGATTTGGCCCCATTAGGCTCCTGTAAACAGCTATAGCAAGTCTGCAAAACCTCTATTAAAAATATATATGCTTGTGTGTGCACATGCATAAGTGTGGTGTGCAACGCATGTGTGTGTATTTCATGAGAATTTGAGTGACTGAAAGTGACACCATACTTACTTTTACATCTGCGCCCTGTCCCCCCACCAGCGGGGATGCTCTGGGGCCAGGAATGGTCCAAAAGGAAAGGTTTTGGTCTAAACCAGAGGTGCAGGATGACAAAGTCAAGGATGTCACTTGTTGAGTGACAAGTCAACATCTGTCAGCTACTTTTGTAGGACTAGCATTCACTCAGCAATCTTTGGTAATGGCACTTCATTTTTCACTCAGGAACTACCCTGCCCTGCTCCCGCTCTGTGTGGTTTAAGCAAGCTAGGCTCCCCTCCTTTGAGTCTGGGTAATTTACATCGTCTGTTCCCCTGGTTATGGTGCTTGATTCGCCCTAGTTGGTTGGGAAAGATTTAGTCCAGAATTTTTGCTGCAACTACAGGGAGAGGGTCCTACTGGTGTCTTGTCGTATCTTCCTTAGTACTGATGGTGCCCGTGCTTGGGGACGCCTCCTGCTTCAAGGAAGGAGTCTCTCCTGAGGGTTTTCTCTGCTGCTGGCAGCTCTTGCATGGGGCAAAGAGAGGCACAGTGGAGGTAATGCCCCTGGGTGCAGCCCTCAGCCAATCATGAGTAGGGAGGGGATGGAGAATCAGTACCCCAGCTCCCTTGTTCCCGGAATGGGACACATGCTCTGTTCTGTCCCCAGTGGAGTGTGGACTGAATCGTCTTACAGAAATCCTGGTGCAATTTAACCATCAACTTCCCACAGTGATAACCTGCTCCTTATTCTACCTTCCTTCCCTCCTTTCTCGCTTCTCCATGCCCCCCACCAGAGTTTTCTGGGGCCACTTCCCAAATAAACCACTTATACTTGAATCCGTGCTTCAGAGTCTGCTTCTGAGGGAACTAAACTTAGAGAGAGTCCCATGTTGACAAAGCAGGGCAAGGATCTGCCTCAGAATTCAGTCAATACAGAATGTTGTGCAGAGAAAGAAAGAGAATGAGATACACATTCTTGATGGCATCATGATGGGCATCTGGATCCAACTGTGCCTGAAGGTTGTGCTACCCTCAGATTTGCCCTGAGATATAGCATGTTAAAGCTGGGGTCCCAAGGTCTTTATTGTGACTCTTATCATATTTCCTGTCTGTGTTTTCCTGTATGGCCTCAAATATCCATTCCCAACACCCTTGCATCAGCTCATATGGTCCAATGATAGAAATTCATTCCAAGGGCTATTGGACCTTGTCTTAACTGAGAGAGGGTTAGAGCCACTGGGGTGGCAGACAGTTCAAATCCTTCCCTGCCATTTCATGCAAATAACCTTCTGGCAGCTTCCTTTTCACTGCTGTGCTCTTGTCTGCCAGCCAATCTCAGGCCTGGGCATCCCCCAGGAGATGTTAACTCATCTCCCTTATCTGCTTGACTGACTGTCATCTTGACACATCACTGAGCTGGTGACGAAGCCCTTAATTAGTACATGTCTCCAGGCCTTGCGTTTTGCCACCTCTTCTCTCTTTGCCTTCCCTGAGCCTCTCGCATCCATTCTCTCTACTGTCTCCAAAGAGGAAACCCTACCTGCTGTTTAAAGATGCTATTTCTTTGATTTCCCATCTTTCTGTTTACCATCTTCTCCCCAAGTCACATGGTCAGTGCCATCTGCACTCACCAGAGACCAGGTTCCAAGCAAAGTACCTTCCCTGACTCTCCCATTGCTTCTTCCCATCCAGCCTCTGAAATACCAACCATGATACCCAGTTTGCAGACAAAGATACAAAGTCCAGAAAAGTTCCTTACTGATTTCAGCCCCAGGCCAGGCCTGGGTCAAGTGCCAACTCTGTTGCTTGCTACTGGTATGAATCACTTAATCTCCTTTCATTTCGGAGGTTACTGATTTCCCACAATGAAAACAACAGTATTTTAGATGCCAGTCCATCAAAATGTATTCATGGAACACTGCTAAGAATTGGTAAGAGTCCTAGGGCTCCTAGAATCAAGTTAGAGGAAATCTCCTGTAAGTGATTCAAACATACCCGGCAAGAGAAATCTGAGTTCTCTATAACAACAGAAAAAGAGTCCCAAGCTAGGGCCTGACCAGTGGCTGGATGGCATGACCCTAGCTCTGCAAGAGCTCTCCAAGCTCAAGAAGCGGCTATTAAAGACATTCCACTATTCCCCCTTCTCCCCCCAGATCTTCCTATCAGAAACTATAATTGAGCTTTTTCCATTTGGAAAACACTGACACATCTTCCAGGAGACGTTGAAGGCCGAATACACAGAAAGCCGCTCCACACTTTCTTCCCAGAGAGGAGACGAGTGTGGATTTGTCCCAAAGACAACTGAGTGGAGAGGATTTTTTTTTTTTTTTTTGTGGGCAGAGGGTAGGGACACATTGGTTCCTGAAGGTCATTAAAGCCATCTTTGAGTTAGGGAGCCATCCTTATGCCACCTCCTTCCCTGGATGGACAGTGGTCAAGGGTTGCACTCAACAATCTGCCTCCTGCCCTTCTCCTCCCACTCAGCCACTACCATCTTGGACTCTGCTGTTTCCAGAAGTTAGAAGTCCTCCTCCATGACACTGGCTGAATGAAGGAATTTCTCCATAAAACCAGATGCCCAAATATATGGACAAAAAAAAGGAGAAAAAAAAAAAACCACACACACAGAGCACTTGGCTATTGCATGACTCTGGGGAACTGGAAATCCATGCTTCGTTACACTCAACTTCCATTAATTATCCTTCATGTGTCGTGTATTTTTCGTAAAGCTATCCACAACTGGGAACAGAAAAATGAAGACTTTTCCTTTATTCCCCACATAGAGACAGTGGCATTATTACCCCAGTGCGTGGACTGTGTAACTCTGGACAATCAAGATCCGTGATGTCTTGCAGCCTCAGAAGCCTCTTTAGAAAATGAGGGGGGGGGATCATATATATTCTAAAGGTCTTTGGCAAAGATCACTGGAAAAATATGTGTCAAAAGTTTATCCCAGTGGACCTAGGTAAGAGTTACGGATTGTATGATTCATATGCATTAACTATCAATAGTAAATATGATATCAATAACCAGTAAAAGGTGGCCACATTCAAGACCACAGTGCATGTGGCACAGGAATTTAATGTATACAGTTGCCCAAAGACCACCCTTTCGTGGGTAATGTATTTTCAGTTGAGACAACAGCCTCAGAGAGTTTTGCACAATGTTTTCATAACTAGAGTCACACAAATTTGGGTTTGAACCATAGCTGGGCCACTTACGACCTGGAGAGGCTCAAATAACTTCCATTCTCTGCATGCCAGCTTTTACATACCTAAAATAGAGATAACAATACATCCTATTTGGCCATAATGTATCTTAATGTTAATCTGGTGCTTTATAGAACCAAGCAGAAAACTAGCCAACATAGTTATCATTGTTAATATAAAATCCGTATTGTAACAATATGATTATTAGCATCAATAATAATAGCAATGCCCGCTTGGATATTTAGGTAGCATTGATGTAACTGGGTGGAAGTTTCAAGAGTTTAAGGGATGTGTAAGGAAAAGATTACCACCAGCTCTATGCACTCATCCATACAAAAAATAATTATTTATTCTCATACTGTGTGCCAGACCCTGCTCTAAGAACTAAGGATCAACAGCAAATACAACAGAAAAGGTCCCTGGACCCATGGACCTCATGAGGGGACACTTAAGGAATAAGACAATAAACAGAAAAAAAAAACATTAAGCATATAATTACTGAACATTTCAAGTAATGACGAGCTCTAAGAAGAAAAACTGTTCAGGGTAGGGAAAAAGGGTGATGGAGAGACAAATGGAAGTGTGACTTAGTTCAGTGATCAGAAAAGGTCTTTCTGATGAGATGACATTTGAGCAGAGACCTGTAGAAAATGAGAAAATGGCTCTGTGGATATCTGGGGGAAAGAGCATTTGTGGCAGAGGGAACAGAAAGTGCAAAGGCCCTGATGCTGGAGGACAGAAAGCAGAAAGCAAATGGAGATGAGGAGTCCGGGGAACTGGTCTTCACACAGCACAATGTGTGAAAAGGTGCACAAGTCATCGTTTTTAGGGTCAGTCTCAGAACCCTGCTGAGTAGCACTATCCGCAGCTCTCAATATCACATGACTTAGGGATTCCAGCTAGTGGGTCTTCCAGTCCCTCTGGAAGTCACATCCTGGGCATTTGCTAGAAATAGTTATGTCTAGAAGGCACCAGAACTGCAGCCACAGCCTCCACCACATGGCCTGGCCGTGAGGTGTATGATGATTTCCTCCCACAGGTTTCCCTGGGATGAAATGCCAATGATTCCCAGGGCTCACTCCCTGGGTTGCATCATTTGTGACGTCCGGGGCCAGAGTGTCCCAATTAGCAGCCCTCTGCTGCCCAGATGGTTGGGGGACACAGGAAGACAGAGGGGTCAGCAGCTTGGGTGGCTTTCCTGGAGTACAGCCCTTCCCACTACACAGCAGGCAGAAGCCAGGACTGGCCTCAGAGTCAATGCTTCCATCACGATGGCTGCCAACTCAGCCTCTTCCAGAAGCTGGGAATTTGCTAAGAAGACCAAAGGTTTGAGATGTGCAGGAGAAAATAATTGGATGGAATGTGTCCCTGCCTCATGTTAATTCTCATTTGTTGGGCACTTGAAGGGGCTTGGATCCCAGACTCATAGGAATGTGCTCAGTTGTATCCAGTGTGCAGCTCGACAGCTGCACTCCTAAGTTAGGGCCGATTAGGGACTCTTGCAGATGCCTTCACTTGGTGACAGAACCACGTGTCCCAAGGACTTGCAAAGTACTGATCATCATGCTAAGTTCTTTAAATGTAGGATTTCCATGAACGTTCTCAGGAGAATTTTGAAAGAGGAAAGATGCCTCATTTCTATAGAGAAGGACATGGAAGCCCAGAGAGGTTAAGTAATTGACCTATAAGTCACATATCTCCTAAAGATGGAGTTAGGACTTGAACTGAAGTGATCTGAATCCAGAGCCCATCACCCTTATATATGCCAACACTGCTCCCCAGCTCTAATGTTGTAGTGCAAAAGCAGCTATAGACAATAGGTAGCTGGATGTGTGTGGCTGGGTTCCAACACAACTTTATTTACAAAGACCGGCAGGAGGCTGGGTTTGGTCCATGGGCCATAGTTTGCCAACTCATGCTGTAGATGGTCATCCACTGTGCCTTGCATGGAGTTTATCATGGCACCCTTCCCTGGTTCCAGAGCTGACTCAGTGTCTCAACCACACCATCCAGGACCCAGATTCATTTCACATTTTTCTCAACAATCCTTAGTCATATTGACTTTCCATGATCATAGTGTTGCCTCATGGTCACAAGACGGCTGCAGCAGCTTCAGATACAATATCCCCAAACTGCAGGAAGCAAGGGCAGGAGGTATATAACCATTTCATGCATTTTTTTTCCTCTATTAAGGAAGCCTCCTATCTGTACTCAGCTGCCTCTTTCATTTCTTCAATCAGCACTGAATTCCAGGGTCACCCCAAAATCAATCACTGAAGAGTAGGGAGAATGAATGTAGTATGTTCATCCCTGAGGTTCAGGGAGAGTCCCACATCGCCTCCACATCTAGGGACACTGACCATTACTAAGTCAGGTTATGCTAGCATGAGGAAGGGAATGCAAGTTTTGGGGGTAGGTGACAACATCTGCTACACTCACAACGATCAGTTTTAGAAGCGACTCAGAGGAGAGGTCCAACATGCAGAAGCCTCACAAACACCTTAGAACTCGTGCTAAGCCTCTAAGGTATGAGGCGTGGTGAGAGCCGCAAGCTGAGACCACAGTTAGGAGCTTGTCACTCACTCTTAATACCCAGCTTCAGAGGAGCAGGTGTCAGCCCCAGAGCTGAGGCAGGAGGGGTGCTGGGGGAGGAGGAAGGGAGGATACAGGTGTGAAAGGGAAAAGGAGTCAGCAAACAGGTCTGGCCCCCTCTGAGGCTCCGGCAATAAGATTCCTGTGGTTTCAAAGCACTGGGATCTCTCACATTGAAACCACAGAGGATGACTGAGACTCTTCAGAACCATCCCCTACAGTCATTCTGGGGCAGGATCTGCCAGACTCTTAATTGCCCTGACCCCCACAGCCAAACTAGGGTTTCTGCAGCAAGAAATCAAAGGTGCTTATGAGCTTAATTAAGCCTATAGTGCTTAGACATTCCTGGTGATAGAAGCTATGAATTTCAAGGCTTGGGAGCCCTGAAGTGAGACATTTGTTTGTCTCAGTTTAAACAGAGGTATTTTGAGGTCTGGAGATGAAATGTATGTAGATATAGAAAGAGATGGCTATGAAATGTGAAACGAACACTTGTAATTCGTTCATTTATTCAATAGCTGTTGATTGAAAGCCCACTATGTGCCAGGAAATATTCTAATTGCTAGAGATTCAGCAGAGAAAAAAAAATAAGTAAAATTCCCATTGATCACGAAGCCTGTTTCTGGTAAGGAAGAGACAGGCAATTCGACAAATAAGAAAACTTCGTAGCTATTTTCTTTTCTTTCCTTTCCTTTTTGTCTTTTTAGGACTGCACCCAAGGCATATGGAGGTTCCAAGGCATATGGGGTCCAATCAGAGCTACAGCTGCCAGCCTACACCACAGCCACAGCAATGTGGGATTTGAGCCGTGTCTGCAACCTACACCACAGCTCACAGCAATGATGAATTCTTAACACACTGAGTGAGGCCAGGGATCAAACTCGCATCCTCATGGATCCTAGTCGGGTTCTTTAACCACTGAGCCACAATGGGAGCTCCCTTCATAACTATTTTCTTGAGAGTCACTTCACTTCTCTTAACTCATTTCCCACTTATAGAATCATTTGCTGTTACTCCTTATGTATCGTGGGCCAGGCTGCAGTGGTTTATTTTAAGTGTCACAGTGCCCAGATATGGGGTTGAACACTATTCTGGATGTTTCTGTGAGGATAATTTTGCTATGAGATTCATCTTTTAATCAGTGCACTTTGAGGAAAGCAGATTGCTCTCTATAACATGGGTGGGCCTCATCTAATGAGCTGAAGTTCTTCTTAGACCAAAGACTGACTTTTCCCAGCAAGAAGGGATACTGCCAGAAGATGACCTTTGCACTTGACTGTAACATCAACTCTTCCCTAGGCCTCTAGAGTCCCACCTACCCTGCAGATTTTGGACTCACTAGCCTCCATTATCCTTTGAGCCAACTCTTTTTTTTTTTTTTTTTTTTTTTTTTTTT
>PVHT021183555.1:14819241-14973746 GCA_004024745.2 Catagonus wagneri
TGATCATGAATGGATGTTGGACTTTGTCAAATGCTTTTTCTGCATCTATTGAGATAATCATGTGGTTTTTAACTTTTCTTTTGTTAATGTGGTTTATGACGTTGATTGATTTGCGTACATTGAACCATCCTTGTGCACCTGGGATGAATCCCACCTGATCATGGTGTATGATTTTTTTGATATGCTGTTGGATTCGGTTCTTTGAGCCAACTCTTAAAATAAATTTCTCTCCTCTCTCTCTCTCCCTATAGATAGACAATAGATTAGATAGATAGATAGATAGATAGATAGATAGATGATAGATAGATAGATAGATAGATAGATAGATAGATAGATAGATGATAGATAAATAATAGATAGAGGGTTGATAGACAGACATCCCATTGGCTCAGCTTCTCTTGAGACTCCTGGCTAGTACACAGACATTGTGCAAAAGGCTTCACAGTGTTTATTCCCATTTAATTCTTGCACTGCCATGTAAAGTAGGTCTTTTTTATTTCCATCCCCACTTTACAGATGAGCAAAGCAAGGCTCCTTAAGTTTGGTCAATAGCCAAGCCTAGATAGCAGGTGAGTGGCAAAGTCAGGGTTTAAAACCTGGGCTGTATGACATCCATGTCTACACCCCGAAAACCCAACAAATCCACTCAGTCGAGCAGCCACGTGGTGCAGCCAACCATGTGATTTCATGTATGAAAGTGCAGGGTCTTCCATGCAGCTGGTGCTCAGCAATACTGTTTCTCACCTTTTTGGGGTAACGGATGAGGAATGTGGCTTGAATTACATTTATGGCAAGATTAAAAGGGGCTGGCTTGAGAAAAATCCCTTTACCTGACCTTCTGGGAATAATCGCTGGCTTTAAGGGGCAGACTGAGCAGAAATTCGATGAGTCAAAAACTGCTGTCATTTGCTTTTGAGAAAAAGTCCCATGGTGAGCTTCCACTGAAGGTATGCACTGGGACATACTTTATATAATTTGGTAGTGTAAAGTGTAGTCCTAGAAATTACACTGCCTGTGTTCAAATCCTAGCTTCCCCTCTTACTGGCTGTGTGATTCCAGGCAACTTCCTTAACCAGTCTGAGCTTCAGTTTCCTCACAGTAACTCTAATAATAAATATCCACCTTTCAAGTGGTCTGATGAAGCTTAAATACAGTAGCACATGTGAAGCTCTAAGTACAATTCCCAGCAAAAATGTGTTTAAGGAACATCAGCTCTTCTTTATAGGGCAGCAGTGATGGGTCCTGGTTTTACGATGTGTGAAGTTTATGAAATGTTTGTGTATGCGTATGTGTATGTGTATGTGTGTGTGTGTGTGTGTGTGTCTGTGTCTGTGTGTGGGTGTGTTTTGGAGGGAGGTGCTATTTAAGGAAAATAACCAACAGAAATAAGGAAGCTGAGGGATCAGTGTAATTGGGGGATCCCAGAGCCTAAAGTCTTTACCTTCTAGCCATTTGCTGTAGCAGCAAGTTTTCCTTTGCATCATCTCCAAATCTCCAAAGACATAAATGTCTTATAATAGTATTCCTTTAATTTCCAAATCTCACTTGGTTATTTTCCTGACAGTGGGAAATATCAAGGGATTAGGCCACGTGTCCTGCAACGATGTGACACATAAAAATCAAAATTGCTGTAAGCACCTCCTCTGAAATGGGGTATCTGAAAATTTCCTGTGGCCTCCTTGTTCTGGGTCCCCCAAGCAAGAAGCTGTAATCTTCTCTTTCCACCCCTAGGATTCTCCCCACTTAGGAATTAGATAAGCTTAAAAAGTAATTCTTAAAGGGACAGGTTGGGCTGGGGGCTGGTGGTTGTGGCTGAGATTGGATTTTTTTTTTTAAGAGCTGGTTTCAATTTTGTAATATCGTTCTCTTGGGCAACCAAGGTGTGTCTTTCTTAATTGAATTCTTGACAGGGTGTGGGGCAGAGGGAAAAAAAAGAAAATGGAACATAGCAATCCTTTGTGCAAATGATTAATATTTATATGTGATAATTTTCACTTTTTGGCATTGTCCTTCCTCCTCCTAACTTCATATCTGATCCTTGCCACAGTTCTGTGACGTCACCTAGGCTGGAGTTGGTGCTGTGTGACAGATGGGGTGACTGAGGTCCACAAGGCTTGGGGGCTTCCTTAGGTACCTCAGAGTACCTAACAAGTGGAGCAGAATCCACATCTCTTAATGCCACATCTTATGCGTTTTCCATTAAATCAGACACCCTTGGGGTGTCTGCATATTTTTAGTTCCATTTTCCAGATGAGAAAACGGAGTCCCAACAAAGTGAAATGACCTAAGATCACTTCATTTATCATCATCGTCATCGCTTGAGTTGTAATACCAATAACAACAAGAGCAACAACAACAATAATAATAATGGGTATGGGCTCTGGGTTAGGCACTGTTCTACTTGCTTCCTTTTTATTTTATTTTTTAATTTATTGAGGCATAGTTGAATTAAAATATTTCGATGTTTAAAATAGTTTGAGGATTTTGATATTTTAAATATTTTTAAAATTTCATGTGTACAACATAGTGATTCACAAAATTTTCAAGGTTATACTCTCTTAATAGTTATTATAAAATATTGACCATATTCCCTGTGCTGGACAATATATCCTCGTAGCTTATTTATTTTATACATAGTAGTTTTTATGCTGCTTGCTTTAAGCACAGGAATTAGATTGTTTCTTACAAGAGTTCTGTGATACAGGTATTAACATTATTCCCACTTCGTAGATAAAGAAACTGAGGTACAGAGAAGTGAAGTTACTTGCTAGTGAGTGGCAGAGCCAGGACAAACCCAGGCAGTCTGATACTGGAACAACCTCTTAGTCCCTTCATGAAGCTGCAGAGTGTTGAGCTGGTCAGGGAAGAGTCCAGGTCTCCAGATCTCCAACCCAGGATATTTATTTTCCACCACTTCTCAAGGCTCACTTTCTTCTTCCTCCTGAAACTTGCTCTGGGCCCATCTGAACTCCCCCTCCCTCCCCGTCTGACTGCCCATCTTCCTCTTTCTGAGTGAGCACTCATTTTTCTAGAAGAAGATGTTTCTGGCCAGAGGCTTGACATCCAACTCTACTTTCACTAGCTATTGGACCCTGGACAAACCATGAAACCTTTCTGGACCTTGGTGACTTTGTAAAACAAGGATAATGTGGTAACTAGCTTCTTGGATGTTGTCTGAATCATGAAAGAGGAAGTAGAAAAAGCAACTTCAGCACAAGGCATGGAGGAAATACTTCTCATATACTCACCCCATCAAAGACCCAGGAGGTAGGGCTTTAAGATTGAGAACATGTATCGGTTAGCTTAGGCTATGCTGTGTAAAAGCAATCGCCACATCTTAGGAGGATATAACGGTATTTTTCAAACATATTAAGGCCACCATGGGTCAACTTCAGCTATTTCTACACCATTTTTATTCTGGACTCAGGCCGAAGGAGCAGGCTTTCTCTGGAATATTTTCAATTTTGTGGCATAGGGAATAGACACGCAGTAATGGATCGCTCAAGAGCTCTTAAAGCTTGTGCTCAGAAGTGGAATGCCTCACCTCTGTTCTTATTTCACTGGCCAAAGAAAACCCCGCGGACTGGCATGGCAATACTGGGGCAGGCAGTTACAATTCTCCCATACAGAGGGTCCCTTTAAGAAAGATTCCACAAGGAGAGGAGGAAATATGTTTAATAATGTTAATTCTACCACAGCAGGAATTGAATGGGTACAATGAAGGACTGATATCCATCAGAGAGAAGAATCTACAAGAGCAAAGACACAGAGGGTGAATGTAGCACAGAATCAGCGAGCAGTGGAACAAGTCTGGCTGGAGGAGAAGGTTCATGCAGGGCTATTTGCTGGCAAGTCAGAGACTGCTCATTACATTGGACATACTAGGCAATGATTGAAGGCTGGGGCAGTGGGGCTGCATCTCAATGACAACACAATTGACTACATCTGGAAAAGATCTGCAGTCAAGTTCCCTTAGGTTGGATATTACAGTCTAACCTGGTGTTCAGCTCATTCATGGCTCTCCATACCTCTTGAGTGTTCTGCAGATTTAGATATTCCATTATCACTTTCAAGAATTTTACTGCAGGCTCATGTTTTCGTGTGTCACTTTCATGAGTTTTGCCTTATCTTTATTCCACCAATAAGACTGCCTGACATGAGTCATTTAAAGGTATTTGATCTGTGTTCTCTATTGGTCGGCCAAGGCTGCTGTAACAGTACCAAAGACTGGGTGGCTTAAACATAAATTTCTTTCCTCACAGTTCTGGAGGCTGGAAACCCAAGGTCAAGCTGTCTGCAGTGTTCATTTCTTCAGAGCCTCTCTCCTTGGCTAAGAGATGGTAATCTTCTCCTCTGTGTCCTCACAAGATCTTCCCTCAATATGTGTCTGTGTTCTAATTGACACTGCTTATAAGGACACTGATGATACTGGATTAGGGGCCATCCTTATGACCTCATTTTTCATTTGCTTAACTCCTTAAAGACGTAATTTCCAAATACAATTATATTCTGAGGTACCAAGGGTACCTCAACATACAAATTTTGAGGGTAATTCAATTCATCCCATAACAGATCCCATGGAAATATCATACCACAATCATATCATAATAAAAATATTTTCCCCCTCACTTGTCATAAAGGGAAGCACCTAGAGTAGTGCTTGGCATATAGTGGGTATTCAATAATTGTTGAATACAAGATAGAATGGTAGTTAAAGAAGTACAATTAAGAAGAAATTATTTTAAAGCATTCTGAGTAGTTGCTTTTTGAAAGCTCTGAGCCTGAAGTTCCTCTCTTGTTTTGATAGGGAGATCACAGGTTCTAGATGGGAGTTAAAGAAATATTTGTCACAGAAACTTGCTGCTCTACATAATTAGAAGGATTGAGAATGAAAAAGAAAATGACTTTGTGTGATTCAGTGCTCTTTTATTACCTCCTAACATCTTCTCATTTCCCACTGGTGGCTTGTGTTCTACATTTGAGGAAACACTGGCCTGCTCACAGGACAAAGTCACACTCTTATGGGGATACAGAGTCTCCTGACTTCTCTCCCCACTCATCTCATCTGTTTTCCCACCACCTTATAATCCAGCTAGCTCAAGCATAACAAGTTGTCCCATTCTTCTCTATCTCTTCATACTTCCCTCCATCTCTGCTAGGAACACCTGCCTCTAACCCTACCAGCCTGGTGAACTCCTCTTCATCCCTCAGAACCCATCCAAAGCTGCTCCTGGAAGATGAATAAGTTGAAAAAGTAGAACACAAGCTAGCATTTGTAATACAGTTCCACCTTAAAAGGAAAAAATACAAACATGTTTCTGGAAGCCATACATATGAACATATTAAAAAGTAATGGGGAATACAGTGGTTTATTTTCTTTTCACTTATCTGTGGTTTTTGACATTTTGACAGCCAACATGTATTCTTCTGTAATTGTAATAAAAAATTACTTTTGATGTTTTAAAAGAGCAAGTGTCTTCATGTTTTCTTTGGGAACTCTTCTTGAATATAATCCTGCTCCACAAGATATACATGTGCACGCATACACATACACACACACACACACACACGAGTGCGCGCGCACGCCCTGGGCAGGCAAAGACAATCACATTTTGCTAACTTTGCTTTTTGCACATAACTCTGTTATTTCATTAATCATGATGTTTTGAAATTATCTATTTACTTATCTCTTTCCCACACCAGTCTATGAGGCAGTGGCATAGATGCTGAGACTATGGATTCTGGAGCCACAGTTCCTGGGTTAAATTTGGGGTCCACCACCTCATCCATTCATTCACTGATGATTAAGCACTAACCCTATGTCAGGCACCAGACTTGGCAGTCTGCATACACTTATATGCAGACCAGACAGTGGCCCAGACCTTCATGGAGCTACCCACCAGTGTCTTATTCAACAAGACAGCAAGGAGAGAGTATAACGCATTAGCAAACACAATAGTACATTAGAACATAAAGTGCTAAGCAAAAATGAAAATGCAGGAGTTCCCATCATGGCTTAGCAGAAACAAATCTGGCTAGTATCCATGAGGACGCAGGTTTGATCCCTGGTCTTGCTCAGTGGGTTAAGGATCTGGCATTGCCCTTAGTTGTGGTGTAGGTCGCAGATGTGGCTTGGATGTGGTATTGCTGTGGCTGTGCCATAGGCCAGCAACTACAGTTCTGATTCGACCCCTGGCCTGGAAACTTCCATATGCCACAGTTTGGCCCTAAAAAGACAAAGAAAAAATGAAAATGCAGAGCACAGTAAGAGAGACTAGGAGTGTGGAAGGAGGGGTGAGAAAGGAGGGATTAAAATTTAATGGGCATGGTCAGACCAGGCATTGCAGAGAAGGTAACTTTGACTAAGAACTTGCAAGAAGTGAGGGTGTTATCCACACAGATCAGCAGTGGAGGGGCATTGCAGGGGCAGGGAATAATGCAAAAGTGCAAGAGCAGGAGTACAGCCGCTGCTGTGACTGAATGGTGACTCCCAAACCCATATGTTAACACCCTAACCCCCAATGTGACTGTATCTGGATAGGGCCTTAAGTCAAAGGAGATCATAACGGTGGACCTTGATCCCACAGAACTGATATCCTTATAAGAAGAGGAAGAGTGTACAACACAGGGAACTATATCCAGTCTCTTGAAATAGACCATGCTGGAAGATAATATAAGACAAGAAATGTATATACATATACATACATATATATATATGAATATATGACCTGGTCACTTTGCTGTACAACAGAAATTGACACAACATTTTAAATTAACTCTTTTTTTTGGGCGGGGGGTTAGGGCTGTATCTGCAGCACATAGAGGTTCCCAGGCTAGGAGTCAAATTGGAGCTGCAGCTGCCAGTCTACACCACAACCACAGCAACATGGGAGCCAAGGTGTGACTGCGACCTACAACACAGCTCACAGCAAGGCCCGATCCTTAATCCACTGAGTGAGGCCAGGGATCGAACCTGCATCCTCACGGATACTAGGCAGGTTCGTTACTGTTGAGCTGCAACAGGAACTCCAACACTAGTTTAAAAAAAAGAAGAAGAGGAAGAGGAGCTCCCTGGTGGCACAGAGGGTTAAGGATCTGGCATTGTCACTGTAGCAGCTTGGGTTACTGATCTGGTACAGGTTCAATCTCTGGCCCAGAAACTTCTGCATACCCTGGGCTTGGCCAAAAAAAAAGCAGGGGGTAGGAAGAGACACCATCGGGGTATACACACAGCAAATAGGCCATGGGCAGGCACCTGAGAAAGAAGCCATCCACAAGCCAGGAAGTGAGACTTCATCAGAAACCAATCCTGATGATCTTGGACTTCCAGCCTGCAGAGTTATGAGAAAATAAATTTCTGTTGTTTAAGCCTCCGGGTCTGTGGTATTTTGTTTTGGCAGCCCAAGCAGACTAATACATCTGGTATTTTGGAAAACTGGGAAGGAAGCCAGCATAACCTGAGGCAGGTTGAGTGACGAGGATCGTGGTGGATGATGAGGTAAGAAGGTCACCTCCTCAGAGGCCCCAGTAAAACTGGGGAGCAGGTCCTGTAGCACTTGTGGGCCACTGTACAGATCTGGCTTTTGCCGGGAGGGAAATGGGAAGCCACGATGGATTTTGAGCTGCAGAGTGACATACCCTGAATAATTCTTCAGAAACCTCGATGGCTGAGGGTACATTGTAGAGAAAAGAGTAGAATTGGGATGATCAGCTGGAGACTGATGTAATAACTCGGGGGGAGGTGATGGCACCTTAGGCCTGGGTGGTGGAGGAGAGGGCAGCTCTCAAGTTGACAACTCTCCATGAGTGTGGGGGTGTGAGAGAAAAAGGAGTCTGGGATGACTCCAAGGTTTATGAGATGAGCAATGGGAGGGAGGCAGCCACTGATGACTGAGGCAGGAAGGCTGAAGGGCAGTGGTTCTCAACCAGGCGTGACGTGGCTCCCTGGGGACATGGGTGATGGACACAGAGACAGTGTGGGTTGTCAAGAACTGGGCAGCGCTCCTGGCCTCTAGGGAGTAGAAGACAGGAATACTGTAGAACAGTCTTTCACAGGACAACACCCCCCCCCATCACAAAGAATGATCCAGCCTGAATGTCAATAGTCCTAAGGTTGAGAAACCCTCATGGAGTAGGTGGAATGAGGCTGGGCTGGGAGTGACCTATTTGATAGGCAAGTTTAACAGTTAAGTTTTGGACATATTCATTTCCCTCTGGGGCTGCTGCATGCTGGTTGCGTGAGGCTAGGAAATCATTTTACTTTTTTGGACCTCTGTTTTCTCATCTGTAAAATGGGGATAAAAATTTGCCCTACCTCATAGGGATTTCTTGGATTATAAAAGTAAAGCAGTTGGAACAAACCCAACATAGAGTAAGTGCCAGCCATGATTATTAGAGGGGAGAATGCCTTCTTCTTTGTGTATTCCCAGCATGGAGAACAAGAGTAGGTACTATGGATGCTTATCGATTCAAGCACCAAATCGGTCACAGGATTTCTCTCTGACAGGGTTTTCCCTGGGGCCCACTCAAGCTGGAAGTTAAAGGTGAACATTGAAAGTCAGGTTTGTCAGCTTGTTTCCCTGAATCCTGGGGAAGTAAAGGCCAAGTGAAGTTTCAGTTGAAACTTACTAACAGGAAATCATGGAGAACGAGGGGCCAGGTGTAACCCAACGCTCATGTCAGTTCAGACAGACCTTCCTGCTGGCTCTGCCTGAATCCTGGGCTTTTCAAAAATGCAATTTCATTTATTTATGGTTTTGTAGTTTATATTTCAAGGGGCTTTATATGTCAGATTTGGTTAACTTATTATTTAAGAGACAAACGTTTTGTTAGGTCAACCAAGAAAGAGATCATGGGTTCTTTCCATCATGCCATATGCAATGTTAAACTGTCTTTTGTAACTGGAACTCATCCACATGTTTCTGTCTGGTGACCCATGAGTGCTTCTTTTGGACCCTAATCCCTCCTGCTTGGCTTCTTCTGAAGCTCTTTGCAAATGATTTCACAGCCCTCCTGTCCCTTCACTTCGCAAACCAGAAGGATGCTCTCACAAACATCAACCTTCAACTTGCCCGATGTAGAACCATGTGTCCGAGACCGGAAGGTGGGAGGGGGAGGGTATTTCTTCAGGAGCCAAGCAAACAAAACCCCGTCTTCAGGTTGCTTACATTCTCAAGGCTCATATCTGTTAGGATGACTTCAAATGCAAGCAACAAAGTCAGCCGAAACTAGATGTCCAGTATTAGTATGTTCGCACATGTGGGCATCGATAAGATGAAAAACCTGGAGTAACAGCACCCAGAGGGTGAGCACTCCATTGGTTCATTCAACGGTTCAAACACATCATCAAAAGCCCTGACGTTACTCAATTTCCTTTTCTTTTTTCTTTTTCTTTTGAGGGCTGCACCTGCAGCATATAGAAGTTCCCAGGCTCAGGGTCAAATTGGAGCAGCAGCTGCTGGCCTAGGCAACAGCCACAGCAACACAGGATCCGAGCCACATCTGCGACCTACACCACAGCTCACTGTAACCCTGGATCCTTGACCCACTGAGAGGGGCCAGGCTTCGAACCAGTGTTCTTATGGATACTAGTCATGTTTGTTTCTGCCGTGCCACAACAGGAACTCCAGAATTTTCAGTTTCTTAATCTTGAGAGAAAAATTATAAAATTCTAGAGCTTTTCATAAATATAAATCAGAACATGTATGTTACTTTCTCGTGGTGCTGAGTTAATCAAAATTAATAGCTGTTCCTTCTAACCTGTAGGCTAGTTAATCAAAATTAATAGCTCTTTCTTCTAACCTGTAGGCCAGTGTACACCTCCAACTGTTATAACACACACACACATACTCAGGCACACGCATATATACATACACAAACAGACAATTCTGGAATTGGATAGCCCTGAGCATATATAGCCCCACTGAGTAATCATGCATGCTTCTCTGTCTCCCTTTGCCCTCATTCTGTTGACAATGATTTTTATACAGCTACTATGTGCCAGTCACATGGGTGCCAAGAATATAAAGATGAGAAAACAAAAACAGAAACCGCCCAGGTGGGAGAAAAAATATTATTCAAAGACTTGTACAAAAAGAATAACAAAATCATAGTTCTAATAAACCCCACGAAGGCGAATTCTGTGCTGTGGAGACACAATTGAGGCTGTGTGGAGCAGCAGGGTGGCAGATACAACTGGCTGCTTACTCAATACCTACTCCTAGTCTTTCTTCCTCAGCTTAACAACTGGTTAGTTAACAATATTTGAGATCTTGGAATTCCTGTTGTGGCTCAGCAAGTTCAGAACCCAACTAGTATCCACAAGGATGCAGGTTCAAATCCTGACCTTGCTCAGTGGGTTAAGGATCTGGCGTTGCCGTGAGCTGTGGTGTAGGTCGCAGATGAGGCTTGGATCCTGCATTGCTGTGGCTGTGGTGCAGGCCAGCAGCTGAAGCTCTGATTCAACCTCTGGCCCAAGAACTTACATATGCCACAGGTGCAGCCCTAAAAAGAAAAAAAAAAGTGTTGTGATCTTGGAGTCCTTGGAATGAGGGGCAGCCATGTACTCAGTGTTGACCAATGTGACATAAACAGAGGGCCACTAGAAGAGCTTGCTACTCAACTTCTTGGATTCTTCTTCATACCCGGAATATGGGTAAGGGTTTGATGGCCCAATAGGCATTTTGCATTCATGGGGTTACAAGCATGAAACTGAGTGGAGGAGAAGAAAAAACAGAAGCCCCTGGATCACTGATGCTAACAGTAATGGAAGTTGCCCACCTCTGGACTTTTTACACATTACCTTCGAAATCCCCTACTGACTTATGCCACAGAAGCTAGATGTTCTGTTACTTGCAGCTGAATGCATTCCTCACTGATGCAAATACACTTTCCTGCCATGTTGTATAATAAGCCACATGGCTATAAGAAGTCCATCAAAGATACTACTTACTACTGAAAGTATAGGCATGGACCAACAGGATCAGCACCACAGGGGAGTCTGTTACAAATGAAGAGTCAGGATTCCCCCTCCCCCTTTAACAAGATCTCCAAATATTCTTACCCATGACCTTGAACATCTAAGAAGTATTTTATTAGAAGAATCTCATGAAGATTCTTTAAACTTTTGGTTGGAGGGCTCCTGCCTGAAGCTGCCCTAAGGATGAAGAACCAGAACTACCCACGGAAGCAGTTTTTGTTGGTTTGTTTGTTTTGTTTTGTTTTTGATGTTCTGCTGGACCCTATCCCCGACCTCATAAGACAATCAGCATTTTCTCTGATCAGCTATCCAAAGTGATTGCAAGATTATCCAACACCCAGAAATGAAGCCTAAACATCCATCCTTCGATAAACACACTCAGGCCCTTAAAAGTTCAAACTCTGTGTTGGGTCCTGACCTCTGAAATATTTATACACAGTGATGCACCTTCCAGATAACATCTCCTGGAATCTGCTTAGCAGCCAGGCTGCAACCGGGAGGGAGCTCATAAATGCTCTGGTTGTCTATAATTCAGCAAGAAAGCTTTTGCTGAGCCCCCAGACACAGCTAAGAATATCCAGGTTCCTTCTCATCTTTGCGAGCTCCGAGATCAGAAATATGTTTCCCGCTTTCCTCCTTCCTCCTCTAGACTACATGTTAGAAGCCCTCTTGGTGCCATCCTGGATCATGCCCAAGAAATACCCTTGTCTGTTGGAATGGATTCAGCTCTTGGCTGGTTTCTTCCTTGTACTATTCCTTGCCAGACTAGTTCACTCTTGGGTCATCCCTGTTTGGGTTACTTGATTAACTCCAAGTCTCCCAGGGAAAGGAAGAAACAAAATGCTTTGTTAGAGCAACAAGGCCATGGGCCAAGCCAGCCTGAGCTTGTCTTCTCTCCCCAATCAGACTCATTTGAACAACTACCCTCTTTCCTCTATGTGGAGGGTTCTCTTCTTCTCCCTCACCCAGCCCCAGACCAAAGGAGAGTCTGGAGAGAAGGAACTTGAGACCAAGGTCAAATCCAAGCTTGGCCTCTTCCCATCTGTGTGACCAGGAGCAAGTGGCACAACCATCTTGAGCTTCAGGGTCCTTGTCTAGGACATGGGAATGATGATGCCTCCAGACGGCTCATGCAAAGATCTTTGCACAAACCCACTAGAATAGAAGTCCTGAGAAGGTAGGAGTTTTGCTTGTTTGGCTACTTTCATGTCTCCAGACCTAGCATAATGTGTGGCCACCTGAAGTTCCTCAATAAATGTTTGGGGGGATAATCCACATTCATAATAATCATAGCAGGTAGGTTCTCTTACTCTCCTCATTTTGCAGAGGTGGAGACTGAGGTCAGAATGGTTAAGTCAACTGTCTGAGGTCATCTAGGCCTGTATGAGCCAGAGCCAGTATGGGTACACAGACACGACTGGTATCAAAGCCCATGCCAGCTGTCCTATAGAACTGCAGAGATGAGACCCTTAGGGATAGACATGCACATTTCACACACTTTGGGTGACCATCAGTGCTGGCTCCCTCTTCTTCTTGACCTCTTCTATCATCTCCCCTTCCTACCCTGCTTTTTATCCCCCCCGCCCTTCCCCAAAGACTACTTCCCATTGAAGATCAACATCAGGAAGGGGAAAAAAAAGGCTTGACCTCCCCGGGTGCCACTGGCTGATAGAAAGCAGGACTTCAAACCCAAGGGAGCATGGAAAGGGGCCATATTCACTTCCAGGGAAAACAAAGACACAAGGCCTTTCTGCTTGAGAACTTAGCCTTCTCTTTTTTAATCCTGACTCTTCAATCACAAGTGACTCATGTCCACATATTGTGACCTTTCTCCAAATGTGATCTTTCAGCCAGCTGCTTGCTAGAATTCAAATTCCTGGGTCCTGCCCTTAACTTACTGAATCCAGATCTCTGGGGTGGGGACCTAGAGTGTGCATGTCTAATGACATCTCTGAGTGATTCTCAGGCCAAAGCCTAGAAATCCCTGGCATGCAACCTTGGGGAGAAGGGAGAAGGAAAGCCCCTGGGAACCCATTTTCTCCTGCCCTCGGGCATTGGTGCTCTTGAGCTTCTTTTTCTTGGGCTTTAGATTCAGGACTCAGATTTGGACTTATCACTGTCCTCTGATTCTCAGGCCTTTGGACCTGGACTGAATTATACCCTCAACTTTCCTGAGTCTTCAGCTTGTAGAAAGCAGACAGTGGGACCTCTCAGATTCCGTAATTGTGTAATCTCTTATCTATCTATCATCTATCTATCTATCTATCTATCTATCTATCTATCTATCTATCTATGTATCTATCATCTATCTATCTATCATCTATCATCTATGTATTTTCTATTGGTTCTCTTTCTCTGTAGAACCTGAACTAATACACACACGTATTTATACCGATATTTCATATTGATATTTCATTCTAATTCTTCCATTCACTTTTTTGAGTTCTTTCAAAATCAGTGTTATCTCAGTTTCCTTTGGTGGCTCTGGGCATGTCTCTGAACCTCTCTGAGCATCTGGAGCTATAAACTTGGGGTAATAACCCTGCCTTATCATCTCCAGAAGGTGGTGAGATAATTGAGGGGGGATCACTTTCTTTGAAAAGACTCAAGGGTTGTAGAAACTTCACAGATTTTTATGATTATTATCTCAGGCAGGCAGCAGCTTCCGGGGCCCCGGAGAAATCCAAGCGCCTCTAATGCATGTGCATGAGTCCATTCTACAACTGGGCAAGCTGACTCAATCAGACCTTTGGTAGCATGAATGGAGGGCAGAACCAGTTGAGATTCCTGGCGCCCATCCATGGACTCTGTTAAGTTTTGCAGGTAAATCAACACACCTTTGTGGAAGGAACAAAGAGAAGTGTATTGGAAGCGTTCAGGACCTTTGCTCTCAGAAGCTCTGAGAACTGCTTCTTCCTGAAAGTACTTTGCTGCTTCTAGGCACTAATAGGATCAAACCATCTCATGCTAATTGGCCCAGGATTCCAGACTGTCAGATCCCACTGGATGTTGGGCCAAGCTTCTCCATCAGTTCATACATAGTATCTGTTGCTTTCTTTAATTAATTAATTAATTTATTTATTTATTCATTTATTTTCTTTCTGGGCCACACCCCCAGCATAAGGAAGTTCCCAGGCTTAGGGTTGAATTGGAGCTGCAGCTGTAAGCCTACACCACAGCCACAGCAAGTCCAGATCTTAACCAACTGAGTGAGGCCCACATCCTCATGGATACTAGCCAGGTTAGTTAGTGCTGACCCACAACGGAACTCGCAATATCTGTTGCTTTATGCCATATCCCCAAAGTATTGCTCAAAGACCTGACACATAGTAGGTGTTCAATAAATGTTTCTTGAATAAATGAATAAGTGCACAAAAGAATGAATAAATGTACAGCTCCCATTATTGATGGATCCATATACTCTTTCCATATGAGTCCAAATGAAGCCCCAATCCTTGTCGCAGACAATCCCAATCATTCATTCATTCAGTATCAGTCAAAGGCTTCAAATGTGCCAGGCACTCTTTTAGGCACTGTGGACACAGCATTGATTAAAAAGCAAAACCTCTACACTCTAGCTGCCTACTTTCTACTGGAGTTGGCAGAACAAATGAAACCTTTTGGTCACCTGGGTCTTCCCAAAGTAGCCAAAGTAAGGGTCATGTCAGAGATGTCAAGCATCAGTTTTCTTATCTCTACAATGATCACTCCTTCCTCTGTCCACACCCCAGATCTGAGCATCTGATCGATTGCTAAGCTCTATCATGTTTACACCTTAATATATCTTGAATCTGATCACCTCTCCTCATTGCCACTCCCGAATCCAGAACACTATCAATGCCCACTGGGCAGCTGCAACAGCCTCTGCTCTTGCCATCCTTCACCTCGTCATCCTCCCAGTGGTCTGAGCACAGCACCTGACACTGGACATTGGATAAGCACTGTGTCATGTTTTTGTTTTGACAGCTGAGGGCTAATACGAGGGACCCCAATACTGTAACTTCTTCAGTCTGAAACAGTGTAGACAGAGGCTAAGCACGCATACTCTGGGGTTGGATTTCCAACATTAAATGCTGGTCTTGGCCAATCATTCCTTTTGCATTCTTAACTTTGACCTCTCTGCACTTCAGTTTCCTCCCCTGCAAAACAGATAAAAATAGGACTTATCTTATAGGCTTGTTGCAAGCGTATATTTATTAATATATGAGAAAGGCTTAGACCAGTGTGAAGCATGATTCAGTAAGAACTATATAAGTTATCCATTATTGATTTTTTTAATCTGGCAAAGTGTTGTGAGGGCAATTAAATAAGACATAGTACATTATTACATGCAGTATATTGCACTCTTGCCTCTGAACAAGTATTATTTGTTATTTTCCCTGGTCAGGCCATTTTGCACTTTTGAACGAATTACACACAGAATACTGAGTACTCCTGAGCATGATGGGCAAATTCCTTAGAGACATGCACCCCCCCACCACCCAATGCATTATCTTCTGATTTCTACACCCAAACTAACATATATCGCTAGAGTTCCCTCCCTATTAATCACAGGAAGGATGTTGCTTCATGCTCACCCACCGCAAGCTTGCCAAATATTTAAGCCCCCGCTCTCTCTGTTCATGAGCATCTTCACCCCTGACAACAATCCTTGTGATGTGAGAAGACCCCTGGAGGAGGAGCTCCACCTGCAACTGCTGACCAATAAATTCTGGTACCTCTCCTGCCTCCCCCATCACCATTTTTTCCTCTTTGAGTATTCCCAAGTCCTCTGTCAGGGTCTGTTAGATTTTCTTTGGAGAAAAAAAAAATTACTTCCTAAAATGTTCAAAAGTCTTTCCTCGGTTTGTTATTAAAGCAATTATCTAGCATAACACACTGAAATCGCAAAAGGTATTCTAATGGGAAACAAATGCTGCAGACAAGCGACCGACTAGACTCAGAATCTTTATTGAAAAATGAGAGGAAGGCGATTAGTGGGGAAAGGCAAGGGAGGAAAGATTTTCCACCTGGCCTTGGACAGTACATCAAACAGCCGTCAAAAGGATGCTATTTATAATCATTATTGCTCTGTCTTTGGAGGCCCGCTGATCCAACTGTGCCTCTTGCCTTTTTCTGACTTCCCTGCTTGCTCCCCCCTCCCCAGCTCTGCCTGAAACCCAGTTCATGTGGCCACTATTTTTAAGGGTAGGTCACAAGGGACCACATCCTAGAGAAAGCTTGCATGGTTTGAGGTCCACGTGCCAGTAAGACAGATTCCCATGTGTCTTCATGCAAACCCTAACATCTTTACAAACTCATCTCAACTTTCCAATAAGTGAGTTCCAACAATAAAAACTCAACACCCAGAAGATATGCTGGACTGCAGGCATGTCCAATGGAAACTAATTTTCTGGGGATGGGGGCTGGAGTAGAATGAATGCTACAGGAAAAAGAGCCCAGAGGAAGATGCAGTCATTGCACAAACATTGATCAAGCACTTGGGATGAATGCATCACTATATTTAGCACTGGGAGGATATTAGTGCAAAGGAAAGGACCTGACACTGTATTTGGCACTGGGAGGATATTAGTGAAAATGAAAGGACCTGAGTTCTCTCAAGTGTTGGTGCTAGTGTAGAAGGTAGATTTAATCTTGGGCCAGCTTCTGTTGATTGGCTAGTGCTACCTGGAACCATGACTTGCAAAGATTCTGAGCTTGGGAGGAAATATAACTCTATGATTGATTATTGATGCCTGTCAGGGACACAACAGGGAGTAATGGCCGTACTCTGCATATATGACAAAGTTCGTCTAGCACTGCTCTTCACAAACTTCAGTGTACATGCAAATTAACTTGGATCTTGTTGAACTTCAGATTATAATTCAGTAGATTTGGGGTGGGGTCCAGGAATCTGCACTTCTCCCAGGGGATGCTTATGCTTCCAGTTTATGGGTCTTACTTTTAGTAGTAAATATCTAGTGGAACCTACCAAGGAAACCACCACTTTCCAGAATCCATCATTCACATGGTCACGTAACTTTGTCTAAATCGTTGTTCTGGAGAACAAGAGATTCCAGGGTATATTTTCAAACAGCAAGTCAGCATCTGGTCTCTGAGTCTCCAGAAACTGAAGGCGGTGGTCCAGCCAGCTCAGATCTTGAACAGGTGGCTTCCATTGATTGGCTAAGAGCAAATGAAGTTTCCCAGAGGGCTACAGCCTTGGCTTAGAGCCCCAACCAGAAGTTCAGATGTTTTTCCAAATCAACTCCAAGGCTTCCACATGTCTCTGGGGGGCCTCCCAGGCACTCTGTCTAAAGCTCCAGAAGGTTACATTCCTGGGTGAGCCTTTGGGCGACACCCCCTCCCCCACAGCTGAACAGATGATCACTTCAAACGTCTTCTTTCTTGTGGTATTTTAGTACCTCTGACCTTGGCCAGGAACCATGAGCCCAGAGGCGTATGAAAGTGAAAAAGAAAAGGGAAAACATTGTTCATCTACTCCCCGACTCCCACCCAAATAAACTTTGCCAAAGCATTTTGCTTGGACTAAGTATGAGTTTGGATGAAGACCCAGTGAGAATGTACAGAGTCAGTTAACCCTTGATTTAGCTCTACCGTCGAATCCTGCTATCCGTGGAAAAGGAGAAGGCATCCACCATGTAGGTGGTGTGGTATTTAAAATATTCCAGTTGCTCAAAGAAAATCTCCTAGTTATATTGTGAGAGAGGTGACCCTGGGCACAGATTATTTTCTGGGTGACCAGCGATATGCCCCTGATGGGCACGGGTGGATAGAGAAGACGTAAGGAGCCAAAGACTTGGAAATCAAACTTTTGGGGTTGAGATTCTACTTCACTGCTTATTGCCTACATCCCATGACTCTTCCCTGCTGATAGAGCTTCAGTTTAGCTGAACTGCCCATTTTTCTGTTCCTCTAGGGTCACTCCTACCCCAGTGCCTTTGCACCTACTATTCTTTCTCCTTGGAAGCCACTTCCACAATCATATGGCTACTTCCCTTTCATCGTTTTTTTGGCTTCCCTGTGGCATATGAAGTTCCCAAGCCAAGGATCAGATATGAGCCACAATTGTGCTCTATATTGCAGCTGCTGCAGCAACGCAAAATCATTTGACCCACTGTGCGGGGCCAGGGATTGAACCTGCATCCTGGCTCTCCAGAGATGGTACCTACCCCATTTCACCCCAGTGGGAATTCCTGTCTCATCATTTGAATTATGCCTCCTTTATCACCTTTTCAGAGAGGTTTTAACAGCTCACACTGGCTGAAGGAGCCCTCTGGTCACACTTCAGCACATTGCCCTAACCACTTTGTTTCATAGCACTTATCTCTACCTGAACTGCAGTTTTTAAAATTTGTTTATATGCTAATTGTCTGCATTTTCCTCTAGCATATAAGCCCCGTGGGGGTAGAAATGTGTCTTCTGTTCACTGGTGTGTTTCCGCATACCTTGAAGAGTTCCTAACACATAGAAAGTATTCAATGTGTATTTATTATTGCTGTCAGGTACTTGATCTCTCTGGCCACAGTGATTGGTTCAGGGATGGGCATGTGATTAAGACAAGGCCAATAGGAGTGTTTTCAGGACAGTTTCCCTGGAGTTAATGGAAAGGGAAGCCACTTTCCATGGACTAAAAGAGAAGGGTGTGGGCGCTGGCCTGTCAGCAGTCATCTCACCTGCTGGGGGGAGAAAGACAATCTAAGAGATGCATTCAGCACTAACCACTAAATGTGAGCCTTTCCTGAAACCAGGAAGACCTACCTTTGGCCTTTTCAGGAACAGGGAAAATGCATCACCCACGTCCTCCCTTCCTCTTCCCCATTAACCACTCATGAACTCTGAAATTGAGATGGGTCTCTGTCATTTGAAATTGACACAGTCCTGAAAATGCAGGCAGGGTTAGGTCAAGATCTGTGCAAAGACCCCCTCTACCACTTCTTGGCTAGGGGACTCTGTTGTAGGTTCCCCCCAAAATATGTCTACCAAGGATCTGTCATTGTGACATTTGGTCAAAGGTCTCTGCAGATGTAATTAAATTAGGGATCTTGAGATCTTCCTGGATTATTCAGGTGGGCCTTCAGTACAGTTCATTTAATTGCCAAGAAAAAGGCCAAAGGAGATCTGAGAAACACAGACAAGAAGGCCATGAGAAGATAGAGGCAGAAACTAGAGTGGTGCAGCCACGTGCTAAGGGACGCCTGGAGCCCTCAGAAGCTGGAAGAGGTAAAAAAAACAAAAACAAAAACAGATTCTCCTCTAGAGTCTGCAAAGAGGCTCCCTGCCAATATCTCGATTTTGGCACAGTGATACTGATTTCAGACTTCTGGGCTCCAAACCTGTGACAAAATAAATTTCTGCTGCCTTAAGTCACCAAGGGTGAGGTAAATGGTCACAGTAGCCACAGGAAATTAATACGGACCTGCAGACTCTTCTCAGTCTCAATTTCCTTGTCAGGAAAATCAGAAGAATAATCCCTGTCCTGTATTCATCAAAGAAGGCTTCAGAGGAAGTGAAATTAACCTGGACTCAAATCCCAGTTCCTAGCTGTGTGATCTCAGGCAGCCACAGTTTCTTTATTTACTAAAGGAGTGTATTTCCAACATTCTCTCCAGAGATTTGTAGAGGATTAAACGAAGTCATGCATCTAAGTTCTACGTCTGGTGCCTGGCACATAGTAAATATTCAATAAATGACTTGAGTAGACTTTTTTTTTTTTTGGTCTTTTTAGGGCTGTACCTGCGGCACATGGAGGTTCTCAAGTTAGGGGTCCAGTTTGAGTAGCCACTGGCCTACGCCACAGCCACAGCAACGCGGGCTGTACCAGCACATCTCATGGCAACGCCAGATCCTTAACCCACTGAGCAAGGCCAGGGATTGAACCCGCAACCTCATGGGTTCGATGAGGCCTCAGCTAACCTCTGAGCCATGACTGGAACGCCGACTAGACTACTTTCAATAAAGGCCTGCTTGTACTTGTTTGCAATGATGCTGCCCTCTTGGAGGAGTTATTGTCAAAGAAAAACTGAATTGTTTCAGGAAAGTGCCTGAAGTGCCAAAGAACAGTGTGTTGATATTTTGGGGTTTTGTTTTCTTTTTTTCCTTTTTCACTATCATTTTTTAAGATCCGTGACTTTTGAATGTCATGATTAGCTGCCAAGGTGGTTGATTAAGTATTACTTGGAGAGATGGTTAAACACAGATTACTGGATTCCATCAGACGTGTGTGTGTGTGTGTGGGTGGGTGTGTGTGTGTGTGTGTGGGTGTGTGGGTGTGTGTGTGTGTGGCTGTGCCTGTGGCATGTGGAAGTTCCCGAGCCAGGGATCAAACCTGAGGCACAGCAGCAACCTGGGCTACTGCAGTGACAGTGCTGGACCTTTAACTCGTTGCACCACAGGGGAGTTGTGTCCACCAGACATTTCTTAATTGAGAATTCAGCAGGGAAGACCAGGAACCTGGATTTCATTTAAGCAAAGTTACATGTGGGACCCACTATTCCTATTATTATTACTTAGAAAACAGTTGCTGAAAAGGTGTCAGATACAACCTACCCCCAGAGGCCGTTCCTGGGTCTCCTCTCCCTCCTTGCTTTTACAAGCCAAATGCACTGCAGGGATCAGCCAGAGACAGCCTCTCCCTGTGGGTGGGTCCCGCTGGGACCATTTTCAGGGAGTCAGTGAGAGTTTTCTTCAACCCCCACCAGACCTGTGATGTGGTGCTCCCTGTTGGGTGAGGCAGAGGGAACACATGCAAAAGGAATAAACAGCATAAAGAACAATGGAATCCATAAATCTCCAGCATGTGGTCTGGTTCCTTAATCCCAACTGCAGAATAATAGCCAGGATCAGGAATCACAGCCAGTTCTACAAGCTGCCCCACCTGCCTTCTGAATTCTGAAGGCCATTTGCTAGCAGGAAAGACTCACAATAGGAAAAACTTTATAGCCATCCATCATGCGTCATCTTCTTCTTCTTCTTTTTTAGTGGAAGAGGCAAAAACTTGAAGTTAAAAGATTTGTAGGTTCCCCAGGACACTGAGCTTAGTGGTAAAAACTTCAAGTGGTTTCCAAAGGCAAACTCTTTGGAAGGGAAGCGGCTCCCCGAATTCAAATTCTGCCTCTGAACTGAAGACA
This sequence comes from Catagonus wagneri, assembly GCA_004024745.2. Classification (NCBI taxonomy): domain Eukaryota; kingdom Metazoa; phylum Chordata; class Mammalia; order Artiodactyla; family Tayassuidae; genus Catagonus; species Catagonus wagneri. Next base: position 14,840,350 of record PVHT021183555.1, read on the forward strand.
TTTATTTGTTTTCTGGCTTACTCAGAGCCAAATTATGAAAAGCATAAAATATTTCTGGTACTCATGTCTCTAACTAATAAAGAACAACTAAAGAAACACTGAGCAGGCCTCCTGTCTCAGGAACAATAGAAAGTGTTCATAATCTTAGCCTACGTCACTCATTTGCGTGCCAGATCTCTGGAAAGTTTGGAGTTCGTCAAATCTGTTTGAGTGTGCTCTAGGCTTGGGGGGTCTGAGGAGGGCCAGACAAGGTTGGATTCAAACCCCGGCCTCGGGACTGGATTAACCTGAATGGGCTCTGGTGCCAACTGATTGACTTTGAATCTTAGCTCCGTTGCTTCCTGGATAATGGCACCTCAGCTTTCCCAATATGTAAAATGGGCACAGCAATATGACCTTCGACTTTGGCTTGTTGTGAAAATTACGTAAGTCTGCTCAATAAAGCATCTTGAAAAGGTCCCGCCTCGCAAGAAGTTCCCCACGTGTATTAGCTAACAATGTTATCCTGGGAAGTCTTCCTAATGTCTCTGAGGCTAACATGGGGCTAATTCTTCCAGATTCACAGGAGTACGGCCACGTGTAGATGGCACAGCATGTGTTCAGTGTATAACATGGTGCCTGGGACACATCACAGGTGCTCCACCCAAGTCAGTTGCATGTTTTCTTGTGCATGGGTAGAAGTTTTGTTTGCAAATATTATTTTTACAAAGAGTAGTGGCTGTCACTGAGTTGTTAGAAAATAGCAGAAAAAGAAATCTCTATCCTTGGGCAGAAAGACATTGCACTCGGTCAGTGATTCAGTGTAGCCATGTGGCCAGGATGATAGGAAACCTAGCAATTCAGAGCCTCGGGCCACATTTCCCCTGCCAGCTGCTGTCCTCCCAGGCTGCACGGACACAATAAGATGCTGTTCTGTGGTGCCAGATCGCAATTCTTGCTGGAGGGAGGGTCCGTTAGCACTGTGTACTTGTTCTATCCTAATGGGCTGTCCTCACCTGCTCAAGCGATGATTTAATGCTTCAAACCTCTGAGACTGGGGCCACACATGGCAGAGGAATCAGACACAGAGCTAGACACCAGCAATGTGTGTAGGGCATGGGAGCATTTGTTCTGCTCATTTCAAGAGTTTCCTTGGTTTGTTTAGGGCCTTGTGCCAACAACTGGCTGAAAAATGGAAGCTTCAGAGCTTTTCCAGGGTGGAAAGAAGGTGTTTCTGCAACAAGGCAAGTGACTCTTTGACTTATTGAGTGCCTATTCCTGATCACCAGGAATACAGGAGTCTATAAAATAGGTAAGCAACCTGCTCTCTTGGAGGTGATACTCCAGGGGGATGTGGGGACTGGGCAGAAGAATGATGAGAGATGGAGTGGCATTTGTTTCCCCTTGCCTGCCCTAGTTTTTCCTCTAATTAGAGGTCCTGAGTGTCGGCTGATGGTTGTGTAAGTTGTGCATTGCACAACCCCAAGGCATATAAGTCACACTGTAGGCTGTCAATGACCTTCCCTAGAGTCATTCAGTGCCAAACATATTTGACCATAAGCACAGATAAGGGGAACAGGAAGGGTGATCGCGTTGGGTTATGCTTAAATGGAGACCAAGTGTAGTGAGTAATAAAAAATCACATACAGCAAAAGATGTTACCTGTGGGCCCTGCTCCTCTCCTGCTTGGGTTGGTTTGAACGTCCCTCAACAATTGTAGGAATAGCATCCACCCTCTACTGGGAAGTGACAATGCATCAGACTTTGTGTTAGGTTTTTAAAATAAATTACAGTCAGCTCTCCATATCTGCAGAGTCCACATTCATAGACCAAACCCATCTCAGACTGAAAATACAAAAGAAAATTTTTTCAGAAAGTTCCAAAAAGAAAAACTTGAATTTGCCGTGCTGGCAACTATTCACATCACACTTACACTGTATTAGGTATTATAAGTAATCTAGAGATGATTTAAATTTACAAGAAGATTGCATGTGTTCTATGCACATCCTACACCATTTTATATAAGGGACTTGACCATCCCTAGATTTTGGTACGCCAGGGACCCTGGAACCAATTCTCCATGGATACCGAGGGACGACTATACTTCATTTAAGACCAGTCCATCAGTTATGAAAGTGTCAGATGCTAAAACAAGCAAATCCCAACATCCTAGTAGCTCCACACAATACAAATTTGTTTCTCACTCATGAAAGAACAAAATCAGGTATTCCTGGCAGTTTCTATCCACTCAGACTCCTTCCATATTATGGCTCTGCCATTCCTTGAGTCTCATCACACTCCTTTTTTTTTTTTATTTTTTTTTATTTTTAGGGCCACACCTGCAGCATATGGAATTTCCCAGGCTAGGGGTTGAATCCGAGCTATAGATGCTAGCCTAAGCCACAGCCTTGACAACACTGGATCCTAGCTGCTTCTGCAACCTACACTGAAGCCTGCAGCAACACAGGATCCTTGACCCACTGAGTGAGGCCAGGGATTGAATCTGTATCCTCATGGATACCAGTTGGGTCCTTAATCCACTAAGCCACAATAGGAACTCCATTTTTTTTTCTCATCACACTATTAATCCATCCATCAGAAAGGAAAAGAGCATAAGGAGACATAGATGCTTAGAAGAGCCTCCTTGTTCTGGAAATGATGCACATCCATTTACTCACATCCCATTGGCTATCACTCAGTCACATGGCCTCATCTTACAGAAAGGGATGCAGGGAAATGTAGTTTGGCTGTGTGCCCAGGAGCACACACATAGTAGTCTCTGCCTCAGGCAGGTTTCATTATTCCCATTTTATAGATTGGAAATAGAGGTTCAGAGATGTTAAGTGAGTTAACCAAGGTCATACAGATAATAGGAACTGGGGAATCATATCCACATGATTAAGCAACCAAGGAGATTCTTTTACTAAATGAAGATGATATTAAAGGAAATACTGACATGGAGGAAAGTGGTTTTCCACTCATGCCCTTCAATCTTACTGTGAACTCTCCAAAGAACACTGCCTCCTGAACTACTTCTCTGAAATCATACCCATATTCTGATATCCATTCCAACTGTTCTTTCCCCTACAAAGCAGAATGCCTCATCTGATACATGAAGCAAATATTTCTGCATTTGTCTCATCCTTCAAAAAATTTTTAAAGAGAATGTGTAATATTTCACTTATCCCTTGATTTTTGTAATGTCCAGTGTAGTTAGTACCTGACATCCACTGGAGGTTCAAAGACTCTTCTTGGTTTGAAATCATAACAAGGAGAAAGATTTTATGAACTCAATCTTAAGTTACCTATCTGTATATTTTTCAAAGACTCATGACTTTGAATTGTTTCTAAATTCTAATATTTAAAACATGGTTCCTAGTTTTATATCATTTTGAGTTAGGTTTAGTTGTAACAGAGTTCAAACTAACAGCAGTTCACACAAAGGAGAAATATATGTCTCCTTCACATAGGAATCTATCTGATGGTAAGGAGGCAAGAGCCAATCTGATGTCTGACTGAAATGGCGTAGATGTGTGCTTGGTGAGGATGGGGAATTGGGAGGTGATTAGAGGCGATGGAAATGAGAGTGGAAATTGGAGGAAAGGTGCAGCCTTTTGACATCTGCTGAGCTGGCCTCAATAAGAGATGCCACCTGTCCAATCTGGGTATTTTTCTTGACTCTTCTTAGGGCAAAAGATCTCACCTCTCTCTCCACCCTTCTTACTCTCATTAACTCCTCTGTACTCACCTCAACTACATGCATGAGTTTCTGATCTAAATAATCAAATCCTTAGACCTTTTAGCTGGGTAATATTTTCCTGTATGGTGCTTCCCTACCCACACGAGCTCCTTCTTCTACTTCCTGTCTCCATATGAGAAGAAGATGAGGCAGTCAGCCTCTATGGGGTGGCCTGAGACAGGGCTCTTCCTTTTTTTCTTCCTTTTTTAATTTTTTTGTTTTGGTTTCCTCTTCTGACTCCTCCTCATCCAAAATGAGGAAGTGAGTCTAAAGGGGAATTTGTCATTAGGGTATAGGAGCAGGAGGCTCATTGATGTTCCAAGCCCAAGTCAGCTCTACCAGAGAACTCAGCATTTGGTGTCATTGAGCACTGGCTGGGTTATCAATTACTACCAGGTATTAGTAAAGCAATGCCCTGTTTCCTACTTGTTGCTTCTGTTATAGGTAGTTTCAGGAGGAGAGGCAGATGGCAATGCTTGTGATCTCAGGCTTAGTACCGTTAGCCCACCATGGAAATCATGCTCCCACCTCTAATAAGCCACTACCACCTATAAGGTGCTTTGTGGTTCTGCTGTCACTCATTCATCTCAAAATCCCCGTCATTTTTTGTTCATTTTATAGATGAGGAAGCAGAGACACAGCAAGGTAGACTATCTTTCTCAAGTTCACAGTGCTTGGATGAGGCAGAGGCAGGGCTCTAAATCCAATCTCTTGATACTACCCACTAATTTAATCCCCTGCCACATCTTATTCTCTAGTGTCTCATTTTCCCCACATTTCATCCTCTTTGAGCAATTATATATTTTACTTTTACATTTCATTTAATCTCTTAATTGTTCATGTTTTTATTCTTTATTTTTTTGGGGGGACAATTTATTTACATGTAAAGATAAAAATGAATTAAGACACGTTTGACAAGATTATTTGTAAAATTATATTGGTCTTTTTTATAACCCCATCAAATTCTTATGAGAACAATAAAGAAATTAATAGCCCCATATAATTGTCTGTGGGTTTTTGTGTCTTTCACCCATTGGACATCAAGTTCTTTAATTCTGTGATCAGGTCTTCTCTTCTGCATCCTGGCTCCTCTGTTACCCAGCCTTGGTGTATTGTTGGTCCTTAATCTATGTTGGAGGAAAAGAGTTTGGTCCTGTGTTCTTCTTCAGGGCTAACCAGAAAACGGATATTCCGTTCCCTAGTGAAACAGTCACTGGCCTCTTGAGCAATCTCTAGCTGCACAAGGATGGGTTTTCTTTGATCTTCCTGGGTGATCTTGGGTCACTAATGAAGCCAAGCTGGGCCAGCAGAGCAGGCAGCATTTGGGTGCATGATTCCATGTCATAGTTGGAACAGGATTGCAAAGGAACTGTGTCCTCCTTGCCTTGGGCCCATCATTTTATGATGGCAGCTGAGCTTCTAGAATATCCCAAACCCTGCCATCTCACACCATTCCTCATGCAGGATGGTTTCAAGTCATCATCTCTGGTCTTGGTTCTGAGTGGCTCAAAATAACTTGTGTTGATTGAATATCATTCTTTAAGTCCTTAACATGTGTTAATTAATTGACTTTCCCAACAATCCTGAGCTAGAAGCTAAGATTATCTGCATGTTACCAAGGAGGAAGCTGGTATACTTAGCTGGGAGTGTGAGCTTTCTCAAGGTCACACGGTGGTAGAATCCAGGTATTCCAGCTCTGTAGCCCATCCCTGTAAGTGCTCTCTATATGAAGATAACCTCAATGTGCACGCCACATGGGTGGATTGGTGAGGTCTACTCCTGCTTAGCAGACTTCCTGGCAACATAGAGCTGACCATATGCAAGGAACAAATGACCAAGTTCAGGAGCCCAGTTTTGTGCTACTTTGAAATAATACAAGGTAAGAAGTTGGTTGTCAACTGTTGTGTTTTGACTTAGGTACACTTGGGTCTAGCAAGTGAATTACTAAATGAATGATTTTAATGGGCCACTTTGTACCAGTCTTTTACAAGTGTGGGAACTTTTCATGAATTTACACAGTTGGATTAAGATTATCGTGAAACTGGGTGATAGGTTTTCACAGAGGATATCTGAGAGACAGGGATTGTTGACTTTAGCAAGTGAATTATCATTTAGCAAGTGAATTACTAAATGAAAAGAAACCTAATACTCATTTTACCCAACTGTGAAATGGAATAATAGAAGATTATCTTCAGAAGGTGGCTGTAGAGACTAAAGCAAAATGGGAAGAGGAGTGTTCCTGGTACAGAGGTGTATGGCAGCCGATCTGGGTGGTGGTGGTACAACCATAGTGTCAGCATCTCCGATAATGGGCCTGTGATTTCCACCTCCGATTGTCCCCTTTCTATGTTTTGACTCAAAAAACCCCAGTGGGGTGGGACTATGGAAAAGGAGACATCTGAAATTAGATTTGCCACTACGATTCCCAAATCAGAATCCATTTTCGTGTAATGTGTCTCTCTGCTGTGAGCAGTGCAGCTGTGCTGAGGATTACATGAGGGGGATAGATTTGTCTTCTAAAGGAGGGTGAATTTCCTGGACTGGTCTGTCAAGATATTTTCTTTCCCACCATTTGTCTGGGTTGGATCCCAGATGCCCCCTCACACTGGCCTCCTCCCTCGCAAAAACCAGAGATCATATTAAGCATCAACTCATGGAACTGAGAGGAGAGATAGACACACATTAATGTCAAGATCTCCAGGGTGCATCAAAAATAAGTATCATTCCTCTCTTCCCACTCCTCACACCATACTCTGGGGATGTCCACTATTTATTTGTCAGCTGTGCCAGCAGGTCTGGGAGAGGATACCATGGGAGAAAATGGATCGGGGCCATGTAACGTTATCACTGGGGCGGGGGTGGGGGGAAGAGGGGGTTAAGGGCTCATCACTCAACAAATAACAAGTCAACAACCCCTGTCTCTCAGATATCCTCTGTGAAAGCCCATCACCCAGTTTCACGATAATCTTAATCCAACTGTGTAAATTCATGAAAAGTTCCCACGCTTGTAAAAGACTGGTACAAAGTGGCCCATTAAAATAATTCAGGCATCAAGGCTACTTGCAAAAAGAAAAAAGAAATGGTGGCAGCTTTAAAATAAACCATACTGTGTAAGTCACTGATGTGTCAGATGTTGGTGGAAACCATATAAATGAACTCATCTTGTTCAATACAATGCTTTTCTTTCATCAGATTGCATTTCTCTCATGGTTGATGAAAGCTGAATCTTATGATGTGGTGGAAAAGGCACTGGACTGGAGTTAACTAGTAGCATGTTACATAATTTGGGGCAAGAGACTTTTATTTGGGACTCTGGTTATCCAGCTGGAAAGGAGATGATTGGACTGGAAATAGGAGAATATATATTCAGCTCATGGGTCTTAACTCTTGACTGTCTTCCCCACAACAGACATCACTAATTGATCCTTTTATTCTCTCCTGTTTATCTCAGATACAGTCTCGGGATTCCTTTCATTCCAGAGTTTCAGGGACCCATCACCAATTGATCAAGGATCAATTTCGAAAAGAAACTTCTGTGTCATTCTCATTGCAGATAATCTCAAAGTTTTGTGCAAAGTATTGTGCAAGCACTGTATTCATGTAGAGTGATTGTCTGTGTCACCAACACGCTGAGGTTTGTAGAGGAAGTTTTTTCTTTCCTGACTCCAGCCAAACCTTGCAAGTTGCCTTCAAAATAACATCACTGGGGGTTAAGATTTTCAAATACTAAGCTATAGTCAAGTTTAAAAAATAATAATTGGTTGAATCCCTTATCCCATAAAAGCTTCAGGAGGACATGGGAGAAGTAAAGGGGGAGGACCTCAAAGTGCTCCAGAAGACAGTTCTGGATGATCATCAAGGTTTGCCTAGAACCAGAATACAAGGAAGCCCTGTTGGACTCATAAGTAAGGTTTCCTTGCAACCCAAGCTGGCTCCTACCTACTTGGCAGGGCTTCATTTTTCCTTCAGATTATAGCTGGTGAAAGCATATTTCTTCAGGTGCTGCCTCTCAGAAGTTCTTAGAAGGAACATGGGAAACTGTGGCAAGGTCTGAGAAGGTTTTTGCACAATGTGATAGTAACAATAAACCCATCCTGGACCTGGCTCCTCTGTTGATTTTGACATATGGCAAAGTAACGATTCCCTAATGCAATTCCACTTTGGTCAAAAACCAAATATGGTACAGCTAAGAAAAGAATATGAGTCTGACCCCCATTCATTCACTAGTGTTACTGGGCATAGCTGTTCCTGGATTCAGAGCACATCTATGAATTTTTTCTCCACCAACCTTAGTGTTAAAGGTGATAAAACTATGATCCCCTAGAAGAATGGTGTCTGGCACTATTCCTTGGGGATACAGGCCATGAAACTCATAGTGGGCTATCATCCAAGTTTCTATGGTACAGAGTCTTTTCTGGTTTGGGCAAATACCCCACAAGGTAGGGAATATCAGAATAACGCTCAGTGTAGTGACAGAGCAGGGTTGGGGTTGAAGTGGGGGGAAATACTTTGAATTCCGTTCACTTTCACTTTTGTCTTATCAAAGACACGTAAGTCCCAGAGTGATGTTACCTGAGATGTTGCACATCCAGCATTTAGCGCAGGGTCTGGGAGGTAGAAAGAGCTCAGTATTGGGAAGTACTGAGTAGATAAGAGCAATAGCATTATAAGTAGGCTCCCTGCCTCATATCCTCTCTAAACATTTCTCCACTTTAAGCAACAGTGATGGTGATGTTGATATTGATGCTGATGGAAATACGTGTGGTAATGGTTTTCAAGTGCTCACTACATGCCAAGTAAGTGTGCCTAAATTACTTTCCTCAATCCTTCCAGTGTTGGTAAATATTACTATGCCAATTTAACAGTACAGACAATGAAGCCCAGAGAGGTTAACTTGCTAAAATCTTGACAGCTAGTGACTGTAGGAGCCAGGATTTGAACCCCATCTCCTTTCAATCACTATCTGTCATTCACTTGCCTAATCAGGGTTCATCGAGGACCTACCACTACAGTTTAGATGCACCATTCCCGATTCTGGGGACACAAGAGAGAGAAGTGGAACAAGAGAGAGAAGATCTTTGCTTGCTTGAAACTTAAATTTTATTTTATGTTTTATTAAAGTATAGTTGATTTACAAAGTTCCTTCAATTTCTGCTGTACAGCAAAGTGACTTAAATTTTAGTGGAGGAAGACAGACAACAAGGAAGGGAAAAGCAAACTAGGTGATTTGAGATAGCAATAAGGACTCTAAAAACCACAGTGAGAGGGTAACAGAAGGAGGAAGAACAATTAAACTGAATGCTAAGGAAGGACCCTCTGAGGAGGATACGCTGATATCTAAACATAGGAAGTTGTTCTTAAAGATCTCAGGGCAAATCATAGAAGACATGTGCAAAGGCCCTGAGGCAGGAGCAATCTTGCCATGTTTTGGGGAAATCAAGGCAACTAAAGTGACTGGAGATATAGAAGTGATTGTCATACCAGCCAATGAGCTTGAGGAGGCAAGCAAAGGCCAGTTCACCAACTATATCTACCTAGCATTTGACATAGAACTTGGCACGTCTGAGATGGTTAATGGATGGTATCAAGTGAGTAACTTCTTTGCATTGAACTGGTTCTTGAGAAGATTTCCTTTCCCTTTACCATGAGGAATGCCTTTCCACATTTTCATCTATTCAGAAAGCAGTTTGGACTGGGAAAATTCGAGAAAGAGTTCATAGTTACACAAGAAGGAGTGGAAAGTTCTCTCCAAGCTGGGTTCGATTGACCTCATTCATGCCACAAACATTTCTTAATGCCTGCTCAGTCCCTGCCCTAGGATACTCCGGCTCCCTGTTTCCATTTGAAGGTAAAACTGGTCCTGTCATCCCCCAGAGTTAAGGAAGCTGAGTCTTGGCCTTGAGTCACCCTGGGCTCAGGCAAGAAGTTCAAAGTGCTAAATGGATTGTAGACACACACGAGTCAGAAGTTCTCAGAGGCACTAGATTAGTACTTGAGAAAGTCAGCTTGAGGGTTCTCAGACTTGGATTTAAATCCTGGGCTTGCTGCTTTCTAGCTTTCTAGTTTTTTCTGGGCCAGCTACATCAACACTTGGAGCCTCAATTTCCTCATCTGTATTATGGACTAATAATATCTTATTCATCAGAAACGGATACTCAGTATACGTATAGTCTGTCCTCTCTATGCCCTGACACAGAGGGCTGATAAGATGGCAAATGATTCATTATTACTATTATTATTATTATTTGGATAATATTGCCTCAAAAAATAACCCGAAAACTATTTGTCCTGAAAAGTGCAGCCAGAGTGTAATAACAAAGGAAGAACATGATACAAGAATCCATGCATCTAGTTTCCAGTCTCAGCTCTGATTCCTACTTGCTGTGTTACCTTAGGCAGGTTATTTCCACAGTCTGGGCTCTGAGTACCAGAGTTTGCCTCTCAGCTCAGAAGTTACATGTTCCTTCATCTCTAGAGCAGAGCATCAAGGCAAGCAAAGGCTATGATTCCGCAAAACTGCAGTGCCTTTCCTGGTGGAACCAAACTCCAGCTGCCACCTCAACACCTCGATCCTGTGTATATTGGTACATACACAGCTTCCATTTGGAGAGGACTATGTCAAAACAAGCTTTCCTCTGCCCCAAAGGGTCAGCCTCGCTTCTGTAAATCAAGCAGCTGACTGAGTCCGGGTCCAAGCATCATAGGAGTTAGAACATGGAACAAAGCATACACTCACATTCCATGATGATTATGTCCAGTGATGAATGAACCAGGTTCTTGACAGGGAGGCAGTTCTTACAGGTTGGGGTGACCTTCCTAGAGGTGTCTTTATTTGACAGCCCAAGACAGTGAATTCACAGAGAGGAAGGGAAAAGGGTTGGAAGAGAAGGGAAAAAGGTTCTTTAAGCACAAGAGCATCCTCTTTGGTCTGCCAAACACACATAAAACTGTGATAACAGGAGATCACAGAAGCAGGTTGAGAAAAAAGAAAATAATCAGAGACTCCTAAGGAGATGTTGAGGACAAGAAACGTGTACCTTGTCTACTTAGTACTTAGGTGCATTAATTGTTACTGAATCCACTTGGCACATCATAAGTACTTGAGAATTATTTGTGGAATGGATGAATGACAGGAAGACATTATTGTTGGCTAGAGCTACCAGTGAAGGTGCTACAGGTTAAATGCGATGTGGGAGATGAGCAGGATTTGGATTGCCAGAGAAGGAGAGTAATTCAGGAAGAACATCAGCTTTCACAAAGATCCTCAGGAGAGAATCAGTTTGGCTTAATATGTTGGGAGATGTATTAGTCAGACAAAGCTAGAAGACGCTGAAGTTAATTTCCCTAGAATCTCAATGACTCAGGATAACAAAGCTTGATTTCTTACTCAGGTTTTATGCCAAGAGCAGACTGTCAAGGGGCTCAGTTCCATGCAGTCACTCTGGGACCCAGGCTGTTGGCTGTTAGCTGCCCAGCATGAGTGAGTTCTTTATGGTCACCAGAGTGGGGAAGAGACCACATAGAGAACTTGAATAGCTTTGGATTCCATGGATTGACAGTAAAGGGAAAAGAAATGAGAGATATAAGAGTTAAGGAGAAATTTTCAGGCCCTCAGATTTGCAGAGGTACCTAAAATAGGGAAAGGCAGTGAGTCTCCCTCCTTAGAGGTATCAAAACACAGTAGAGATAGTTCCCTGTATCCCCACATTTTCTCCAAAATATGTGAGGAGTAACTGAGGATAGCTAACAGAACATCAAAACCGTATATTCACCATTAGTTCACCAAATCTTGCCAGTTGGGCAGATCCCCACTTCTAGAAAGATACCTATATATATATATATATATATTAGCTTTTTAGGGCTGCACTCACGGCATATCGAGGTTCCCAGGCTATTGGTCTAATTGGAGCTACAGCTGCTGGCCACAGCCACAGCCATGCCAGATCTGAGCCACATCTGTGACCTACATCACAGCTCATGGCAACTCCAAATCCTTAACCCAGTGAGAGAGGCCAAGGATCAAACCCGCAACCTCATGGTTCCTAGTCAAATTTACTTCTGCCGCACCACGATGGGAACTCCTAGAAAGACACCTATTCCTTTTTTTTTTTTTTTTTGTCTTTTTGCCTTTTATCTAGAGCTGCACCTGCGGCATATGGAGGTTCCCAGGCCAGGGGTCTAACAGGAGCTATAGCTGCCGGGCTTTGCCACAGCCACAGCAACGCGGGATCTGAGCTGCGTCTGCAATCTACACCACAGCTCACGGCAAGGCTGGATCCTTAAACCACTGAGCAAGGCCAGGGATCAAACCCGCATCCTCACGGTTCTTAGTCAGATTCGTTAACCACTGAGCCATGAAGGGAACTCCGAAAGATACCTATTCTTAAATAACATGCCAGAGATCTCTGAGAGCAACCAAGTTCCAGACCATTAATATCAGAGAAAGAGTGTAAAATTATCAGAAAGGCACTATGTATGGTAATCATATTTAGGAAATAAGAGTAAATAAAATATAACTTACCTCACTGAAAAGAGATAAGCATTGAGAGTAATCACAGATCTCCTAGACTTTGTAGCATGTGATAGCATGCAGACCGTATTTTCCAAAATAGCTGCCATGCCAGCTCCAGTCTTATCAGTTATTCTTACCATATGACTTGGGTATTCTTTGCATTGAGAGGAGGTGGTGTGATGGATGCCTCAGTTTGCGTCTGGGTAGGTTGTGATTACAGTGAAAATGGCATCATGACTTCCAAGAATAGGTCATAAAAGGTAAAGCAGCTTCTGCCTATTTCTCTTGGGACACTCACTTTTGGAACCCAGCAGCCATATTGTGAGGAAGCATAATCAGCTTCAGGGAAGAGTCACAAGTCGGTTTTCCAGCTGAAAATCCAGCATCCTAGAACTCAGTTGCTGTACCGTGAGGAAGACCATACCTTATTTCCACATAGAAACCACATGGAGAAGCTATATACATATATACAACAATCCAGCAGAGGTCCCTGACAACAACCAGCACCAACTGCCAGATGTGAATGAAGATGCGTCTAGACTCTTCTAGTCCCCGACTGTCAAGTCACTCTTTTTTTTTTTAAATTCAAGTATAGTTGACTTACAATATTGTTTTAATTTCTGCTGTACAGCAAAGTGATTCAGTTATAGATATCCATTCTCATACAGGTTATCACAGAATAGTGAGTTAGATTTCCCTGCGTTATATAACCAGTACCCGTTGAGTCACTCTTAGCCTCTGAGTCTTTCCTGCTAAAGCACAGGCACCCCAAAACAGACAGAACTAATTCCCATATTACCTTTTCTGAATCTCCTCCCTCCAGGATAATAAAAAGGCCATTTTACACCACATAGATTTGAGGTGGTTTGTTATACAGCAGTAGTAACCAGAATAGCTACTCAAAACAGTTGCATCATCTAAGGACTTGGTCTAATAACAACATTCTTGTTACTAAAGTATTCTACTCAGGTCACTGGCTGTCCACTAAGACACCATCATGCCAGGATTTCGGAGTTGAGTTGACAGTTTACTGGTCCTCAGTAGCAAAGTGCTCCTGTACATGCTATATCCAAAATCAGCATTCCCTAAAGATCACCTGAGTTTTCCCAGGACTCTGCAATGGGAGATAGAGTTTAGGTAATATTCAGAGTAGTAAGTCTAATTTTAATAGCTTATGTCCCCAAACATTAAATCTTCACTCAACTGGCCCCATTATTTATGAAATCGTCTTGGGATATCTTGCCTATATTTACAAAGAATCTTCTTGCATTCTTCCAGATATATACTCCCTTACTGATTTTGGTATTGAGTTATTTTCCATACTGTTTGCTATCTTTCATTTAAGTTCCCACTTATGGGAGAATTATGCATTCCTGTTCCAAAGATGTCAGACTCAGCCAAGTGACTTACCTTGGCCAAGTGGCATATAAAACTTCCAAGCACCAGTTCTAAGATCTTTTAAGAGCCATTGGGTGGTTTCACCATATTCTTTTTCTCCCCCCTCTACCACAAGGTCATCAAGGCCCAAGATATTTTTTATTACATGGGCATATAACATGAGCAAGAAATGTCTTTGTTTTTTTGTGAGGCACTGGGGTTGGGGACATTTCTCACTGCAACATAGCCTAAGCTGATTGATTAACCGTGAATACACCTGCCTCACTACTGAGAAAACACTGATGTTAATGCCAAGAGCCAACTTCCTGGAGCTTCCAAAACTGATACCTCACTAGTATTGATATGGGTACCTTGGTCCTCTATTATCTCCTTTAAGCCAGATATATGTTGAGTTTCAAGAAAAATAAGAATACCTCTACATAGTGCCACTTCTTGTCACCTTGGACCTAAATCAGAACTGTTTGTGCCTAGCAGATGACAGACCTTAGTAATATCAGTTTCTGGTTGCTTTTGCCTCTATGCCCTCTGCCTCAAGGAGGCAGAAATTGAGTCCAAGATTCTCTATCCTGAGAAACAGGCTTTCTGTCCTCTTTCATTTCTTTTCTTCCATTTCTTTTTCTCTGAGATGTTTCACTTCCTCCTCAAATTTCCCTTTCTCTCATGCAAATCAAGACATGCAAAATCACTCCTGTGGGCTTGGACTCTATCTTTTTATCAGAAATTCCTAGACATATCTAAGTCCAAGGTCAGTAAGACAAGACACAACCTCTCTGTCCTTGGAGGAAAGTCTACATAGTTCTTTTCCTGGATATTCCCATGAATAGCACCCTGGCTTTCTTTGGTAAGATTCCTTTATCAAGGAGATGGAAGTCTCCCCTGTTATCTTTTATAAGACAACCTCCATACCCACTTCAGTCCATTCCACTCTTTTATTTTTATTTTTCTTCTTCACGTTTATCATCATCTGATAAATTATTCAAAATTTTTTACACTCTGTACCCTCCACTAGAATGTGTTTGTGTGTGTTTATTGCTCTTTTATTAGCATCTAGAACAGTGTTTGGTGTACAGAATGTATTCAATAGGTATTTTTTGAATAAAAGTAATGAAAGCTCTACATATTTAAAATAATATTATTGAATGAAGCCTTGGGTTTTAAAAGTGGATCCCGTGGAGATCCACTTTGTGTGAAAAGAATATTAGTCCTTTTATGTACAGTTCGGTTGGAGCACTGTGATTTCTTATTGTTATGTCAAGGAGGAGCTAGAGGTAAGATTTTATTTGAAAAACAGGTTCAGCTTTGAAAGAATTGGAAATCCCTGATACAGACCCAGTCACACATTGAGTGGACCTATAAACTGAGGTCTGTCAAGGAGAGGATTGTTTACCAGATCACTCAGCCAGTTAATGATGGTGTCAGGCCCAGAAGACAGTGCATTCACAGATTTACTTTGCATTGTTGGGATGTAAAGATTGGGCAAGGTGACTTAATTAGATGCTGCTTAGTTCGTGAACTATGAGTCAGGACACTGATATCAAACTGAGTTCAATGACAAGGGAAGCTCCTTGTGAATAAATCCTCCTCTGTGAAACCAAGGTAGAAAATTCCAAGATCTGACCCTCCATCATTCCTAGTGAAGTTTATTTACCTCTGACTTTGTGCTTATCTGTGTGTATTTATATGATCTCTAAGCATTAGAGATGGCAGATTCCGACTCTTAGCTAGCCAGGCATGTGCTTGGGTCCTTGTATCAGTAGAGGTGCTCTATGCTACAAATAAGAAAAACCCAATGGATATTTATTATCTCACAGAAGAACTCGGGAAGGGAAACTCCAGAGCTGGTGAGCTCAGTAGTTCATGGCATTATCAAACTCCCAGGTGTTACTTATCTTCCTCTACTGTCAATTCTCAGTATGTTTGTCTTGGTCAGGCTCTTGTGGCCCTAAGATAGCTCCCAGCTCATGAAGATGTCATGAGTAGAGGCGGAAAGGAGGACATCTTCTTCCTTGTGTCTCCTTTTATTTGCAAGGAACAGTTACATAGAGGCCTCCTACTGGAGTTCTCCCCATGGGCTCATGCTGGAACAAATTTGCATGCCTCACACCCTGAAGGACAGGGCTGCTGGGGGTAGGGTAAACAAAATCAGAGTTCTGTTGGTGAGATGATTAGTTTTATGAGTCAACTTGGCTAGGCTCTAGTACCCAGTTATTCACTTAACCTATGTGTTACTATGAAGGTATATTTTGTAGATGTTGTCAGTATCTATAATCAGTTGCCTTAAGGAAAGAAGCTTATCCTTGATCATCCAGATAGGTCTCATTCGATCAGTTGAAAGGCTTTAAGAACAGAAGTGAGATTTCCCTGAGGAAGAAGGAATTTTGCCTCAAGACTGCAGCATCAGCTCTTGTCCTTGAGTTTCCAGCCTGCCAGTCTGCCCTAGAGATTTGAGACCGGATATACACACTAAAGTAAGCGTGTGTGTGTGTGTGTGTGTGGTATATACCTGGATTCTATTTCCCCTCTAGGAGAACTTTACTGGTACAGTTCACTAGAAAGAAACTGGAGAATGGTATTGGTAGAGAGTCAACATTCTGATTCTTTTCCCAAAAGATGGGATTTGTAAGACTATACTATTTATTCATTCATTTGTTTGTTTATTCAGCAAATATTGTGAGCACTCGCTTTTCCATTTATTCATAAATATTCGGAATACTTTCTAGGTATTTGAGAGATAAGAGTGAAGAAAAGGGACTAAAAATGCTACTCAATTTAAAATCAATGCCCTCTGAGATATGCTTTCATGTCATCCTAAAATTTACCTCCCTAGCATTTATCACAATGCATTTATACAGTTATTTTGTGATTTAAAAAAATTGTCTGTGGCTCTACCTTTGGATCTTCAGTTTTGTGTTTGGAAAAAAAAAAAAGCAAATATTAAGAAGCATAAGAATAAATAAACACTGGGGGAGATGTGGTCAATTTCTAGTGCTCACACATACCTGGATCTTCTCTCCTTCCTGAGAATCTGGGAAGATGATGCTTTCCAATCCCCTGAAAGTACAACTGGGCCTTATGACTAGTTCTATCCAATAAATGGCCTGTAAATGGAAGTGATGTGTGTCAATTCTAGGCTAAGACTTATAAAAGTTGTGCTTGTCTCTCTCTGTGATGCATCCACCCAAGAGAATATGCATCAAATACCATCACCTTTGGGGGTTAGTATTTTGACCTATGAATTTTGCGAGGCCCTCAAACTTTCAGATCATAGCAATGGCTCCTTCGACCGCGTGAGGAATTCCCAGAGAGGGCTGATGGCTGAGAGTACCTGCTGATGACCAGCCATGACACAGAAGCTCAGGTCAGATGGCTCTCCCATCCTTCACACAACACCTTTGCAAGGTACTTGTGGGTGGTGAGCATACGGATGTGAACACTGACTTCAAAGTTTGGGGAGGTAGATGCAAAAACAGGCAACTGCAATGTACAAGAGGTTTTAAAGTAATAGAGATTATAATGCATGATATGACATAATGAGGACTTATTCTATGCTAGGTTCTCTTTTTAGATTTTACGTGCATTGCTTGACTCAATCCTTACAAGAAACTTGTAAGGCAAGTCCTAGTGTGATTCGCATTTTGCAGGTCAGGGAAATGGGACTCAGAGAATAAAATGACTGACCCCAGTTAAAAAGCTAAAAAGCCTAGGCAGGGATTCGCAACATATACTCCATACTTAAAACTCTTGCTGGAAATAGCTACATAGCACTGCTACCTACTATGTGCCTAGCATCAACCCTAGGCCATGGTGAGTGCCCTCAGTACATGATGGCTGACTGAATAAGCAACCGCTACAGGGAAGTCAGTACAGGAGCTCCAGAAGGCCGGCAGAGGAGCACTATGGAAGAAGGCTAGGCCAGTGGTTTTCAAAGTGTGGTCCCTGGACCAGGAGCAGTGATGTTACCTGAGAAATTGTTAGGCAAATTCTCAGACCTCCTAACCAGACCCACCGAAACAGGAATTCTGAGGATGGAGTCCAGGAATGTGTATTTTAACAAACCTTTTGGGCAATTTTGATATACACATTGCTCTAGGACCTTGCTTCTCACAGTATAGCTGATGGACCAAATGCATCTTAGTGACCAGGAATAAATGAGAAATGCAGAAGCTCAGATCCCACCCAGGACCTTATGAATCAGAATCTCCATTTTTATTTTTTTAATTATTGTTTATTTTTATTTTTTTTCCTTCTTTTTAGGGCCACATCCATGGCATATGGAAGTTCCCAGTCTAGGGGTCAAATTGGAGCTGCAGCCGCCAGCCTATGCCACAGCTACAGCAATGCCAGATCTGAGCCCCAGCTGTGACCTACACCACAGCTCAGGGCAACGCGGGATCCTTAACCCACTGAGCGGGGACAGGGATCAAACCTGAGTCCTCATGGATACTACTTGGATTTGTTACCACTGAGCCACAATGGGAACTCCAGAATTTCCATTTTTAACTGCATCCCCAGAGGACACTTTTGCAAGTGTAAGTTTAAGAGGCACTGGTCCAGACTTTGTTTTCAAACTTACCTACTCCTTGGAGTCACCCAGGAAGTTTTAAAATGACTGATGCGTGGGTCCTGCCTCTAGAGATTCTAGTTTAGTTGATCTGGGGGTGTGGCCTAGACATCTGAATTTTTAAAACTCATGGATGATTCTAATGTGCAGGGGAGTTTGAGAATCGCAAGTGCAGAGGACTCAAAGAAGAAAGCTTTCCAGAGGAAGCAGCATCTAAGCTCAGCCCTGCCCCCAAGTTTGGGAGTGGCCCCAGAGGGGGACAGAAAAAGCCAGAGTGTTTTGGGTGCAGCTGCCACCACTGTCTCTACCTGTCTTCAGTCAAAGAGGGAGGCCTCCCAAATCAAGGGTTGTCAATCCACCCCCTGTCAACAGCCTCAAATTCACAAAAACGCTCCAGGCAAGGGTTCAGAGGCAGGGCAGAATGAAGGAGAGGTTTTATTACATAAAGCCTGCATTCTCCGTGCTGTGCATTAATTAATTTCAAAGTAGGCTGAGTGATGGGGGAGGTTTGGGGCAACAGTAGAGGTAATAAAAAGACTTTCAAAAAGTCCCTCCTTTCTTCTTGGCTTGCTTCCCACCCGACCCACCCAATCACAATCAGAGAAAAAGGCTAGTCTGTAAGCATCGAGCCATTGCGGAGCCTGGCCGGAAAAAAAGAAACAGGGCTAGTGAAAACATTGAACTCAAGTGGAGAGGTAGTCAGTAGAGCCAGAGATAGAGGGGCCAGGGGCTGGGAGTTTTGGAGGCGGGGGCTGGGCGCGGTAGCGGAGAGGGCAGAGGTGAGGAGGATGAGGACTGAATGGTGACTTGGGAAAAGAAGGGTCTAGATGCCTCAGGGTTGGCCTTCTGGACTCCAACACTGGAACTGTTTCCGTTGCACCCACTTCCCCACCTCCTCCTCCTCTCGTCTCCTGTGACTAATGATTTTGACCCTTCCCCAACCTGCTCTGCAATATCTCAGGCCTCTGTCATAGTTGGTTTCCGGCCATCCGCAGATCAGATGGCTCTGAGCACAGGAGCACCAGCGTTGCAGCAGCCAAAAGACAACAGAACGTGGCCTAAGGCAAGTTCCCCAAATACCTCCAGGGCCCGATTTTTGCTCTTTCCTTCCTTTACCTCTACCCTATCTTATTAGCATTAAATGTCTTAATTGTCCAGTCTTCTCTCACTCTTTTGGGCCTCTCTCTTCCAGGCACTAGCCAAGGGGGAAATGCAAGCCAATGAAAAAGTGACAGTGGAGGATTTTAATTACATCAGCAGAATGAGTTCATCACACAGGCCACTTCTCAAGAGAGACCCCTTCCAAGAGGATTTTCTCAGAACCAACACAGTGCCATCACCACAAGTGCTCTTGGAATTCCTCTTGGGGAATGGCCTTTGAGAATGTCAAAATGGACATTTCAAAGCAAAGCACAAGATGAGTTAGGATAAAGGGGTATTCATTCATTTAAAAAAAATTCATGTTCGTATTTTAGTTGTTTGATCCAAAAGGAGTATAACTAAGTAAATAATTCATTTTTTTCTTTTTTTTCCCTTTTTTAGGGCTGCACCCATGGTATGTGGAAGTTTCCAGGCTAGGATCTATAGCTGCCACTCTGCACCACAGCCACAGCAATGCTGAATCTGAGCCACATCTGCCACCTACAGCACAGCTCATGGCAACACCAGATCTTTAACCCACTGAGAGAGGCCAGGGATCAAACCTGTACGCTCATGGATCCTAGTTGGGTTCATTAACCGTTGAGCCATGAAGGGAACTCCTAGTCCGTTTTATTCTTAATGCTTATCCCTGAGTGATATTTGACTCTTTCCCCAAGGTAAAGCTACCCTCAATGCTTGCAGATATGGCCACAAGAAAGAAACTGTCCCCCTATATCAAGCAAGAATCTAAAGTATATACTCCTAGGGGTATGGGTGGAGGATGTGGGAGGGATGGGGAGTTCGCGGTTGGTAGATGCAATGGAAAAGCGATGAGGTCCTACTGTACAGAACAGGGAACTCTATCCAATCTCTTGCGACAGAACATGATGGAAAATAGTATAAGAAAAAGAATGTATATATATATATATATGTATAACTGGGTCACTTTTCTGGACAGAAGAAATTGACACAACACTGTAAATCAGCCATACTCTAATCAAAATAAAATAAAATTTTTAAAAAATAAATGAAGTTGTCTGGAATCTAAAAAAAAAAAGGATATGCTCCTCTTCCCTACCCCACCCCCCAAAGATAACTTCTAAAAATACTCTGAATAATGACAAAATCTTTGGAAGACGCACTTGGCTTCTGAAAGAGAACTTTTGGCAGAGTAGTACTGATCTGAAGGGATGCTCTCTAAAATCACACACTGAAAAAAGCGTTAAGGGTTTTCTTAGTCACGACTAATGAACTCAGCCCCACTTCCTCTTTTATCTGCACAATCATATCTGGGACAATCCCAGCTTTTAGCAACTCAAATTTTCCAGGCATCTTTCCTCCTCAGGATAAGCAACAAAAGGAACAAGCACATACTTGACTCAATATTATAGGATGTGGTTTTCTCTTCTGCTTTATTTTTCCCCTTTGCCTCCTCTCTTACCTTGAAAGGAAAGACTATTTTCACGCCAAGTTAAATCAGTTCAACAAGTATTTTCTACATGCAAGGCCCTGTTTCACATAGTGTGTGGGAGTCCCAGCCACCTAAGATGTGCTTTCTCACTGATTTGCTTCTGGAGGGCCAACAGGGAGAAGAAATGTTTGCGTTGCTCAGGAGACTGTGTTGAGAAGGATTCTGAGGTCTAGATTCAGTGGGGACATACACATATGGCTTCCTTCTTCTTACACTTAATAGACATTCAGATATTTTGAATGAATAAATAGGGGGAAAAAAGAAATGCATCCATAAGTGATGAGACCTACCACTTGGGTAAGAGGAAATGAACCACATCACGTCCACTGATTCAAGTGAACTTTTAGAATAATATTCATTCCAGATGGTGACCAGAACAAGCTCCTTTCTTATTTCCAGTGTTAAAAGTCACAGTATTGGGTGGAACCCAATGAAATTGTTTACTTTGAAATGTATTTTGCCCCATTCTGCCAAACTATAATGGCCACATATGGAAGTCTAAGAAAGACTAAAAGAATTGCTCTGGAATGAAGGAGAATGCGAAAGACATAAAAACTAAATGTAACAAGTAATTCTGAACTGGATCCTTTGGCTGCAAACATATCATTGGGTAGAATTTGAATGGGATCTGAGAACTATATGGTAACAGTGTATCAGTGTTACTTTCCTGATATTGATGGCTATAATTTGGTGACATGGGAAATGCCTTTGATTTTAGGAAATAAACATGAAGTAGTTGCAGCTAAAAACATGTAACTTGTCCACAAATATAAATGACATCTTCCCCCTGTTGCTCCCAATATGAAGATAGAATTTACCTCTAGTAAATACACCCAGAGTTTCCTAATAAATACTCTGGCCAAGGGGGAAAAAAATGCAGTCCACAGAGAGCTAAATTAATATGGTCAGGTCCAGCTTGATGCCTGTTATGGCTTGTGCTAAGGAGAAAATTTCCAACTCTCATGAAATATGCTCTAAAAGGAGAGTGTACTTCTTCAATGGCCATCAAATTTTGCAGCAAAAGAATGAACTTTGAATATTCTGAGGCTTTATAGCATTACAAGTTGTCATATCCTGGGGCATGCACAAAGATTTCATGGCTTATACTCTAGAAAATGAAGAATTCCAGGCACATTTCTAAACTAGTATCTTACCATGAAATACACCTGTCAAAGTTCTTGATTCTTTGAAAGATGTGCTTTATTATACATACCCCAATGGAAGAAACATTCTCATATCATAGTTCTCGGGATCAGGGTTATCTAAGAAAGTTTTGGTGAACAAATAAATGAACAGATGCTGGAAAACTTAAGATTTTCATTTGAGTTGAGGAGAGGGATTTATTAGACCACTAGATTAAAATTCCTGTATTTAAGACATATTTCACAAACACTTAATGGGGTTTTCCCACCCGTTAAGAGCAAACCAAGGGCACAGTGTTCCATTTTAATAGGGGCAGTAACTTCACTTCATTTATAGACTAAACTGACAGAAAAAAAAAAAATACCAGGGTAGTTCTGGCCAGAGAAAACATGACTTAATACAAGTGCTCAGGCAACATATTAGAAATAAAGGTCTGTCTGTAACCTTGGTAATTTCTTTTCCTTTTTCTATTTTTGGGAGGGGGTGGTGATTTGGAAGAAAAAAAATACTGTGGTTGGTAGCCAATGAAGTTAACACTTCTGGGGCAAGACCTCTATTACATGCAAACATCATGAATTATAATTACAGAACAACCTATTTACACTTGGAGGAACACAGGGTCAAACAGAAAACCCTGCCAAAAATCTCAGCTTTTGCTTGGGAAATATTGGCAATTGGTAAAAAGCAAATGGTCTTGAATTGGGCAAAAACCAGGAGGAGCAAAGAGATCTAGTTTTAAATTCATATGATATTTAGTAAATTCACATAAAAGAGATTTATCATGAGATTTACCATGGAGACCGATCCTTTTTAGAAAGTGGCCTCAAAAGAGGAAAAGCTATTTCCACATATAACTCATAGAATTACAGACACTTACACTGCTGGTACAGGTAAAAACAGGCAAGTATAACACTTTTTCAGGGAAATTTGGAAAAATCTGTATTAAAACCCTAAAAAAATATAGTGTCCATCTCTAATAGCAGATTCTAAGGAAATAATGAAACAATATTCCCAAACTATATATGTTTATGTGCAAGCATGTTTATTGTAGAGCTGTATACAAGTGTAAAATATTGGAAGGGATCTAAATGTTCATAAATAGGAAATTGGTTAAATCAAGTAGAGTAAATTCGCAAATGTGGCACATGTAACCTTTAAGAAGGTTGAAATTTATTTTTCTGTATTGCAATAGGAAGCTGTCTCCAATATATTAAGTTTAAGAGGCAGGATATTAAGAGAGGCAAAGTGTTATTTCATTTTTCACTAAAAAAAGAATGTATATGTGTGTGCCTTTTTAAAAAAGATCAAAAATAAAATAGAAAACAATAGAAAGGAAAAGAAAGATGGACTAGGAGTTTGGGGTTAGTAGATGCAAACTATTACATTTAGCATGGATAAGCAATGAGGTCCTACTGTTTAGCACGGGGAACTATATTCGGTCTCTTGAAATAGATAGGGGATGATATGAGAAAAAGAATATATTTATGACTGGGTCACTTTGCTGTACAGCAGAAATTGACATAACACTGTAAATCCACTATACTTTAACAAAAAAAATACAAAAAAAAGGAATTAAACAAAGCAAAAGAAAACATCTTAAAGATCAGACTAATATATATATGTAAGGTTACCAAAACTAGTTATTATTAGTGGGTAGAATAACCAGAAAATGGCCAGTCACTACACATGTCACATTTCCATATTGCTTGGATATGTAAGCAAATATAGATCACATTATAACTAGAAAAGTCTATGAAGATATTTACGGTAAAGGAAAAGTCTATTTCAGGGAGCTGATCTCCCTTTCCCTAGAGGAAACCTAGCTACTGAATTCAGACACACCTACTTTCTCACTGGTTTCTGCCATTTGCCAGCTGTTGACACGGGGGGAGTAAATCTCTGAGTCTATCCTCCACTCTGTTACGTAAGGACATTCCTTTCCTCCTAGGCTAGTGACGAAGATTAGGTGAGGTAATGTTTGTACAAGGCCTGGCCTAGTGCCTGAGACACATAAGGCGTTCGGTTAAAGAAAAGCGTGATGCCTTGCTGGGTTAACAGGTACGATGCACATAATCTAGACGTGCACCAGGAGTCGTTGTAACTAAGGGGATACAGAGGCATGTCTGTTCAGTGTCTCGCCCACTACTTGGCACTTTCTGGATGATGAGCAATCTTGCTGATGTGTCATCTCCATTTAAAGCTGGGGGATAAGTGACCATGAGTAGCAATATGTCTGAAACACCTAGCAGGTGCCCGGCACTGTTCAGGCTCTTTAATGAACAAAATCATTTAATCATTCAAATCACCATTGTGGGTCAACATTGCTATTATCATTCCCATTTTTCAGGTTAAGAAACCAAGGTACAAATTAAGTTATGTGACGTGGATAAGGTCACCCGGCTGCTTAGGGGCAGAGCTGAAATTAGCACCCAGAACTCTGTTTTTGGAAACTGAGCTCTGACCCACCAAAGCACACTCATGTCAAATAACGAAAGGTGAGGTCAAGGCTAAAAGGTAGAGTTTCGAGAAAGGGGCTGAAGAAGGGGATGGGTGTCCTTGGCAAAGGGTCAGTCAGTGAAACCTTAGGAGAGACCAGATGTTCAAATTTGAGTGAGCGTCAGGATGTACCGGTGGGCCTGTTATAGCAGGATTGTTGGATTCCCTTCCCCCAAGCTTCTGAATCAGTAAGTCCATGGTAGGGCCTGAGGATCTGCATTCCTAACAAGCTCCCAGGTGGGATGAAGATTGCTCCAGAATCACATGGCCCTTAGGGCTGCATAGCATTCAGACTACGCAGGCCAAAGCCAGCAGCATCTAAATACGCAGCCACATCCCTAGTTCAGATTTAATAAAGTGTTAAATCATAGGCATTTATAAGCAAATCTTTACTGCTTATAAGTACAACCCTATCACCCTCTGATGTCCACGTCTGAGTGACGCAGCATTCAAGAAGTGTCTTTCAACAGCCAATCAATGCAATGAAAAGGAAATTCACTCTTTTTCCAAATCTTTCCAAAGACATCACTGAATACCCAGTTTATCACTCACCCAATGGCACTTCCTATAAACTCTTTACTGTCATCTTTTCCTTTCCATCACATGTGCTCAAGGTCTTCTCACCTCCAAACTCTCCCCCAGAGGTCTCTCCTCAGTGGGGTGAAACATACATCTCATCCCCTTTCTCTTACCTTCTCAAGTTCTCTGTCAATAAACCTCAAACCACCAAGGTGACAAGAAAAACACCCAGGAAGTCATAACCTATGCTATTTTGGCTGTGATTATGACTAAAAATATCTACTAGTAATGAGATCAGATGGTACACTTTTTCTCCTATTTTCGCCAGTTAATCATCTTAGATAATTCTCACCTAGTAATTTATTTCTGCAGGTAACTACACCTAGTCTATTTTTTGGTTGCTGTAGTCTTTAGGGAACGGAGCAAAAGAGAGGTAAATTTTACCAAATTCCAGAATAAAAGTATTAAGAAATATCCATAGATGTGTAAGTGATGCGCATTAAAGGGAATTCAAAAAATTAAAGAGAATATTTAAAGGCAGTTTCTAGGAATCTCAATTTCTAAAAACCAATGTAGCCTGAGATTTAGTATCACACTGAAAAATTTGAAAGTTGCAGTCATGTTGTGACTCATCACATCTTCTTGAATAATGAATTTTGGAAGGGAGAAAGGATTGCCAATTTTCTCAATGCCTTTTTTTTTTGGAGGGGGGGAGTCCAGAATTTAGGTTTATAAGTGTTCTAGTTTATCCCTAAGAAATGTCTTTATTGTCTCTAAATAGCAGTGGGAAAATGGTCCCCTTAGTTAAGGTTCAGCTCTCCCGTCTACTCTTGAGCTAGAGAACTGTTTCTTTAATAAGTTATATATTGGAGTTTGACTATAAGACTGCCCTTGAGAAAACATTTCCACAGTTAAAAGCAAATTGAAGACCACTGACAGAGGTCATTTTAATTTAAGGACAGGCATTTCCCCTTCTGGGACTCACCAAAATTATTTTCAATTTTAATTAAAAAATAGTCCACACACATTTTTATTTTTCCTGAATTATCCCTTGAGAAGGAAAAAAGAGAATCACTCATCACTAAATCATGGTTTTGTAGCTTCGAGGTTTACGGGACACGAGAAGCTCTCATTGCTTTTACCTCCACGTCAGCACCCCACCCCCACCCCCGACAAATCCACAGTCCATTTGCCCCTTTTGAGGGCCCCAAAGATGATGTTATAGAAAAGAGCAGGCTGTCTTCCCTTATGTCTGCTTCAAAGATTATTATTAGACAAGGCCCCCGTTTCCATATTTCTCTGAATATACCATTACATAAACACAATGCATGAATTCATGTAAACCAGTGGCTTCCAATCCTCACTGTACATCCAAAGCCCTTGGGAGCCTTTAAAAAATCTAGATCCCCAGGACTCATGCCAGATCTACTGAGTAGAAGCTTCAGGGATGCGTTCTGGGCATATTTAAGAAAGAGTAGCTTTCTCTCAGCTTTCTCATTCTTTACCCTGAAATGGGATCACAGTCAATACCATGGAGGGAAGAAAATCACGTGGCTACGCAAAGTCTGAGGACTCGTGGTTGGTCATCACCCATTCAGACACCAACAGGAATGCACGTCAGGAGCACAGGAGCTACTGCGCATTCTCTTACCCTTCGTGCCTAGGCCCTTCCAAGGTCAACATAGTCTATTGAGCACCATCTTGGCTGTTTCACTCCATGCCCTATGCTGCCTGTTCAAATAAGGCCCCCGTGGAGAAAAGCCATGGTCTCCTTAAGCAGTATTTCCCAAGTGTGTGCATCCTGTGCAATGCCCAGTGGAAAACAGATTTCTGTGGTCAAGCTCAGGAGATGCTACTAACAGTGGTCCCCACTTTAAGAACCACTATGGAACACAGGCTCTGAAAAGTCCTGCAATAAAGAAATCTTTTTATTCAGCATTCCCCACCCATATTGGACTATGGAATCCTTTTCCTATCAATATCCCTATCAATAGCAAAGGGACACATTCTGGCAGATGCCAGTAAAGACTGTGAACTGCTGGACATAGAGTCCAATATCCCCTGGTCTTTGTACTCCTTAAAGCAACCAGAGAGGGAGAGAAATTGAGGCAGAATGCAGACAGGAAAGATGTGGGTTGGCGAAAGGGATTTAGAAGCATGATAGTAATCAGAGAACTTGAGTGTAATTGCTTACGTTGTTCCTGAAAGCATCTCAGCCAGGCTGGTGGTCCAATGTCCCAATTAGCTAATGGGTAGAGGAAGGTTTTACATGTTTAGAAATGAGGGCTTATCGGATCAGCACTCAAAGACACTCTTTTTTTTTTTTTTTCTCTCAATTGCCATTTTCCTCTAAGAATGCGATTTTCAAACTTTAGCATGCATCAAATTCCCCGGGACACAGATTGCTGGACCTCACCCCCAGAACATCTGGTGCTGTAGGTCTGGTGTGTAAGTTGAGAAGCTGCATTTCTGACAAGTTTCTAGGTGATGCTGCTGCTGGTGGTCTGAGCACCACAGGTTGGGAATGAGTGTTCTAGAACAAGAGAAGAGAGGAAGAGGACAGGAAGTGATGGAGAAAGAAGAAAGAGAGCCAAAAGAAGAGGGAGAATAGGAAGGAGAAGGAGAGATGATGGGGGAGATGGGGAGAATGAGAGGCGAATGCAGAAAGGAGAAAGAGAAAGACTGAGAGGGGGAGCTAGGAAGAGGGATAATAACAAAAGAAGGGAAATGAAATAAAGATGGAGATGGAGCTCTTGAAAAAATCTTAACAGTTGCCAAGGTATCAGTGCTGGAATAGGGGCAAAGGACCAGTGGGGCTGAGCCTTGGGTGTTTGTGGGATCACCTGCTATATGCACGGCTAGAAGTTTCCCATCCTTACTTCTTGGAGGGGACGCCTGTGTTGGAGGTTCCCAGCCTCAGCTTGGTGACACCAGCCGATCTGGAATCAAATCTGGCACCAGATAAAGGAGAAAACTGTAAAAAAGGAGGGCAGAGTTCTCCAATGGCCTCCTTTCTCCATCCTTCCCCCCTCCTGCTGGGTCTTATTAGCTGCTGGATCTCCTTTCTAACTCTCACTCTGACCCAGAAAAGCTGGCAACTCACTCTGGAGCCAACTTTCCCACTCTAAGCTCTTGTGCTCCCCGCTGCTGGCCTGGACATCACCCCTCTCCCCCAGACATCCCATGTGCGAGTTCTCAGAGCTTTGCTTTGAGGCCATGCTGGTCTCCATCTCCCCAGGAAGACAAACAAAATGGGGTCTTGAGGGTCAGAGGAGACCCCACCAGGGGCTGCTGATGAAATCTGCATATTCCTGGGGCTGCCTCCCCAGAGAAGAAATGTGCAACATCAGAACCTGGGGCCACCTCCATGTGAGGAAATCCAAGCGGGTGGAGAAGACCCAGGCTTTGGCTATGTCACCTGGTTCAGAAGAGATACGCAACTGTCCCTGGAGATGGGCTGTGTTGTTGTAGTGACGGTGGGATAAACAGGCTGAGGAATTGTAGGCTCAGCCTGGGAGCCAGCAGGGATGGCAGTGCCTCTCTCCCCTGGAGGTGCGAGAAATCCTCCCTATAAATCAAGGAAATTAAATAGAGTGCAGGGTTTAGTGGCATTGCTCAAACTCCTAATCCGGATCCCAGGGCAGCTGAAAGGGGTGCCACACCCACCAAGAAGGAAACTGTTTCACAGGCTTTGCTCTCCTCCCTTGGAGCCCAGCGAGGAGGTTGGACCTGATGGGAATTCAACTGGTGAAGCTGCTTTGCAATCCCGGAGCAGAGGAACGTGAGAGTTTGAAAGGAGTCTAGAGACACTTTCCTCTAACTTCAGAGAAACTGAGGCCGGATGCAGAGAAGGAATTTGGACCAAAACACAGGGATTTGTTATCAACTGAATCCACAGGAATGTACAATTGCAGCTGCACGTGGCAACTGGAAACTGTGTCAGGGAGCAATTCACAAGGAGTTTACTTTTAGAACCATGAGCCTGTGCAGAGCAAAACAGGGTGACAAAGTGCCTGCTTGAGACAAGATGCATCTTTAAAGTGAACGAGTGATTGGCATGCACTTCTTCTTATACTGCAAAGTTAGGCAAGCACATATATCACTTTTGGTAAAATGTAAAATGTTTCAAATAAGCAGGCAAGCACAATGGAAAGAATGCAAACCCTACCACACAAATAATTTGCAGAGTTCCTGCTTTGGTACAGTGCGTTAAGAAGCTGATTGCAGCAGCTCCGGTTGCTGCAAAGGCAAGGGTTTAATCAAATATGTCGCAGCTATGGCAGATTCAATCCCTGGCCCTGGAACTTCCATAAGCTATGGGTGCAGCCATTAAAAAAAAACAGGAAAAAGAAAGAAAGGAGGAAAGAAGGGAGGGAGGTATGGGGGGTGAGAGAGAGAGAGAGAAAGAGGAAGGAAGGAAGGGAGGAAGTGAGGAAGGAAGGGAGGAAGTGAGGAAGGAAGGAAGAAAGGAAAAATGGCTTCGCATTTTTGAGCATTTATGATACATCAGACAGGGGACCAAGCCCTTGACTTCAGTCACCTCACTTAATCTTCACAAATGCCAAAAGGAAGAACACTGGTTGCAGTCATTTTTCTCAGATAAGGAAAGTAAAGCACAGAGAGGTGAAGGTAACTGCTCAGGATCAAAATCTAGCATCTCCCCAAAGAGTGTTTTTCAGTGGCAGAAATTATTCTTCTATGACATCACTTTTAATAGCTGCCCACTGTTCCATGGTAGAGTGGACACAGTATCTTTGATGACAAGGTCTGCACTTTTTTTTTTTTTTTTTTTGGCTTTTTTAGGGCCGGACCTGCAGCACATGGAAGTTGCCAGGCTAGGGGTCAAATCAGAGCTACAGCCACAGCACAGCACACAGAGCCTACGCCACAGCCACAGCAACTCAAGATCCAAGCTGGGTCTATGACTTAACACCACAACTCACAGCAACACCGGATTCTTAACCCAATGAGCAAGGCCAAGGACTGAACTCACATCCTCAAGTATCCTAGTTGGGTTTGTTAACCGCTGAGACACAAAGGGAACTCCCCAATTTTTTTTTTTTTTTAAAGCCAGAGTCAATGCCCTCTTCTTTGAAGACCTGCGGTCTTGTTGCAACTCCTTGGCTCTACCTTTGTAGCAGATAAAAGCAGCAATAAGCAGTATATAAACCATGGGTGTGGCTGTGTCCCAGTGAAACTTCATTTACAAAAACTGGAGGTGAGCTGGGTTTGGCTTGCAGGCGCTATTTGCCTAATCTGCTATCCCATGCCCCACAGCGTTGCCAGCACCTTGTTATTAATGCATAATAATAACAGTTGTCACCGTCGTAGTTGTTGTTATATATCAAACTAGCTGTATGACTACATTTAGAAAACCACAGCTAGATGGGTCATGGCTTTTAGAAAGCAAGAGATGTCTTGGGGGAGGCTGTCTGGTGTTTTGAGTAGGAGGGAACAAAGTGACACGCCTAGCAGGATAGCTCTTTGGAGCCATGTGAGGATATCCCAGGCAGGGACAGTGACATGGTTGAGTGGCAAGAACAATAGACTTCATTAGAAAGGCACCTACCACGTGTCAAGTGGTTGTCATGGGTTAATTCCATTTTCTCAACAAATCAAGTCCCTCTCTTCCACATCAGAACAGTGACACGAGGAGCAGATCTTGCCTCCAGACGCTCGGCTGGCTGGCGTCAGTTTGCAAGCTTGCCACGTAATCCCAGAACCTGAACAAGAGCCTGGGTTTGAGGGACTGGCAAACTGGGGCACGGAGGATGGACCGAGCTCAGAATGGAGGAGGAACTCACAGTGTTTTTGAGGCTCAAGTAGGTCCGTAGGGAAAAAAGCTGGGCTGCCTAAAGAGCTCTGGACTCTGTGGACGAGTTGATTTCTCCAAAGGCTCTAGGGTAAATTATAGGATTTCCATTCCCAGACTAGGAAGGGATGGTTCGCAGGATCAAGGTCACATAATCCACTCTACCCATAATGCACCTGTGTCAGAATTCAGGCTCTGGATGTCTGACTTAGTTGCTGTGGTTTGGCAAAAAGATGCTGCCTAACTTACATTCTACTTAGGGGCGACCCATCTGCACATAGCTGGCACTCAACAAATTCTTGCTGATTTTTCTCTGGCACCCAAATGATTTTCCTTTCTGTCTTAACAGTATTTTAGCACTGTAGTCACAAAAGCAAACATTTACTGTAGTTTTTATCCTATGTGGGCATCTTCTGTACTAAATACGCTACATTCATGGAAAATAATTGAATCATCAAGCATTCTGGTGGTAACTGTGATATAATTCATGGGTACTTCACAGAAGTTCCATGTCTGCAAAAGGCTATACCCATTTTAGAGATGTTGAAACCAAGTCTCAGGAGGGTTAAGTGACTCCCCCCTGCCACTCCCCAGTTGTAGTTAGTAAGTAGAAGAGGTAGGATTTGAATGATTTGTTGAATCACCTTGTCACAAGACACTCTACTCTCAATGCATTCTCTCATCTATGTTTTCCTTTGCTCTGTGCAGCGGTTTATGGATCGTTAGGGTGGTGGTTCTTAAAAGTGTGACTCCTAGACCAGCAGCATTCCCAGCACCTGAACACGATGGCTGCAGTTTTCCTGGTTTTCCCTAGGCCTCGTAACTCAGGATCTCTCGGGCAGGAGCCCCAGGATCTGCATTTTCACAAACTCCCAGGTAATTGCAGAGTTTGGGAATTACCCTCCACAACTCCCTCTGGACTAGAATCATGCAGATCTTTCCTCTTCCCAAATTCCTTCTTTCCTTTCTCCAACACACCCCTAAGCAGAGTACTGGTATTCTTGTGGTCTGTCTGCAACAAACTAGTTCCGTACAACTAATCAGTTGTAGAAAGAAGCCTAGTTTATTGCAGAGAAATCAGAACCCAGGTCCCCTGCCTTATACTCTGGAGTTCTTAAACTCTTTCTTTAAAAAGAAAATGACAAGTCATCCACAGATACATTTAATGTAAGACTTTCAAACGTTACATAAATTAATATATATTTTTTAAAAGCAAAAGCCATTTTTCTTCTGACCCCTTCCCCCATATCCAGACCACCCTCAGTTACAGCTAGCAGTTTGGTATGTAGCTTTGCAGACATTTAAAGTTCTTATTTCAATATATATATATGCATATATATACTCAGATGATAATTTAAAACAGAAGTGGTACTATATTTTTCTTATATCCTGTGTGGTGTGTTTTTCAGGACATATAAATATAGCCCCTTCTTGCTAAAGGTTATAGGGTATTCCACTCCTGGAAGTATCTTAATTGGTTTAATTAGTCTCCAATTGATGGAGATTTTTATTGCCTCTTATTTTTCACCATAACTAACAGTGATGTTTAGTACCTAAACATCCTTACAGGTACACTTTTTTTGAACATGCGTCAATCTAGAAAGTTGATCACCTTGAAGAGGAAATGCCAGGATCCTACCTTCTGTCCACTTGACAAATCTATCCTATCCTTTTCTATGCCTAAGAGAAAAACAGACACAGAGTGACAGCTAAGTGTTGCCATCTCTTTTTTTCTTTTTTCCCCTACCTGCTTCTTGGGGAGTGGGGAAGATTGAAAACTGAAATTAATTTTTTTCTTTTTTTTCCCAAGGTGGGATGATTGTTATAAATGTCAATTTGAGCTTCAAGATGGACACTCTGGAATGATACTGTCCACCCCATTTTTAGGGAATAGGGCGTGTTTTTCCTGATTGAAAGATGTGACTGTTGGCAGAGACAGGGTAGGTTGGCTACTTTTCCCAGACTGAGTGGGAATCATGGCACAGATTGGGTTAGTTGCTCTCCATTGCTGGTGTACTGTTCCTTCTTTCTTTCTTCCTCCCTTCCCTCCTTCTTTCTTTCCTTTCCTTTCCTCTTTCCTTCCTTCGTTCCTTCCATCCGTCTTTCCTTCTTTCTCTCTTTCTCCCCTCCTCCCTCCCTTCCTTCCTTTCTTTTTAGGTGAATGAAAATTATAATTTCATTTTTATTTCTGAATTTAACTTCTAATACGAAGCCCCACTTGGCAGAAATTAATCTCATAAGTGTCCCACATCCTCTTCCTTGAAGCAGATTCTGAAATCTGGAGTCTTGATACAATGGCAAGGTATGGAATGAGGATGGAATTGAATTTACCAGTTGAATGTATTATATTTATTCAGTGTAATCTGTCGGTGACAGCATCCACCAAGAGTGAAATCTTCCTGTATGTCTTGGAGTTGTTTTCTGAGTTTTTCCCCAGTGCCATGTAATTTCAGTGTAAGTGCTGCAGTGCCACCCCCACCACTTCCGCCAGCTCCCTCTGACTCAGTCCCCTACTCATCCCTGAGTCATTCAAGAATGGAAATCATGAGCAAACCCTGGCTTTCACCCAAGCCATGACAGAGCACGTCCAGAAAATCAGGGATTCCCCATTCTGCCAAGGAGGCGTGAGTGGAGACAGCCGATTCTCCATGGTCAGGAGGGGGATATTTCAAAGCTCCAGGCCGCTGGGGTTGGCAGGAGGGCCTGTTGTTTGGGAAAAAGTGCATTGTAGCACTTGTGAGCGAATGGAACAGTCAAGGCAAGAGAAATAACAACTGAAACAGATGGTGCAACTGTGGTGAGTTCAGGTTCCAGCGGGGTCATCCTCTTAATTATACATAGTGTTTAAAAGCCGTTTATCTCCCTTATCAATGACAATAACTAATTTTTGTTGTTGTTGTTGCTGTTTTTGTTAAACAACTGCTCTGTTTGGGGCACTTAGAATGCTCTATTCTCTCAACTCCATAGGACCACCTTTTTGTTGGGCATTGTTGTGATCTTTATCGTAAATTAAGGAAACTGAGGTTCAGAGAGGCTAAGAAGCACTTTGTTACACAGTTAAAAAAATAGGGCCCCCAGACCTGGCAGATGATTGTGATGAGCACAGAATTATTAAAAGTCCCAATGCACATGAACAGTCTTGACTGAAAAGCAGTAAATGCCTTTGGCCTCAGAGTTTGCATTGGTTAACTTCTGCTCTGTGACAAATGACACCAAATATTAGGGGCTGAAAACCACAGACATCTATCATCCCACTGTTTATGAAGATCAACAGTCTGGGAGCAGTTGAGCTGGGCGGTTCTGGCTCCGGGTCTCTCCAGTGAAGTGGCAGTCTAGTTGCCAGCTGGGCTTCAGTCTCATCTGAAGGCTTGTCCGGGGGAAGAAATCCATTTCCAAGCTCACCCATGTGGCTGTTGGCAGGAGGTTTAGCCTCTCACCATATGGGTCCCTCTTTAGAGCTGCCTCCAAAATAGCTTCTCGCAGAGCACGTCACAAGAAAGAGAGAGAAACGGAGAGAGAGGAGCCTCAATCTCTTTTATCACCTAATCTCAGAACTGACACAGCATCACTCCTGCTGTACCAGCCAATGATGGTACAATGTGGGAGAGGACTTTAGAAGGGCAGGATGCTGCAGGACATCTTGGAGGCTGACTGCCACATAAGGATGCATCTCTTGGCTAGAAAATCTTTGAGGTTTTCATGTGATACAACTACATCTGAGAGCTCAGTATCCTGTGTTTATTATTCTTCTCCATCCGCCCCTTGGACAAACCCAGACGTATAAATAAAGAAGGGGATACATATCATCTAAGCATGGGAAGATCCAGTCTTGACTCTGTATAAGAGTATTACCCAACCAACTTCCTTCCGATCCATTGAACGGGCTCAGCCAATGAGCAGGTACATTATCCTGCCCCTTTGCCTCCTGAATTCAGCATGCTCGTTCTTCCAAGTCTGCTCTCTATCTCAAAATCAACTCTCCACTCTGCTTGACCTCTCTGTGTCCCAGAGGCAGAACCATGCAGACACCAAGACCTATATTCCCTGGACACTGGATTTCAATTGATTTTGCCCAGTGGGAAGCACCAGCAGGAGACTGGATGATGGCGGGGGTGGGGTGGGGATGGGGTTAATGCCTCCATCCCCTCTTTGCTTTTGAATTCTGAGAATGGCTGTGGCCCTTTGGATCTACACCTCTTATTGTGTGGTCTCACCCCACTGGCTCCAGCTCTCACTGGTCCCTGAGACCTCCGTTTTCCTCCACTGCCCTTTCTGTTCCAGAACTGGTAACAACTTCCTGCTGTTGGAAATCCCCGAATGTCCTTTACTATCCTTTTCTGTTTCTTTTAATCAGGCTCACACCTCTGTAAATGTCTCTGAGTGTAACCATATGAATGGAATTCTTTTTTTCTGCTGGGAAACAGGATCCAGAGAGAATGAAACGGTCTCTGATTTCCACACCTTTATTTCCCCACACTTCGAGATAGTCCTTTAGCTATGTGTCAGTGGAGAGAAGGACACAGGGCTCATTTTAGTAGACACAAGACTTGAGAAATGCCTTGAGACATATTAGGGAGTATAAATGTATTGGATTTATATGGCCGTGTCTATGATGGCCATGCCAGTCCACTAGTACCCTTTTGAGTCATCAAGAATTTTATGCATGTTTAATGTGGAATGCATGAGTGTGGCCTTTCAAAGGATTCCCAGCAGATGATTGCCCAAGGCATTGAGATTTGAGGAGCCTAAGGAAGTCTCCCCCCGCCCCCCCGTAAATCCTACCTTCCTACCAAAAGCAATCAGGGCTTGCTATCTGGGTCCTAGAATGCTATGCATCGCCTCCTCTTTATTATGTTTTTAAAAATAAGAACATGTTGGTTTTTCTTCCTGCAGAACGGCAGTAAAGAAAATCCAGGTTTTAAAACTCCTTGTCTTCAAATGAGTGAAATGCGGTGGTCATTTATTACTGATGGTGTGTGGGGGAAGGTGAGAGCAAAGCAGGGAACGATTTTGCAAATCACTCGCTCATGCATTCATTCTCTATTCACTCATTCATTCACAAACACTTACTTTGTGTTATGGGAGGTTCAAGGGTGCAGAAATAAATCAGGGTCTCTTCTCTCAAGATTCCCATCATTTAGAGAAATTAAGCAGGCAAAAGCAAAACATCCCAAAGCAGAGTGGAGCTTTTTTTGTGGTTGTGTTGTTGCTTTGTAATCTAGATTTTATCTCTTTTCCTCTGAAAGGGTGTGTGTGGGGGGTCAAACTGAAAGCATCACCCATGTGCTGTGTTCCACAGAGAACAGATTAAATGATTAGAATGGTTTTGTTTGTTCATATTTGAGAAGCCAGTTCACAGGCAGGCTCTTTGGGGGAGAAGAAGAAAGAGGAGGGGGAAAATGCCAGGGGGGGAACCTTTTAATTAAACTAAACTCCCATCTAAAAGAAATATATATTTTTTAAATTTTTTATGAAAGGAGGAAAAAATCACCTCTCATTTCCCCACTTTGATGAATCTTTGCTCTTGAGTGAGTCCTGAATTTGCTAAGGTACTCAGGACCATTAGTCTGATCCATGGAAATCAGGTCAAATTGAAGAAAGACAAGTTTGCTCTGATAGTTCCTCCATGCCTTTAATAGCATGATGACAAATACACACATCAACATAGAAAAAACTCTTGGATGGGGAGTACTTGGGGGGAGGTTCTTGTTTTTTTTTCTCATCATTTTAAAGATCTAAAGGAGCTGATCTGGAAAGATGTTTGCCCTTTATCATTGAGTGAGAAAATTTGGAGTTGGTTATCAAAAGATATGTAGTTTCACGTTATATACACATACAATCTTATATGTTATATTATATATTATATATGTTCTATGTCTACATAGAAAAAAATTTTGAAGGATATAAAAAGGTAGTTTTCATTCTAAGTAACAAATTATAGGTCATTTTTATTTTCTCTTTTTGTGTTCATATGTGTTTTTTTAACAAATAACCCAAACCTCCCACACAAAAAAAGTAAAGAAATGCTACCTTAAAGGGATTTAAATAAGTTCTTTTCTTACAGGAATTTTTAGAGTCCTTACTGTTCTAACACTCAGTGGGACTCTGGATTAGCCATTAAAATATAATAACATAGCCAACATCTATTAAGTAAGCCAGGTACTGTTTCAATATTTTTTCAACTGTTTAACCTCCTATTTCTGCTACCATTTATGGAACACTTTCTATATGCCATGGGCTTTTATGTGGTCTCTTTATATCTACTATGTCACATTGTGCAGATCAAGAAAGCAAGGTCCAGAAGGTTAAAACTCTTGCTTAAGGTCACAGAACCTAGTAAGATAGGAATCTAAGATTCAATCATATTTTTAAAAAATTTGAATGTATTTTTAAAATATTATCTAGAAAACAGACTATGAATTAATTCCCCCCCAAATTAATTTGGAGGGTTAAATGGATAGATAAAGCTTACAATACTTGAAATCTACCTACATCTTCTAGAAGGTAAGATTTTTAGCCGAGGCGAAAAAAAAATCAGACCCAGAGCAAAGAGCATAGCATCATTTTTTAAAGTCTGTGTGTATGTGTATGTGTGTGATTTTGTTATAATTTTTAAACTCTAAGATGAGTTTCCCTGTAAAATTTACTATTAATATGAAATCAGCTCTTACAGAGGTATGAGGTGGGTGGTGGATAATTTTAAATACATGGTACTTATTTAATCTATACCCTCATCTCAGAAATCAGGAAAGTGTGTGCACTTTAAAATCAAGGAAATGCTTATGGCAGAAGATGATCTTTGTGAAAACAAGGAGTAAATTATCCCTCATTTTCTCTGAATTCCCTGTGTTTTCCATTGAGTGTATATTACTTTGTAATAGTTAAAAGAAAATAGCTCTTATTTCAAAAAAAATGTAAGTTTTCACTTGGGACATCTTTCTGCACTGTATCCTTTCTCTCAGTTTATACTTCATAAACCCATGGGCTGGGGATCTGGAGACCTCCCCGCCTTGGGGGCTAAACTACGCTTCTGGAGAAATTAGCTCTTTATCTACAGCAAACCCATTTCACAGATAAAAAAAGAGGCATCAAGTCAATTATAATTGAGAATTCTCAGCCTCAATGATTGAGCAAGTGTTCTTTTGGTTGCCTAGCAACCTGTCTATGATGAGAAGAGGGTGGTAAATGGAGACAGGGAACTGTGTGAATCTCATGGAAATCACAAAGCAGAACAGGGGAAGAAGGTGAAACTGCATGGAAGGAGACCACTAGACGCCAGGCAGCTTGAGGCTGGCTGTGGCCAGTGGTTTGGGACCTTTCCTCTCTTCTGACTGTAACTCCAGCTGCACTCACTTCCCTCTCTGGAGGGTCTTCCTCACCTTCTTGCTCATATATCTTCCTTCCTCATCACAGAATCCTCTTCCTCACAGTTTCCCCTTGCCTTGGCCTCTGTGGCCTCACTGTCCCTCATGCTTTCTCGCAGTACAATCTCCCTGTTTCCAAGTTCCCCATCAGCTCACCTCAGTGCTCCCCAACCTGAGTTCTAAAAGGAGAGAGAGCATCACGTTGGCCCAGCTCATCTCTACCTGCACGGGTAACTTCACCAGCTGAAGACCCTTATGGGAGGGGTCCCACTCCTGATGGGTCTCTGGTAGGAAATCTGGCTGAGCCACGAGGGGGCTGAAGGCTGGCCAGGGCCAGAACACTCTGCGTCCTCACAGACGCTGACCTCCCTGGATTCCTTGCGGATCCTGATGAACTGCTGCTGCCTGGCCAAGGCACTCCATTCATTGCTGTATTCGTTCATTTGTTTATTCATTCAACAGTTATTTCTTGACTCTCTGCGAGTTCCAAGTGCTGGAGACATCGCAGTAGAGAAAACAGACAGCAATGACATCATAGTGACACTGACTATAAATAATTTAGGTAGCATGTCTGAAAGAGATGAATGAAGTGGGGTGGAATGGCGTGGGAGGTATGGGTGAGGCTGGGGTTTCAAATGGGATGGTCAGGAAAGGCTTCCATGAGGTGACATTGGGGCAATCAGTTGGGAATAAGGGAACATCCCAGGCTGCTGTCCTGGGGAAGATGTTCCAGGCAGAAAGACAGCTTGTACAAAGGCCCTGAGGTGGAAACCATATGTTTGAGGGACTGCAAAGAGGACTGTGTGCCTGGAGGAGGGGGAGGGAAGGAAAGATGGAGGAGATGAAATTGGAGAACAACAGTAGTGAATGAGGAGAGATGGAGAATTTTTTGGTCATAGTAAAAAACCAGATTTTTATACTCTTTGGTCTAATGAAAAAGAATACGCACCACAACATTTTCAGAAACCCTCTTTGTGTATTTATAGACGTCCTGCACACAGAAAGGGGCTACAGCACCTTTTCATTTGGGGGAGAAGAGCTGAAATCATGATGCGGATAAAGCAAATAAGAAGTCTCAGCTCCTGCATGTACAAACGCACACGCGTGAGCGTACACACACACACACACACACACACAGCATTCTCTCCTAGAAACAGGAGTGATATAAATAGAGAAACGCGGCAGTGGCAGCCTGGAGCCTTGGGCTGATGTCGGAAGCCGCGGCACTAATGCTAATGAATTCTGATGATTTGGAGCAGTCATTAAACTAATAAAGCCATCTCCAAATTAGCGCAGCGGCTGCAGCCAGCGAACATTTAATCAAGCCGCCTTCATTATTTTAGACACGGCACACTTGGCGAAAGCGACTGTGGGAGATGGGATCAGGGACCCTCATCTGATGATTTTATCACTTGCCTGCCAGAGCGTGAAGGAATCGGTGTGATGAAGTTGCTCTGTTGGTTTTTTCCCTGCCAAAAGGGAAGGCCGGGCAGGCCAAGCCTCCTTTTCCTCCCTAATGACAGAATGCTCTTCTTTTCAAAAATACCTTGTGATGCCTTCATTAGTTACCATTTTGAGTTCATTTTTCAACTTTTGTTATTTGACCCCCACCTTCTAAAGAAGATTCTCTGCTTTGGTTCCTCAAGTTTTCTACCCACTTCTCTCTCCTCTGGTTTCCCCCTTTTCTCAGCAGTCCAGTCCTTGAAAAACTTCAGGCAATTCCCAGCATAAGCAGGGAGGGTCCTGATTCCTCTCTTGAAATGTCCAGCCAGATCCCTCTTCGTCACCTGTCCCCTTGTTCCCTGAAGTGTCACCCTTTCTGACCAGTTTATATATATATTTTTTTCTTTTTATGGCCATACCTTCATCATGGAAGTTCCCAGGTTAGGAGTCGAATCAGAGCTGCAGCTGCCGGCCTATGACACAGCCATGACAATAACGGATCCGAGCCACCTTCGCCGCAGCTTGTGGCAGCACTGAATACTTAGATCGGGGTGAACAACTTGTCCTGGATTTCCTGAGTCTTTCCTAGATTTAGTCCCACATCCAGGGAAAGCCTTTAGTCACTGGTAAACTGGGACAGATTCACCATTCACCATCATTTCTGTCTCATATGGGGCCTATGCTTTCCAGGTGAAATTTGGCTTTATGTATAATTTTTATTAGTAGTAAATT
Organism: Catagonus wagneri; assembly: GCA_004024745.2. NCBI lineage: Eukaryota > Metazoa > Chordata > Mammalia > Artiodactyla > Tayassuidae > Catagonus > Catagonus wagneri. The sequence continues at coordinate 14,880,659 of PVHT021183555.1, forward strand.
ATGAAATGCTAACAGTTCTTGGTGAGTCTCTCTCTCTCTTTCCCTTCCCCCCACCCCTTCCTCTCATTCTGTCTCTGTCTCTCTTTCTCATGTATACACTCAGTCTCACAAAGTAACAGCCTCTAACCTACTGCACGTTAAGGTAGAGAGAGTCTGACCAGAAATTATAGCTATTTACAATATTGTGTTAGTTTCAGGTATACAGCAAAGTGATCCGGTTATATTTTTCAGATGATTTTCCATTATACATTCTTGCACGATATAGTTCCCTGAGCTGTATGGTAAATCCTTGCTGTTTATCTATTTTATGTATAGGAGTGTGTATTTGTTAATCCCATATTCTTAATTTAATCCCCTCCCCCTTTCTCTTTGCTAAGCACAAGTTTGTTTTCTACATCTCTGAGTCTGTTTCCGTTTTGTATACTGGTTCACTCGGATTCTTCTAAAAAAAAAATTTTTTTTTTTTTTTTTTTTTGTATCTATCTAGAGCCACACTCGCGGCATATGGAGGTTCCCAGGCTAGGGGTCTAACAGGAGCTGTAGCCGCCGGCCTTCGCCACAGCCACAGCAACGCGGGACGGAGCCGCGTCTGCAGCCTACACCACAGCTCACAGCAACGCCGGATCCTTAACCCACTGAGCAAGGCCAGGGATCGAACCCACAACCTCATGGTTCTTAGTCGGATTCGTTAATCACTGAGCCACAACGGGAACCCCATTGTATTCTTTTTTAGATTCCAGCTATACCTGAGATCAAGATTTATTCAGCTTTTATGTGTATATATAACTGAATCACTGTGCTGTACACTTGAAACTAACATGACATTGTGAATCAACTATGCTTAAATTTTGAAAGTCAAAAGAAAAGAGATTTATTCAGTTTTGAATCCTCTGAAAGTACATGTGAGATGTGGGCGGTGGGGGGTGTGGAGGGAAGGAAAAGGAAAGATACTGCATTATTTTCTAAGAAGGGGTTCGAACATATATCAGGTTCTCAAAGGGGTTTGCAACCCAGAAAGGTTAAGAACCGTGGCCTGGCTCTGGGACATCATAAAGCAAGGATGGGGTTGAAAGCAAGCACATTCAGAAACAGGATCTCAACCTCCCCCGTCTTCTCTGTCTTTCTTTCTTTGCTTCCATCACTTCTCTTTTTCTCTCTTCTCCTCACTTCTGTTCTATTCCTCTCTTTTCCTCCCCAGTTCTCTCTCTCCTCTCTCGCTCCTCTTTCTGTCTCATCTCCTCCCTTGCCCTTTCTTCCTCTCTCTGCTTCTCTCATCAAAAGGATTAAATAGGCAAAACCACAACGCCTGGCTTCTGACAGTATTCAACCAAACGTTCGTTATGTATGTTATCATGATTGAAAAGTTCCATAGAAATGGTTGCATCCAACCGATCTAAAAAAGACTGAGATTGACTTTCCTGAGTGCACCTGGCGAAGGAAGGATGGGATCCCAGCTGGGAGGTGCTGGGCATGCCCTCATTCAGATATGGACGTGGAGACTTGGAGATGTTGAATGGCACATTTGAGATGCCCCAGGGATCATCCTTGGTGGTCCCCCCTTTCCTCCCCAGACCTGCCCACACAAAATACTTCCTTCACAGGCACTATTCTAGATGGCTTGAGGGGAGCTGCTTAACTTTGGTTTTTTTCTTCTTACAAAAAGATGAATAATCCCTGTATTTTCTTCCTCACAGGAAGATTTAGGATGGAATGAACAAATACACCGTGGAGCATTCTCTAGAGGCAACGAATATGGTGAAGAGTCTAATCATTGCCGGGCTTACCCCTCAGGTATTTCTTTTCCTCTGCTTGGATAGAAATGGAAAGTGGGTGTGCATGTGTGCATAATTGAATGCGTGTGCATGCACCTGCGCTCGCGCGTGTGTGTGTGCGTGCGCGCATGCTCCTTCCTTCTGCTCAACAAACTCTCCATAATTTCAGAGGCAGTGGCCCTACGGAGGGACAAGAGGGATGGTGGAAGAGGGAGCGTTCCTCCTACAAGAAAGAATTCAAAAGTAAATGCTGTTCTTACCTTTGCAAACACTTCTGTCAGGTTGGAGGATCAGGAAATCAGCACACAAAGCTGCAGAGACAAGGCAGAAGAGGAATTAAGTCAACAAACACACCATTTGAAGATGATGAAGTGCTTGACAGGAACCTCACTGTGGGTGGGTTAATTGATCAATATTTGCTGAATTCTTATATTAGGTGCCATCCTGAGTAGAAGATGTCGTTCTTACATCAGAGGTAATGGAAAAGATCTTTAGAAAGCCAAGGCTCCTGTCCAAACATGCAGCAGTTTATTCCTTTTCTGAAATGATGATGCCAGTGACTATTTATTGAGTATTCACTGGGTGCCAGCCATGCCATGTGCCCAATTTCATTGAATTCCCATGTTGGTATCGAGAAAGCTGAGATCCAGAGAGGCTAAGTGACTTAGCTGCTGGAACCCAGCCATCCCTGCCCAGGTTTTTGACCTCCCTTCGCCTGAGTATCAGTCAGGATGGCTGGGGGCAGCACTCTGCAATCTCTAGTGTGTACACAGATCCCCTGATGCATCCTGTCCAATTGCAGATTCTGATTCATCAGATTTGAGCGGAGCCCAAGATTCTGCATTTCTAACCAGCTCCCAGATGAGGCCAATGCAGCTGCTCTGCAGGCTGCCATTTCAGTATAAAGGGACTAGGTGATGCTGCAGTAACAAGCATCTCCCAAATCTCAGTGGGTTAAAATAACAAAGGCTCCTTATTGTTCATCCTGGCCGAGCAGCCCATATCCCCCTCACCTTAAGAACAGGATAATGGAATGTCCCTAATTTGGAATACTGACACTCATAATGGCAAGAGAAAAAGTCCTCTGGGGAAGTCTTATACCCACAATGAAATGCTCCAGTGAGGAAGCGATGCATGTTACTTCTGTTTGAAGCTCATTGGCTAGAATTAGTCACATGATCCCACCCAATCACAAGGAGGACAGGGATCATCTACAGAATTTGGGAAAGATGGAGAGGCAGGAATATTTGGTAAGCATCAGTAAAACTATCGCGACCTGCCTACAAAAACATCCATCAAATACTTAACCGGCACTTCTTAAGCAACTAGCACCAAGTGAGGTACCTTACAATGGGCAGTATTTAATAATTCTTTGCTCTCTTTCACATGAACTCTAGTTACTTCAACAATAAAAAGGAAAAATAATTGAATAATGTATGACAATTCATACACACGCACACACACACAAAACACATCAAAAGTTTTGCAACTTTAAAATATGCAGTGATTACAAACAAGATTTTTTGACTTACGCAAAATTTGAATTGCACAAGACTTTCCAAAATAAAACTATTGCATAAGCTGGGAGTGCCCTTGTCTTATAAATGGAGATTGTTCTGTAAGCAGAGTTTTGTATACTGCTTGTATTTTCTATCATTTTGTGCTCCTAGTTGTCTGTATCTTGGATTTTGCAGACTATATCATTTTCTCAGGCTATAATATCCTACAATGTATTTAACCAATCATCTGTTGAATATTTAGTTTGGTTTCAACCCTTTTTGTAGCTATTATTTTCAACAGTACAATGACTAAGCAGTTAGCTAAATATTTCTGCACATTTATATTTATTCCTTTAGAATGAATTCCTAAAAGTGAAATTACCCAGACAAGGAATATGAATACTTTTAAGGATTTTGATGTAGGATCAAAATGCTGTCATAAAACTATGTCAATTCAGAATCCCATCAGCATTACATGAATGTATGAATGTCCATTTCATCAAATCCTGACAAGAATGGGAAATAGGTTTTAATTGTACATTTGAGAGTAAAATATATTATTGCAATTACAGCTTGTGTTTCTTTGGTAACTAATGTGTATGAATTTTTTTTTAATATTCATTAGTGAATTTTTTTCTTCTCTGTCATTTATTAGTTCAGGCCCCTATTACATTTTATTTTCCTTTGAATTTTAGAGCATTGCTTATGCTATGATGACTTTATGTAAAAAGGCACTTAACACTTTGCTTAACATATATGTAGCTAGAATTCTTTCCAAGTTGTCTTTTGTCTTATAGTCGCCTTTTTTAAAAATAAATACGCATTATTGTAGGAGATATGAATTGGTGGAGAACTTATGGGAGTAATTTGACAATACGTATCCAGAAATTTGAAAACCTAATACTCCTTGACCTAGCAATTCCATTTCTAGGAATTTTCCTTAAGGAAATCCACATGAATGTGGAAGAATATTTAGGTATCAGGTTATTCCTTACAGTGTTTCAAATGATAGCAAAAAGAGGTCTTTATTTTATTTGAGACCTATCCATTCTATTTTCCTCTCTCTTCTCCTTTCATTGTTTTGATAAATTTTTTTTGTCTTTTTTTTTTTCTTTGCCTTTTCTATGGGGGCACTCACAGCATATGGAGATTCCCAGGCTAGAGATCTAATCGGAGCTGTGGCCGCCGGCCTCCGCCACAGCCACAGCAACACGGGATCTGAGCCGTGTCTGCGACCTACGCCACAGCTCATGGCAATGCCAGATTCTTAACCCACTGAGTGAGGCCAGGTATCGAATCTGCAATCTCATGGTTCCTAGTCAGATTCATTAACCACTGAGCCACGACAGCAACTCCAAAGCACCACCCTGATCCCTTGTAACCAGGTGTGCCCCATGGCCATGACTTTGGGCTCTCTCCTCCATCCCACCCCTATGGCTCAGTCCTCTCCATTGTTCGTCTCACTAGGGTTCCGCCTCACCTCCTCAGCCCCTGGTATGGGTTGTCAGTAACTCAGCTGCTTCTAGTTCATCTCGGGATGGGACCTCAGAGGTGACAACACATCACCTTCCAAGCATGGCTTCCCATTTCTCCTAACCCATATCCTATGTGTCATGCTGGAAGGTCACACATCTCTCTGCCTTTAGTTGTGCTACCAAACATCCCTTCCAGTCCTCCAACCTTGTATGACAAGCTAGAGTGGAGGCAGGGAACATACTGGTCCCATGCATGAATCGTCTCCCAGATCCCTTGACAACTCAGAGTGAGATTTTGTTCCTCACCATACAAAGAAGGCAGCATATGTGGTGGTGATGGATATTAACTACACTTACTGTGGTGATCATTTCACTGTATTCAGAGAAAGTTACAAAGGCTGAGACCTTCTCCCTCCCATCGAGGATCTCTCAGGCACGTCCAGTTCACCACAGTCCCCACCACTCCCTAGCGTTACCCTTAGCTTGCCTCATTCATTTCATACTCCCATGATCCCTGCAAACATTTGAGATTCTGATCTCTGTTGTTGAAATTGTTAAGGAGTTTGGAGCATGTTTGAAGCAGGGGAGTGGCAGAATCTCTTGTTGTTTATGGTGGAAACATGTACACAATCACAATAGAGTTACATAAGTGATATTTGAGCACCTTGGATGTGCTTGGTCCTGTTTAGGTAACGGGCACTGTTCTGAGTGCTATGATAAGGGTGAGGCAGGTTGCCCTGGGAAGGTACCAGAGCATCTCTTTTCTCAGTCTGAGACTTCCTAATGGAAGAAGATGATTGAGTGAGCTAAAAAAATCCATAAGGGTTAAAATGTTCTCGGTGAAGAAATAAGAGTACAAAGCTCAGGGGTGAGGCCACAAGAGTATTCAAGGAACTGTGAGCAGTTCAGCCTAGAGGACAGAGTGTGATTAGAGTGAAGAGTATGGAAAGGGAAGTGTGCGCCAGGGTTTCCAACCTGCTGATTCAGAGGCCAGATGTGACCCATGTACATGCAATTTTTGGACTCATGTGAAGGTCATTTTGGAAATGATTAACATCTTAAAATTAGCAGATTTCACATAAAGATATCCAATTTATTTTTAAAATGGGGAACATCTGACTATACTGGGCCCACATTTGCATATGTCAACCATGCAATGGGGCCCTAGTAACTGCTGTTCCTTGTCTTTCCAGTTTGCCACAGTCCCCACCCTTCTCTATTGTCTTCCACCTCACGTATGTATGTGCTTTGATTGTACACATGAGTGCTTCCGACAAGGATGGAGAAATGAACAAAAGATAGATTCCCTAGACCCTTGAGGGTCATGGTAAGGAGTTTGGCTTTTATCTTAAAGCCTGTGAGGACCTGCTGAGGCATTTGAAAGAGAAAAACAATTAGATTATTTTCTGATTTGAAAAAGAACTCTCCAATGGACACATATACATCCACCAACATATATGACATGGGCTGTTCATAGCAATAGTATTTATAGGAACTCCAAACTGAAACCTATCCAAATGACATTAACAATAAAGGAGAAATATTTGGGGCATATTCACACAATGAATCCCGTGAAGCATTTAAAATGAATGACCTACTGATGTAAAAAGCATAAAGATGCTCCCCAAAATAATACTGAGTGCAAGAAGCATACACAGAAGTATGCATACTTTAAAATTCCTTTCAGGTAAAGAATAAAGATAGGAATTCCAGTTATGATGCATGTGTTAAAAATCTGGCATTGTCTCTGCAGCAGCTGGGGTCACTGCAGAAGCAGGAGTTCAATCCCCAGCTCAGCATAGTGGGTTAAGGACCTGACATTGCTGCAGTTGTTCACAGCTGTAGCTTGATTCAGCCCCTGGCCTGGGAACTACCATATGCTATGAGTGTGGCCAAAAAAAAAAAAAAAAAAAAGAATAAAAATAGCTAAAACGTGGATTTCCCATCATGGCTCAGTGGTTAACGAATCTGAATAAGAACCATGAGGTTGCGGGTTCGATCCCTGGCCTTGCTCCGTGGGTTAAGGATCTGGCATTGCCGTGAGCTGTGGTGTAGGTTGCAGACACGGCTCAGATCCCGTGTTGCTGTGGCTGTGGTAAAAGCCTGCGGCTACAGCTCCTGTTAGACCCCTAGCCTGGGAACCTCCATATGCAGCGGGTGCGGCCCCAGATAAGGCAAAAAGACAAAAGAAAAAATTAGCTAAAACGTATTTATGGTCTTAAAAGTCCAGATACCAGTTGCCCTGGAAGAGAGTGGGGACCCAAAGAATCGATGGTGTTTCTGTTATTTCTGATGGGCACTGGCTACATGATGTGTTCAGTTTGTGACAACTGTGACAATTGATCAAGCCTAACATTTAGAATCCTATTCTGGTTGTCTGCTATATTACAAAAAAAATTCTACCATGTCCAGCCTCGTATTAGAGATGGTGGTGGCTGGCCCAGGGCAGTCATTATCAATCTTAACATGTGTGGCATTAGGAGATGCTGTATAAGAGATAAAACCTAAAAGGCTGGGACCTGCAGAAGCAAAAGAAGGACAGCTTTGAGGGAAAGAGAAACATCATAGGAAGAAACACAGAGCAAGCAGGTTCTAGGCACGTTCAAAGGAAGAAGGAGTATCTTTCATCTCAGCTCTGTTCCACTGGAGTAGAAATGGCAGGAAACCCCAGCACGGAGTCAGGGTTTCCAAGGATCTAAAAGAACAAGGAAAAGTGAGATTTGCTGATGAAACATTTATTCACTTAAAAAATAACCCATAATTAAAAGACACGTGTAATAAGAATGGATTTGAGCCACAGAAAGTTGTCCCCCATAAATTTCCTCCCAAGGGGTCCAGCGCCTGGCTCCCCTCCTCCAGGTACCATCTGCTTTGAAGTGCTTCCTGCTTCTTCCTCGCCATCCCAACCCCACCGATATCTTCATCAAATTCTTGTTGAAACCTGGAAAGGGAAAAATATCTCCAGCAGTGAAAGCTTTAGCTTGTCATCTTGTGTTCTTCTCGGATTTCTAAAGCGGGGAGGCCCAGAGAGTATGTTTCCAATATCCTCTCAGCTCTCTCTGCGTGCCTTGTGCTCACTCCTACACCGAGGAGGCCCTGACCCCAGCGTTTCTCGGGGGAGAGGGATTTCGAGCTGGGGTCAGGCTTGTCAGAAAGGAAGAGGCCATCCCGCCTCGAGCAGCCCACTCTCCCCCCCGCCCCTTTAATACATTTAACCTGGAAGAGGCACAGCTCCAGCCGAGATTAGATTACGGGGTTGGTGAAGGTGGCCTAATAAATGGCAAATGGCGGCATGTGGGGCTGAGCTAATCCCTGTTGACACGCATCTAATGCGAGGCCCGTGTTGAAGGCAGCGGGTCCCGTCTGCAGCCCCGGTTTGCCTTGATGACCGAAGGGGGAGGTGAGGCTCAGGGAAAGCCATCAGGATGCCTGTCTCTTTCAATCTTCCAGCGCCGGGAGTGTGCACGTCATTATTTAAAGGTCTCCTGGTACCAGCTAAATGTCCCGGCTTCCTGTGGGCGAGGGGTGGATTTCATCTTCTCAGAGCGAGCTTCGGAGGATTGCATTTCTCTCAGATGTTCTCGTGTTCACCTCCCTGGAAGTGTGTGAAGGCTATCATTCATTCATTCATTCATTCATTCATTCAAGAAAGCTGGATGAGATTGCAAGTTGGATCCCTGGCCTTGCTCAGAAGGGTTAAGGATCCGGCGTTGCCGTGAGCTGTGGTGTAGGTCACAGACGCGGCTCGGATCCCGCGTTCCTGTGGCTGTGGCACAGGCCGGCAGCTATAGCTCCTGTTAGACTCCTAGCCTGGGAACCTCCATATGCCACAGGTGCAGCCCTAGATAAGGCAAAAAGACAAAAAAGAAAGAAAGAAAGAAAGAAAGCAAGCAAGCAAGCAAGCTGGGTGGATTCCATCTCCAGGCGGGACCCTTGTATGGACACATGGAGACCCAATTTTTAATTCTCCATGACAATCACATAGATAAGGATGCACCTCCAGTTTTACTGCCTTCTCACTATGAGCCACTGGACAGACTGAAAGTCCCTGAGCCTCAGTTCCATCATCTGGCACCTGTCTGGTCCTTTACTCCAGGGCCTAGCATATGCTAGTTATTTAATAATTATTTGTAGAATGAGAACATCTATAGAATAAAAATTGCTGACTAGACATACACATAATAGAACTGAATGAAACGAACCGTTGATCCAAATGCCATGCTGTCCTCTACATTTTGTGGCAAGAAGTTGTATAATCCCTACTCCCCCCACAATCTTAAGTGTAAGATATATTTCAAACACCTAGATTAGTGCCTGGATTAATGTTAGGTGCATAATAAAAAGTGGATAAATACCTGTCAAACAGTGAATTGAGTGAATGAATAGATGTGAAAGTATTGTGGATCAGCCTTCCTAAAGGATGTGGAAAGCAGATACCCGGACTATTTAATAACTCTGCTTATCATTTTATTCCCTCGCTCTCTTTTTGAATAAGAGCAGATTCTTCTACTTTTAAAATATTCATTAACCCATTGTACATCAAGTATTATGTACTCAAGCTCTGTAAACAGGGACTCTGAGACTGTATTTCAGCCCTATCACTTGCTAGTTCAGTAACTGTGGGCAGGTCATTTAATTTCTCTGGGTCTCCATTTACTCATTTGTAAAACATAGAAAAATAATGGCACCTAACTAATAAGGTTGCTATCAGGTTCAAATATATATATATATATTAAGAGCTTAAAACAGCACCTGGCATAATAGTAGCTGTTATTGACATTCATAAGTATTAAATAATGTTGATATTTTAAAAACTGTCTAGTCACTTATGATGGAGTTTGATAATATGAAAGAAAAGAGTGTATATATGTATGTGTGCCTGGGACACCTTGCTGTATAGCAGAAAATTGACAGAACACTCTAAAATAACTATAATGGAAAAAAAAAACAAAAATCATTAAAATAAAAAAAAAGAACCTAGTTGAGAGAATAGAGAAATCGTTATTTCTATAATTAATATTAGAAAAAAGAAAGCAAGTTCCCATCATGGCTCAGTGGTTAACGAATTTAACTGGGAACCATGAGGTTGCGGGTTCCATCCCTGGCCTTGCTCAGTGGGTTAAGGATCTGGCGTTCCCATGAGCTGTACTGTAGGTTGCAGATGCGGCAACCAAAAAAAAAAAAAGAAAGAAAGAAAGAAAAAAAAGAAAAAAGAAAGGGGGAAATAGATAAGTGAGGACTTTAAAAAAAAAACCCTTTATTGAGACATGATGGGCATACAAAAAGCTGTGCGTATCTAATATATATGACTTGATGAGTTTGGGTATAACTATATACCCATGAAACCATCATGACAATCTATGCCATAAACATATCCATCTTCTCCAAATGTTTCCTTCCTCTCTATTATTTGCGTGTGTGATAGGAACACAACAAAGGATCTACCCTCTTAACAAATGTTTAAGTAGGTAACACAGCATTTTTAAGTATAGGCACTGTGATGTATAGAGATCTCTAAAACTTATTTGACCTGAAAAACTGAAACTTTGACCACTATCACACCTGTTTCCCCTCACCCCAGCCCCTCTTCGCTACCATTCCACTCTCTCTGCTTCTGTGAGTTCGACTGTTTTAGATTCCTAATTTATGTGGTATCATGTAGTAGTTTTCCTTCTGTGTCTGACTTAGTTCACTTTGCATAATGTCCTCCAGATTCACCCATGTTGTCCAGATGGCAGTGTTTCCTTCTTTTTTATTCCGTTATTTGTAAGTACCACATATTCATTCATTCATCCACCAGTGGACATTCATGTCGCATCCATGTCTTTGCTATTTTGGATAAACCTACAATAAGCATGGCAGTGCAGACGTTTCTTTGAGATCCTGATTTCAGTGTCTTTCGTTATACTTCAGGAATTGAGGGTACTGGATTCTATGGTAGTTTTATTTCTAATTTTTGGAGGAACCTCTGTACTGTTTTCCATAGCGGCTGCATCAATTTACATTCCTACAACATTACACAAATGTTTCCTTTTCTCCACATTCTCACCCACACTTGTTAGGTTGTTTTCTTTTTCTTTTTTTTCCCCAATAATAGCCATCCTAATAGGTGTGAGATGATATCTCACTGGGTTTTTTTAATTTGCATTTCCCCAATGGCTAGTGAAGTTGAATACTATTTCTGGTACCTATTGGCCGTTTGTATGTCCTTGTTTGGGGAAATGTCGATTCAGTTCCTCTGCCCATTTTTAAGTCTGGTTGTATTTTTGCTTTTGAATTATAGGAGTTGCTTATATATTCTGGACATTTTACTCTACATGGTTTGAATGAGGACTATTTTAAAATTAAAGACTACACTAGATAAATACAAACAAACATATATATAGATATATTGTATGTAATGTATATATAATTTACATCTCAACAAAATGATTAATATTCTGGGGAGTATAATATTGACTGAATTAACTGAAAGCTAGCATAGAGGAAGGGTATGGAGAATAATATTAAAAAATATTATCTCCAAGAAGGATTCAGGAGCCAATGTTAACAGTTTTTAAGGAAAAGAAAAAGATCATTCTCATGCCATATAATTTATTCCCGAACATAGGCAAAAAAGAATCACCTCTTATTTCATTCTTTGAAGACAGCATAACCTTGATAACAGCAATGCATGACAAAAATGGCACAGAAAACAAAGCTGTAAACTAATCTTATCTAGTTCATAAATGCCCAAAATCTCACTAATTAATTTAAGTAATATAGTAAAAGACTGAGCTTCTATGTCTAATGAGGGCTTATGCTAGGAATAAATTTAAAACAGCTGATCTAAGTCAAGTAAGAATGTATAAAAATCTCAATAGAGTCACAAAAGGAATTTGAAAAAATAATTAACAACCATTCACCCAAAGCCCTTCAGAAAACTTGAAACAGAAGGATAGTTGTTGGTTTTTTTATATCTTTCTCATAATTATCTATCTCAAAACCACACCCAGAGTGATATTTAATGGTGACTTACTACAAGTACTTTTGTTGGAATCAAAATAAGACAATGATGTTCGCTCTCACCATTGACATTTAGCATTTTTCCTGAAAGGTCTAGGCAATGTAAGAATTCATAAACCAGAAATAAATAAATAGATAAATAGACACGAAAAGGATAACTATGGCATTTGCAGATGATATAATATTCTACATTGAAAACACAAAGGAAATCATTGAAAAAGCATCAAAACCCAATAAAGAGTTCAGTTATGTCGGCAAATACCAGCTAAAAATATATTAACAAATCAATAGCTTCTTAAACAGCAACAAATAGTGGTTAGAAAAATAAAAAAGACTCAACCAAAATAGCAACAATTTTCACAAAATGCCTAGAAAAAAATACATAAGATGTATAATGCCTACACGCAGAAAACTAAGGAATATTCCTAAAGGGCATATAAAACAATTCAATTAAATGAAGAGATTCAACACTGTAAAGATGTTATTTCTTCCCAATTGTTTAAGATGCAATGAAATTCTAAAACAAAATAACAGTGGTTATTTTTGTGAGGTACAAGTTAGGGAAGGGAGTGTGCCAGGGCAGTTTATTTTCAAGTTCATTTGGATGACTAAATGCATGGGGTTTGCCAATAATTTCTTTCCAAAGGTGAACTTATTTGCCTTTCCAGACAATAATGTTATCTAGCTACAATAATCAGATTGTGTGCATTGGCGGAAGAGTCAAAAGAATGTGCTTGAAGGGATAGAAGTGTAAGCACAACAATAGACTTTGTTCAGAGATTTAGTTTATGATAAAAGTGGGAGCACAGATCAGGGGAAAGAAGGTTTGTTCAAAAACAGAGGCTAGGGCAATGGGCCAGCTTGCCTATCTTCATCAGCTCTCAAGACCACCTTAGGGCTTAATCATATCCCCAAAGACCGCCCTCCTATCTTTTCTAAAATTTCTCCAAACTAGAAAAAGGAACTCTCCTGCACTGTTGGTGGGAATGTAAATTGGTACAACCACTATGGAAAACCGTATGGAGGTACTTTAGAAAACTATTTACAGAACTACTATATGACCCAGCAATCCTTCTCTTGGGCATATATCTGGACAAAACTTTCCTTGAAAAAGACACACACACTTGCATGTTCATTGCAGCACTAGTCACAACAGCCAAGACATGGAAACAACCTAAATGTCCATTGACAGATGATTGGATTAAGAAGATGTGGTATATATACATAATGGAATACTATTCAGCCATAAAAAAGAACAAAATAATGCCACTTGCAGCAACATGGATGAAACTAAAGATTCTCATACTAAGTGAAGTAAGTTAGAAAGAAAAAGACAAATACCATATGATATTACTTATATCTGGAATCTAATATTTGGCACAAATGAGCCTTTCCACAGAAAAGAAATGCATGGACTTGCCGAAGAACAGACTTGTGGTTGCCAAGGGGGAGGGGGAGGAAGGGGGATGGACTGGGAGCCTGGGGTTAATAGATGAAAACTATTGTCTTTGAAATGGATAAGCAATGAGATATTGTCATATAGCACTGGGAACTATGTCTGGTCACTTATGATGGAGCATGATAATGTGAAAAAAAAAGAATGTTTACATGTATGTGTGATGGGTCACCCTGATGTGTGGCAGAAAATTGACAGAACACTGTAAATCAGCTATAATGGAAAAAATAAAAATCATTATAAACAAATAAATGAATAAATAAAATTTCTCCAAACTGCGCTCTTCTAGGCTTTTAAGTGGTACCAGAGGGAAGATGAGAAAGAGAGAAAGGAAGAGGGGACTTCTATAGGGATAAAATTGGACTATGTTTTCTTTATCAGCCCCAACTCCAGGTCACTCGAGATAGCAGATGCTCAGCGTGATAAAAATCCCTCCAGTCACACCAGAAATGTTTTCTCAAGATCAGCCTGGTATCATGGGAAGAAGCTTAAAGAATCACCAACATGTCTGGCCAGCCTCCTGGGTGTCTACAGAGGCCAGGCTAGCCTAGGAGACAAGACGGTTATGTGTTAGGAGAGCACTGAGTTCACACCCCTCCTGTCACTTTATAGCTGTGTGATTTTCAGCAACTGACCCAGTCTCCGTTTCCCTATACGTAAAACGTGAGTTCCAGAGTTCCCTTTGTGACTCAGCAGTTAATAGATCCTGCTAGGATTCATGAGGATGTGAGTTTGATCCCTGGCCTCGGTCAGTGGGCTAAGGATCCTGTGTTGCCCTGAACTGTGATATAGGTCAGAGAGGCAGCTTGGATCCCGTGCTGCTGTGGCTGTGGTGTAGGTTGGCAGCTGTAGCTCCAATTCGACCCCTAGCCTGGGAACTTCCATATGCCATGGGTGAGGCCCTTAAAAAAAAAAAAAAACAGCAAAACAAAACAAAGAAAAACAGGAGTTCTGCTGTTTTATACTTGTCTTTAGGGCTTGTAATCATGATTGAGACATTGACCATATCTCCTTTTTAGCCTCTCTGTTCTTCGATGTCCTCATGTATAAAAGGGAGACATTACTTGTATGTAGCTCGTAGGATCGCTGTGAGAGTGAATGACAACATATATGAAAGTCTTAGAGGAATTCTGGAACATGGTAAGTGCTCACTGTATGTTATCAATTATGTTATAATCAGATCCAAATATCTGTTAAGTATTCTATTAACAATAACTTTCATTATTAATATTGTTTTTACCATTAATGATATACCTTTATTATGTCATTATTCAATATTTATTATTTATACCCAATTTTTTTTATTGCACCTAATAAACAGATTTTCTTGTTGAGCTGATTTCCCTGTTGTCTTGTAGACAATGCTTCAGATTCCTGGCAGCAGCCAGTACAGACAAAAGCTCCATGGAGTTGCTTCTCTCACTCCAGTTGTCTTCCTAGTTCCAAAAAACTGGACTCCCAAATGCCTTAGAAAGGAATTTCCAAGTACTCATCAGCTTGGATCTTACAGAAGGTTCAGTCAAGAATTAGTCCATATACTGGAGCAAAAATACCCTCCAATGACATGACAGCATTTAAGACTAGAGACCTCCACTAGTGAGTTGTGCTCCATTTGGAAATGAGGAGTGAAACAATATTAATTCATGGGGAGTCAGCCATCACTCATTCTCCTCCACACACCCTACCCTCATCCTGGTTCTAGACGTGACCTGCTTCTCAAATTAATTTGAGGCCAATGTTTTTCACATCACTAGTGCTAGGAGAAGAGAGAAAGTGATGGCTCCTTACCCTAGCCGTGTATTTTTGTACTTTCTCCTGACCCAAGGAGTCAATATCTTAGTCATGAGTGGAGGAAGTGAAAGATAGCCTAGGTGAACTTGTGACATTGCTTTTTCCAAGGGGCCCTCCCAAAAAAATCCTTTGGAAGGAAAACTCTGTCCTGAATACCACGCACGGAGTTTCCAACTGATCTGTTACAGCGATTCACAGAGCAGACAGAATACCTTAGAACAGGTAACAATGTGTTTTTTTTTAAATTGAAGTATAGTTGACTTTCAACATTGTGTTAATTTCTGCTGTACAGCAAAGCGATTCATATATATATATCTATATCATCTATATCTATATCTATCTATCTATATATATATATCTTTCCAGTATGGTTTATCGCAGGACAGTGCCTGTAGTTCCCTGTGCTATGCAGTAGGATCTTGCTCTTTCTCCCCTTTGTGTATGTTAGCTTACATCTGATAACCCCAACTTCCCACCCTATCCCTCTCCCAACTCCCTCCCCCTTGACAACCACAAGTCTGGGAATAATGTTTTGGTCACCAATTAGTCTATGTACCGTTTTTTTTGTTTGTTTGTTTGCCTCAGAAAAACCAAGAGAAAGAGAGAGAGAGAGAGATCCATCCAGAAATATCACAGGATTTCTGGAAAGGAGAAAGAAAAAACCACTCCAGTAAAGGACTTTATGGTTTTCTTGCCTTGCAAAAAAAAAAAAAAAAAGCCATTCAAAGCTGGACATTTCCATTCGATAGCTTTATTTGTGCTCTCTCCTTTGAGAAAATGCTCTAGAGGATTGGATTTCAGGCAGTGAAACATCCAAGTTCCCAAAATTAGCTTGAGGTCTTAGTGCAGCAGGGGTGGGAAAAAACCGATCAAGTGAAGTAACGGAGAGAGAGCTCCCCAGGATGCAGAGGCCATTTCTGACTCACTGTCCAGGCCAAAGTAAATGTGAAACCCAATGCTAAGAAAAACCTAAATGCCTGGTCATTTCTCAGAGAGAAAAATTCAACTCCTCTGGGAAAAGATAGCATTCATATTCCAGAGGGAACTTACACATTCAAGGAGCGTTTATGGAGTGCCTGCTACATGTTAGATGTTGTCTGCACCAACTCTTCACCATCTCCCAGGGAGGTACCATCTATTTTCCTCCTCTGACAGATGAAACCCAGAAGTCAGCTTGCCCTATATGGTTTCCCTCTAACTGATGCCGGTATTCCTTCAGGCACTGGCAACAGAAGTATCAGTGAGCTGCATAGATTTTACTAAAGATTCCACAGGGCAAAAGGAGGAGGGTGTTTCTATGACACACTCATGAAAACCTACCTAAAACTTCCCATCAGCCAACTCTTTCTCCTCCAGGAGTTCCTGTCATGGTTCAGTGGTTAACAAACCCAACTAGCATCTATGAGGGCTCAGGTTCCACCCCTGGTCTTGCTCAGTGGGTTAAGGATCCAGTGTAGCCGTGATCTGTGGCATAGGTCACAGATAGGGCTTGGATCCTGAGTTGCTGTGGCTGTGGCGAAGGCCAGTGGCTATAGCTCCAATTCAGCCTCTAGCCTGGGAACCTCCATATGCCGTGGGTGTGGCCCTAAAAAAGTTAATTAATTAATTAATTAATTAATTTGACTCCTTCATACCCTCTTATCAAGGAAAGGTCTTCATTCTCATCAACAATCTGATTCCCCAGATTCTTTTTCTTTACCCTCCAGATCAGCCTG
This sequence comes from Catagonus wagneri, assembly GCA_004024745.2. Lineage (NCBI taxonomy): Eukaryota > Metazoa > Chordata > Mammalia > Artiodactyla > Tayassuidae > Catagonus > Catagonus wagneri. The sequence continues at coordinate 14,897,372 of PVHT021183555.1, forward strand.
CCTCCCCCTGTAGTTCTATGAAGTTAAGCATCAGTATAATCCTGAAAAAGAAAGCTGAAACTAAAGGTTGTGGTATCAAGGCCCAAGAGCATTGATTAATCAGGAACATAGGAGAAGAAAAGGGAGTCAGAAGTCCACATCTGTACAGCATCTAAAATTCCCCTATAATGTCCATGATCATTGGTTTTTGTGCCCTGTCTCAGACACTTTCAGTGAGGGAGAGTTTAGTACCTCTTGAGACAACCCAGCCCATTGTTAAGACTGCCCTGGGAAATTCTTCCTTTACTTTGAGCCAAACTTCACCTTCTTGTAACTTTCACCCACAATGGCTAATTCTTCCTTCTGGATCTATTTGAAATAAGTCAGAAACTCTGGGGCCTTATGTCTTCCTCATATTTGGTGGCAGCTAAGTCATGCATTATCTCACTCAGAAGCTTCTAGACATTCATGTGAGGCAGAGGTATCTTCACCTCCATTTGATAGATGGGAAGACAGTCTGACTAAGATGACAAATACGAATGAAGGCAAAGAGCTAGTAAGGGTCAGAGGCCGGGCTTGAACCTAGAACAATGGGTCTCAGGGTGAAAGGCAGATTCAATGAATTCTCCCTCCATTATTGTAATTGAGCTTTGTCTAATTTATTAGTTCTTCTTGATGTCAGAAATACTGACCAATAAAACGATGCTAAATGTATATTAGGTAGGAGTGTTCAGATGAAAAAAGAAATAAAAGAAACCCAAAGGAAGGAAAAAGAAAGGAGGGGGCAAAGAAAGAAAGGGACAAACTCTAGGAGGCAGCTAATGAGGAGGAAGAGAAGAGAAGGAAGAAGGGAAAAGAATGTTAAGATAGATATGATGCCAGTGATCCAAAGGCAGCTACCAACTCTGATGCTGTTGGAAGACTGTCCAGTCATAGGCAGGCCACTGACTTCTGGAAATATCCATGGCTGGGGGTGCAGGAATTGGTGCTTCTGCATCAAGACCAGTTACAATCTTTCATCTTGTGACCCATGAATAGCATCAACTGGCAAGTAGATTTAGAATCTTCTCTCCTGCTGAAGGCAACTAGAAGATACTTAATTTTAAATTGATGAATATTTTAAATGCCTGGGCATTATTCTCCTCTAGAATAGGGACTCTTAGTATTGGATCCATGGACTAGACTTCAAGGCCTAAATAGGTCTTTGAACTTCTTGAAATTATTTGTAAAACATTGTGTGAGTGTTCAATTAACTTCTTTCCCCAAAATTTCCACCTTCTTATTTGTAATATGACTTTCTGACACTGTCATGATGGAGATACGGCTGATGGGAAAGAATGACCCCAAAGTCTGGAAGAAGAGCCCCTGATCTCAGCTTTTGATGACTCACTTGTTGAAAGACCTTTGTAAGCCACTTCTTCTATGTGGGAGCAGGAGGAGCTAAGACCAGTTAAATGCAGTAGATCCTGTTTGGAGAGCCAGGGAGGGCCTCTTCCCTGAGAACAGCAACCAGTCCTCCTCTATCTGCTCCCTGCCTCCAAAAAGGAATTTTATTGTGTCCGTATTGTCATTGTACATGCAGCCCCATAGCCATGCTGTGCAAATTGGAGTAAGATACATCAGGTTCTCTCTGGGACTTGAAATGGAATTCAGAGATGCTGGTCAGTCTCTGCGGGTTGGTTAAACCAAGCAGAAGGAGATCTGAGAGCTATGGTTAGCCATGTTAACCACAGGACTATGGACCAGGAACAGCGGTGGATCTCAAGAGTTGAAGGAAGAGGAAGAATAAAGAAGATGAGAGAAGATGATCTAAAAAAAGCATGTGGGGGAGGGAGTGGGGGGAGTCGGGTGGAGGGAGAGAAAGAGAATATATATACACGTATGTATGCCTAGAAGAAAAGCTTCGGAAAGGTAACACACCAAAATAAAAATTGTTCTGTGTGGTGAAAGTGTATGCTTTCTATTCTTCATATTTTCTGTATTGCCTGCATTTTTACAGCCGTCACATATTAATTTTTCAATCAGCAAAAAATGATGAATCTATTTCCATTTGGGGGAAATTTTTCTTTAAAAGGAATGCATCTGGGGAGACCAGAGTTTTCCCCATGCGAAGCCCGAGGGAGGGATGGAGCCTGTGCTTAGGCCTTTGTAGTAAATATCTCCAGACCACACTAAATCCAATCTTCTTATTTGGGGTTATTTGCTTTCCGGATGGCAGGACTGTGATGGATCCCAGATTCAGCACTCGTGGCATCTCAATCAGCTGTGTTTAGATGCCGCTGTGACACAAGATTATGACGTTTTGATGGGATTAGGAGATAACTTTGCTTTAATCTATAAAGCCCTGTATGCTTTGGGATCTGATTACCCTGGCAATTCGCTTCCTCAGCCCTAGCAATTAAGATTAGCCAGAATGCTCCTGTTAATGATCCCCATATTGAAAGCTCAGGAAATCAGAAATGGGTGGTTTTGTTTTGTGTGTGAGGGTGTTTTTTTTTTTCTGGTTTTGTTTCCCATTTCCCTTTTCTGCTGATGGCTCTGGACTCTCTAAGCCTCTTGTCTTCAGAGCCTAGTGGGCTGCCTCTTTCATTCCTCTCTGCTTCCTAGAGAAGCCATCTTTGGGATGACTTCTTCTTGTTCTCATTTTAAAAGTTTGCTCCCATCTAGTGTAATCAGTAATACTTCTGCCTGGTGCCATGGGTCCCAGGAATGATGCATGTGGATTTTTCAATCTATCTGAGAAATAATAGAGCTTAAATTTTCAAAGACTGTAATAAAACTCCTCTGCCTAGGAAGTTTGTTGGGTCCACCATAACCACATTGGCCCTAGGTCATATATTCCAGAGAGATCTGCTCCAGGAACATTTAAACTCCAAGAATGTATGATTTGAGATCACAATACAGTTAAATTCACTCATCCTTTTATTTTTGCCAAAGTACAGTTGCAGTGCACAGAATGCAATACAAAAGAACAACAGCAAAGTTAACTAGAAAGTGCAAGCTGCATCCACCATCATTTAAAGGAGGTGCATGTGAGAAGCAATAGACTGTGATGTGGGCTTTTCTGATTTTCCTTTCCAGCACCCCTTCCACCCTGACTTCTGCATTAGAAGGCTGACCAGTACGGCAACATCAACAGACTCCTTTGCCTCAGGATTCCAGTTCGGTTTGACCAATAAATTCACAAGAGATGTGAAGGAAGGGAAAGAGAGGGACCAGAGCATTTGACCCCTCAGTTCTCTCTTGCTGGGCTTGGGCTTAGATGATTGATTCCCTCTGCCAAGTTCACACCTCCTGCCTAGAGGTCCTTTTCTGCAACTGTAGCTCTCTCTTTGTTCTCAAAATCTTTCCTTCTCCGTGCTTATCTCTTTGGGGGCTAGATTAGGTAATACTTCAGGCTCTTGCCAATCCCAGGGTATTTCACTAGCCTTAGTAGTTTCCCACAACCCTGCCCACACTTTTGCAAGTAGTCCCTAATTACATTTTCTTCCATTTCTCCTGTTAAGTGAGCCATCTCTCCTTCGGTGGTGGCGGTGGTTGTGGGTTTCTGACCAATACCACTACTATGTTTGACAGCTGTATTTCCAGAGTTAGGAGTCCTTCAAACTCAGAGGCTCCAACCCTTCCTTGATACATTAATGTAGCAAGTGATTTCACATATTTGGAACTGAATTGCCTCATCTCTAAAATAAGCACACAAATAATACCAAACTCAGAGGGTCATTACATTGGTTAAGTCCACTTAAAATGTGATATCATGGGAATCACACAATGAATGTCAGTTTCCTTCCACAGACTCCCATAGACACCAACTTCTCATTTGGCCTGGTGTCCAATAATTATAAGGATTCTCTTCTCTGAGCAAGTTCTTTTTTTCAGCGAATAACATGATTATGACACATTGACATTATTGAGTAGCATGTGATGGAAAAGGAGAGTGAAAAAGAGAGACTCAGTAGGCAGATGGGCCACCTGGAGGCCATCAATTGCCCTGTCACCTTTGCTAATTTTATCAGAATAAACCCAGGCGCTGGCAAAATAATAATATCTATTAATATTTTATTGAATATTCACTGAATATTTCTTTTTAAAAAATCATTCTAGTTGATTTTATAATGTTCTGTCAATTTCTGCTGTACAGCAAAGTGACCCAGTATACATCTATACACATATATGTGTGTGTGTTTATATATATATATATATATATAATTTTTCTCATGTTATCTTCCATCATGTTCGATCACAAGTGATTGGATATAGTTCCCTATGCTGTACAGTAGGACCTCATTGCTTATCCATTCTGAATGTAACAGTTTGCTTCTACTAACCCCAAATTCCCAGTCCATCCCACTCCCTCCCCCTTGGCCACCATAAGTCTGTTCTCTCTGTCTGTGAGTCTGTTTCTGTTCTGCAGATCGGTTCATTTGTGCCATATTTTAGATTCCACATACGAGAGATATCATATGGTATTTGTCTTTCTCTTCCTGACTTACTTCTCTTGGTATGCATCTATGTTGCTGTAAATGGAATTATTTCATTCTTTTTTATGGCTGCGTACTATTCCATTGTGTATATGTGCCACATCTTCTTAATCCACCTATCTGTCGATGGACATTTAGGTTGTTTCCACATCTTCGCTATTATGAATTGTGCTGCTATGAACATACAGGTGCATGTATCTTTTGAATTATAGTCTTGCCTGGATAGATGCCCAGGAGTGGGATTGCTTGATCATATGGTAGCTCTATATTTAGTTTTCTGAGGAACCTCCATACTGTTCTTCACCATGCCTGTACCAATTTATATTCCCACCAAGAGTGTAGGAGGATTCCCTCTCCAGCATATTATTTGTAGACTTATCAATGATAGCCATTCTGACAGGTGTGAGGTGGTATCTCATTGTAGTTTATTTGCATTTCTCTCATAATTAGTGATGTTGAGCATTTTTTAATGTGCTTGCTGGCCATTGAGTATTTCTTGAACACCACCCTTACAAAATTGGGTTAGTCATTTTTTCTTTAAGCTCCCACAGCCCTCAGTAAATTGTCTTACTAATTTCAATGCAGTATGATGTCTATTTTTTGTTTCATCTATTTTCCTCACTATGTCTTAAGATAACATGGCCTAGGATTTGTCCTCTTCTGAACACTTAACATAGTTCCTGAGACTCATGTAGTACTCATAAGACCTATTAAAAGAATGAGCGAGTGCCCATAATAATTCTGTGAAGCTACTATCACCCTGATACCAAAACGAGACAAAGATACCACAAAAAAAGAAAATTGCAGGCCAATTTCACTGATGAACATAGATGCAAAAATCCTCAACAAAATACTAACAAACCAAATCCAACAATACATTAAAAGGACTGTATATCATGATCATGTGGGATTTATCCCGGGGATGCATGGATTCTTCAACATCTGCAAATCAATCAGTGTGATACACCACATCAACAAACTGAAGAAGAAAAACCATATGATCTTCTCAATAGATGCAGAAAAAGTCTTTGACAAGAACCAACACCAATTTCTGATTAAAAAAAAAAAACCTTCAGAAAGTGGGCATAGAGGGAACCTATCTCAACATAATCAAGGCCATATATGACAAACTCAGAGCTAACACAACCCTCAATTGTAAAAAGCTGAAAGAATTCCCACTGAGATCAGGAACAAGACAAGGATGTCTGCTTTTGCCACTACTATTCAACATAGTTTTGGAAGTCCTAGCCACGCAGCCAGAGAAGAAAAAGAAATAAAAGGAAACCAGATTGGACAGGAAGAAGTAAAACTATCACTATTTGCAGATGACATGATACTATACCTAGAAAATCCTAAAGACACTACCAGAAAACTGTTAGAACTCATCAATGAACTTGGCAAAGTTGCAGGATACAAAATTAATACACAAAAACCAACTGCATTTCTATATACTAACAACAAAAGATCAGAAAGTGAAATTAGGGAAACAATCCCATTTACCATCACATCTAAAAGAATAAAATACATAGGAATGAACCTACCTAAAGAGACAAAAGATCTGTACTCTGAAAACTATAAGACACCAATGAAAGAAATCAAAGATGACACAAACAGATGGAAAGACACATCATGCTCTTGGATTGGAAGAATCAATATTGTCAAAATGACTATACTACCCAAGGCAATATACAAATTCAGTGCAATCCTTATTAAACTACCAAGGACATTTTTCACAAAACTAGAACAAAATATTTTAAAGTTTGTTTGGAAGCACAAAAGACCCAGAATAGCCAAAGACATCCTGAGGCGAGAAAAAAAAAAATGGAGCTGGAGGAATCAGGTTCCCTGAATTCAGACTATGCTATAAAGCTACAGTCATCAAAACTGTATGGTACTGGCACAAAGACAAAAGTATAGATCAGCGAAACAAGATCGAAGGCCCAGAATTAAACCCACTCACCTAGTCAACTAGTCTATGACAAAGGAGGCAAGAATATACAATGGAGAAAAGACAGCCTGTTCAATATGCAGTGCTGGGAAAACTGGACAGCCACGTGTAAAAAAATGAAATTAGAACACTTCCTAACACCATACACAAAAATAAACTCAAAATGGGTTAAAAATCTAAATATAAGACCAGATACTATAAAACTCTTAGAGGAAAAACATAGGCTAAACACTCTCTGACATAAACCACAGCAACATCTTCTCAGATCCACCTCCTAGAGTAATGACAATAAAAACAAAAATAAACAAATGGGACTTAATTAAACTTAAATTTTTCCGCACAGAAAAGGAAACCCTAAACAAAACAAAAAGACAACCTCAGAATTGGAGAAAATATTTGCAAATGAAGCAACTGACAAGGGATTAATACCCAAAATTTATAAACACCTCCTACAGCTCAACACCAAGAAAACAAACAACTCCATCAAAAACTGGGAAGAGGATCTAAACAGACAATTCTCCAAAGAAGACATACTGATGGCCAAAAAACACATGAAAAGACGTTCAACATCACTCACTATTAGAGAAATGCAAATCAAAACCACTATGAGGTACCACCTTACACTGGCCAGAATGGCCATCATCAAAAAGTCTACAAACAATAAGTGCTAGAGAGGGTGTGGAGAAAAAGGAACCCTGTTACATTGTTGGTGGGAATGTAAATTGGTGTAACCACTGTGGAAAACAGTATGGAGATTCCTTAGAAAACTAAAAGTAGAATTACTGTTTGATTCAGCAATCCCACTCCTGGGCATCTATCAAGAGAAAACCATGACTTGAAAAGACACATGTACTCCAGTATTCATTGCAGCACTCTATACAATAACCAAGACATGGAAATAACCCAAATGTCCATAGACAGAGGAGTGGGTAAAGAAGATGTGGTACATATACACAATGGAACATTACTCAGCCATTACAAGGAAAGAAATGACGGCATTTCCAGCAAAATGGATGGACCTAGAAATTATCATACTAAGTGAAGTCAGTCAGACAAAGAGACACCAACATCAAATGCTATCACTTACATGTGGAATCTAAAAAAGGACCCAATGAACTTCTTTGCAGAACAGATACTGACTCACAGACTTTGAAAAACTTATGGTTTCCAAATGAGACAGGTTGGGGGGGTGGGGGGTGCACTGGGGGTTTGGGTTGGAAATGCTATAAAATTTGGTTGTGATGGTCATTGTACAACTATAAATGTAACTGAGTAATAAAAATGCTGTATAAAAAATGAGTGAGTGAATGAATAAATGAATGAATAAAGGTAAGAGATACTATGTGTCTTTTGAAGGATGGATAATATAGGAAGGCTTCACCAAGAAAGCGGACTTAATTTGGACCTTAAAGATGAATATAGTTTGAAATAGGAAGAAAGCAATTGAGACTATTTCAAGCAGAGGACATCTAAGCAGGGAAGGGGGATGCAAGTATATAAATTCTTTTGATCTTAAAAAAAGAATTTTCATATTAGAATGGAGAGAAATGGCAAGAATATTGTATTATTTAGGAAAATGTTAGTTGCTATAACAAACAACAAATCTCAGAGCATAAATCAATGGCACATATTCATGTAAAGTCCAAAGGAGGTATTACTAATCAACGGGAAGCTCAGTTTCGAGAAAGGATTCTGGAACAGTGTTTCTTACATCCTTTGCCAATGTTTCTTACATCCATCTTTAAGGTCACCCACAAGTGAAAAGACTGCATGTGAGTGCACTGTAGCAGATTGCATATGGGCAACATTTATGGGCCACATGGTTATCGTCACTTCCACCTATATATCCCATTGGTCAGAATTAGGTCACATAACCCCACCTCACTGCAGGGAGCCTGGGAAATGTAGTCCAGGTAAGTGACCAGGAGGAAGAGGAAATGGACTTAGAGATGACTGGACCAGACTCTGGCACAGATTGCTAAAGTTAAGAGAGATCCTGGAGAGCCCTGGGTATCAGGCTTACTTCTGTATATTACATGTATAAAATTATATGACTGGAGCCCATCAAATGAACTCACTGCTCCCACTGACAGGTGACATTTTGAAAAACAGAAGGTAGAACATGGAAACATTATCACAGCTGAAAGACTGCAAGGAAAGAGCTATAGAAAGTTCTGGGCAAACTCTAAGACAACAGAGGAATAAGTCATCTCTTGTGCAGAACTTCAGCACCAGAAAGTAGCTTTCTCAAAATCTAGCCATACTCAATTCTCAGAAATTTTTGAGCCTGACACGTACACACAAATAATTTTCAACAGTCGATGATACAAGAAAAGAAAAGGAAGGAACGAGGAAATACAGTTCTTAAAGATTGTCAAACGGCTCGTATCAGGTTCTCTTTCATTGCTGCCTCCCCTGATTAAAAGCCATCCTGAGTTTTCAAGGCCTGAGGGGCTTTTCCAGGACTCCGGACTCAGAGCAATAAAACTGGGAAAGTCCCAGGCAAACTTGGACAAGTTGGTCACCGTAGCTCTGGCATCTGAGAAACGTGGGTTCGAATCCTAGCTCTGAAACTTAGCAGATTTGTGACTTTGGGCAGGACAGTCTCTATGAGCTTGGTTTCATCATCTTTCATATGGAGACAATCAAACAGCCATCTCCTTGGGTTGGTGTGAAGACTGATTGAGATAATGCACAGAAAACCCTTGAGCATCTAGCACGTAGAATAAATTCAGACAACGTTCATTGGGGCTCTCTTCTTGATTTGAATGGGACTTATTTAAAACAAAGCCACAGAGTGGGTTGAGGTTCTTTCTGGAGGAAAGCAAAGTAGGAGCTCAGGCTGAGGCCAGAAGACTCATTCTCCTCTTGAGTCCTGCAGGAAAGGCTGGCCAGGTGGTGTTCAGCTGCACAGGGCAGAGGAGGCTGCACGTGGCTCTCAGCTGCTTCTCAGCAGGGAGACTGGGGCAAATGGGGCTCAGATGATGAGTGAGGCAGGCAACCCGCCCAGGAGTTTCTGATCCCCAACTCTTGCCACCCAGGGAAGAAAAGCAGGGTGTGAGGGTGACGTGATAAGAAGGCCCGGAGGAGTGTTTTATTCCTGAGCTTTCAGAGTTCACCCCTTCCTCTTACAGGAACCAAACTTTAATAACCGGAGTCAGGGAGTGAAAGAGAAAGAAACCAGACAAACAAAGCACCCCCCTTTAAATAGGTCATGTTGTGTTCAGAAGGAAGCTTTGAAATTGTGCATGTGTAACCACAGCAGAGGAGGTTAGGGCCTCCTCTGTTCCACCTGGGTGCGAGCTGGAAAAAAAGAAAAGACATGAAAAGGAAGAAGAAAGGGGATAAACAAAAGGGAAAAGAAGGGACTGGGAGAGACAACCAGGAGAGAGATGAGAGAGGAAAGAAAACCATTTTCCTGCACATGCATAAGAGGCAGAAAGGAGTCAGCCATGGACCTCCCCGTCTTCAAGATAATTCTTCTTCTTCAAGATGATTCCTCTCCTTCTCCTCCTCCTCCTCTTTGTTCTTCTTCTTCTTCCTATTTTAGGCCATGCCCATGGCATGTGTAAGTTCCCAGGCCAGGGATCGAACCCGCACCAGAGCAGACCCCATGCTGCTGCAGTGACAATGCCCAGATCCTTAATCCACTGCACCACAAGAGAACTCCAAGATTCATCATCTTCTGCAGGTTGTTGGGGATTGTGAAGATACACAGATTTTTTTTTTTTTTTGAGCTTTGTCATTTTTTTAACTCTTTGTCATTATTCCTGTGCAGTATCCTATATAACCAACCTCTGATTTTAGAGATGAGGACACTAAGCTCAGAGACGTTAAGTAGCTCAGCCAAGGACACCCAGCCAGTAAGTGGCAAAGCCAGGATTTGGACACAGTTTGTAATATCTAATAATGTGTTGGATATGTGAGGACCAACTTTGCTCCCTAGATGCTAAAAAAAAGCAAAAGAGTGGGAATATCAAGTGCAGTATAGGGATACCAAGGAGGGAAAAGGACAGAATGTATAGCCTAAAGCAAGGTTTCTCAACCCCAACACTATTGATGCTTTGGCTGGATAAGTCTTTGCTGTGGAGGCTTCCCTGTGCATTGCAGAAGGTTGAGCAGCATCCTTGGCCTCTCCGAATTCAATGCCTCCCTTTCCCAGCCCTGACAATAATCAAATATATCTCTAGACATTGCAAAATATCTCTGGGAGCAAAGTCACCTTCCTTTGAGAACCAGTGATGTCAAGGAAGGTATTAAAAAATAATAATTACTATGAACTGAGAGTAAACAAAATGCACCGTGGAAGACAGTTCATCTCCTCTAACTTCATTTAATATCTCATTCCACCCCTGCCAGAACCGAATGCAGGAGGCATTCTTACTGCCATTTTATGGAGGAGGCATCTAGGTCTTAGAGAGTTTAAGTAACACGACCAAGTTCATATGGCTAGTAAGACCTAGAGCTGGGATTTGAACTCAAGTCTGCATACTCCTCTCCTCAACACTGTTCAAACAAAAGGCAACACAAGAATGAATCAAGAAGACATTGTGTGTTATTACCATCACAATTCCGGGTGGTAATAAAGATGCCAAAAACGCAGGGACAGGTTCACCATGTGGCCTGGTGGTGTCATGCCATCACCAGGACAAAATTGCTTTAAACTGAGACGTCCCAGGCAACCCCTAAGCTCTTACCTCCTCCCCCTAATCCATTGCTTCCTGTGAGAGTGCCCTGCACGTGAGCCCATGAGTCCACCCTCCCTCTCTCTCTCTCTCCTCATAAGGAGAGAAAATATATTCCAAATCCTCAGTGATTTACAGGGCAAAGCCACTTCCCCTGACCAATCATCTTTCTTCACAGGGACACATATGTTGGGGAGCATCTACCCCAGAAAGACCCACATTCATTTCTTTGCCAGCAGCCCGTGGCCTGGGGAATTCAAGAAATGCTCCTAAATTACAAAAGAAGGGGGATGGGGACCTTCTTCCAGAAACCTTCTCCTAAGCCTGAGCCTAGCTATAAATCACCCGCTAAGCATCACACACCACCATAAACCACAGATGTGTGGGGAACAGCAAGGTGAGCTTCTGCTGGCAAGAAGAGAGCAAGATTGACCAAGAACTTGGGAGGGGTCTTGAGGAACTCACTCTGACCTCCCCCACTTCCGACAGCCTTTAGCTTGGCATTTCATAGCTGATGCCTTTTGAGCAGGAAGCTAGTTTCTCCCAAGGGATTTTTTTTTTCCATCCCCTCCCCTCCTCTACCTTTCCATCCCCTGCAAAATCACATCGCATTTGTTCTTAATCTTTTAGGGGGTGAAGGTTCCCTTTGAAAATCTGATGAAAGCGAAGGACTCCTCCCTTCATGAAATAAATGATTGTTTACTTGTGCTAAAACCTCTGAAAATGGTTAAAGACTGGTTTATGGTGGGTTTTCTGGGAAGATAAAGGGCTTTTCCCCCCGTCATATAAAAAAGCCATTTTTTAAATGTATTGATTTTTGTGAACGTTTACTAACTTGTAACATACCATACAGGAGAGTGCACAGATCATAAGTGTTCATGTGAAAGTATTTTCACAAACTGAACAAACTGGTGTAACCTGTGCCCCAATCACAAAAGAGAGCATCTAGAGGTTTCCTTAGGTTCCCCAGACGGTAACTACCCTTCATCAAGATGAGCCACTAGCCTGACTTAAAATAGCCTAGATTGCTTTAACACGGTTCTGTTCTTTGCATCAGTGGATTCATGTAGCACGGTTTGCTGTGTTTAGCTTCTTTCACTTAATATGTTTGTGGGGTTTATCTGTGGCATTTTGTGTAGTTGCAGTTTGCTTATTCTCATTAGCATATGGCCCTCCATTGTGTGAATGTGCCATAATTTATTTATAGTGTTAAAAGGCATTTGGGATGTCTTCATTTCATGTCATAGAATTTTACCGAAATGCTGTTCATTGGAGCTGTCATTTTAACTTTCCCTCTCTTAGAGTGTATTTCACTTTCTAATTTATGATAGGGATGCAGAATACACTATTTTTTTTTAAATCCAACATTCCCAGGGAAAAAAGCAGTGAATTTTTTTTTTTTTTTTTGCTTTCTTTTCTTCTTCCTCCCATCACAACTTACTCAGCTCCATTGCTGAATTGTTCAGCTGGTTTGCTGAACACCATTCCAGATATTTCTCTATGCATCTATGTAGAGATATATGCTATGTGTAAATATATGCTTTTTAATTTTGTTTTTACATGGAGGCAATTGCTGTGCCCTTTGTTCACTCTCTTGCATGGATGTACCATGATTTATTTAATCAGCCTCCTATTGACAAGCGATTAGGCTGTCTCCAGTTTTCTGCTCTTGCAAAGAGGGCAGCAGTGGCCACTTTTTTTTAATGTGCTCCTTTATGAGCATTTGCAAGTGTTTCTCTAGGAGAAAAATAGGTGAGATTGCTGGGTGTATATAGTTGTCTTTAAGTGGTTTTTATGAGGTCAGATGGGTTGTCCAAGACACCATGAATTCTGGATAGCACTTGCAGTGTCTGTGAAGGCACTTGGCAGAATGATCCAAATTCACTTAGATTTTTCAGATTCTCTTAGATCCCACTTAAGGAGTTTCCCAGCACCTTGGTCCAATGGGATGTGAGATTCAGTGAAGGAAAGAATCTACCGCCTGCCTATGGTATGGCTGGTTGGAAACGGAATCTCTGAGACTCAAGGGACAGTCCTTCAAGAACAACTACAGTAATCATCATAAGAATGCAGTAGACATTTGTTGAGTACTTGCTGTGTGTCAACCACTGTGCATGGACTGCCTCATTTAATTCTTATCATATTCCTATGGGTCAAGCTCTATTTTTTTTTTTATGGCCCCACCTGTGGCATATGGAAGTTCCCAGGCTAGGGGTTGAATCAGAGCTGCAGCTGAGGCCTACACCACAGCCACAGCAACACTATATCTGATCTGTCTTTGCAATCTACCCTGGCAGCTTGTGGCAATGCCAGATCCTTATCCCACTGACTGAGTCCATGGATGGAACCTGTCTCCTCATGTAAACCATACCGGGTCCTTAACCCACCGAGCCACAATAGGAACTTCTCAAGTTTTAATTTTGAGTCTCCTTTTCCAACTGGACAGACTGGGGCTCAGATAAAGTCACTTGCCCAGAGTCACACTTAGTTGAATGACTGGGAGATTATACTGTGACATGACATTTGCCTACAGAAACCTCACTGTCTCCTGGCAGAAAGAGAAGAAGCCACCAGGCATTTACAATGCAGCTATGATGAGCTGCCTGCTGGAACCCAAGCTACATGCTTCGCAGACTACTTACAAAGGCTGCAAAGGAAAGGCCACTTAGAGAACAAGGGATCCAATGGTCAGTCCTAGAAAGATAAAATCTCTGTCTCTCTCTGATCCCTCCAGGCTGCAGGATCAAATGCTGGCACCCTAACCAGGAAAAGGTGATTCATTAGCTAGTGAGCACAAGGCGGAGTCAACTCCAAGAGAACAGCTTCCCCCATCAATCTTCACAGCAGGTCCTGGGGGAAACTGAGTCAAAAGAGAAGTGACTTTCTCAAGAGCCATAGCCATTACAGGGTAGAACTGGCTGTTGGACCAGTCTCATTATAAAGCCTGGAGCCTCTGTGTATGCAGCCCCCTCCCCCACCTTCCTGCCCTTCAGACAATCACAGTCTAACCTTCCCCAATCAAAAATATTCCAGGGCCAACTTGAGCTGGAGGTGTTTGAGTGGTGGAGAGGGCTGAGAGCTGTTTATGTTCCCACCCCTGCTTCCAGTCCCCTAACTTAATAATTAAAAATATCAAGTCACAGCCCATTGTGCATGGATGCCTCCTGATTTTTTTTTGATGTGGGAACAATGGATTCTGACACTTTAAACATTTTCTTCTGTTTTTATTTTCAAGTCAGCTAACCAGCCAGTCGTGGCCGTGGTCCCTACATGATGCCTCAGAGGTCTGACAAACCCCTCCAGGGGCAGGAGATTAAGCTATTTCAAATTGTGCGGATCAAGGTGAGCCCAGATTGGGTGCTTTGAGGCTGCAGTGGGGGTGGAGGGACATCCTTTCATTCCTGCCCTTCGGAGACCTCCAAGACTAAACAGTTTAGGCCACATCTTGAAGAAAATTGCTTTATCCTTTCACCTTTAAGTGGATTCAGGCACAATCAGTTGACTCGGGAGCGCGTGGAGGTCAGCACACACACGCCAGGATGAGGGGTTTTGCGCGCAGTCACAGGAAGAGGGCAGGGGGGGAACGTATAGGAAGATGGAAAAGATAGGGGGTCGATTTGCAACCTCTAACATCTGGTGACAAATAAGAAGGCATTCGGGCTTGGAATGGGGGAGGGAAATGGAGAAGGGGGTTTGCCATGGAGGAGCTTTCAAAAATGGTAACTGCGACAAACAAGGGCGCCCGCCCCTCTCAGATGTCGGCGGCGGGGGGGGGGGGGGGGGGGGGGGGGGGGGGGGGGGGGGGGGGGGGAAGAGGAAGGGAGAGGGAGGTAGAGGTCAGGTCTCCAATCCCCAGAGCAAGGGGACACTCAAATGCTTACAGATGGGATGCAGAGGATAGTGGAGCACAAATTGCATCCGGCTCTCTGGGAGCACAGCGCAGAGACAAGGGGATTTACTAATACTGGGAAACCTTTTGCACAAGAAGGAAGCAAAGTCCCCTTGACGGGGAGCATGCCAACACTAGCAGGCAGATGATAAGGGACCCTGAAAGCAGAAGCTCTCCCACTATCCAAGTTCCCAGCCTGAGCTCCAGTGGTCCTGGCTGGCCATGATTTCATGTGCCCTTCCTCCTCGATGTCACCAAGACTGGTACCCCTAAAATTGGATCTTAAAAAAAGGTACCCAGGAAGAGATGTGTAGCTCCACAAACAGTTTGGCTCTGTTCCTAAAATCACCAGAAAGGTGCTCTGAACTGCTCTGGCCTGTGTGTGAGGCAGATGTTCACCCAGACAGCCAGCATTGAAACTGCTTTTCTTTGGGAGATTTGCATGTGTTCAGAGCCCTTTTGTTGCACCTGTTCCAGCAACTACATTCATCCCCTCTCACCCTGATCTCCTGGTACAGGTGAATAAAATTGCCTTCACCTTCAACTTTGTCAACAAATATCTCTTTTGTTCTTTCATCTTTCTCAGGAAGTTTTCAGTAGGTTCCCTCAGATGCTTAAGAGCCCAAAGACCAAATTCACAGTTAGGGTTCCTTAGCTGCAAGCAACAGAAAAGCCAGCTCATAGTGAGTTAAACCTTAAAGATATTTAATTTGCATATATTTGGGCATCTATAGACAGGTAGTTGTTTTGCAGGTTTGGGGTAGCCACTGAGCCGGGTATCGAGGCAAGCTATGCCCATCTAGCCAGTCTATAGGCTCAATATATTGCCTTTTTTTAAAAAAAAAATCAATTGTATTGGAGTATAGTTGACCTAGAAAGTTGTATTAGTTTCAGGTGTACGGCAAAGTAAATCAGTTATACATATACATATATCTGTTCTTTTTCATATTCATTTCCCATATAGTTTATTACACAGTATTGAAAAGATTACCCTGTGCTATGCAGTAGGTCCTTGTTATCCATCTATTTTATATATAATAGTATGTGGGACTGCAAATTGGAGCAACCACTATGGAGAAGAGTATGACGGTTCCTTTAAAAACTATAAATAGAACTACCATATGATCCAGCTATTTCTCTAGCATATATCTGAGGAAAACCATAATTCAAAAAGATACACGCACCCCAATATTCATTCAAGCACTGTTTACAATAACCAAGACATGGAAACCATCTAAATGCAAATGAATGGATAAAGAAATGGGGTATGTATACACAATGGAATATTACTTAGCCATAAAGAAAAATGAAATAATGCCATTTGCAGCAATGTGGATGGACCTAGAGATCATACTAAATGAAGTAAGTCAGACAGAGAAAGACAAATATCATATCGACTTTTCTTCACACTTGTCAACTCATGCTCATAAGATGGCAGCCACAGCTCCAGGTACCATGACCTCCACCAAAAGCAGAAAGTGTAGGATAGAGGAAAGGCCTTTTTTCCACATCATTTTCTCTTTTGAGCAACAAAGAAACAATGTCTCCAAAGTCATCATAGCCTCCACCCTATTCTCACAGATTGGAATTGGGTCACATGGCCACTTTCAGACCACAGGCCAAAATATAAACAGAATCTGTTTGTAAGGAATAAAGGGGATGACTGGTGAGCTGGTAACCATATGGTCTGTCTCACCAGATCCCTCAAGTCTTTTCCTTTGGTACCCTAATCTGATGAATAGCTCTACCATCTATCTGTCACCCAAGGCAGATACAGAGGCGCACGCCATCTAATTAAGCCATCCCGGAGTCCTCCTTCTCCTTCCCTCACTCCTTCCTCCAATTCCTAACCTGTACATCCCTCTTAAAGCCTCTGAAATTCCTCACACAAGGCTGAGCATACAGCAGGCACTCAGTAAATGCCAAAATTCACTTTGTTGCTTCCGCTCTGCAATATTGCATCTCTAGACCAACTTAATAAACTAGGAGGTTTCCATTGAGAAACTCAACTTTCCGAGCCGCCATCATTACATAAGAGTAGATTAGTGGTTAAATGACCAGATATTGGAGTCAGAGAGCCTGGATTCAAACTCCTACTCTGCTTCACCTTAGCAATCATGTCCCTGGGCAACCTGCTAAGGAAGTATAAACCTTGATTTTCTCATCTGTGACATGGACATGATAGTCCAAGTCAACTTCATAGAACTGTTGTGATCGTTATGTGTGGTAATACATTTAAGGGCTCAGCACAGTGTCCGGTACATAAGAACTGAAGAAATGCCAGCTCTAACTGCTATTATTTCCCAAATCTTCAAGTTAGCTGCTGTGTAACTTTACCTCCCATCCAACACTAGACACCGCCCCAGGTCGGAATCATCTCTGGAATTTTTCTCCTGTTCACATTTTTTTAATTGTATTTATTTCAGGTGTACAACATAATATTATGATATACATACACACATGTTGTATTAACAGCACATGATGTACTATATATATAAATGTATATACGCATATGTATGTATTAGCAGCACGTGATGTACTATATATATAAATTTACATATGCATATGGATGTATTAGCATAGCCATCTCTTTTTTTTTAATTAGAGTTGATTTACAGTGTTGTGTCAATTTCTACTGTACAGCATAGTGACCCAGTCATACATATCTATACATTCTTTTTCTCATAAAATCTTCTGTCATGTTCTATCCCAAGTGACTGAATATAGCTCCCTGTGCTATACAGTAGGACCTCATTGCTTATCCACTCTAAATGCAATAGTTTGCATCTGCCAACCCTAAGCTCCTTTTTTTTGAAGAGGGGAAAGCACCTGAAGTCTACTCTCAGCAAATTTCTAGTTTTCAATACTACATTATTAACTAAAGTCATCACGCTGTACATAAGATCCTTATTCATCCTACATCACTCCAACTTTTATCCCTTGTCTAGCTTCTCTCCATCCCCCCCCCCCACCTCTAGTAACTACGGTTCTACTCTCTGCTTCTGTGTGTTCGACTGTTTGAGATTCCACATGTCAGTGAGATCATGTAGTATTTTTCTTTCTGGGTCTGGATAATTTCACTTGTCCTCCAGGTTCATCTATGTTGTCAGAAAGGGTAGCATCTCCTTTTTTAAGGCTGAATAATAAGAATATGCAATAATATATTATATAAAATTTATATCTTATTAAAGGTATTCCATAATCATATACTAAAATTATATATACTATATTACATGTCATTATTTGTATTTACTATTATATATTTAATATATAAAATATCATAATATGTAATATATTAATATATAATTATATAATATATACCATAATTATATATACATAGTCTATCTAGACGGTATAATATATATACTGAAATTTCTTTATCCATTCATCCCTTGACAGACACTTAGGCATCTTGGCTATCATGAATAATGCTACAATGAGCAATGGATGTTTTCTCCCCAACCCACCCCTGGGAAACAAATCCAGTTTTGAGCCACTGGATTTCCATGACAAAGTGGAGATCACACCCTCATCCTCACCAGCCCTGAGGGCAGCATAGGGGTTCCCTGATTGAGGCCTGTTTCTATTGCTTTAGATGGAAATCGGGCAAGGGAGCTCTCGACAGCTTCTCTTATATTTATTTCTGGCCAGATCAAAGGTCCTGTCGGCAGCCCATCCTGACATCTTGATTCCTGTTTTCCTTAGTGATTTTTTTTCCGGATGGTGTTCACTCCAAATAAGCTACTAAGAGGCCCCCTGGGAGTAACAGAGAGAGAGGAAGTAAGAGCCTGGATGGGCAGGACTTCGTTATGTCTTGCTATAAATAAGTATATGGAATTGTGTCGATCTCAACAGCCTAAGATCAGCCACTGTTCTCCATGGTGGGAAAAAGACAGGCTGGTGGTTATTTCTGGATTCTAAGTGAGATTCAACCAGCTCCCAGGCACCCAGTAAAGCTTGCAATAATAAAGTACTAATCATTTGTCATTTATTGAGAGGAACTAGCAGCCAGTGGTCAAGGACAGACCATCTGGACTCGGGCACCTTTTGAACTGTTTCTTTTACTGTTTAATTTGTAACCTTGGGAGAGAGGCCTTATCTATCTGTCTCCACATCTGTAAAATGGGGACAAAAATAGTTCAGACCTCACAGATT
This sequence comes from Catagonus wagneri, assembly GCA_004024745.2. Taxonomy (NCBI): domain Eukaryota; kingdom Metazoa; phylum Chordata; class Mammalia; order Artiodactyla; family Tayassuidae; genus Catagonus; species Catagonus wagneri. The sequence goes on from PVHT021183555.1 coordinate 14,916,509, forward strand.
AAATCTTGCAAAGATTAAATACGTTGAAGAATGTAAAGTGTTAAGAACAGCGCCTAGTTTACTCAGCCATTAAAAAGAATGAAATGTTCCATTTGCAACATGGATGGACTTGGGGGGCATTATGCTAAGTGAGATGAGTTAGACGAGAAAAATACTATATCATATCACTTATATGGGGAGTCTAAAAAAATACAACAAACTAGTGGATATAACAAAAAAGAAGCAGACTCACAGATATAGAGAACAAACTAGAGGTTACCACCGGGGCGAGGGGAGAAGGAAGGGCGAGATATGACCAGAGGATTAAGAGGAACTAACTATTATGCATAAAATAAGCTACTAGGATATATGGAAATATAACCAATATTTTATATATATATATATATATACACATATACATATATATATACACACACACACACATATACACATATATATAATATATAAAACAACAAAGGGAATATAACCAATATTTTATAATAACTATAAATAGAATATCACCTTTAAAAATTATGATCCTGGAGTTCCCCAGTTGATGGATAACTTAGCCTGGCAGTTAAGTATTTGGTACTGTCACTGCTGCTTCAATATCTGACCTGGGGACCTCCACAGGCCACAGGTGTGGCAAAAAAAAAAAAAAAATTGTAGTACACTAATTGTACACTTGTAACTTACATACTTCTGTACATCAACTATACTTCACTTAGAAAAATAAAAACAATGAAAAATAATAGTATCTAACATATGTTCAGCAAATACCAGTGTATTAATATTTACTGAACTGGCGTTGGACACATGATATCACATTAAATCCTTACCACAGTCTTTGACATAGATGCTGCTCCTCATAGATGTAATCCACCAATAACTCATTTTTTTGTCTTTTTGCCTTTTTTCTAGGGCCACACCTGCAGCATATGGAGGTTCCCAGGCTAGGGATCTAATCAGATCTGTAGCCACCGGCCTACACCACAACCACAGCAACGCGAGATCTGAGCCACGTTTGCGACCTATACCACAGCTCACGGCAACACCAGATCCTTAACCCACTGAGCAAGGCCAGGGATCAAATCCACAAACTCATGGTTCCTAGTCAGATTTGTTAACCACTGAGCCACAATGGGAAATTCCATCAATAACTCATTTTGCAAGAGAGGAAACAGAGAAGCATAAAGACGGGAACAGCTTGGCTACAAATAGTGAGTATCAGGTCCAAGGTTCAGTGCCCCCATTTGCCTGATTGGTGATGGCTAGACCCATGCTCTCTGCACTCTGCCTTCCTCAGTTGAGTAGGACCAGCAGTGCCCATGAGCTGGCCCAGAAGGGTGCCTTATATTTACCGAGGGCCCATGATGCCTGCTTAACTCAGGTTGTCCCCGAACCATGCAAATTAGCTGCTTTAAGTGCATCATGGCAAAGGGAGGAGAATCACTCCTTTTACCTCCAGGTCCTGGTGGTATCTGCAGGTAAGCACTGCACCTGTGTAAATGTGATGTAGGCCAGGCCACAAGCCAAGCCTGCAGGTAGCACAAGGAGTGACTGTCTGTACAGTTAGAGTTGAGATGACTTAGATCAGAAAAGCTTTGCCTACCAACTGGTTACACCACTCTGGTCAGGGCATTCACAACCACGCACTACCTCCGCCACCCATGAATGTTCTAGACTTGTCATTTAGGAGGGTGTCAGAGCTCCTGCAGGCTGAGGAACAGGGGGCCCTGGTTCCTTGGGATATTCCTTGATTAAAAATCCAGCCTGAAAAATATATTCACCCCTTGCCTACCAAAGTCCTTCCAAACATATCCGTCATTTTCCTGCTTCAGTCAAAGAAGACACTTTGAAGATTTCTCTGAGAAAGTAAAATCTTAAAGAGCCTCAGGACCCTCTCCGGGAACATCAAAGACATTTGTCAACACCGGACAAGGCAATAGTCGAGCAGTCTGGGCTGCCTTTCCATATACCAGAATAAGTCTTTGGTTTGTTTTGCATGTTTTCTTTTTTCTCTCCCTCATTTCTAATACGTGCATGTTCCCTCTGATTCACTTTTTCTTCCTGAAAGTTTTCTCTGGCCTCCTGAGTCCCCCTGGAAATAGGAGTAGCTGCCATTTATTGAGCAATCCCTGTGAGCTCAGAACTGTGCTAAGCCTTTACACACATCACCCGCTTTAAACTCACAACAAACCTGTGAGTTGTACTACTGGGTTATTGTCCCCATTTTACAGATGAGAAAACTAAGGCCCTCGGACATGAAAGTGCCCACCCAGTGTCAAGCCATTCACTGCCTAAGTAACTGCGCTGGGTTTGGAACCAACATCTGTCTCCAAATCTCAACTGTGCTGGGAGCCTCCATGCTTTTCCGTCTCTCATCACTTCTTTCACTTCTGTTTTTAAAAGCACCTAACCCCATATATTATCATTTTTTTCCCATTACATGTCTGCTTCATTCGTTAACATAAAGTTAATCCTAACAACCATTTATTAAATAAGCACTTATAGGTGTCAGGTGCTATGCTGGTAGATTTATATGCCTTTTCTCTAATCCTGCCGACAGCCCTGAGAGCTAGGTGTCAGGCACTCCATTATACAGATGAGCAAACAAGTTTAGAGAAGCTGAGTGCATGGCCCCAGGCCAAGGAGCTGGTGAGTGGTGGAGCCAGTTTGGGAAATCAGGTTTGATGAGTCCAAAGCCCATGTGCTTTGTTCTGTGTCTTAACCAGCCCTCCTAGTTACCAGCTTCTCAAGGGCTGGGCTGGCATTTAAGGTTCTGAGTGTCCCTTAGTGTCTGGCTGTGAACAGGATGAACTGGAAAAAAAAAAGAGAGAGAGAATCAGGGCCAAACCAGCCAGGTGTTCTGTTCAGAAGAAACTTTTTTTTTGGGGGGGGGGTCACACCTGCAGCTATGGAAGTTCCCAGTCTAGAGGTTGAATCAGAGCTGTAGCTGCTGGCCTACAGCACAGCCACAGCAACGCTGGATCTGAACTGAGTCTGCAACCTATGCCACAGCTCATGGCAATGCTGGATCTTTAACCCATTGAGCGAGGCCAGGGATCGAACCTGCATCCTCATGGATACTACTGGAGTTCTTACCGTGCTGAACCACAAGGGGAACTCCTGCTCAGAATGGACTTTAGATTTTCAAGCTGGTAACCAAAACAGTGGAAACAAGATGTGTCTCTTTTCGTTGAACGTTTAATGGAACAACCGAAGGAAACTGGAAATAAACTTGAGCTGAGTGTCAATCTTTTGTATCCAAGATGACTAAGTCCTTTATGTATATTTGCAATATCTGTTGAATGAATAGACTCATAGATTCATCTGTGTCCTTGATACCAAAGCTTAGATATGAACTAGGCATCTCAGACTTATGGTCCACAGCTAGGTCCTGGCTACCACCAGCTCATCACAGCTCCCCAGCCATCTCCCCCATCTTCATAATTAGAGATTTTGTCTTTCTAGGTCCTCCAGCCTTTGTGTCATCCTTTGACATCTCTCTTTCCCTCACATGCTGCCTTAATCCAGCAGAAATCCTTCTGCTGTACCTTCAAAATATCTCCTGAAATTTGATATCTCACTTTTCCTACTGCTGTTGCTTTGGTCCAAGCCGCCATCACCTCTCACCTGGGATATGGCAAAAGCCTCCACACTGCTGTCTCTGGGACCCTCCTTCTTCTCCCCTCTGGTTTATTTCCCACTCAGCAGCCAAAGGGGTCTCACTAAAACCTAAGCTAGATCGTGTTACTCATCTCCTCCAAACGGAGTGGCACACATCCATCTCAGGACCTTTGCCCAGAGGCACCCTCTGCTTGCAATGTTCTGCCTCCAGAAAACTCAAAGCTTGTTTCCTGGCCCCCTTCTTTCATCTCCTTCTCAGTGAGCCTTCTCTGGACTATCTTTTATAGAGAAGAACCCTCTCCACTTTCTAGAACCTGGAATTCTCCCTTAACCTGCTTTATTTTCCTCCACAACCACACTCTATTTTTGTCTATAGAATGTCTGTTATCAGATACCAGCAATAAACTTCACAAGAACAGGAATCATCTGTCTCAACTGAATTCTCAGTATCCAGAGTAGTGCCTGGCAAGGAGTAAATACTTGTTCGATGATGAATGAATGAACGGATGGATGAATGAATGAAAAATTATCAGGCTATGGTTTCTTTTCCTTCTTTGGAATGTGTAGGGAAGAGTCAAGAAAGGTATGCTATTTCCTAGACCAAAGTTGTCCAACAGAACTTTCTGTGATGATGGAGACAGTCTATACATGTGCTGTCCAATACAGTAGATACCAACCAATGGGGGTACGGAGCACTTGAAGTGTAGCTACTGCAACCAGGAAATGATTTGCTTTGAATTCATGGCCTGTCATTTTTCGAGTGGTTATAGGTTGCCAGAAAAACTGAGCAGAACCTACCAAGAAAGGACTGCATGTTCATTTCTATTTTGTTTTGTTTCATTTAAATAGCCAAATGTGGTCCGCAGTTACTGTCATGGGCAGGGCAGACTTAGACGAAGCCAGGGAAATAAGTCCCTGTCTATCCCTCATTGTCCTGTGTATAGTTGGTCCCACAAGGGGATCCAGCAGGCAGAAAAGGTTTACTTTGGAAGAATTTTCCAAAGCCCCAAAGGCTCTTCAGACCTCCAAATGGCAACATTTGCCAATCAGATTGAGGAAGGAGGGAAGCAAAGAGCACAGCAGATCAGAATGCTGGTACCCCTTTCCCTGAAGATGCGAGGACGGCAAATAGAGCTCCCTTGCCATCTTGTGTCCCTATGAGCTTCTAATGAATCAACTCCTAGGGTCTTTCTTCATCTGTCATCTCCTGCCCACCACCTCGCTCCCTCCCACTTCTCCGTGCTCCTTGCTTCATCTCTCTCCTTATCCTGAGGGCCCCAATCTGCCCCTTCTGCTTCACAGCCACCTCCAGCTGAGCCAAGGGCTTCCTAGGTCCTCCTTCCCAAACCTGCTCTGTCATCTGGCTCTTCATCTTCATGACAACCAGGAAAGCAAACATCCTCTAGAGGCAACAGAGGTTTTTTCATTTTCCTGGTGGACGAAATGGAAGAAGAGGGGGAAGAAGAGAGTCCAAAAGGGGGCAAAAAAAGTAGATAATCCTTCCCACAAATAAATAGAGACCTTTCTAGGGAACAGTGAAGGGAAGCAGAGCTGCCTATAATTAGCGGCCACCACAGACCAAAACAAAATCAGATTTTCAGTCCTTGCAGCTTTGTTGCCATAGAGATGAGATCCAAGACAGTCAGGCTGTCCTCCTAAAATGATTCCTTCCCCAACCATGCCCGCATCAAAGGAAGCCCCATCATGCTCCATGGACCGTACCCAGGACCCCACCGTGCCTCCAAAGAGGGCAGGCGAGGGAAGGAAACAGACCCAGTAGGAAAAATTCCAAAGTCTAAGCCAGACATGTTGGCTTCTCACGAGACACAGCAGGGGAAGGATTCAACCAAGCGGTACCGTAGGGACATTCTATACTGTGAACTCGTGTGGGAGGCTGCCACTGGTCACTTTGATTCTTTTATATTCACTTTCATTCTTTTTTCTCCACATTAAAAAACAAAATAAAATACTCAGAGATACAGAGATCAAATCGGTGGTACCAGAAATAGAGGATGGGAGAAATGGGTGAAGGTGATCAAAAGGTATAAGCTTCCAGTCATAAAATAAATAACTCCTGGAGATGAAATGTACAGCATGGTGACAACAGTTAATAAAACTGTATGTTGGCAGAGGGGCAAAAAAAGGGAAGGAGATTAAGAAGCACAAACCACTTGGCATAAAATAAATAAGTTACAGGGTTGTAACGTACAGCACAGGGAAAAAAGTCAGTATTTTATAATAACTTTATATACTGTGTAGTCAATAAAAATATCGAATTACCATGTTATACACCTGAAACTAATATAATATTGTAAGTCAACTGTAATTCAATTAAAAATTAAAATTAAAAATACTGTATATTTCATATTTGAAAGTTGCTAAGAGAGCAGATATTAAAAGATCTCATCAAAAGAAAATAAATTGTAACCATGCCTGGCAGTGGTTAACTAGACTTATTGGTTAACTTACTTGCTGAAATTGTAGACTTAACTAGCCTACATTCTGCAATATTTATGTGCATTGAATCATTAACACTGCACACCTGAAACTAATATAATGTTATACATCAATTGTATGTCAATTTTCAAAATGTTTTAATGAAAAAGATGACTAAAAAAAGGTAGATAAGAAAAAAGTTTTGATCATATTGTTCTCATAGTTTTGACTCCCATTCTTTTTTAACCTATTTTATATTAGAAAGTAAACATGGCCATATGTTATTTACCCTTTGCATAGCTATATCTAGCAGTCAGGAGCCAGGCTGGAGACAGAAAGCCCATCAGATATTTTAATAGAGAGAATTTAATATAAGGAGTTGCTAACTAGGTAGTAGAGAAGAGTATTATGTAACACGTTACTTATGCTATCCCTAGAAAGTAATTAGCTCATTGACTATTAACCCAAAGTTTCCTCACTCACCATCTGCAGGGTGAAGGTAAACTTCCTCTCCAGTCTGAAATATCCTGTAGAATTTCCTACTCTCTTGATAAGTAATGAATTGTCTGCACTAGACTATAAGCTCCTTTAGGGCAGAGCCCATATCTATCCCCAGTTCCTAGCATGAGACAGGGCACATAGCTGACATGCAACAAATATTTCTTTGAATAAAAAAATGAATGAGCTAGTGAGTGAGTGGTTGGATGGATGGATGGATGGATGGATAGATGATGGATGGATGCATGCATGCATGATGGATGGGTAGGTGGATGGATGGATGAATGGATGGATGAGTATTCCATTTAGAGAAGCATTGAATTACAGTCTAGCCTGATCACACTCTCACTTCTCAGGGTAATTTTTCATTTTCCCCAAGCTGAAGCAAACAGCATGTAAATCAAAGAAAAACTATGATAACTCACCAATCACCTCCCAAAATAGAAATATCCTTTCCAAGGAAGAACAGACATGCATGTCCCATAGCACTGATTTCAACTGCTGAGTTTAAACCAGTTCTGCCCAAGAAAGATAATCCACTGATTTCATAAAATAAAAAGAAGTAGACATGATTAAACATATACTGGGGAGGCCAGCAGCAAATCAGATACTCAATAGTGAGAGACATTTTTTGTTTTCCCTCTTTTTCGTAAATCTAAGAGGAAGAAAATAGAGGGGGAGGATGAAAGAGAGAGGGATGGGAATAGAGGGAGGGAGGAAGAGGGAGAAAGAAAAGTGATAATGGCTGCCATTTCTGAGGCCCTTATAGATGTCATGTGCTGTACACATGCTATGTTATTTATTCATTCATAAAATGCTTATTGAGCCAGGCAGTCTCCTAAGGCACTGAGGACACAGCAATGAAAAATATAAATGTAATCTTGCCCTCACAGGGCTTATATTCTGGTAGGAAAAGCTGGCTTGGCTCCACCAAGATTTAGTCCAGATGGCTAGATTTTAAGTGTGGAGTGCCAACCTTCGAACAGGAGAAAAGCCAAGGCACTGAAATGTTAGGCAGCTTTCTGGGGGTGATTATCAAAGCTTTTACAGGTGAATTGTACCTAAGAAGAAAAAAGTCATGTGAATGCATAAATGAAGAGAGGATGATTTAGTGCCGCCCCCATTAAAAAGAACAAGATCGGTTGATAGCTCCCACACCCTTCTCGCAATAATGCATCCCCATTAAATGCACAATGTGATGGTTCAAAATAAATCCATAGCATTTTGATCTCTGTCTTGGCTCCTCAGGGAGATAAACAAATTCTCTCTAGTCAACATACAGTCGATGATATTTTTGAGTGTCTTCAGATGAAATAATTCATATCAACAAAATGACATGGAGATTTATTCTGCAGCCAGGCCTTCTCCGTAGGCTAATGAAATCTTTACCCAGATTTCATTATGTGTTAATTATGCTCAGTAGCTAGGCAAATTCTAAACTGTCCTGGTTGAGGGAGATCAAAATGAACCAGACAGAAGCTGGGATCAAAGACCAACTTTTCACCTCAGACTTTAAGCTCCTCAGAATGATTCAGAATGTTCTAACTTCCTCAAAAAAACTCAAACCAGAGACCTCTTTTTCCTTTTCAACAAAGGCCTCTACTTTACCTTCTCCTTGTATACACCTAGTGATCAAATCCTATCCATACCCCATACTACCTCCAAAATATTTTTGTTTTTTTCTTTTTTTGGATTTTGTCATTTTAGGGCCGCACCCAGGGCATATGGAGCTTCCCAGGCTAGGAGTCTAATTGGAGCTGTAGCCGCCGGCCTACGCCACAGCCACAGCAATGCAGGATCCGAGCTGCATCTGCAACCTACACCACAGCTCACGGCAACGCCAGATCCTTAACCCACTGAGCGAGGCCTGGGATCGAACCCACAACCTTGTGGTTCCCAGTCGGATTCATTAACTGCTGTGCCACAATGGGAACTCCCAAAATATTTCTTGAAAGCATCCACTTCTTTATAAATCAATCATCAATTCCTGGTCTGAGCCACAATGGCTCCTTACCTAGCCACTCAAGGGGACCCCTCACATCTACTCGTGCACTTTGAAAGGCAAATTTCATCAAGCTCACTGTTTCCACTTGTTTTCCTTTCCTTCTTCTTTCCTTCCCTCCCTCCCTCCCTCCTTCCTTCCTTCCTTCCTTCCTTCCTTTCCTTCCTTCCTTCCTTCCTTCCTTCCTTCCTTCCTTCCTTCCTTCCTTCCTTCTTTCTTTCTTCTTTCCTTCTGCCATGTCTGCAGCATGCAGAAGTCCCCAGGCCAGGGATCAAATGCTCACCATAGCAGCAACATGAGCCACATCAGTGAAAGTGCCTTCACTGTCCTGTGCCACCAAGGAACTCCTCCAAATTTTCATTGATGTCCCAGAGCCCCCAGTATAAATGCCAGAAATTTCCATGGCCCCTGTGGCTTGCAGGACATGGCCTGGGCTAATCTTTCTGCCTCACTTCTGAGAAGCTTATTGCTCTCATATTCACTTCAGCCACTGGCTTGCTTTTCCTCCCTCTAGTGTTCAGACATTTTTTATTTCATCCCCTTCACACCTATGGTTCCCTGTACCTGGAATAAACTCTTGTACCCACTGTTGTACCAGTTAGCTATGCTGCATAACAAATTATCCCTACTTCAGTGGCTTAAAACAAAAATACATTTAACACCTCACAGTCTCTGTGGGTCAAGAGCCTGGACCTGGTTTCGCTGGGCCCTCTGCTTTGGGTCTCTCATAAGGCTAGAATCAAGTTGTCACCTGGGGCTGAGTTCTAATCTGAGAGCTCACCTAGGAAAGGATCTACTTCCAGACCCCCCGGGCTGTTGATGGGACTCAGTTCCTCTCTGGCTGTTGGCTGGAGGGTGCTCCCAGTTCCCTGTCACATGGATCTCTTCAACATGGCATTTCCTCTACACAGCATTTCCTCTACACATGCAAACCAAGAAAGCAAGAGAGGCTGCTCGCGAGACAGAAGCTGCAGTCCTCTGCAAAGTAGTCATGGAAGTGACATAGCATCCCCTTTGCCTTTTTCTATTAGTCATTGCAAGTCACAGGTCCTGCCTACCCTCAAGGGGAGAGGATTACACAGTGCATGGATGTTAGGAGGCAAGGATCACAGGGGGTGGAAAGCCTCCAAGAGTCTGTCTGCACATCTGATCTAGCCTGACAGAGAGTTATTTTCTCTCCAATTTTGCTTATAGGTCACTTGGTTAACTTCCAATGAAAATTACTCCCCCCTCCCCCAATATGCCTATGAAGTGGCCTGCATGTCCCTAAAATTATACCCATGCACTTCTAATGGCTTGCTTCATGATCGTCTTCACCATTAATCTCTTCAGTGCCATAAGGGCAGGGCAAATATCTGTTCATAGCTGCATACCCAGGTCTAGCTCAGAGATTAGCTGGCCTGTTGGGATGAATGTAGTTTTGAATGAGGAGAAGTATTGTGAGTGCACACTTCTCCCAAACTGGTCAACTTGCAAAACTACCCAGGCCCTCAAATGTTGACCTACCTCCTCCATATCTCCGCCTGATCTTACTCTCCTGCCCCCTTCTCAACACTAGGCTGGAAGAAGATCCCGTAAAACAGTAGGGGCTTTCCAAGTAACATGGCTCACTCTGGGGAGCTTGTTCCATGCCCCATCCCAAAATGTCTGTCCTTTCCTTTACTCATCAACCCATCAGTCCTAAGCAAAACCAAACCCAATGTGAACTTTCCATATTAGTTCAGGAAAAGGAGAGAGGGCTGGAGAGGGAGCTAGTAATTCCTGATGGAGCATCTGCTCTGTGCCAAACACCAGACTGTGTCAGTACTTGTGAAATCTTTCAATGGAAGGACTTCTGTCCCCACTTTTCAGATACGGAAACATCCACAGAAAGGGGAAGTGAATTTCCCAGCAGTGTGCTGGGAAACTGGTGTGAGGGAGCTGGATTCTAGTGTGTGCAGATTTTCTTGATGTGCACATTTCCACACTGGCCAGTCTCAAGGCACCCATGGTTTAACAGCTAGTTCACAGAAATCCTGAATGCCTGTCAAATGGCTTTTGCAAGCCCCTGAGTGATGGCTCCGTCTCACCACTGCAACTCCTCGGGAGCAGGCCGATGGTTTGGTTTTCTTTTTGTCACCTCTCACCATCCGCCAGATAAAAACACCACTGAAATATTAAGCTCCTGGAGGTTGAGGCTTTGTCCAACCCAGACCCTTGTTCAGCCCAAAGCCTTGCTAGAGGGTAATGCTCAGTAAATATTTGTGGTGTCATTGTTATTTCAAGGGCAGCCCAGGAAGAGCCAGATCACCCACGCCCACCCCGCCGCAGCCAGAGCCTAAACGAGGAAGCTGCAGAGGCAAACACTGGAGGGACTGGAGAGCTCCCTTGGTGATACCTACGAGGCAGGAGCCCGTGCCAATGGCCCTCCTCTGGCTAAAGCAGTCAGCAGGAAAGTAAGCAAGTCAGGGTGACGCCAGCTTGGTGGGGGACTGGCGGGTACACCTCTTGCATTTCTACCCTCTTGGCTCCTGCTGCCTCTGAGCTGTTGCCCAGCAGATGGATTTGTGGACTTAGGATCTAGGGAGTCCCAGAGAACAAGCTGGTGTCTGGCAGGTGCTGGAGGCATACTGGGATCCCTCTCACCTGTCCCAAAGCTTCAGAGATTAAAAAAAAAAAAAAAAAAACTGCATGAGGCCAGAGCTGAGCAGGGTTTTGTAGAGCATTCGTGTCTTCGCTTGATTCAAGAATCACCTATAAAAGTTTCGTAGTCGGCAGAGTGGAGTAGTGACAAATGAGACAAAGTTAGCCCTTGACCTCGTGGAGTTTGCTGTCTGGTGGAAGAGAAAGAGATAAATAAACAAAGCCTAACATCAAAATAGTTCTGGTGCTTGCTAATTAAGGGAGAGAAAGGGAGGAACACATAGGAAGCATCTTATCTCTCTCTCTACACCTTCAGAGAGGGCTTCCTGGAGGAAGCGGTACTCAAGGTAAAGTCAGTCTTACTGAGGCTAAAAGAGGAGAAGGAACATACCTACTGTGTTACATCATCTGATTCTGCACATATATCCCTTGGTCCTTGGCCTTGCCTTTTTTTTTTTAAATCAGATAATGACAAGTCTGTTTTCTTATCATTGCTGTATAGCACACTACCCAAAACTTCGAGGCATCAAACAACAACCATCTTGTTACATCTCATGATTTCATGGGTCAAGAATTTGAGAGGGGCTCAGCTAGATGGTTTTTTGGCTCTTCATGGTGTCAGGGGATGTCACTCGGTGTTAATGAGTTGGAAAATAGGCGGTCTAGAGAGCCCCAGGCTCTTATTTGTGACTGGTGATTTAGCCGGGGTGAATGGAAGGCTGAGTTCATCTGGGGTTGCTGCTTGAATAGGGATGAGCTGGGATTGCGTGTAATCAGCAATGCAGGAGACATCTTGGCATGGCAGTCTCGGAGAGTCAGGTTTCATGCATAGTGGCTCAGAGCTCCCAAAGACAGTGCAGCAAGATCCAGAGAGTGCGGCTTCCAAGTTTTTAAGACTTGAGCCTGAAATCTGGCACAGCATCTCTCCCACTGTATTCTATCTGTAAACAGTTACAGAGCTTTCCCAGAATCAATGAGAGGAAACAGAGATTCCATCTCTCCATGGGAGAAACATTAAAGAATTTGAAGACAATGTTTTAAAACAACAAGACTCACAAGAAGTTGCAAAATAGTCCTGAGAGTTCCTTGTACTCTTCACCCAGCTTCCCCCAGTGATAATATCTTACATGACTACGGTAGATTGTCAAGAACAGGAAACTGTCTGCAGCGCTTATTAATTCAGGTACAGACCTTATTCAGATTTCACCAGTTCTCACATACATTCCTGTGTGTGTTGTGCGCAGAATTCCAGGAAATCACATGGATGCATTTGAGGAACCAACATCATAGTCAAAATATGGAACTGTTGCATATCTACAAAGAGCTTCCTGCATGTGGACAATTTTAATCTACTGCAAATTCCAACTTTGAAATCAGCTGAGATACCTTTCAGTATGAAGCCCAACTCTGCTTTTTAAAAGCTAAGTGACTCCATCACTAGTCCTCTGTGTCTTTATCTGTAAAATGAGTGAGCAATGCTAAATCAAGGGTTTGTGGTAGGGACTTGATGAGAGAGATGATAGAAATTAGAAAGCCTAAGTCACAGATTTTACATCAAATTCCAATTGTGTGCCTCCCCACCTTTTTAAGTATGGGGCAATGAGCTTCGGCCCATTTCAGTTCAGCTTGTCAGTAAAATTGGAATAAAGTGGCACCACACGTTGTAAGAATGTGTGTGGACAATGGGAGATGATGTGTGTAAAACCCTTAACCCATTGCCTGACAGAGAGACTCATGTTCTCTGTCTGCCATTCTTCTGTATCTTTCAACTTGTTTATAATTCTGGCTTCGTAAAGACTTTATATATTTACATACCAGGCTTTGTGATAAATTGGTTTGGGTTGGTTATGTAAAAGATTAGGTAAAACTCTGTACTGATTATTAGCAGGGCATTGTCTAAAGTAATCCATTTTTAAAATAATTTTAAGTCAAACCATCCTTCTCCCATTTGAATAATTATTGACCATGCAAAGTAACAGTCCCCCAAAGGCTCACAACCTACATAGAGAAAACCCAGCGTGACAAATTCCACCATCCAATGTCCACATCTCTTTAATGAAGATGCTCTATTTGGATCTGGGTTCTGAATATCCAAATCTCTTACTTCCCTGCCATGTCACCTAAGGAAATATGAAAATGGAAAATGAAAGCAATTTCCCCCCTAAGGCAAAAGAATTATGATTCTTTCTCTTGATGCTAGCATCTTCTCATGCTCAAGAATTCCTTTACTGTTCTCTGACATTTTCCTTCTCCTCTCGGATAGTTTTCAGCCTGAATTCATTTCTGAAATGGACAACCACTGGATTCGGACTCAAAGCAGAATCTCCCCAAGGTCACAAACAATGTGTCTCGGTCTGAAAAGTCTCAAGGCTGCCTCCCTTCTCTCGCCCACAATCTGCCCCCTCTCTCTCTTACACAACCACAGCCTCTCTACACTCCATGTGTGTGTTCCTGGCAGTGTGCAGACTTAGAAACATGGCACTTGTATGGCTTTACTTAGGGAGGATGTAACCTGAAACAGCCCCATTGCATGACTTAAAAAAAAAAAAAGGCAGCTTCTTGGAGTCTGCAGTGTACCCAGGCGACATTGGACAGAAATTAAATTATGATCGTTTTGAAGGAAACATGAGCATTCTTTTGTTCATCTCCCCTTTGAGGCAGCCTTGCTCCTCAGCTGGGTGAAACCTCTGGCCCCTTTCCGAGAACATCGTGAACTTCTCTTTGTACCGTATTTGCTGCAAAAAAACACACAGGTGTCTGTTTTCCCTCAGCCTGGAAACAGCATCAAGTGACAGTGAGAAACCCCATGTGCATCACAAATCGGACCCCCAGTGTCAGTAGCTGGGGACACACTTGCTCACATTCAGGGCCACTTCTTTTTATTTTTAAAAAGGAAACATCCACTTTCATGCTCTCTCTGAGGACTTCTGGAGAGATGCGTCAATGCGGTAAGATCTCTAAAAGAGTGCATCTCATACCTTCACACACACATAAATCCTGGAGATCTTGTTAAAATGTGGATTCTGACTCTGCAATTCTGCATTTCTTTTCTTTTATTTATTTATTTGTGTGTGTGTGTGTGTGTGTGTGTGTGTGTGTGTGTGCTGCTATATTGAGATGGCATTGCAGCTGTCAGTCCAGGGACCACAGTGAGCAGCAGGATTCTAGAGCAGTTCAATGATGAAACATTGGGCGAAAATTTGCGGTTCCTTACAAATATTAGCTCCTGAATGTCAAGAGTATTGGGGGTAAAACTTTAGAATCCATTGTGCCAGTTTTCAGGTTCAGACTGTCTCAGAGTAAGCAACTAGTTTGCAATCAGGCTATTCTGAGTTCTGAGAAAGAGGCAAAGCCAGCCAGAAAGCCGAAGGCTACGTTTTTTATGTATCACTTCTCGTATGACTTCTGTGACAAACTACCACAAACTTATTAGCTTAAAACAACACAATTCCATTGTCTTATAGTTCTGGAAGTCACAAGTCTGAAAATGGGTTTCGTGGGGCAAAAAGTCAGTGTCAGAAATGCTACATTCCTTCTGAAGGGTCTAGGGGAGAATCTTCTCTTTTGTCCTTTCCAACTTCTTGAAGCCACCAGAATTTCTTAGTCTGTGTCCCCTTTCTCCGTCTTCAAAGCCAACAGTGTTGTGGTTAAAGAGAGAGATCTTCAAATCTGCTATTGTTGTCACAGCTCCTTTTCCAACTCAGACACTCTTGCTACCCTCTTATCACCTCCCCATCTCGAAATAATCACATGTATGAAGGTCCTTTTGCCATGTAAGGTGACATGGTCATCTGCTTTAGGGACTAGGATGTGGACATGTTTGGGGAGCCATTATTCTCCCTACTGCACCTTACATCCATTCACTAACCGAGGTGGAGTGATCTCACTCTGGACAGAACTAAGGTGCAGACAGGTTCTCCATGAGGTCGTCTTAAGACTGGGATTTCAGGGATGCTGAGAAATATCTTTCTCCAAAGCTAGAAACTCCCTCATAGGCCAACTTCTTCATTTAAAAAAAAAATTATTTATTTATTCTGGCCACACCTGCAGCGCATGGAATTTCCCATGCCAGAGATCAAATTCAAGCCACAGCTATAACCTACACCACAGCTGTGGCAACATGAGATCCTTAACCCACTATACCACAGTGGGAACTCTTAGACCAACTTCTTTGGTTGAAGTTTGGTATGGATTATACTTTCCAAAGATGACCATGACAGCATTGTCCATCCCATACGCTCTTATCCAATGTCACCTTGCCACCCTACCATCCAGAAGTGGGTGTCTCTGCCTCCCCTCTCCATCTTGTATCTTGGTGGGCTATGACTGTTTTTGACTGATAGAGTCCAAGAGAGTGTGGCAGAAACGACACTTTGTGACTTCAGAGGTTAGGTCTGAAGAAGGAATACAGCTTCCATCTCATTTATTGCAACACTCATGCTAGAAACTTGAAACATCATATAAAAACCCTAGCGCTGCCATCCTGTGTGGAAGTCCAGTCCACATATAGGGACTGAGTGAAGGCACTTCTAAATAAGCCCAGATACAGAGACACTCCAGCCATTAAACTCTTCCAGCTAAGACCTCAGAAAAAAGCTATCTACACCATCCCCTGTCCAAATCCTGATGCACAGAATCTGTTACATAAAAAATGGTTGATTTATACCACTAAGTTTTGGGATGCTTGTTACACAGCAATGATAACTGGAACAAAGTGAATCTCGTTAGAATACAAAGGATGCCAATATGAGAAATACATTGCACAGTCAGGATTCATTTACACCATTCTGTACCCATTCATTAGCACGCATGTGCACTCATAGTTTATTCATCTATTTATTAAAAAGTGTGTCGAGTTCTCACTATGTGCTAAGAACTGGAACTGCAGAGGTAAATAAGACTATCCTCCAGGCATTTGTTTTGGCAGTGGGAATTCATTCATTTATTTAGTAGATGTTTACTGAGTGGCAGGGAAGTGCTGAGGATAATTCTAGACCAGAGTTCAGCAAACCACAGCCCACAGACCTAATTCAACTCTCTACCTGTTTTATCCGAACATAGCCCTACCTGTTTATTTGCATATTATCTATGGAGGAGATCACTCCTAGCTACAAGTCATATTCTGGCCAGCTTTGTCGAGGACCTGAGCTTAGAAGGGAGAGTAGGGGTTTCACCAAAAGAGTCTTTCAGAAAACTCTCGTGAATCTTAGGAAGATTGAATCACCTTAAGAGTATTTGGTGCAGCAAGTGAAGTTTTGTGGCACAAAGCAAGGTCAAGACCTTGAACTCAAGACATAGGACAAAGATACATTTTAAAGAGGAGGGGGACATCTGCAGAACACAGTTCCGCTCCGGGATTACGGAGTCTCCTGGGTTCCACATTGCAGTTGGAATAAACTTGGTGAGAGGTTCCTGCGAGAGTAAGCTGGAAAAGCACAAAGCAGATATGCTTGGAGCTACTTCAGCCTGGAAGGGAAGAGCACTGGCTTGGAGTTGAAGTCCCAGTTCTATCACTGACTGAGCTGAATGACGTTGTGTCTGTTACTCAGCCTCTCTGTGCCTCAGTTTCATCATCCATAAAGTAAGATTAGTATCAGTGCCTACCTCATAGGACTTTGAAGAGGGTTAAATGAGACATTTATCAATGTAGATGCTGACGTAAATAACTGCCTTTCACAAATTCTCAGCATACATTGGCTGCCACTATTATTAACTGTGTATAGCAAGTTCCTGACCTGCCAATGTCAAGTCCACCATGCTCTCCCTCTCTGCTGGCTGCTTGCTAAGCTGAACGCATCCTACCTGCTAGTCTGCGTTTCTCTGAGACTGCCCTGAGTCGTGGCAGCTGAAGCCAGAATTAACAATGAGAAAACGATCCTCTCCAGAGACAGCTCACCTAGAAAATCCCCACAGAGCCAGAACTTCAGGAACTAAAGAAGTAAATATACATCCTCACACTCAGGACTAACTTGTTTTCCAAGAAAGAAACAGCAGCAGGTCTAGTCAATAGAGATGTTGACCCACAGTCCCAAAGACCAGATAGAGAGTATCAAGAAAAAGGACTTGTTTTCTTTCACTGAATTGATAACCATTCCCTACTTGGGTTGTAAAACCCCCAGAGGCTTACCTACGTCAGAATAAGGATAATTCTGCTCCCCATACATACAGGGCCTTCCAGGCAAACATCTTATCACTGAGGTTTTCCTTAAGCCCTGACAGCGCAGAGATCTGAGACCAGCATTCCAAATCCCTGTCCCACCATGGAGGTAAATTAGGACATATTCAACCAAGTTGATCAAATGCTTCATATATTCTAGCGGCAATGCCAGGACCTGGGGAAGTTAGATCCCTTTAGCACATTTCTAGGAGAAAAATACTACACAGCCTGGAAATGATAGGTTCCAATAGAGTAAACCCAATGAACACAAAAGACAGGTATGAAACCCAGGTGTGGTGATAGGTATTCCCCCCAAAGACTCCTTTCCGAGAAGTCTTGATCTCTCTAAGTCAAGGCGACGTCATGCTCTCAATCATCAGGCTGTCCCCTAGTTAACTGAAGCATGAGGCCCTCGAGTTATAAACTAGATCAGGAGTCAGCAATGACAGCCCACAGAGCATACCGGGTTGCCACCTACTTTAATAAAGTTGCATTGATCCACAGCCATAGCCATTGGTTTAGGTGTTGTCTATGGCTACTTTTGTTCTAGCATAGCAGTGTCTGTGAGTGTGTGTGAGTATCTCTGTGTGTGTGTACGTGTGGTGTGTGTGTGTGTGTGTGTGTGTGATGTGTATTTGAGAACCATTTATCTGTGAGCATGAAATGATAAGGATGATGGCATGAGTACATAAAAGGGGTGCACTGAGGATGTGTTGGGTGAACAGGTGATAAATGTGCCTTCCCTTTTCAACCTCAGTCTGCTCCCTTCATTTTGGTGCCATTGCCTCAGAATTTAACTTGGGAGATTGCTGGATCATATGATAGCTCTAGTATTCACTTTTTGAGGCCTCTCCATACTGTTTTCCATAGTGGCTTCACAATTTACATTCCCGTTAACAATACACAAGGGTTCCCTTTTCTCCCTCTCCTCACTAACTCTTGTTATCTTCTTCTTCTTTCTTGGAGAATAGCCATCCTCTCAGGTGATATCTCTTTGTGGTTTTGATTTGCATTTCCCTGACGATCAGTGATGTTGAGTACCTTCTCATATACCTGTTGGCCATTTATATGTCTTCTTTGGAGACATGCCTATTCAGTTCCTTTGCCCATTTTTAAAATAATTTGCTTTATTGCTATTGAGTTGTAGGAGTTTCTTATATAGTCTGGCATATTCATCACTTTACCAGATATACAGTTTGCAAATATTTTCTTTCATTGCATAGGTTGTCTTTAATTTTTTTTTATTGTTTCCTTTGCTGTATGAGAAGCTTTTTAGTTTGATGTAATCCCATTGCCTATCTTTCCTTTTGTTGGCCTGTGTTTTTGGCATTAGATTCAAAAAAGCATTGTCAAAACCAACCTTAAGAAGCTGTTTCCCTATGTTTTCTTCTAGGAATTTTCTAGTTTCTAGCAATTCCACTCCTGGGGATGTACCTAACAGAAATGAATGCCCCACGAGACAGGGGGAAGAATATTCATGGTGACACTAGTCATAATAACCCCAAACCCAAATGCCCATGAGAAGGAGACTCAATCAATAAATCATGATACGGTCTTACAATGGAATAATACTCAACAAGAACAGGTTCACAAACAGTAGAAATGAAGCTCACAGTTACAAGTAAAAGAAACCATCTCCAAGAGAATACTTTCCTTTATACGAAGTCCACAAACCAGCAAACTCACCTTTGACGTTAAAAGTCAAGATAGGGGCATTTGGGGAGAAGGGGTCCCTTACGGTGTTTGAAAGGGCACAGAAGGGAGACATCTTGGGGGGGGGCTGTTCTATTTCTTGGCCCAGGTGTGGTTGGCTGAGTGTTTACCTTGTGACTGCACTGAGCTGTTTAAGTTTTGCGGATTTTTTTTTTCTCTATAGATACCGTATAATTCACAAAAAGGTTTTTTAAAAAATCAAAGGGGTCCATCACTGCTGCCATCTGACCTGACGGCCACGCCCTCCTTGCAGCCAAAGCTGAGAACCCTGTTTGCCTTCGCCCTGGGAGGGTAAGTGCTCTGAAGCCCGTCCCCAGACCTCCCTCTTTGAGCTCAGCCACTCTGATACCTCCGGTTGGCCTCAGGCCAGCTTCCTCTCCTCCTGGGGTCCTTTGTGCTTCTCAGGTGGAAGTGCTTTCCCAGCATGCTCCCACCCCTCAGCAGGAGGCCTGGGGGGGTCTGGGTTTTGTTTCCTCGGTGACACCCTTCCCTGTGGGCGGCTTCAAATGAAGACAGAGAAATGAGAGCGTCTTAAAAATGTCAGCGACAGATCCTGAGATACACAGCTGGGTAAACAGAGCCAGGGGAGATGTTTTTATTAGTGGCTTTATGGTTATAGTCACTTAAGGTATGGATTTAAGGTGTGGGGGAGGGGAAGGGAAGAAGCTTAGGGTCTTCCATCCATTTCCGGACCCTCTCAGACCAAAGCATCTGGTGTCCTCAGGTCTGAAGGGGGTGGGGGCTCCCTCCGTTTGGGCACGGGGGGACTCTCATCATTTTAGAAAATGTAAGCCTTTGCATTATCCTTTGTCAAAGAATTTCCCCTCCCAGTGATGGAAGCTGAAATCTCCCTTGCTCTTGGATTTCTCTAGGAAGCTCCCCTCCCTATCTCTACCTCTGGTGGAACCGATATCAGATTGTTTCTCTGGCAAAACATGGTTGGCTTTCACAAGGGACGTAGGAAAGGGAGTGTAGAGGATGAAACCTCTCTGGTCCAGTGTCACGGCCAGTGTCTTCCCAAGAACCAGAAATGAGTGCCATCTCTATAATCAAAATGACCAGAGTAAATCATGAAATCATCATGTAAGTCAGAAAGAGGAGAGTTCATATTCAAGTTTAACAGCTTGTTAGCTACACGACCTTGGGGAAATTCTTTAAGCTTCTGTCCCTTCATCTCTAAAATATAAATAAAAGGTACCTACATCACAGCGTTGTTGTGAGGATTAAATGAATACATGTCTGTAAAGCACCTAACATGGTACCAGGCACACAGTAAACACTGAATAAATGTTAGGTGCTATCAATGTTATACTATATCTTCACAACAAAACCATCTTATAGAAATATCGACACTCCCATGTACATTGCAGCATTATTCACATTGTCTACAGTATGGAAACAACCTAAGTATCCATTACCAGATGAGTGGATTGAGAAAATTATATATAAATATATATAGCATGTATATAGTATATATACAGAATGGAATATTATTGTCTTAAAAAAGAAAGAAATCTTATCATTTGAAACAACATGGATAAAACTAGGGGGCATTATGCTAGTGAAATAAGCCAGACAACGACAAACACTGTATGGTATCACTTATATTTGGAATCTTAAAAAAAAAAAAAAGTCAAACTAGAAACAGGAAGTAGAAAAGTGTTTGCCAGGGCTGGGGGTGGGGGGAAAACAGGGAGATGCTGGTAAAAAGGTATAAACTTTCAGTTATAAGATGAATAAAATCTGAGGATATAATTTATAAAATGGTGACTACAGTTGATGACACCGTATTATATAATCAAATTTGCTAAGAGAGTAGAACTTAAATGTCCTCGCAATTTAAAAAAAAGGGCGGAACGAAATACGGGAGGTGATAGATGTGTTAATTAACTCAATGAGGGGAATCCTTTCACAATGTATATCAAATCATCACATTCTATGCTTTAAATATCTTAAAATTTTATTAGTTACACTTCAACAAAACTTAAAAATAATGTATCTTAGAAGACATAATATTTGAGTGTTGCCTTGAAGGAATATAATGCTACTAATAGTTCAGGGCATTCTAATTATTATTACTGCACAATAACCTACCTGCAAACATAACAGCATAGGACGACAGTCACCATAGTGTGCTCATGTATTCCGTGAATCAAGAATCTTGACAGGATACGGAGGAGATGGATGATCTCTGCTTCACTATGTCTAGAGTCAGCTGGGAAGGCTGAAAGTTGGAACTAGAGAATCTGCTTCTAAGGGTCTGGTACTTTGGCAAGGAGACTGGGTTCAGACAAGACTGTTATCTGAAGTGCTTTCCAGAGGCTTATCCAATATGACAGCCTCAAGGTGGTTAGACTTCCTTCCCAGCAGCTAAGGTTCCACTGAAGAAGGCACAAGGACCTAGCCTGGGAAGTCACATAATGTCACTTTTGACTCTAATGGTCAAAGCAATCGCAAGCCCACCTAGATTTTTTGGAAGAGCCTTAGACCCCATTTCCCCATGGGAAAAGTATCAAAATGTTTGTAACGCCCACTCCCTTGTCTTGGCCAACTACCACGAGTTTACTCTGTGCCAGGTCCCGAGCTAATCTCTTACTACCCATGGCCTCATTTGATTTTCACAACTGGCCAGTGAGTTAAGCATTATCATCCTCATGTTTGTAATATGTAGATAAGGAAACTGAGGTATCAAGAAGCGGTTTCTGGCTCAAGGGCAAACAGCTAGTCATTTGAACTCACATCTGTCTGAGCCATGTTATTTGATTTGATAGTCAATGTTCTCATAACTCCATAAATATTGAATCCCCCCATAAATAAACAGATAGATAGGATGATGATGATAGATAGATAGATGATAGACAGATCCAGATAGATGTGAACCCTAAGTTGAACAAAGTTGAAGCCCATATTCCCAAGGGACTGCAGGACCCCTACAAGCCTGAATCTACATTAGCTCTCTGAGAGAAAGAGAATTCCTGGGAACCTAAAAGAACACAAATACAGCTGAAAGAGCCACCTAAAAACACTGGCAAACGCCTTCTAGGTGGTGTCTACAAGATGCTGAACATCTGGCTACTTCCAAATATTTGGATGATGGACTACCACATTTTGTCCAACTTTTCTTCCATTTGTTTGATAAACACAGCTGGCTTGGAAATTAGTAGTGGAATATAAATACGGAGAGAGCCCTTAGAGATTTTCTTCTCCAAATCCCCTCTTTATACAAATGAAGGGAAATATATACCCACAGAAAGCAAGGGGCTTGGGCAAAGTTGACCACAAAATGGCTTTGGCATCTTTATTTCCACATGACTTGAAGAGAATCCATTCTTGGATTCTTAGGATCCAAGAATCTAACTCCAGGAAAGGATCTTTATAGTGCTGGTTTTGGTGGAGAAGAATTGGAAATAACCTAGGTGTCCAACTCTAGGAAATAACCTAAGTGTCCATTTTCTAATACAGAAAATGTGGGGAGTGTGCACTATACAAACCTATAAAATATACACATATTTTAATGTAATCATATAGCAACAAGGACAGTTTTAAAAACACGGTGTTGAGTAAACAAAAATAAGTAACAAAATGAGGTTGGTAGCTTACTGAGTTTTATGTTAAAAAAAGTGGATACAAAAACTTACTGCATGTTTTTAAAGGAAAATATATTTAAAGGAATATTTTAGGCACACGAAAGTGAATGCCTTTAGATGCCTTTAGTGGGAAAGGGAGACAGAAATGGGGATTGGAATGAAGAGTGAAAATACAGTGCAATGCAATACAATACAATGAAGTGAGAGAGGTGTTTTGCATATACTAAGTTGATGAATATGTTGTCAAAGAAGAACCATAATTACCTCTACTCCACAGATGAGGTAAAAAGAAAGCCCTATGTTTCAGCTCACAGACATCATGGGAGATACCAAGAATTCTTTGCACACAACACTTTAGCTCTTGGCCAAAGGTCCGCTGAACAAGGCTGAAGGGTGAAAGAAGCATGTCCTTTAAAAATCCTGTTTTCATCAGCAATAACGGGTTTAAGCCACATGTGAAATATGGCCTCAGTTTCACCTTTCAGGACTCCAGGAACCTGGTTTCCTTTTCCATGTCTGGAGGATTTACATCTCAGTGGGCAATCACGGTGGTCAGCTAGGGAGATCACCTTTTGGAAATGATGGATGAAATTCCATCTTCCCAAGGTGGAAGTCTTTCTTCAGACTTTGGACATGCTATCTGGATGGTCCCATTCACCACCAATATCACAGAGGGGAAAAAGTCCTTTCCATTTCTAGAAGTGTTTATACTTTGTAAAGTGCTCTCAAAAAATCATCACATAAGATGTTGATGGGGAATTATTATCCCTGTAGAAAGAAAGTTTAAAGGGGGGGTCACGATTCAGTGATGTACATCTATGGGACCTTTGACTTCTATTCTATAGTTTTTTAATGGATTATTTCTCACGTAATAGTTATACTACTATGATTACTAATAATACAAATTTCATTGATTTATGACTATATGCCAAGTACTTTATATAAAGTGAAGAGGGTCATTGTATCCTTCTATTTTTAACCATTTTACAAACAAGGACATTGAGGTCCAGAGGGACCATGTAACTTGACTTTGGTGGGGTAACACAGCTAATACATGGCAGAGCTGATGTTTGAATCTTGCCAATCTGTGCCAGAGTCTTCACCTATAACTACCATACTCCGCTACCGAAATCTATAAATCCAATTTGTCTTGTACTATGTTCTTGAGATACAGGCATCTCATTAATTTATTCATGAATTCACTAAGAATGCCCTGTGCATCTATTATGTCTCAGACACTGTGCTAGATCCTTTAGTGTGGGGGAACACAAACACGAGTGGTTGGGGGAATAACCAGAGTTTCAAATTCTAGATTCAATACTTCTTAAGCCTGGGTTCCCCCAGAAAACAGGCTGAGAGATATACATTGTACTTTGATGGCCAAGTGTGGTTCTAGGGAAAAACCAAGAGATGAAGGAATGAAATGAGGAAAGCAAGAGAGCCAATACAAGAATGGTCCGTTGAGTGGACCACTGTGAGGCTGCAGAACTATCTGAGAAAACACATGAAATGGGGCTTAGGCTCGTCTGTCTATGAGGAGAAAGAAGAAGACTTCATCTCACTTTTGCATCCTGCATTGACCAAAGGACTGCCAAAGAGGCATTCAGTTCCTGCCATTTCGTGGATGATGAGTTTGGTGATGAGTTGGTTTTCCACTGTGTCCCATACTGTGACATCTGAAGAAAAGACCCAGGTCCAGAAGTGAGAGGCACACAAGATGCGCCTGAGGTGAAGCCCTGGGCATCACACCTGCGTGAAATATGGTCAGACCTTGGATAGAACGAGACACCAGGTGGTGCCTGTATCAAAGACAAGAGAGGCAAGGGGATTGGAAATGTGCATCAGAAGTCTCCACATCAGCTATTTACCAACCTAGTTCCAGGGCCAAATATTAAATGATGACAATAATTAGAAAAATAACTGTGTTATTATGAACATGGTACCTGTCATGAAGGATAAATATATTGCAGGCTCTCTCTATATGCACAAAGTGTTCTCATGCTTGCAGACCACTCACCGACTTACATCACTATCATACGAACCAAGAATACAGAGGGTATTTTTCATTTACAGATGAGGATGTGAAGCAGAATGGTGATATTGGTTGCTATGGTTACCCAGACAAAGTGATGGCTGGGATTCAAACTCAGATCTCCAACCCCAGGGCTATTTCCCTAGTATCTATGAAAAACTTGAATTCTTGCGCTATCCAATTTCAAGAAAAGACAGCTGGGTGTGGGGAAGAACAGCTGCCATCGACCTCGTAAAAGATGAGTTTCTTGCCCCCCACTGCTACAGAAAGAAGGGAACGAATCCTTTGGTTCTAATGGGAAATAAAGCAAAATTAGCTAAATCTTTGTGGGACAAGGAAAAATATTTTTCCAATTTCATCCAGAAATAGATTTAACCCATTCATATATTCATTACCAGTTACTGTATATTTGACTCTGAGTGAGTTACTTTTCTCTGTACTTCAATTCTCTTAGCTGTAAAATGACAATAATAATAGTACCTAAATGATTTCCCTAGGGATTAAAAAATCAGCACCAAACACAGTAAGCGATCTAAAAACTTATCTATGATTATTACCATCCCTAGACTACTTTTGCCACCTATCACTGGACTGTTATGTTTCCTCTACTGTTATTTTCCCAGGTTATATGAACAACTCACTCACATCATGCCATTTTCCTTCTCAAAATCCAGTGACTGCACTCAAGTGCATCCAAAATAGGATCTTCTCTCCCTTTTCACCCCTTTTCCCAAAATTTCTGCCATTCTCAGGACACATACCTCAATTCCCTGCTTCCAGGCTTCGGTTGATGCTGTTCTTTTCATGTGGACACTGTCTTCTCCCCATTCATTCATCCATCCATTCAATGACACTCAAAGAAATTTATGAGGCTACGGGCCCAGCCATGGTGATCTAACACTTAACAAGATAGGGCCCTTCACTAAGCATTTACCCTCTCATTTAGGGCAGGCAAATAGGGTGTATCTTGAAAACAATTCCATTAGATGATTAGGTTGCCAGTATCCCTATGTTGAAGTGGATTCTAGGGATCCAGGGCCCCCTTCAGGATCAGCTAAAGTCTTCCATGGTGGATTATGGATGTCCACCACTGGCAGTGGAAATGGATTTGGGACATTTTATTTGCCATTCCTCCCCAAGGGGAAAGCTGACCCATACATAACATTCTTCTCAAATTTTAACTCCTCTATCAAAATAGACCACTTTCATCTATTCCCATCCCCAATCAGATACGTCTTGTCTCTCCATGTGGATACTTCTAGTACTTTTCCCCATCAGAGCCCCTATTTTAGCTTTATGCACTTGATGTGTAACAGTGAGATCCTTGAGGACAGTGACCGCTTATTACTCATCCTTGTTTCTCTACCCAGTGCCACGTGTGTAATTAAGAATTACCTTCAGAGACAGAAAAGCACAGTTTTCTGTTTTCTTTGTTGTGAACTTTGCAGGCATTAATGATTTTAATGGGGTCATCATGAAGCTAGTGGTGTTGGCAAAGGTGTTGATGGCATTGGTGGTGGTGTTGAGGGTGATGGTGTTTGTGTGGATAGGTCATGTGCATAGGCTGCTACTGTAGCGGCATTAGTATCATCGCTGGTGTTGTGGATGGTAGTGATGGTGATAGTTGTGGTGGTGTGGATGATGGCGATGATGATAGCAGTGGTGCTGTTAGAGATGGTGCTAACAGTGGTGAGATGATGGTGGTGGTGATGTTAGTAGTGGTGATGTTAACAGCTGTGGTCTTGTTGCCACTGCTGCTTGTGTCGATGATGTTGCTATTACTGGTGGTGGTGGTGGTCATAGTGTTTTGACAGTGGTGGCTTTTTTCCTCCAGTTTTCCACAGATTGATTGGGATATAATGCATTAGGAGAAATGTCTACATGAATCTCAAATAATTTCCTCCAATGCTTGAATACATATATCAACAACATTCCAATATCTTCCACAGGGAGTCCCATTTTCAAGTAATTCTCACAATTCCAAAGAAAGAGATCCAGAGGTGAGCCATGACAAATCCAGATCACTGCTATACTTAAAGGAAATTTTTTGCAAAACATACTGAATTGTGAGTAACTAATCATTCCTATTTTGCTACCAAGGAAAACACGTTGTGTACTGAGAAGTTATTATGGGAATGAACTGCACCAAGGACATTAGCCATAGTATCTCCTCTAATCTTTACGACCACCCCAAGAGTTAGGTCCCATTGGACACATTTTTCAAATGAATAGGCTATAGCTCAGACTCACTAAGAGACAAGCAGGGTTAAAGGCAAGTTTGTCCAATTCCAACATCCCCAATCTAGTTTACCAAAGGCCTCAGAGAAACTTGGACCCTGGAGGTAAAAGGTGACTCTAATTCAGGTCTCCACCTGAACCTCCATGGTGGTCCCAATGTTCGTGGACCACCGATCCCATTTTCATTCTGTTGTAGCCTGAGATCCACCATGATGATCTATGGTTTGTAACCCAAACCTCATCTTTGCTCCACAGCAGTGTCTGTGCTTTGCTTCCAGACCTGATGAAGCCCCTCTGAGAAGAACATCTTTTCTGCCAAGACATTAACCATATCATACCCTTGCTCTGCTTAGACCTTTCAAGGGCCTGCCATCCTATTACAAGGAAACTCATACCATGACTGGCCAGTCTCTGCATGGTCTGTCTTCACCTCACCTCCTTGACCTCATCACCTCCCACCTCCTCTTTGCTCTCTCTGCCCCAACTACACCACCAACTTTCTGTTCCTCAAACACTCCAGGCCATTATCTCCTCCAGGACTTTGCGTTTTCGCTCCAGTCTCTCTAGAATTGTCTTTCCCCAGTTAACTGAATGGTTCTCTCCTTCATTTCATCCAGATCTCTCTTCCAATGTCCACGACAAGGCTTTCTCTGAGCACTTTACCTGAAACAACCCCATCACACCCTTTGTCACTATCCCACTTTACTGCCCATCTTAATCTTGACAGATACTTAACACACTTGTTTGTTTCATATCTCCACGACTTGAATGGAAGCATCATGAAGACAAGGTTTTTCCTTGATTTATTTATTGCCATGGTCCTCAGCACCAAGAAGAGTGCTTGGCACATAGGAGGAACTCAATAAATAGTTGTAAAGAGATAGAAGGAAGGAAAGATGGAGAGGGCAGAAGGAAAGAAGGAGGACATGAATGAATTGATAACACAAGTGAATGAATAAAAGATTGAAACATAGTTGGTAGCACCTAAGAGGTCACAGGGCAGGTTCCAAATCAATGCCCTTCAAGGTCCTCTACCCAGTCCACTCAACCCGCTTTGTCAGCACTCTTGGAAGGATCTCTCCCAACCCCAGCAGTGCCCTTTTTTTCTCCTTATTTCTCTCTTTCCTGCCCTCCTCCCTCCCACCCCCCCACCTCTGCTCTGGCCTCCTACCTCCCATGTTAGGGATTAAAGACAACAGCCAAGCTGGCATTTACTAACTGTCAAACACCTCTTTGAGTTTCTTCAGAACAAACAGACTCAGCCGACTTTTTTGTTTGTTTTCTTCCTTTTTCTAAGCTGCTGAGCTGTCCCAGGCATTGTGCAAGAGGTCACGGGGGGGACTGTCAACAGCTCCCTGATGTCGGCTTCTACCCCAGAAAGGGGGTCCAGGCTTTTATGCACCTCAGAGCCTGGTACTGAACACACACACATACACACATACACACACACACACACACACTCACAGGCAAGCTGCAGTTTGTTTTCTCTGACAGGTCTGGCTTTTACCCCATGGGAGAGGGGAAGCTTGAAATACAGAAGGCCCCCTTCCTTAATTGGACATGAAAAACAGTTTGGATAAATGGAAACAAGTCACCCCAACTGTGTAATCCCTTCCCAGAGAACAGGAAGGCTGAATGCGATGAAGGATTTTTCTTTTTATATTTGAAAAGTTTTGCAGCAAAACATTCATGTACTTTATGTAATAAAAGAAAAGCCAGAAGTCCCAAACAAAACCTTGTTACTGTACCCCAAAGTAAGTAGTGATGGTTGTTGTTTTATCGTGTCTCCATGTATTCATTCAATAAATATACATCGAATGTCTACTATTTATCAGACACTTTTCTAGGTTTTGGGAGTGGAGCTGTGAGGGAAAGCAAATTCTGGTTCTTCTAGAAAGTTTCCATTTGCATCCATAAGTGAAAAAAAGACCTGTGATACGGAATTTCCACTGTGGTGCAGCAGAAACAAATCCGAGTAGTATCCATGAGGATGTGGGTTCTATCCCTGGCCTTGCACAGTGGGTTGGGGATCTGGGGATCTGGCATTGCTGGGAGCTGTGGTGTAGGTCTCAGATACAGCTCAGATTCCACATTGCTGCAGCTGCAGCTCCAATTCAACCCTTAGCTTGGGAACTTCCATATGCCATAGGTGTGACCCTAAAAAAAAAGACAGGAGAGAGAAGTGATCCCATCTACATGATCTCACATCATCCTCACAGAGTGATTCTTCTAGACTTCTAGAACATTAAGTTCTGCAGCTTAGTTTCCTATATTTAAAAATGTATGAACTCCTTTTTGTATCAACCCATAATATTCTAGCTTTTCCATTCTGATCATTACACAGTGCCTT
Source organism: Catagonus wagneri (assembly GCA_004024745.2). Taxonomy (NCBI): domain Eukaryota; kingdom Metazoa; phylum Chordata; class Mammalia; order Artiodactyla; family Tayassuidae; genus Catagonus; species Catagonus wagneri. Next base: position 14,945,753 of record PVHT021183555.1, read on the forward strand.
ATTGTTCAGATGTACAAACATGCACTTAAACAGTTCTCTATAGTTGGATATTTGGGTTCTTTCCAAGCTGATTTCCACAAATGAGACTGCTAGAAAAAGGAAACTTGACATATACTGCAAAATGGACTAAAGATTTTGGAAAATGTAAACTTAACTTGGCCTCCTCCCTCCATTTCACATTTTTAGTAAAGGAACTTGTCCTAGGACCTTCAGGGAGTTGGGACTTCATGGATATTTACTTGGCATAAAGCTATGCCCAACATTAAGACACTCTAATTTCCACTTGGCTTGCTGGGTGGTCATTATCTAGTTCTATGTTGGTTTTTGCCAGGAGACTATGTCCTTCTGAAAAGGACAGTGCCTAATCTTCCCAGTGCCTAGAATAGGACTAGGTACAGGGTGAGTACTCAGTTATTCCACTGAAGGAATAACTAGTTAAAGAATAGAGGAGAAAATGAGTGAATGGCTGAGTTGATGTTAGGTGGTTTTATAGACAGGTAGGTAGGTGAGTGAATGAATGGATGGTTGGATAGAAGGATAAATGCATAGCTGGCTGGATGCATGGATAGAATGGTGGATAGATAGATGGGTATGTGGATAGACACATACAAATATGGAGAAATGGATGAACAACTGGATGGATGAATGGGTAAATCAATGAATAAGTCAACGGGTAATAGGTAAATAAGTAAATGAGTTCATGCATAAATTGGTGAATGAGTGAAAGTGTGGATGGATAGATGGATGATTAACAGCCAGATTTACATGATTATGATTAATGTATTATAAAGATGACTACCTAGCAATATAATTAATTGGTTATTAAAGAAACCCCCCCATTAGACTCCTTTTAATAAGCTCTTTGGATGCAGTCACTATTATCATTCAATTTGTGCTCTGCTCATGAGGGGCACACCAAGGGTGATAGGTGATCCCAACTGTCACTGCTTCCAGATCTTGGTATTTAGTGCATCATGGGAGTCAGATAGTAATTAATGAAGATGCTGAACAAAAAGGAAGATGTTGCCTACGTATAAGGGCCAGATGTGTCATGTGAAGCTCAATTACCAACATGTGGAACAGATAGGATTCCATGCCATGAGCCCTCTGTGCCTGGAATATCACAGACTAAACCTGCCACCTCCCCGAATATACTTCCTCCTGTCCTCCTTCCTCACGACCAAGCCATCACCAAGGAATTAAAAGGCCCCACCTGTCTCCATAGGTGGCACATTGAGCCATCTTTCTAAAAGAAACAAAGATTAACTACTCACTCCACTTTGGATCAATGCATCACCAGGCTTCTGTTTCAGCTTGCCTGGCAAGCCCCTTCGACCTGACCAGGAGTCTCTTGGTCTCCCTATCCCTTGCCCCAGCCCTTAAAGGCCATCTGTTAAACAAACCACCTTTGGGAGCCATCAGCGCATCTTCCAAGGCAAACAAGCCTTGGCCCCAGTGAGGTCAGCGGCCAGGAGGGTGAGATGATTAAGCCACTGTCTTTGTCTGCAGCTTATCTCCCACTGCTGTTCTTGACAGACAGCACAGTGTGGCAAGAATCTAACTGAATCCGAGAAGAGAGGAATGAGCAGTATTCATCAAATACCTATTGTGTGCCAGGTATTATGCTGGGCTCTATACAATGTCCCATTTTTTTCCTAAGGAATAAGGAGCCATTTACAAAAGTGAAAGCTGAGATGCTCAGAGAGGTAAAGTGGCTCATCCAAGGTCACACAGCTAGTAAGTGACACAATAGAAATTTGAGGTCAGATTTGCCTTTTTCCAAAGCCATTTTTAAAGTTATATTTCAAGTTCTGGTTGAAAGGGTAAGCAATGGGACCTGTTCTCCAGTTCAGTGTCCTCATATTGGCAAATATTAAATACCAGAACTTATGAATGCATTTTTTGCTCAAAATTTAAAACATGCCAAAAATGGAGGTCTTCTATAGTCCAGTGGGAACAGAGAAGAGGACGCTTATCATTCTCGTGTGCTCCAGTGGACCAGGAGAACACCATAAGCCTGAGTCCAAGCTCATGCACATCCTGCTTTCACGTAGCTTTCAGTTGAGTAAGGAAGAGAGAAAACACAGATTCACACAAATAAATCTGTAATTGTCAATGGTGAAGGTACAGTCCATAGGGTACTCCTGGCAAAAAACAGTGCATCCTGAATGCATCTAGATTTCAAGGAGGGCTTCTGGGAGAAAGTGGCATTTGAACTGAGATTTGATGACACCAGTTAGATGTTGGTCAGATGAAAACAAGTAAGCATTTCAGATAGAGAATGTGCAAAGGCCCTGAGGCACAAAACAGTACGTGGCACTTGAAGCCATGAGAGATGGTCAGTGTGGCTGGAGCATAGACACTGAAAGAGTAGTAATTGGGGAAAGAGTGAGATGGTCTTTAGGCCCAGATCATGCAGGGCCTTGTAGAGCACTGAAGTGGACAGTCACACTCTCCAGATCTTTCTAAGAAAAATCATGTTCCAGTTGCCAAAGTACTGTTAGCCCTTGAGTTGATCTCCAGTCATGGTCCCTTCAAGGATTCCCCAGAAGCAAAGCACAGCCTAGCCCCAGATCACATCCCTTCGCAAGGGGTCCCACATATAATGATTGAGCCATGTGACTATAAACGATAAAAAGGTTTGGCCATGACAGCACAATGTGAAACAACTCTGAAGGGTCATTCTAGTTCCAGAATTCTCCATAGGTTTGGCCGAGTCTTTTATCAGGCCTACCTCCCAGGCCAGCTTTTCCCTCTTCCTGTTCCCACGTCCTCCCTCTCCTCTCTGTAAGGTGTGGATCCCAAGAGCACACCTGAAAAATCTTTCTGTGCTCTAAACTCCCTCTCAGAGGCTGCTTCCAGGGGAAGCCAACATTCAAGGGCTATGGGAAAGGCTCAGCTCAGTTCAGGAAAGCAGTAGGACACCAAAAGAGGCTTTTAAGGAGAGGGGGATGTGACCCCATTTGCATTTGTGGAGAAAGTGCCAAATCCTAACCACTGGACCACCAGGGATATATTTTCCAATGTGGAAATGGATGCCTCCCCTATGCTGTTCCTGGTCTCCCAAAATCAGTTACCCTAGACCCTAGAGTCTTCCTTAAATAGGTGCACGATGGAGAGAGAGAGAGAGAGCAGAGGGGTGTATGTCTCCTGGTCCTGACTGAGGCTTCAGGCCATCTGTGTCCACAAGCGCAGCTAAGCCAGTCCCTGGACTTGTTGAGGCCAGTTTAGGTCCCTCACCCTCTGTGGGGGACATGGGCTAGGAGGTCATAACCAGTCAACAAGGCCCACACTCAGCTCCCCATCCTTCCTTCAGTGGTTCCCAGTCTTTCATGTCTGGACCAAATGCACCATCACGTACCCAGTAACACAAAATCATTTTAATGCCCCCCACGACCTTCATCTGTCCTGCTATCAGAGCCACTAGAACACCAGCTAACACTATCAGAGCACTTACCTATGCCAGGCACTACTTAAGAACAGTTTTAGATGAATTATAGATGATAAATATTTTAAAATTATACAGCCTATAATTTATAAAAGCATTACACAGAGTGTTTTACGGGAATTATCTCCTTTAGCCCTCAAGCAACGCTGTGATGCGAGTACCAGCAGTAGACGTATTTTGGAGATGAGGAAACTGAGGCTGAGGGAGATTATTTGACCAAAGTCATACAACTAGTAAATACCTGAACCTTCCTATAAAGGCCCAGATATCACTTTCCAGGACCTACACAGCCAGCACCCTTGGCTGCTTCTCTTAGTTCCAATGCTCTTTTTCAGACTACTCCACCAAACTCTTGCCTTTTTTTTCTCAACTGCTCCTCTGTCCCCATCATCCCATACTTCCATAATGCTCCAGAATTAGCATTCTAGATCTGAAAAAATTCTAATCTGATTATGTCCTCCCCTACTTAAAGATCTTTGATAAAGAAACAAATTATTATGTAAACATTAAAAAGATACAAATAACACTGATGACATGGGAAATTATTCCAAGATATATGTTTAAGGGCACATTTTTTGAATAGCATGATCTTAACTATGCAAATTACATGAATAGAAGACACATATCCTAGAACATTATGAATGATGTGGTATTATCATTGGGTTTCATGCAGCAGATATGCCAAGGCCTGCAAATCATTCCCAGAGTATGTATCCAAAGAAACAACTTACACAAAGACTGCACAGAATTTGGAAATGGTGAATTGATACTCAGTGCACATTAGAACTCTCCTGGGATACTCTCCAAACTTCTCCCTTTGGAAGAATTCACTCATGGATGGGTTCAACAGGCAAGTTCATATAGATCATATTAAGCAAAAAATACCACCTGTGCTTCAAGTAAAAGAACACCTGAACTTTGGGTAAAAGAAGGGATACCAGAGATCATTGATATGAGGGCCTGAAGAATGTCTAGGGTCCTCAGCCTCTCCTGACCTACAGCTTCCAGGCAGTGTTTTGCATGGCAACAGAAGAAATGAGGATCTAAGCCAAGACCATCCTTTTTTTCAGTCTTGGGATTCTGTCCTGGGCTAATGAGATGATGATGTGGGTGAAGATCTTGGTTGTTAGTGGATGACCCAACCCACTAGTTCAGTACCAATCTGATAGACTCGTTGCATCTAGAAATTTATTTTCTACAGTCTTTTCCACAAAACATTTATGTGCCTGCCTCAGGGTTAGGGACTTGGGAATAATACCTAAGATGTGGCCCTTACCTTCAAGAATCTCTACTCAAGATGAGTAATTATTACTGAAAAGATCATTTAAACACACTTTAGTATGTGGGATTCATTTTTCAGACATCATCTCACAAATTACCCCTAGACACATGAAAAGAGTAGAATCACCACTCTATTTAGCTAAAAATGTAATTAATTTTTCAAATACACCTCATAAGCGATTTTCAAACCCAAATGAAAAAGGTAAAGGTAAAGCCATCACTTTAATTAAATTGAGAGGCAAAAATTCTTGGCACATGATAGGTGCTTAATAAATATTGAATGAATAAATATTGAAGTATGGAAGGTATAAATAAATATTGAATGAATACACTGGATGAACTAACTACCTAGGGCAGAGACTGATGAGCTGCTCCCCGGACCCCCTTCCTTTTCCACTCTGGTAGATGGCTAGACTGTATTTCCTAGAATCCTTTGCAGCTAGTGCAGTCACATGACAGAGGTGTGGCCAACAGGATGTGACAGAAGTGATAAAAACCTCACCTGGCCCATAAAACCCACCCATGGTGGTCATTTGCAAGCTAAATGGAGAAACAAAGGCTCTGGAAGGAACTTGGGTCTGGAAATGAACACCATTTGGTGGTCATTGGTGGAAGACATCCCACCAACGAGGAGCCCCTGATTGGCCTTCCTTTGGGAAGCCACTGATGTTTTGGGGTCATTTGCGACAGCAGCAAGCTTATCCTGCCTTATAGCACTCAACAATTGCCTACCCACTGACAACTTTCAGGCCCACCACCAACATATATGGCGCCTTCCTGTAAATCTTTGATACCCCTTCCCTCGCTCACCCTGTCTGCTACCTCTCCCTTTCTTATCTAGACTGATAGCCCCCCAAACAATGTCATCCTTTATCATCTTCATACCTTTTCATCATCCATAAACTGCCTTACTATTATACTAGATGTACTTCATGCCAAGTCATTTTGTTGTCAAATACATTTCTTTCAAAAGGCCACTTTGTGTTATTCCAGCCATTGGCATTCCAGGGTCCAAACAGAAAGTCGCCTTGAATATAAAGAACACAAAATTTTCAAGCTAAATTCTAATCAGAAAACTCCAGAAGGGCTCTGGGCCCAGGGGAAGCTCTCCTTCTGTTTAAAAGAGGTTAGCTAGTGTTGGAAGAGGTAAAGTAGTAAAAGCAAAAAACATTTGAAGAAATCCAAAGGAATGAAAAGGGAGAGAAAGGCAATGTTTTCCACTGTGTTGTCTAATGTTACATAACGTCCTGTTCCTGTACCTCCTGAAAGTCCCTCCCAAATTGAGAAACTTTGTCCTGGAAGATCACTTCATATGAAATGCAGTCATAAGTATGTGGTTAAGATCAATGACATCTGGAGGGTCTTGGGCATTTTATCTCTTACCTTCAGCATATCTTGCCCGACCTCTACCAGCCCTGTCATGCAAGCTTTCAGAGACTGAGGGGCCTGCTGCATCTTGGCTGCAAAACTGAGATGCAATCCCCCCGGTTTTCCCAGGAAGAATTACCCTTACTCTCTCATGCTTCTGTGCTGCTCCTCCCCCTCTCCCATTAATCAGCTCCAAATTCCCTTTCTCAACAATTTCCCTCTCCTGGGTTGAAGCCATACTTTTTCCCAGGAAACTGAATTCAGGAGGTGGCGAAGACGATTTCCTCCAGGACACAGATCCCTCATGATCACTTCGTCCTTGAGGGCCATCTAAGGGGAGAAAAGAAGCAAATACACACACCATATATATCAAAACTCAAAGCACTACCCAAGGAAGAGAGCCGTGAGTGCTGTGTCATGCATGGGAGTATGTGTGTGTGTTTAAGTGGGATGGTATTCTCAAATGCTCCTGCCAGTCCACTTAAGAGGTAGTTCTTATTTTAATGACTTCGGAGTTTGATTTGCACAGAATAGAATGTGCACTTACAAAATATCCCCAAGGTCCACTGCAAGCCTTAAGATAATAATAATAATAGTAATTAAAAGATTTGAAATATTTGAAATAATAATAATTTTTTTTTTTTTATTCTACAACTCTACCAGGAAGTCTGCAGCTAACCAGCCTTAGATTTTGGTGAGTCACTTTGCCTTTCTGGGTCTTATTTCTTGACCTATAACATTTCACCTAAATGCTCCTGACAGCCCTATTTAGCCCCAAATATTTATGGCTTTATAATTCCAAAAAGTATTTACTTTAAAGGTCATTGCCACTGGAAAGATGACAGAGAGCTCTGCTATTTACTAGCTGTGTGTCCTTGGGAAAATGACTCAGCATCTCTGTTCCCAGTATCTTCAACTCTGTAAAAACAGGCATAAGGATAGTGCTTAGCTGGTTATGCCATAAAGAAGAATAAACAAGCTAATCCATGTAAAGTGCCTGGTATCATATGGTCATTAAATACGGTGCTAGAAGCCAGGCTCGGTGGTCTTTTCCATGCCTCAGTTTCTCTATCAGTTGAATGGGGCTACATAGGGCATACCCCTTACAGAGCTGGTGTGAGGATTGAATGAGCAGTGACTGGCACCTGGTCTTCTCTCCACATGCAGTCTTTGTTATCACTGATGTGGCTGTCATTGTTGTCCTTATTCCCATATGGGCCCAGGGCTCAGAGACCTGAAGCAGTGATACCCTACCCCTCCCCCCACAGGTGAGAGGGCTCCTCGCTACAGGGGTTTAGATTGTCTCAAGACTGGAAAGTTCAGAAACACAAAGATAAGCAGAGCTTATTTACAAAACCATTACAGTAGGGATCTGCCCAACATCCCAGCTTCTCTGGGAAGCTCTGAAGGCAAAGTGGAAGGAGGAAGGAGGGACAGCGCATTTGAGCAGGAAGTGCTCGGAGTTCATTACTGCCACTCTGAAGATTCCAAGCAGGCTCATAGGGCCCCCGTGGCCCTGGGGATGAACAAACACAATCTTTGTGGGGTGCCTTTGTTGAGTAACCAGGGCAAACTCTCTGTGTCTGTCTTCCTTCCTTTTATCCTACTAATGAAAGAGAAAGAAGAAAGATTTCCCTTTAGAAAATCAGAAGACAAGGGGAAAGCATTAAATGCTGAAACCCCAGAGGGCATCTTTGGAATTTACCCACACAAGGCAAATTCCTTGTCTCTAAATCCTTCCAACTGCTCTGCGGGCCAGGTGTTGGCGGCTAAGTTAACGACTGTCACACAGGAGATGAACAAGTTCAAGTTGGCTCTTGGGACCCGTGGGTGTTGGAGTCAAAGAGAGAGAAGGTCTTTATTTGGGAGAGGTTGCCTGGGAGAGGCATTTGGGTATAGGGAGGTTTGACAAAACAAATCAAGCCAGGTAGCATTTTGTAGCAGAAGCCCTGGCCTTGGTCCCTGAGTTCTTGTTTCAGGTCTGATTCTCATCTGCTGTGAGACCTGAGGCAAGTCCCTTCCCTCCTCTGGGCTCTGATTGCCACATCTGAGAAATCAAAATATTGAAACAAAGAGTGTCTAGGCTCCCCTCTAGTCTTAGCATTTTGTGCTAAGGGAGTGGGCCCAAGCTTTGAATCAGGTTCTGGAATATCATATTGAGAATGCACTTAGAGATAATTATAATGAATGCTTCTGCAGTGATGTTGATCCATACCCACAATTGGGTGTTTCACTAGTCTTCCTTTTATGGGACAGAGTAAGTAGATTATTCTTAGGGATCAGATTTTTCTTAGGGATCTGATATTCTTAGGGATCAGAACCCTTAATGATAAAGATTCAGAATGAAAATACCATTCTGCAATAAGAATACAATTGCTTAAATGATCATCCATTTATCTTGTTCATCCATAAAACTACTTATCCATATATACATATGTGTGTATACACATACATATATGGATATATAATGGCTTCTACTAGTCATTCTTTAATGAATCCATTTATCAGTTTATTCCTGAATCCATGCATCCATACATGTATCTACTCATACATATACATACACGTACACATACATGTGTTCATCCTTCTATTCATTCATTCAAGAATTCAAACTTTGGAGTTCCCTTCATGACGCAGAAGTTAACAAACCTGACTAGGATTCATGAGGACGCATGTTCAATCCCTGGCCTCACTCAGTGGGTTAAGGATCTGGTGTTGCCGTGAGCTGTGGTGTAGGTTGCCGACGCAGCTCGGATCCTGCATTGCTGTGGCTGTGGTGTAGGCTGACAGCTGTAGCTCCAATTAGACCCCACCAGTGTGGACATTTAAAAAAAAAAAAAAGAATCCAAACTTCCATCCATCCATTGATTGATCACGTCATTTACACATACTTACACAAGTCATATATCCCCATGCATGTATGCACCCAGTTTCTCATCCATGCATTTATACATCAATGCATCCATCCAAATATCAATTCAGCTCTTAGTACTTATACCTTTCCATGCATCTAGCCATTTATCCACCTATGCACATAAGTGGATAGGATAACCATTAATCCATGAACCTATACATACATAATAACTACATACCTACCTACCTACCTACATATATACAACACATACAGCCTCCTATCCATCTTTTCTCCATCTATGCACCCATTCATTCATCTATCCATTCAGTGATGAACAATCATCTACCCATCCGTCCATCTATCTGCTCTTTGCAATGCCTTCAGAGCAGACCCTCATTCAGCCCTTTAAGGAGCTCATTACATAGTGACAGACAAGAGAAAAGATATTTTCAATAGACTGTGCAAACTCCTATGATAGTATGTAAAGAGACAGAGGTGAGAATGGAGGAAAATATGTTGATAACAATATCTACCAACCAATAAAACGTTTCTTTATGCCTAGGTCATTGCTTATAGTTCATACCAATCTTATGAGCAGCACATTATAATCTTCATTCTGATGATGAGAAAACTGAGACTTAAAGAGGTTAATTAATTCTCCCATAGTCACATAGCAGGTAAGTAATACAGCTAAGACTCCAGCAGCCCTATCTGAGAGCTAAGATCTTTTTCCTTCTATTCACCCATTCCAGAGGAAGAAGCAGGAATAAAACCAAAGGAAGTCAGAAACTTAAAGAACTCCTCAGAAGCCTCAAGCCAGAAGAGACCTCCAAAGATCTCCTGTCTTGGCAGGTAAACTATATCATAGGAAACAGATGAGGGGAGGGACAAATTCCATTTGAAAGAAATGAAGATTCTATCACCTTGTAGAAAGTAGAATGACTCTCTACCTCCTAACAAAAATGTCCATTTCCTAATCCCCAGAACCTGTAAACATGTTACTTGACATGGCAAAAGGGACTTTGCTAATATGATTGAGGATTTGAGGGGTGGGGGGATTATCCTGGATTATCCCTGTGAGCCAAATGTAATCACCAGGTCCTTATAAGAGGAAGGAGAGAGGGTCAGAGTCAGGAAAGGAGATTTGAAGATAGAAGTAGAGGTCAGAGTGATTTAGGGCCATGAGTCAAGAAATGCAAATGGAACGTAGAAGCTAGAAAAAGGCAAGTAAATGGATTCTTCCATGGAGCCTCCAAAATAAAAGTAGACCCACTGACACCTTGCTTTTAGCCCAGTGACATTGATTTCAGACATCTGACCCTAAGAACTATAAGATAAATTTGTATCGTATTGAGGCACTGAGCTTCCAGTAATTCGTTACAGCAGCAATGAGAAACTAATATACACTATTACCAGCATCTTCTTCCACAAGAATCAAGAACCTTTCTCTTTTTTTTTATATTTAACATACAGTATCCCTTCGGATTTTGTTTTTTAGACAATAAACATTAACTTTTTATAACAGCATTATTAAAATGCAATTCACATACCACAAAATTTATCCATTGCCAAGTACACAATTCCGTGGTTTTTTAAGTATGTTCACAGATATGTGCAACTATCATCACAATCAACTTTAGAACATTTTTGTCACCTCAAAAAGAAACTCTGTACCCTTCTCTTCTAACCCCTATTTCTCCCCAAGCTCTAAGCAAACACTAAGCTACTTCATGTCTATATAGATTCCCCTGTTCTAGACATTATATATGAATGGAATCCTATGATACATGGTCTTTTTTTGACTGGCTTCTTTCATTAAGCATAATATTTGCAAGGCTTATCCATGTTGTAGCATGTAGCAGTACTTCATTCTTATTTTATAGCTAAATTATATTCTTCTATATGGATAGGCTACATTTAATTTATCCATTCATCTGCTGAAGAATGTTTAGGTTGTTTGGCCCTTTGGGCTATTATGAATAACACTGCTATAAACATTTGGAAAGTTTTTTGGGGGACGTACCTTTTCATTTCTTCTGGGTTGTCTCATTTCGTCTTATTCTTTTCTAATATCTAAAAGTGGAGTTGCTGGATCATATGGGAACTTTATGCTTAATCATTTGAGGACCTGTTGGACTGTCAGTCAGGGTGCTATGACATTTTACACTTCCACCAGCAGTGTAGGAGGGTTCCAATATTTCCACGACCTCACCAACACATATTATTATCTGTCTTTTTTGATTCTAGTTTTTCCAGTGGGTATGAAATGGTAACTTATTGCAGTTTTGATTTGGACTTCCCTGATGACTAATTATGTCAAGCATCTTATTTTTTTTCCATTTGCATATTACCTCCTTGGAGAAATATCTATTTAGGTCCTTTATCCATTTTTTAATTGGGTTACTTGTCTTTTATTAAGTTGTCAGTGTTCTTCATATATTCTGGATGCCAGTCTCTTATCAGATGTATGATTTTCAAATATTTTTTATTTATCAACTACTAGTTATTATATATTGATATTTCTGATATTGATTAAATGTCAAATGTTTGAATATTAACTAAATATTAAGTGTTTCAAATATTTTCTCCTATTCTGTGACTTGTCATGTCACTTTCTTGATAGTGTCCTGCAAAACAAAATGTTCTTAATTTTGATAAAGTCCAAGCTATCTATTTTACATTTTGTTGCTTGTGTTTTTGATGTCATTTGAATAATCATTTAAATGGGAGAATGATATATGTAAACTATTTAGCACAGGGTCTGGCATATAATAAGTGACTGATCGATATCCAGTTGCTATTATTAATAAGGTAAGAGGGCTCTAATCCAGCACCTGATACAGGCAATTGAATAGACATTTTCCCGCTTATTGCTTCTAACCCCCTCAAAAGGTAGGGATTACTGGAGTTGCCACTGTGGCTCAGCAGGTTAGGAATCTGACCAATATCTATGAGGATATGGGTTCGATTCCTGGCCTCCCTCAGTGGGTTAAGGATCCAATGTTGCCACAAGCTGTGGCACAGGCCACAGATGCGGCTCAGATCCAGGGTTGCTATGGCTGAGGTGTAGGCCGTCAGCTGCAACTCTGATTCAGCCCCGAGCCTGGGAACTTCTATATGCCACAAGTGTGGCCCTAAAAAGAAAAAAAAAGTAGGGATTATTATCCTCCATATACTGATGAGGAACCACAACCTGAGATGTTAAATGATGATGTAGGTGGTCAAGCTAGTACTCTCACCCCGCTCTTTGCCAGACCACAAGCCTGGAGCTCTTCCCAGTGTCCAACAGTGGCCTCAGCGCTTTTCTAAGCCTTCCAGGACAACAAAAGACAAAGTCTAGATATTGGTGCCTGATTCGGGAGAGAGCTAGGGGTTACTCTGAGCAGTGCAAGATGATATGTGATTGAGGAGTGGATGATGACACTTTGGAAACAGGTTATATTCATAGAAGCACAGGGTTCTAGGCTGAGGTGTCTGACATAGGCAGAAGTGACTTGGAGAGGGAAGAGAAGTCTACAAGTGTCCAGAGAAATCAGGGAAGGCTACCTGGAGGTGGTGGCTTTTAAATGATAGTGGGATTTAGGTGTCTGAAGCAAGTAGCAAAGATAGGTAGGTAGACATGCAAAGAGAGTACTGAGTTTTCTGCATTAGGCAAAAGGAGAAACAATGTTTAATGTGAAATAATGATAATGACAGTAACCATAACAATAATCATTATTCACATGCCAGGCATTATTCTAAAGTTTATGTGAGCTAACTTAAGTCTTCATAATGATCCTTTGAATCAGGTAATATTACCATCCCCATTTTACAGATGAAAAAACTGAGGCACAGAGAGATTCAAGAACTTGACACAGATCACAAATTAGAACTGTGACAAAACCCAAATCAGCCATCGGGACAGTTATGAGCAGTATAAGTCAGAAGAGCATAAAACTGCTGCATAGTGTCAGAGCAAAGGGTATAAATCTAGACATTCATAAATTGAACCTAGACATTTTTGGGTTCAGTGAATGATTCTATCTACTTCCTGGTTATGGAATCCTATCAAAATCCCTTAACTTTCCTGACCCTGGATTCTATGCCTGAAAACTAGGGCATGGAAATGGTTAGTTAAGTCCCTAGAAGGTTGATGTGAGGATTTCCAGAAATCAGAGTTATCCAAGAAGGGACTCAATAAATATTTTAATTAGGAGGGTACTGGCATTATTTTCTTTTAGCGTGAGGGTCTTAGAAACACAGGATGAAAGTCAGAGGAGACCTAAGGATGTGAGCAAGTGTATCCTGGAGGTTTGGAAGGCCACTTTGGCACCCAACTTTTTGGATTCAAATCCCAAGTGGGCCTCCTCCTTGCTTTGTGCCTAGAGATATGTCGCTTTGTGTCTTTGACTTTAACTCTTCCATATGGCAAAAATGGATGTAAAGAGGACCTGTTCTCAGGGTTGCACTGAAGATTAAATGAGTCCACGTACTGTACTAAGTGCCAGCAAAAGGGAGCTAACTGTGAGGGTTTACTCATTAATTCAAGGGGCCAGGCCAAAGGCACCCCCATACTACAGAGCACACCATGCCAGTGTTTATGAGAGTGGCCATGCACAGTACAGCCAGCTCCCACAGCAGGAAAGCCGGCCAGTGCGTCAGCTATTATGTTGCCATCAATAGCTGTTGGAGTCATGGCCTTGGAGCCTCCTGCCTTATACACCGGAATCCAGGGTTTCACTCCCATGTGAACTTTCAAGAAACAAGGGAGGCGGGCCTCGATCTGTAACTGAAAAGATGCCAGCAATCGCCCAGCCCCAATACACACACACACACACACACACACACACACACACACACACACACGTGCACTCCTACCAGGAACCAGCCATTGTGTGAGGCAGTTGAACTTTCTACTGCTCTTATTTGAGTCTGCACGAGCAAGATTGCTTCCCAAGTCCTATTTACAGACGTTTTGTTTTGGAGGACTTAGCGAGGGCACGGGGAGTAGACGGATATTGTTGTTTTCCAGGGCGTCTATTTAAAAAACAGAATGCCCTGATGGGTTGGGTTTGAAACAATGATGCTAAACACACGCTGTCAGTGATGTTTTCCCCTTCATTCCTTTGGACTTTTTGTTGAAACCCAAATCTGAAACAACTGCAAGCATAGATATCCTATTGCAGACACAAGTATTTTTTTCCCCCTTAGTTAAGAAGAGTTTAAAAAGAGAGACCTAAAATATTTGAATCAGCTCTCTGATGAAATCTCTGTGAACATCTGCACTTGCCTTTGGAAGCTCTCGCAAAATCATAATTAGCTCATCCGATGTGTGATTGTGTCTTTAAGTGCTGCCTTCCTCATGGTCCAGGGTAGGTGGTGGGCGTCTTTTACCTCCTTCGCAGGGCCAACCTGCTCATGGGGCAGGTGGATCGGGAGCCACATTTGGCCTCCATCCTTTACTAGCTGGGACAAACGATTGAAACTTTCCGAGTCTCAGTTTCTGCAAAACAAAGGGTAGTAAGGGATTTTTTTTTCTAATTTATTCATCCGTTTACCTATTCAAATATTTATTGAACACTAATTTTGGGCCAGGTAGCATTCCAGGCACTGGAGACTGAGCAGTGAACAAAACAGAGTCTGCCCTTGTTCTTGTACAGGATGAGAGATCATAAACAAATTAAATAAGAAACCTACATAGCAGGTTAAATGCATGCATGCAGAAGGAACAGCATGTGCAAAGGCCCTGAGGTGGGGGGTGTGCCTGGGATATTGCAGGAGTGGCAGAGAAGTCAGCAGTGGGGGTGGGGGTGGGTGAAAGGGTAGGGAGTAGGAGATAAGGTCAGAGAGGTAATTTTATAAAGTATTCCTGAGGATTAAATCATTGCATGAGCCACATGCATAATAGATAGATATACAATGACCCGATTTTAGATGGTGAACCCATAGAAATGAATGAGCAAGTGGAAACTGAATGGCTGTCTTATTTATCTGTCCAGATTCCAGGACTTAGACTTCAGGACCCATCTTACTACCCCAACATTTAATCTTCCCTGAGTTATTGACACAGATAAAAATCTTGATTGATGCTCTCCCTGATGTCAACGGCTGACATTGTGAAAAGAAGGGATCTGCTAAACATCCTACAGTGCACAGGACAGCCCCCCATCGCAAAAAATCATCAAGTCTCTGCTGTCGACATGGCTGCAGTTGAGAAACTTTGGCTTAGGGGAAGAGCCCCAAATCTACTGTTGCTTTTTTTTTCCTCTTCAAACTCCCATTGTTTTAAACTCCATTTGGTGATTCTCAAGGGTGTGTGGGGAGCCGATAGGACAAGATTGAATAGGGGGTGGAACCCACTAGCCCCTCCACCCACTCCGGGGTTGGGCTGGAGGAGGGGGGTGATTCCTGGCTAGGATGAACTCAATTCTATTTCCCCTTCCGGGGATCTTTGTTGAAAGCATTAGCATGGACTGGGGGGAAAGGGTGGAGCTAGGAGCAAGCACAATTTTCCAAAATAAAGTCATAGATAAGAGATTAAGATCCCTGAGACTATGGTACTACTGTTCACAGCACAAAGCCTTCATCCAGGGCTTTCCTAAGCATGGAGGCATAGCAGATATTATCAGAGTAACACATGAAAATAATAGCCTCTTATTTCGAAAGGGTGGGTCTTCTCTTTTGCAAAGAGCTCAGCACACATCCATCCACACTAGCCTTTATTTCACAAGGACCAGGCTACAGGGAGAATATTTATAAGCCAATTTGGAAGGAGGGTCGAATTGAGAGCAAGGTTAATAGCATGTCCAATGGGAGCGTGATGGGGGGCAATAAAGAAGGTAAATTTGTTTCCTTGAATTTCAGCCCATAGCTCTATTCATTTGCTCAATCATTCATTCATTTATTCAACAACTATTTCCTGGGTTCCCACAATGTGACAAGTTCTATGCTAGATGTTAGAGACACAACTGTGGACAAGACCTGGTCCCTGACCTCCAGAGACTCACAAGCTAGACAGAAAGGAAGACAAAGATGTAGGTAAAATGATACGGGAATTTTCCTGGAGTCCAAAGACTGCACAGAGTGATGAGGCTGTGACAGATATGATCAGAAGTGCTTGGGAGCCAAGGGATACATCTATTCCATCCAGGAATTCAGGGAAGGCTTTCTGGAGGAGGTGATGTCTACACCTGTTTCTCAAACGTGACACTATTGGGAGTTCCCATCGTGGCTCTGTGATAAGAAACCCAGCTAGTATCCATGATGATGCATGTTCCTTTGATTCCTGGCCTCGCTCAGTGAGTTAAGGACTCAGAGTTGCTGTGAGCTGCTTCATGGGTCCCAGACGTGGCCTGGATCCTGTGTTGCTGTGGCTGTGGCTGTGGCTGTGGCTGTGGCTGTGACGCAGGCTGGCAGCTGCAGCTCTGATTCAATCCCTAGCCTGGGAACTTCCATACGCTGCAGGTGCAGCCCTGAAAAGCAAAACAAACATCAATCAAACAAACCTGACACCACTGACAGTCTGAACTGGATAATTTGGTGTCATGGAGCCGCCCTCAGCACTGCAGGATGTTTAACCGCATTCCTGGCCTCTACCAACCAGATGCCAGTTAGTAGCACCCTGTCCCCAAAGTCGTGATGACTGGACATTGCCATGCTGTCCCCTGGGGGACAAAATCACCCTCCCCTCAATTTCCTCCCCTCCCCATGAGAACTTTGGGTGTAAAGAAAGGTGCAAAGAATATATGGAAAGCAGGGTAGCGGAAGACTCTGGACCACTGTGCCTTGGGCTGGGTGAGCCAATGTGCGAGTCTGAGCGTTACTCCAGGATGCACTGACGCCACTGGTGAGTAACACGATCTAGCCTTGGTTTTGAAAAACTCCCTCGGTGACTGGATGAGAGGGGTGAAGGTGGCACAGGGTGACCAGAAGGAAGGTCTTCCCCAGTGAATCAGTCTGGGGCCTGCAAGTGACCCCAGTGGAACTTGCTTGGCGCCAGGACCGCAGAGAGGAGCCCCTTCCAGCCCAGGCCTGGCCCCCGGCTGACACATCCTCCTGGGCAGTGGGCCAGGCGCTGAGCTAGGGAGGAGTTCCTCTTCCAGGTCCGCTGGCTCCAGGAGACAATACCGACGTCCTGGCCACCCCGTGACTCACAGCAAAGGGCCTTTCCCTTTCTGGAAAGATTGCTCCATTTTCAACGAGGATTAGGTGTCAACAGGAGAACACGGAGACTTTACTTCAGAGCCAAAGCACCGTGGGAGTTCTCCTGGCTGAATCCACAGCGCCAAAGGGAAGGAAGGGAACACATGCCTGAAATCTACGATGTGCCAGGCGGGGCTCACGCCAGACACACAGCCTATGGGAGTTCAGTATTAAAGGGCACAGCACGCTTTCTTGTCATCGCATCTCTTTTACACGAATGCCCTTTTCCCAAGGAATTTGAATAAAATACACTTAGCACGGAAATAATTTTAAACTTGATTTCAATTGTTTCTTATTAATATCAATGATTGCTGTTCTGAAGGAAGTATTGCCATCTTACAGATGAAGAAACAAACCCAGAGGAGTGCCATAAATTGCCCAAAGTCACACTGCTAAGGGAGCTGGGGCTTCAGGGGTTCAAATTCAACCTAAGTCTAAAATTTGAGTTTTGGTCACTTCCCACCCTTTCAAATTTCATGAGACTTCACACACAAACATTTACAACACAAGTTATTAACACTTCCCCAAATTCTGGGTGTTGGAATTATCAGGAATTCTCTTTCTACTTGATTTTCAAATTTGTCAAATAAATTCAGCCAGCAGTCTTGCAGTTAATTAAGGTAATAGCAGTAGAGGAGTTCCCTTATAGTTCAGTGGGTCAAGGACCTGACATTGTCACCGAAGTGGCTCTGGTTACTGCAGTGGCATGGGTTCAATCCCTGGCCCAGAAAATTTTGCATGCTGCAAATACACCCCCCCCAAATGATAACAGTAATGCAGGAGTTCTCCTGTGGCTCACTGGGTTGAGGACCTGAGGTTGTTGTTGCAGTGGCTCTGGTTACTGCAATGGCAGGGTTCAGTCCCTGGCCTGGGAACTTACACATGCTGCAGATGTGGAAAATGAAAAGATAATAGCAATGCATACCATCTATTGAGTGACTGTGATGTGCTGATAAATTATATACCCTATTCCCATTTTACAGCTGAGAAAATCAAGACTCAGAGAGGCCTTCCAGCTAGGAAATGGCAGGGGTATAATTCATAGTGGAGCATGTCTGACTCCAAAGCACTAAGAAAACACAGTATAGCTTTAGTCCCTGCCCACACTTCGGGCTGCTTTCTCCCTGGGCTGAAGCAGCCTTGACAGCTGCACCTAGCAGGAGGGCCATGGGCAAGACAACAGCACCTGTGTCCAAGGCTTTTCTTTCCTGGAAAATAGCAGGGCTTTTATGCAGCACTAGGCAAGGATCCGATCTCAGGCTCTTGACATGACCTTGGGAACCTCTCAATAGGAACAGGCTTTTCTCTCACTCCCCCACCTTTTCAGACCTGCAAACGCTTCTGAAAACTCAACCACCGAGGAAGGTCATGCAGACAATGGTACCTCCCGAGTGCTTTCAAGAAGGATATGCCAGGATTCTCCCTGCAGCAGCCAAAGCCATCACCTTAAACTTGTGCAAGAGCAAATCACTCCTTGCTGAAAAGACTCCACCTTTTTTTTCCTTTTTTTGTATCAGGTCCAGACTCCTTAGGTGGCCTGTCTGACGTGGCCTGGCTGAAACTCTAAGCTTCTACCCATCTTGGGTCACATGAGCCCTATAGCTGTTTTCCAAACACACACACCCGTGAATATCCATGGTCCTTTATTTGTACCTCCTGTTCTTTCTGCCTGAAACACTGTCCTCTCCATTCATCACTGGTTCCATCTCTTCCCTGGCTTTGAACGGGCTAGTAGTGGCGAGCCATGCAAGGTTCCAAAACAGAAGAATAGAGAAGAGAAAGAGCCTCGCCATTACTGACCCCCTGCAATGGAACTGGCAGTATGTGGCACTTAATCCAATCCTCTCATCATCCTCTTAGGTAGTTTGATAGAAGACAAAACTGTGGTTTAAAGAGGAATCATCCTGCCCAGAGCCAGCCAGTTTCCAAAGGGCAGAGGTGAAATTTCAACCCCGGCAGCGGTCTGCTCCACTCTCTTCCTCTATGTCTTTGGTCAGAGCCCTTTAAGTCATGAGCTTGGGAAACTCTTGGAAGCTCCGCTCCAGGACAATTCGCTGGTCCCCACAGGAGCTGGCAGCCTTCACAAAGCATTGTTAACCTCCCAGCGGGCCCAGTGTACCAAGGATTTGGACTTCTTACACAGCCAGCCAATCGACTGGAGAATAAAAGAGCAAAGGCACCCAGGAGCATAAATCCATCCAGTATAACAGGGGATTAAGAGCCTCTTAGCATCCCTGCTACCTGTAATTAGAGCCCCCAGAAGACAGGAACCCTGGCGATGCGGGAGAAGAAAGAAGACGACCAGTCACTGACATGAGAGTCTTGTCAGCATGGTTTATGGCCCTACCTTGGGCCTCTCCAAACAACTTTCTGCACGATTACTATCACCCCCGGCTCCAGGGCCAGCTGTCCTCCTGCGTTATCTGCAGATCAGCTACAGAACCAAACACGGCTTAAATTCCCACCCATGGCTTGTTGTTGGATTAAGGCAAAACTCCAAGACATCACGTGGGGGCCTGAAAGGAAGTTCACAGAGAAGGTGTGTGACCTTTGATGGAGCTGTCAGATGACCGGGACAAGCCCAGAAAACACCAGATGCTTGCAAATGGGCAGAGGCAGGGAGAGGTCCCTCCTCTTCCAGAACCCCTGAGCACCAGCACGAACTTATACTTTATTCTCTCCCCCGATCGTACTAACTACTTTGGACTCCTGTGTGCCTGGGCCACAGGAAGCTCAACCGCAGGGCTAGCCAACTTTTCCTGGAAGGAGCTAGATAGTAAAGATTTCCAACATTGTTACAACTCCTTCTTGACTGCTGTGGCAATATGTGAACGAACGAACGAATGAATGAATGAATGAATGAATGAATGAATGTGTGGGGCTATGTGCCAATAAGATAAGCAGTGGTCCAATTTATCCCAGGTGTCATAATTCATCAATCCCTGCTTTACAAATTATGTGAGATCCTTAAATATGTGCCTCAGCATTTCATGAAACTGTTTTTTGTCCAAGGTAGAAAAAAAGGTCCCTTTTTTTCCTTTCTTTATTTTTATTTTTTTAAGGCTGTACCCATGGCATATAGAAGTTCCCAGGCTAGGAATGCAATCCGAGCCGCAGCTGTACCTATACCTCAGCTGCGACAATGCCAGATCTTTGAACCCACTACACCTGGCCTGGGATCAAAACTGCACCTTGGCAGCAACCTGAGCCTCTGCAGTTGGATTTTTAACCCACAGCACCACAGCAGGAACCCAGAGAAGGTCCTTCTTCTGGGGAAGATTTTCCTGAAAAGATGAGTGAATATGGCTCTCCATCCTTCTGATGACCTACTTTCCCTGGGCCAGGTTGAAACTACAGGGACACGTTGCCCCACCAGAATCCGGAATCGCAGAGCTGTTCATGGTCGCGCTTCCAATGTCTAGGAAATGCCTGGCACACAGTAGGTGCTCAGTGAAATAATTGTTGAATGGATAAATCTGCTGGGCTTCCGGCTATCACTCAAAACATTCCGGGCAGGCTTTTTTACCCATTCAATTATAGCCTTGCTCTTCCAGCCAGGCGCGTCCCAGGAGCTCTGAAAAAATTTCCAACTGGAATTGTCACGAGTGGTGACCATCCTGTACAGGGCCACTAAGGCAAGCTAGAAAGGTTCTTCCCTCTCCCTCCTTCATTTAAAGTAGCTGTTATTCACTATCCAGAGATATAAATTGGTAAGCAGAAATTCAGTGGACATTTCTACATGAATAACATGAATGTTCCATCTTTAATTACTTACTAAAAGCAGACCAGATTTTCCTAATTGGTTACAGTGAACACGTGGTAATTTGTAATTAAAAAAATTTTTTTTCTTGTGTGTAAACTAGGACAGAAAAGCAAGAAGAATTTTCCTCTAAAACACTTCATCAAGTTTCTCAAATTTTGGAGGGGGTAAGCACCACCTGAGCGCTTGTTAAAAAATACCAATTCCCAGGTCCAACCTCTAGCAGCTCCTATGCCAAGTTTCCAAAAATCTGCATTTAGAGGAACATGTTCCCTTTAATTGGCTTCTCCCAATTGCTGTTGCTTTAAAAAAAAAAAAAAAGTGCAAAACATAAGAGTCCACCCTGCCCCTGGAAAGAATCCACATTTTTGAAAGGGACAAAAAATGGACATCCTGTGGCCATTGTGGAGAAATCCAGCCTGTGAATTACCTGCGAAAGCCTTTGACCCATCCAGGTTTCCCCAGTGTATCTGCTAGGCTGCCTGTTTGCTCAGCCTCAAAAGCAAATGCAGAGAGGTGCCTCCAAGTCAAAGCATCTCAGGCTGCTTAATTACGCTAATTGCCACCCCAGGCTCTAAATTTCATGTTAATGCTCTACCAGGTGATTCATGTGGTAAATTACACACTTAAGATTTCACCAAGGTTTACCTTTTAATCCCAAACTCACTCAAGACACTAATGCCCACACCCCTGGATCTGGAGCAGCTAGAAGAGAGTCACGGGTAACCTTAGGGACCTCACGCAAAGCCTCCTCGAATCCCTGTCCCCACCTTGATTTCCGCCTTGTCATCTGTCCTTGGCCAATTCCAACTCACCCTTCCCTGCAACAGGGCGGAGTCCTACTTGCAGACAAATGCCCTGGCCCAGCTATCAACCCCCAGGGATGGATTACAGATGGTTTGGGAAGAAGGTAGACATAGGTAGGATTCAACCTTCACTTCTCAACAGCTGTCTATACATATATCTCTCCTTACTCTTACCTGCCAGGAGCATCCAGATTCATCTTCCTAAGGCACTGCTTTGATCATGTTACTCACAGCTCAAACCCCTTGCATGGCTCCCACTGGCCACAGCTTGAAATCCACACCTTTTGAGCTGACTTCCTCAGCCCAGCCCTGCTCTGTTACCTATCGCTGCATAACAAATCACCTCAAACTTAATGAAATCAAACAACTATCATGTATTCTTCTTCTCTCTCTGGGAAGCAACTGGACTCTGCAGGGCCATGCGTACAGTCTCTCGTGTCCTTGGAGGCAGAGAGGGGCTGGGGCTGTAGTTATAGTGAAGTTTCCTTCACCTGCACATGCGGTACCTGGGCTGGGAAGACAAACAGCAGGGGCTGGAACATTTCCAGGTCCTGGGGCATCTCTCTATTCTTTGGGGTCCCTCCATGTGTTCCTCCCAGCATGGCAACTTCAGGACATGCAGACATTTTATGTGATGACTCAGAGCGCCAAAGCTGAATGACCCAAGAGGGAAAGACAGGCAGAAGCCGCATCCCCTTTATGACCTAGCTTCAGAAGTCAAGCTACCTTATTTCCATTGCAAGACA
Source organism: Catagonus wagneri (assembly GCA_004024745.2). Lineage (NCBI taxonomy): Eukaryota > Metazoa > Chordata > Mammalia > Artiodactyla > Tayassuidae > Catagonus > Catagonus wagneri. The sequence continues at coordinate 14,968,197 of PVHT021183555.1, forward strand.
CAAGGCTTGCCCATATTCAAGCAAGGAAATTAGCATCCACCTTTATTTATTTATTTTAGCCCCCCCCCCCCCGTGGCATATGGAGGTTCCCAGGCTAGGGGTCAAATCGTCAAATCAGAGCTACAGCTGCCAGACTACACAACCGCCTATGTGTCTGGCATAGTAATTGGTCCTCTGACAAGAGTAAACTTTTCTGGACAAGGATCTGGAAATAGAAGAATTAATAACTTATTTAGCTGATAAAAACCTAAGGCACTGACAGGTTACCTTACATGGCGAAGTTCACATGGGATCCAAAGCCACATCACTAGAACTTAAACCCATTTCTCTGTATTCCAAAGCCTAAGCTCTCATCCCCTTGGTGGAATCCACCTCTTATTTTTATCTGTATGTCTTCCATCACTTCACTCAGGCCACTCAAAGAGCATGGTCAATTTGATTTTAATTCTTCTACATTATTTTGACTTTAATTTTTTACCTGGGGCTTGGGTACAATGTCAGGCATAAGCCAAACATAAGGGAATTTCCTAGGAATAAATCAAAATTTACCCAGTTAATAGTTTGGGTTTGATACAGAAAGATGGACTTGAGTTTGAAAATACTCTTGCAAAGACTTTGGATTTAATCCTTGGGTCTTCTTCTGGCTCCTGAGTTGCCAGTGTTGACTGAGCCACACCCTTCCCAGCTACATTTCCCCACTCCTCAAAGGCAAACACTGCTTTCTTACACATTCTTCAAGCTTCAGCTTTTCAGAGAAGTCTTACAAACCCCCTGGTCCACCACCATCCTTCCCTCCAAGTCTAGATCCATTCCCCCATCATGCTCTGTTAGTTGAATTATGTCTCCTACAAAGATATGTTGAAGTCCTAACCCTGGGAAACCACGTAACAGATGTAATCACTTTAAGATAAGGTCACAAGGTGGGCCCCTAAGCCCAGCTGAATGATGTCCTTGTACAAAGATGAGAAAAGGCACAGAGGGAAAATGCCATCTGACAACAGAGGCAGAGCTTAAAGTGACATAGCCAAGGGTTGTCTGCCACCACCAGAAGCAGGAAGAAGCAGCAGCGGCTTCAGAGAAAAGATGGCCCTGGAGTTCCCTTTGTGGCTCAGCAGTAATGAACCCAACAAGTATCTATGAGAATGTGGGTTCACTCCCTGGCCTTGTTCCACTCCACGCTGGCCGAATGTTATGCAGACTTCTCACTGTTTATGTCACCCCAGAGCCACACAGCTGTGGATAGCACTGAATCCTGGGACACCCAGGGAATTCACCCTGTGATGACTTCACAAGGGCTTGGAAACTTGTGTCTGCCCCACCCCAAGGATCACCTTGGCCCTGCCCGATAAACTCCTCACCCTCTGAGCAATTAACTAATGGGTGGTTAGAAGTAATCAGACTCCCACCAGAGTTGAAGAGCCGAGCTTTCTTGGGAAGCCTGAAAACAAAGATTATCCATGAGGCACAGGCCTCAAAACCAGGGAAATAAACCTAAAAGCTCCATGGATTGAATCGAGCCCCCTGCCTCCCACTGAAGAATGCACAGGCTCCCGTGGCCGCCTTCCAGCGTTCTTACAGCCTGAGCTGTATTCAGCCTCTAACCTTTCTCCTAAATTGCCCATCCAAGAGAGACCATTATTATAATGAAATACCTCAGCCGGGATGTTCTTGGTCTCAGCTAAAAGGTTTTTTCTCTGACTGCTGTGCTCACAGCCTCTGCCTTAATTTGGGGGAACTTCCCCTCGGCTGTCTTGAAAAGACTTCGACAGGTCTCTTCATAGTATTTGATTTGCTTCATTTCGGCGTGTGGGCAGCATGCCCCCATCCTAATGATGATGAAAACTGGAAAAGATGGGGCAGCCCCAAGAAAGGATTAAGGAAGGAGAGCCATCGTTTTACTAAGGGAGACGTGGGAGGGAAGCCTCGGGTTCTAGAAGATTCCAAGTCCTTCTGCCCTCTGGGAGACAGAAAGAGCTGAAAGGAAGAGGGCAGATCTGGACATCTGAAGCCTCTGAACCCTCTGGGCCTCCCTGTTTGAACTGTGAGTTCTAACGGTTATTGCACAGGGCTGGTCCAGGAGGCTCTGGCTTTCAGAGAAGTGTTGGAGTTCAATGCTAAGTTCTGAAAGTTTAGAGAGCTCAAATTTAAGGGAGGCTGAGTGTTTGGAGGCCTGGTCAAGACTTGAAGAATAAAGGGCTTGCAGGCCAATTGGCCATTTGAGGCCCTGTTTAAGTGAGGTCTGCCTCTCTCTTCTGTCCTCCATCCTGGATCTCAAACTGGCGGTCCCAGGACCAAAGCTGGCCTTCAGACATATTTACTCATCCCAGGGTTTGTTATTTTTTAATACCTTCAGTGCAATTTTACTAAGTGGTCAAGGTTTTAAAAACGAGAGATTTCACACTAAAATTCCTAGTTTCTCTTGAAATAGCATAAAATCTGACCAAGCAGGTATCTCCCATCCCCAGATAGATGGAGGACACCCACCCTTACCCACCTCAGTTATTCCTGTCACAGGCCTGGCTCTGGTGAACAGTTTGGGACACCACACCTCCAAATATTTATGTATGTATGTATGTATGTATGTATTTATTTATTTTGTCTTTTTGCCTTATCTAGGGCCGCACTCGCGGCATGTGGAGGTTCCCAGGCTAGGGGTCTAACAGGAGCTGTAGTCGCCAGCCTTCGCCACAGCCACAGCAACGCGGCATCCGAGCCGCGTCTGCGACCTACACCACAGCTCACGGCAACGCCAGATCCTTAACCCACTGAGCAAGGCCAGGGATCGAACCCGCAACCTCATGGTTCTTAGTCGGATTCGTTAACCACTGAGCCACGATGGGAACTTCCACCTCCAAATATTTAATCCCTAGGCAACACTGCCCTCCTATTGATTCTACAGTAACAAACCAAAGTCACGCTTTCCTCAAAGACTCTCCATCCCTCCCAGATAGAAAAATTCCCTCCTGGTCCTATTATAGGTTTGTGTTTCATTTGCCTAGCTCATTTGGGTGTAGATGCTCCCTTCCGTCTGGGTTCTCTGAAATAACTCCATTCATCCCTCATGACGCAGCACAGAGGTCACCTCCTCCAAGAAGGCTTCTTGGATTTTTCCTCCTTCCTGTTCCTCCAATATAGTTTAAGTACCCCTCCTTTGTCCTTAGCACCCCTGCATCCAAATGTCTGTTTCCTTCTCTATCTCCCTTGCTGGGCAGTGAGTTCTGTGCAGGCCAGGGCTGCATATGAGCGCTGTACACTCAGCATAAAATTTGGAGCCTGGCACCTGGGAAGGTCTCAGAAACTCTGTGCAGAATAGAGAGTGGGACAGAGAGGAAGAAAGGGCTGTCACTCGAGACAGAATGCTGACAGCAAGAATTCTTCATCATCATCATCATCAGTCATCATCATCATCATGACAGCACCTAACACCCAACGTGGGCTTTCTGTGTGAGTCTTTTTCAAATTAACTCATTGTGTTACGTTAGGTCCTCTGAGAAGTAGATGCCTAGATGCAATCAGGCAGTCAAGAAATTTGTTTGCCAGAGTTCCCTGGTGGTCTTAAGGATCCGGGGTCATCACTGCTATGACTTGGGTCACTGTTGTGGCACAGGTTCAATCCCTGGCCTGGCAACTTCTGCATGTTGGGGATATGGTCCAAAAAAGAGAGAGTTGTCTGTGAATACCTATAAAGGATTGAAGGGCAGGGAGCAGGAGGGGGCAGGGACAACATGTAGACTACAGTGTGGTCTGACCTCTGGGAAGAAGAGGAGGAGGTAGAGGGACTGAGCAGGAGATGCCTAAGCCTGCACCTCTCAGCCAGGGTGCCAGGGAGTGCCGAAGAAGGACCACTGGCTGAGGAGTCCTGAGCTTGCCTGGCAGGAGGGACCTGGCTGTAGCAGCTCATTGGCCATAGGGCATTCGCAGTTATTGGCTGGAGGCAGCCGGGAGAAAGCATGTGTCCTCAGCACAAATACTGCTGCACCAAAGATCCAAAGACGGGTCAGCTAGGGAACGTCAGCCAGCCCCTCCTTTGCAACTGGGAGGCCCGGGTGGCCCAGCCTCACTGCTGCTGCACCTGTTGCACCCTCATATCAACATCTGAAGAGCCATTGCTATGATGGCCACCTGCCAGAGGATGAAACCCAGCCTCGGCCTTGGGGCCCAAGGTCACACACAGGGCTCCTGGTACAAGATCAGCTGGATCCCAGTTGTGTGTGTATGTGTGTGTGTGTGTGTGTGTGTGTGGTCACACTGCTCTGGGGACCAGGGATCTTAGCAAACCTTGGAGAAAGACAGTGATGGTTGAGAGGGGGAGCTGATGGCTCAAAGCCAGTTTTACTGACAGGGAACAAAGACTCTGGGCCAGAAGCTGACTTGTCTATTCCAGAGTGAGTCCAGCAGACACGCCCAGAACTCCTGGCTTCTCTCTGCAGACCAAAGGAAGGAGACGCAGAGGCACCAGTCTCGGGGCTTAGCAGAAGGTAGATTTCCACACGCTCCTTGTCAACGCTTCTCTACCCACCCCCAATAATAATAACACCAGCCAGCACCTAAATAACAAATTTTATGTGTGGGGACGTCTTTGCACCCCCACTAACCCTCCTGGCAGCCCTGTGGTGAAGGTGCCTTGTTATTTTCCCATTTCACAGAGAAAACTGACACACAGGCACAGAGAGGAGAAAGTGCTTAGCCAAGGCCACAGCTTTGTAAGTGGCAAAGCTGAGATGCAAGCAAATTAGGCCCTACTCTGAAGGACTTCAGCAAAACAAGTTTAAAGAATGTATCTGACATACGCACTGTGTGATCAACTGCATCTTTGGTGGTTTTTATTGAACTGTAAAATACAGATGTTGCTCAAAAGCAGAAGCTTCTTAAAGATGCTGTCTCATGGACTACAAGCTCCTGGGCGGCAGGGGCTGGTGTCAGCCAGGCCTCCGGCTCAGGGCAGGTGGCAGGTGGGCGGGGGCATGGTCAGGGCCAGGGAGGGCGCCGGGCTGGGGGGGCACGGGGCCAGGAAGAGCGACCGAGCGGCAGTGGCCGGCCTGCGTGCGAAGGCAAGGCCGCGCCCCCGCGCCCCTGCTCGCGCCGTGCCTGCCGCCGCCACCCGCCTGGCCGCCCGGCGGGCCACGGAGCGGCGGCCGCAGACTCTGAGGCGCCAGCGCACCTGCAATAAGGCCCCGCCGCCGCCGCCTCGCGCCCAAGGCCGCCCGCCCGCGCGCCGCTGATAAGACGCGGGGAGGGGCGGGGGGCGCGGGGCTCAGGGGGAGGCGCCGGCCCTTTCTCCGATCACGCTCCTGGCCGCGTCTCCCTGCAAAGGCTCTGCCTCTGTCTCTGTCTCCTGTCTGTGCTCTTCTGTTCCGCATCAGTTTCCTCTGCCCCCGCCCCAGCCCCATCGTGTGTGTGTGTGTGTGTGTGTGTGTGTGTGTGTGTGTGTGTGTGTGTGTGTGTGTGTGTGTGTGTGTGTGTGTGTGTGTGTGTGTGTGTGTGTGTGTGTGTGTGTGTGTGTCCCAGCCCCATCGTGTGTGTGTGTGTGTGTGTGTCCCCATCGATCCC
>PVHT021183555.1:14973846-15023398 GCA_004024745.2 Catagonus wagneri
CCGTCCCTTTCTTCCCCTTTCCCCTTTATGGTTTCTCTTGAGCACCGAATCCCTCCATCCCTGTTTTCTCTTTCTCCCTCTTTCCTTCCCTCCTTGTTGCTGGATCCTTTCTCTCTCTTCCTCCCCTTGCTCTCTGAATCAGTCCCCTTTCTCCCCCCTCCCTGCCTTCTCTCTGTGACTCTCTCTCTCTGACTCCCCCCTCACTCTTTCCCCCTCCTCTCTCTCCTTTACCTGTTTCCCAGTCATTCCTTGCCTCTCCTCCCGGCCCCCAGCCCCCTCACTGCACCACTGCAGGCTTGCCTGCAGGAGCTAGGCCTTAGAAGCCAGCTGAATCGGAGAACAGCTGGACCCTAGGCGGGCGGGGCTCAGCAGGTGTGCTGACGTCACTGTACAGGGCTGTGCTCACCTGGGCGCCTTTCATCTGAGGCTCTCTCCACACTTCACAAACAGTCATTAAGGCCTGCCTGGGGGCAGGTCAGGGAATATCACAGCCTGGGCTGTTTGGTTATCTTCATTATTAATATGCACCTCCTTCCTTTAAATGAATTCAGTGCTGGGGACAGAATCCCAGCTGACGCCCAAGAGATTAAGGTCTCTCTGGGTTGCACAGGACAAAGATGACAAACTGATAGAGCAGGGGCAAGAGATTCTGTGGCTTCCTTCCTGCAGTGTGGGCCTCTGCCGGTTGCTTAGGGGCTGCCTGTTCTGAGAGCAGCACTCCTGGGGTCAAGCGAAGAGGCTGGATTTCTCAGAATGGGTCCCGGTGGCCTACCAGGCAGATGTCCTCCTCCCCCAGAAGAGGCAAACAGGGAACCCAGTGAAAGCACAGCCTCCTTGCTCTTGGCTAAATTTGGAGGAGTGGCAGGGAGGCCAGTATCCAGGCTTTATTTCAGAATTCATTTTTTCAGATCAGGCAGTACAGCCAGATCTACCTGTGGATAAACAGCCAGAGGCCTCAGAAGCTGCAAGCATGGGTGACTCAGGAATTGGATTCAGGGCAAGGCCTCTGGGTAGAGAAGCCTGTGCCAAAAGCATATTAAGGGGCAGCAAAAGCTCTGCCTTATGAAGGCCATTTAAATCCACAGTCAAGCCAATTCTCCCAACCAACTTCCCTCCCTCACCAAGACTCCCCAAAAGGGAAATTTCTGGCACCTACTCTGGTGGTGGCAGTCACAATTGCAGCTGATTGTTTAAGCATATATCCCTGTAAATAAAGTATCCATTGAAGCCTCTGGGATGATTGGAATGGTGGAAAGTGATACTGACAAAAGGCTATGGCCATTTGAGTATTTTCTACCAGCTCTGCCTTCAGGATCAGAAGTTATTGGTATATAATACTGTCACTGTGTGACCTCAGGCAAGACACTTGGCCTCTCTGGGCCTTCTCTGTAGAATGAGATGTAAAGATTTCTTTGGCTCCTTCAAGTCTGTGCCCAGGCCTTTCTGTCTCCTGACCTCATACATATTTTCCATAAGAAACACCTAAAGGAAATACCTATTCCAGGGTTGCAGGCCATGCTCCTTGTTCTAAATCCCTGTTTGGTTTTGTTTTTAGCTGTGGGAGGTTTTTTTTAAAAAAATAGACAAATCTAGTGAAATACCATGACATTCTAAAGACACATTTCCTAATGTGAAAACATTCTTGAAATCCTCCTTCATTTCACCTTGGTAGCAAATACTATAGTCTACTTTTGAGGAACTGAAAGATGAAAAAAAATATTCTTATCGTTTTCAGATATTTTAAAAGATTTTTAATAGCATCACTTACTCTGACTGTCATTAAAAAGAAGTTCACCTTCACTGCCTTAGCAATAATGCAGCTAATAAAGTAAAATTAACAAAACATTAATGGTAGAATATAGCTGCTGGGTACACAGGTACTGTGTAATTGTAATTGACAATAAAATTCTTTCACTTTTCTGCTTACTTGAATAGTTTTATAATAAATTCTAGGAACAAAAGCATAGAATGTCCATCAGAATCTCTCCTATTCTTCTAAGAGAATATTTGGTTTGAAAACCAAGCTTCTTGTTGCTAAAGATGAGGGTCTAGCTAATAACTGAATTACATGGGGAATCTGGATGTTGAATGAAACTTTTTGAGGAAAAAGAAATGCTCCCTGCTTGGCGGCCCAGAACTAGCCTGGAGGATCCAAAGAAAAGGCCTGAGGATTAAGAAACAGAATCTGATTACCCGTGGGCCACTGAGTCACACTCCGATCTTAGGTAAGTAGGTTACCTGTTCTTCCATCTGTGAGATGGGAGTGATAATGCAGGGCTGTTGGGACAAGCAAGCAGATAACTTCCAGAAAGCCCTTTGAGCTTCTTGGAAATAGCACTTGAGATATGATTAGGCGCCAGCATGTTGCAAAAAGTGTGCCTGGTGGCAATTGGACTGATCCGAGTTCACACTGGACAGACGTGGTCATCAAGCTGTAAACAGAGCTCTCCAATTCCTCCACCTGGTTCTTTCATCTGCCTCCCCATTCTTCCTCCTTTCAACTCCACCACCAACACCAATAGGAGCACCACCACCACTCCCACCACACTATCTCTGGAAGCTCTTCTCATGATTCCGTCTTGCTCACGTCATCCCCCACGGCCCCAAATGCCCTCTCCTCCTAAAACCTGCTGCTCTCATTTCTTACAGTAAAAATGTCCATAAGAAACAGTATTCACTATTATAGCTGCCTCCATATTATTTGATCAACCCTTTACTAAGTGCCGGAAAATCATCATCTCATTTCATCCTCGTCCTATCTCCCTTTTACAGATATTTCTAGGACAAATAGCTACCAACTCCAAAAAACCTTTCCTAACTTATTCCATTAAGATGTAACTCCTGATGGGTGATTTCCATAAGAGTGTCTTGGATCCCTCATCATAGCCAGGCAAGATAGGACTTTCTGTCCTCACTCCACAGATGGTCTCCCTTTCAATCTTAATGCTGCTACCCTCCCCGTACTTCAGTACATTTTCTTTGACTTTGTCAAGAAGTTATCTTGTCAGTTTCTCTCATATTTCATGGATGTGTAGATACCTGCAAGGCATGAGCTGGGTTAGACTAGCTGCTATAACACACAACACTGCCCATGAAAGTTTGCTTCTCTATAATAGTAAGTATAACAAAAGTCAGCAGCAGCAGAGGGCTCTATTCCATACAGTCATGCAGAGATCTAGGCTCCTTCCATTTGGTAGCTCTGCCCTTCTCTGCGTACTTGGAGTCCTCTTCATTTGGCAAGTGGATGTGAAAAGAGAACACAGAGGATGGCGCAGACATCATGAGTATCACTAATGCCCACCATCTAATGGATGTTACTTAGCCCCAAGGTCTTACCTAACCCCTGGAAACACTTGGGAATGTAGTATAGCTTCTACTTAGAATGGGCGAAGAAAAAGGAATTTAGTGAATTTTCTGTCATAAACTATCAGGGATACACTGATGGAGCAAAGAAACATTCTTCTTCTGGAACAATTCCAACATCACACATTTTCAGAGCTGTGTACCTCACCCCTGGCCCTAAGTAACCTCTCTACATCAGCAGGCTTTTCAGCACTTTGAATAAAAAATAAAAATATCTTCCCTGGAAGTCTTGACTCTCAGTTAACAGAATTTCCTCAGGGCAACAATAGGAAGTCTGACCACTCCAAAGTTTAAAACCTATCAATGACTCCCTAAGAAAAAAAAAAAAAAAAAACTCCTCTTCTTGGCATGTTATAGCCACCCTTTGGAACACAGCTCTCCTTATCTTCCAAACCTCATCTTCCATCACCACCTCTGCCACGGGATATTGAAGTTTCCTCAGCACGCCAGGCTCTTTCTCATCCCAAGATGTTTGCCTATGTAATTCCCTCTGCCTGGAATTTCCTTCACCAATAGCTCAGAGCAAATTCTTCCTCATCCTTTAACACTCAGTTCAAAAGCTACTGTTTGTTGAAAGTTTTCCCCAGTGTCATCATAGGATGCTAGAAAATGTATGATATTGCTTGTAGCTATGGGTTTGCATTTTCTTCCAATAGTGACCCCTTACTCCCACCTCTGACCAGCAGACGAACCTCTTGGATATGCAGTCTTTGAGAGAAGGAGGCTGGCGTCATGGCAATAGTGCTCTGTGGTCCTTCTAACTTGCTGACCTCTCTCCCTTATATATGAGTTATATGAGTTATAGTAGTTGCTATTCTTTGCTGACCCAAAACAGTCACTTTCCACTTCTTCTATTCTGAAAGAACCCAGTTTCTTTCCTTGTTTAGTGGACCCCTATGTTGATGAGAAAATCCGGATGTTCTAAATCTAATTTCTAAAGCTAATCAAGTGACACCCATTTGCTGGCTAGTGACTGGTTGAAGAAAGAACATGTGCCTCCCATGAGGGGTCATGGGCTAGGAGCTACTTGGAAAAGCTTTTTTGTTCTTACAGAGAGATATAAGGAAGAAACAGATCTTTGTCTGTCTTTAGCCATTGTTGTGTGAGAAAGTGATGCCTAAGACAGCAGGACCAACAGGGGTAGAACCAACCTAGAAAGGCTAGCCAAGGAAAAGATAAAAGGAACCTCAGGCATTCATGATGCTGTTGAGCCTCTGAATTACTCAACCCTGGTGCTGTCCTAACTGCACTACTTGATCTGTGCAGTTATAAAAACCTTGATGTCTAAACCTCCTGAATCTTGACTTCTTATTACTTGGAGTCAATAGCATTCTAATAGGTGACAATGTAGTTTATCATTCAAACACTTTTGAGGTGTGCAGGGAACCACTATTAGTTGTGTGCAAGACAGCGAACATGACCTGGGACTAAAACAAGCAAAGTGGGAAGTGTATTCATCTTAAAGCTACATTAGATATACTCAAGTTCACAGGCAAGTTTATATACCTGTTGGACATAAACTTTCATTTCCTCATCTGTAAAGCAGGGGTGATATTATTTCGTTTGGATCATTGGTGTGAAAATTAAATAAGGAGAAATGTGAAGTACTTCTAACGGTGTTTAACGCATAGTGGGTCGGTGTCCTTCTTCCTACGTACTAAGGGGAATCCTGATCTACCTACTCAGGTTATTCCCTTACTCACTTTCAACTGTTGCCCTGCTGAGTCTTCAGGTTCTATTATACAGAATCACAAGAAGAGAGAGTAGGAATGAAGAGAAAGGGCCATAGGTTTTGTGTCCATTTCACAGTGTCTAAGAGAGGCAAATAAAGAACTTGAGTTATAGGGAAGTTACTTCTATGTTGTCTGTGTTTTATTAGCGGTGATAGAAGACCTGAGCCTGAACCACACAGCTCATGGATGCCTTACAGTAATAAATGAGTGAATGACTGAATAAATGAATGAGTGAATGCCTTGCTTGGACCAATAACCAGACAAGAGTCTATCTACCAAGGATATGGCTCCTGTGAGGGTGGATCTGAAAAGAAATATGTTTAGAAAAATGTGCTTTATGCATCCTGTATTCCATTTTTCTCCTACTTTAGCTGTGCCTTGATGCTAGCCATTCTGTGTGCTCTTGTTCTCCATGTCCCAGTTAGATAGTAACCTCAGGAATAAAAGCAGTCATATCTGTGAGACAAATCTTGCAGAGATCCCTGTGTCTTGAGTGTTATTCAAGGGAGAAAAACTGATGTAATTAATAAAGTCTTCTTATAGTGTCTCTGTCTTCAAGTCAATCAACATTTATTGAGCACCTACAAGGGCTTAGGCACTGTTACCCCATCCAGAGATATCTGAATTTAAAGAGGGAAGAGAAGGGCAATACGTAATCCAAACTGATCAATCTCAAATGCCCTGCCAAGCCTTCAGGGGCAAATATCTGGAAACTCTCTGAGTCCTCATCAGCCCACTGAATGTTCTGTTTATCCTTGACCAACATGTTCAACAAGTCGTGAAAGAAAATAGATTAAAAATAAAGAACTCAAAGGAGAGTCAGCTTCTTGATCAACCACATTAAAATTATTTTTTTTTTGTCTTTTTTTTTTTTTATCTAGAGCTGCACCCCCGGCATATGGAGGTTCCCAGGCTAGGGGTCTAACAGGAGCTGTAGCCACTGGCCTAAGTGACAGCCACAGCAACACGGGATCCGAGCCGTGTCTGCAACCTACACTACAGCTCACGGCAACGCCGGATCCTTAACCCACTGAGCAAGGCCAGGGATCAAACCCTCAACCTCATGGTTCCTAGTCAGATTCGTTAACCACTGAGCCACAACGGGAACTCCCTAAAATTATTTTTAATATTATTTAATATGCTTTCTTCCTTGCAATTAAAGAAATAACACAGAAGAATTTGGATAATATAGAAACGTGCAAAGAAGAAAATAAAAGTCACCAGTCAGAGAACTACTGATGCTGTATTTATATAGTGTAAGAACTACTTAACACTCTTTTTTTGGGGTGTAGATACAGATATATTTTGATTTGGGGGAAAAGTGGTATCATGTAGTGCAGATTCTTCTATAATTATTTTATCTACCATTAAGCCCTCGCATTATTTTCTTGGAACAAAGCATCTTAAGCAAACAAGCAAATAAATAAAACTACTGCTTTTACATGCCTCATGATTTAATTTCAATGCTTCTTAGTCTAAGGTGTTCTCATTTATATTCATTAGTGGACGTGGCCTGTGGTTTCTCGTTTTTGGTGCTGAATTGGCATACTCTCTGCCATTACCTGTGGGAAAGGTTTAGGATGACCAGCCTGTCAAGGTTTGCCTAAGACCTTCCAGGTTTTAGCAATAAAAGTCCTGCCCTTCAGGAAACCGCTTAGTCCCAGGAAAACCAGGACAACTGGAAACCTGGACGTGGCATTTTACAGAGAATAAAAATGTATTAGCTTTTGGGCATGGAATACAACTCACTAATAAGATTCCTTTTGACCCAGAATTTTATTTTTTAGAGGTGACACGTTGACAACTTTGGAAATGTTTTTCTTGGCCTTTATACCTATATAGAGACACATACACACATACATGCATACATGTATATCAATTTTTAGTGAAATCATTAATATTTCCCTAAAACAGTTTCCATGTCACTAAGATTTTCCAAAGTAGTTACTATAGAACAGGGTTCTAAAGCAGGGGTGATTCACACACACCCCTCCTCAACATTCAGCAAAATCTGGAGACATTTTGGGTTGTTATAACTTGGTGGCAGGGGGAAATACTGGTAACTAGTGGACAGAAGCCAGGGATGCTGCTAAACATCCTGCGATGCCCAGGACGTCGGCCCCCGCAGTAAAAAGTCATCCACCCCATCAGAGATGAGGTTGAAAAATACTGAACTAGATTTACATATAGCACTCTCGTATAGCTTTACGTATCCCCTTTATAACTTCATGTTTCTCATTGCTAACTTGGGATATTTAAGTTCCCTCATTTCCTTTTCTTCTTCAAATTGTTCAATAAGTTGTCCTCTTCAAGTGTGTTTGTTTCTCAAAGAACAACCTCTTAAATTTACGAATCAAATCTAGGTCATTTTTCAAGTCTGCATACTTTCTGATTTCATATTAACCACTTACATTCTTCTGCGTTTGCTTGGTTTGTTTTGATGTTCTTTTTCTAACTCCTTTCATCGAAAGCTATTAGGTGTGAACCAACAAGACCCATTCACAGCTGACATTCAGTGACACACACTATGGCTTGACATTTTAACCATCAAAGTCATGCCAAAGGCAGGGGGCAGTGGTCAAAATATACATCACAATCTGTCTTGCAGCAGAAATCCTGGCTCCCATAGCTGGGTAAATTCAATTCACTGTGTTTTAACCAAACCCACTAGTGTCCACAGTTACTAAATGGAATTTTCTTTCAAAAATACAAAGAGCTTGAGATTAAAAAAAGAAGATTCATAAGGAGATCCAAGTTATATAGGGTAGATGGCAAGGCAATGAAAGAAACAAGTTTAAAAGTTGGAATAGCTGGAAGGAGGGCTGGGGTCCAAAAATAATCACCGAATGTGAATGGAAATAATGGTGGTAGCAAAAAGGTGGTGAGAGGGAAGACAGACCACAACAAAAATAAGTATCAGGATTGAAAGAGAAATCATGGCTATTATTCTCTAAGCATCCCCCAAAACAGAGATCATCATTCCTCTTTTACAGATAAGGACATAGGAAGGTCCAGAAAGAGCAGGTACCTTGCCCACAGTCAGAGGGCTCCCAGAGGCAAACCCATGTGTTTTTTTCTGACTCCAGAACCAAGATCTTTCCCCTTTCACGTTTCCTCGCAAATTACCCCTCACAGGTAAGAACTAGTCTAAGAATCTCACTACAAAGCAGTTTCTCCACCATTCTCTGTTTCACACACTTCTGCCCGAAGGAAAACACCCACAACTGAGAATTCAGCTAAGCTGGGAAAAGTCCACATGAGAAACATAAATCTCCAGTTTACAAGAGCAAGGAAAATCCCCCTTGGGAAGGTCCTGGAGACGGCTCAAAAAAGGCAAAGTCTGGGAATTTAGCAAGAAAAGCTAAAATGGGTTTGACAATGATCTTTGTGAGCTGTCACGTCCTGGGGGTACCCACATCCGTGGAGTTTGATGGCAAGGAGGATTACGATTTGATCATGTGAGGGTTACCAAATGCCCAGTGGGGCAGTGAGGGTGGTGAGAGGCATAAATGTTCCTCCTTCATGGTATCTGCAGACAGGAGTTTGTAGCTTTGTCTTTGCTTAGATTTGTCTGTGAAACCTCTTTAATTCGACTCCACAAAGTGGACTGACCCAGATGCTGGTGATCTGGAGATGAGAAAGAATCTGTGTAGACAGAGAAGTCACCATCAGGTGGAGGGGACAGATTCATGAGTAAACAACCACAATGATGCACACTCCCCCAGCCCAAAGTAAAATGCTGTTGCCAAAGGAGAGTTGGGATCAGGTGAGCAGGCAGGAAGACCTTGTTCCAAGGTCAAGTTCAAAACATGTATCTCTATGTATCAGAACATTATTCAGCCAGGAGAAGGAAGGATATTCTGCCACTTGGGGCAATATGGATGGAGCTTGAGTGAAGAAGCCAGATGGAGAAAGACAAATACAGTACAGTATCATTAGTATGTGGACTCTGAAAAAAATTTCACACTCACAGAAACAGAGGGTAGAAAAAGGGTTGCCAGGGACTAGTGATTGGGAAAAAATAGGCTGAGGTTAGTGAAACGGTACAAACTCTCAATTATAAGATGTATAGGGTCAAAGGATCTAATGTAAGCATGATGACTATAGCCAACACAGCACTGTATAACTGAAATTTTCTAAGAGAGTAGACCTTAAATGTTCTCACCGCACACACACAGAAGATAAATATGAGGTGATGGATGTGTTAATTAGCTGGGTGAGGTGAAGTTTCACATTGTATACATATACTGTCAGATCTCCGTAATAAAAATCTTAATACCCTACAGTTTTATCAATTATAACTTAAAAAAGTTGAAATAATCAAAAGTGTAAATTTTTTTAAAAATGTAATTTAAAAGCATCTTCCTTCTTTAAAAAAACAAGTAAATATCCATTAGGTGTCTAACATATAGTGATTTCTCAATTGTGGTAGCTGTTAGTATTGATCATTAATAAAATATTTGCTATTTCAATTAATATTGGTATTAATAATATTGTTATTAGTTAATTAAAATTAAAATTAATACCAGTAGTATTAACTAATTAAAATTAGTTAATAATATTGGTATTACTAACTAATAACAATTATTACTATTATATTGTAATTATCATTATGAATATAATTGCTAAATTGACTGCCATTGTTGTTATTAATATTTTAGTATATAATTTTTATTATTTAATATTACTAGTTTTGTGAATTCCTATTCTTTGGGAATGCCAGCCCCTTGCACAATAAGTACTATGGAATAGTTTTTATGGAAATGACCACCTGAGCAACTCTTCTTTCTATGCTCTGCAGGTTGTGGGAAATGCCTTACAGGGGTTAAGATCATGGACTCAAGCCAGACTTACAAGATCCATGACCTTGGGCAAATTATATAACCTTTTGTACCTTCATTTTTTCATCTGTAAGTGATTCAATGATACCAGCTTCACAGTGGTGGGGAAGTATAATTGAGTTAATTGCATATAACATTTCAGCTGTGTGCCAGTACGTGTGTATTATTATTATTGGAAGGCTTCTTCATCTAAAGATATTCCCTGTGACCCAACCCTGAATTTCCATGAGTCCATGAGCTGCCATTTTCCCAGTGGGTCCAACTGGAGAGACTACTAGTGATTCTGGCCTAAAGGAAAGGTGGAAGATGTGTTCACGTTTCTTTCTGCTGTGAAACAAAAACCTATAGACAATAGCCTCATAACTGAGGCAGCCCCACTCTTGGCACCAATTGACTGGCCTCAGACAAGACCCATTTGCTATTTTAAAAAAGGCTAGAGAGCTTTCCGTAAGAACATCACAGCTCTCTATCCACTGTTTTTGGTTGGGCAGCCTATATTTATTTATGTTTTCATTCAACAAATATTTATTAAGCCCCTACTCTATGCCAGGCTAGCTAGGATCCGGCAGTCAATAGCATGGGCTTGTCTTTAAAATTATACACACACACACACACACACACACACACACACACACACACACACACAGTTATGTGTATATATATATATATATATATACAGTTATGTGTATATATACAGTTATGTATATATAAAACAATTATATATATCTAAGATATAATCTTCTCTATATTTAATATATTTTAACATATTGTTTATATATTATATTACATATATAAATATATATGTATATATGTGTATGTATATATATATATATGAACTTACTAGCCATTAGGGAGATAGGCACTATTAAAGTAGATTTTGTTCTAGTGGAGAAATAAAGAAAACAAGCCATTTGAAACAGACTGGGCCCTTCCTCTGCAAAGTATTTTTTCTATATGTAGAGAATCAGACATTTTTCACTTCAGTCCAGCTTAGCAAAGGTTAATTGAGCATCTACTAGGCCTAAGGTTTTGTGCTAAGTTATTCTGACGATAATTGATAAATGAAAAGCTGTCCTGAGGAAACCTACACTCTGGCATGATTAGAACCCAAAGATGTTGATGCTTAAAGTGCCCCTCTCTGTCGCAGGGAGCACTGTGGCTGATTGGTGGGGCCTGGGACCTGCTCTCACGTGCCCTGAGTCCAAGCTCCCTGCAGCAAGTACCTCATACCCATGACCTTGGGCAAATGACCTAATTTACCTGAATCTCAGTTTCCTCATCTGGTCAGTTGTGCATCAAAGTAGCTCCTACCTCACGGTTTGCTGTGCAAGTTCAGTGTGCAAAGTGTTCTATGTCATGGGCCAGCAAGGAGCTGGGTAAACGATCTCAAATGATAGCCATTCTTATTGCAATTATTTTAGTGCATAATGGCAGAGTAGAAGGATATTATTTTAACAGCACTTTTTTGAATGAAGAAAGTGCTATATTTAATAAAGACCTTGAAGAATTTTTCTGTTGTTTTTAGTAGTCAAAACGGACCTTGCTACCTTCAACTGCTATTTTCTGTTACACTGGTTGTTTGTGAGGCCCTCTTGCCTTTAGACAAAGCTTACCTGTCAGTCTCTAAGCACAAGGACCTATTAGGATGACCAACTGTCCTGGGTTGCCAGAGCCTGGAGGATTTCCCAGGATGTCTGAGTTTCAGTGCTAAAACCAGGACAGTCTCCTGCAAACTGGGAACAGCTGGTCTCTGTCCAGCACCATCACGTAGAGTAAAGCACATACATGTGCCTGTTAAGACTCCGTGTGTGCTCTAGTGAGAGCCTCAGAAAACGAAAGTGACACCCCAACAACACCCAGCTAGGTCTGGCCCACAGAGGACAAGGTCCATGTGACACAGCAGGGGCATGAGACCAGCTTCCATCCACCTTGGCAGTGCCTAAGCCACGCACAGCCTTTCAGTGACTCATGAGGCTTCCAAGCAGGAAGATGGGAAGATTTTTAAGTGATCTGGGCCTCAGCTTCCAATTACTCAGAGCAGCCCTGGCTCCTGAGAGCAGGCGTGACCCCCTGACTCACTCTGTGAATATCTGGGATGTTGATGGCAATGATTAGCAAACAGTCCATGCAGGATGTCAACATGATTGCCTTTGCTTTGTTCTGAGTGTTGATCCTGGATTCAAATGCTGGCTCTGCTACTTTCTAATGATGATTTTGGGCAAAGTACATACCCCCTCTGAGCATTAGCTTCCTCTTTGGAGAACTAACTGAGATAATATATGCCTCCTACTTAGTATAAGAAGGGCATCTAGACAGGGCTTCACAAGTTGTAGCCATGATTGATAACCACGGCTTATTATTTCTCTCTCATTACTATTGTATCGACATTGTTATGAATAGCATTGGTATTATCACATGTCGTGAACACAGGTTTTTCCCCCATTCTTCCCTTCAAATAAATCACTTAAAATAATTATGAAATCTCACATGAAGACTTCCAGGTACAATAACAATAATTTAGTAGTGGTAGTGAGCCTACTTACAAAACTTTTTTTTTTAATGATATTCAGGTAGGATCCATTAATCTTTTCTTTCTTTCTTTCTTTCTTTTTTTTTTTAGGGACGCAATTGCAGCATATGCAAGTTCCTAGTCCAGGGGTCTAATCAGAGCTGTAGCTGCTGGCCTACACCACAGCCAAGGCAACACCAGATCAGCACCTACACTGCAGCTCACAGCAACATCCAATCCTTAACCCACTGGGCAAGTCCAGTGATGGAACCCACATCCTCATGGATACTAGTCGGGTTCGTACCATTGAGCCACAATAGGAACTCCCAGATAGGATGCATTTAAAACAAAGAGATTAGATAGAAAAATCTTTTTCTCCCCCAAGCTTTGGAGAAGACAATTCCTCTAAATTCTCTTGGTCTTAATCTCTCCCAAGGCATATTTAGGAGAAGCATGTGTTATTTTGTGAAATAAAATAAAAGGAGAGGATTCAAGTGTTAAATAGGTTTGGAGAAATGAATGGACCAAGATGCGGTACATATACACAAATGAATACCATTCAGCCATAAAAAAGAAGGAAATAATGCCATTTGCAGCAACCCGGATGGTCCTAGGAATGATCATATTAAGGGAAGTAAGTCAGAAAGAGAAAACAAATGCCATATGATGTCACTTATATGAGGAATTTAAAATATGATACAAATGAATGTTTTTACAAAGCAGAAACAGGTACACAGACATAGAAAACAAACTTGCGGTTACCAAAGGGTAAAGGGGGTGGGAAGGGATAAATTAGGACTTTGGGGATTAGCAGATACAAACTACTATATGTAAAATAAATGAACCACGAGGTCCTACAGTAGAGCACAGAGAACTAAGTTCAGTATCTTGTAATAACCTACAATAGAAAACAATCTGAAGAATATATACATGTGTAACTGAATCGCTTTGCTGTACACTTGAAACTAACACATTGTAAATCAACTATACTTCAATTTAAAAAATAAAAAATGGAACAATACCATATTATATCACATATCTGGAATCTAATATTTGGCACAAATGAATCTATCTACAGAAAAGAAACAAAGTCACAGACATGGAGAACAGACTTGTGGTTGCTAAGGGAGAGGGGGAGGGAGAGGGATGGACGGGGAGTTTGGGGTTAGTAGATGCAAACTATTGCATTTGGAGTGGATAAGCAATGAGATCCTGCTGTGTAGTGCAAGAAACTCTAGCCAATCACACTTGGTTACCCAAGGGCTGTGACTCTTTCTGCAGATGGCCTTTATCCCTGGGTGAGTCCGGGGCCTCCCCACTGACCTGCCAGGGAGCATGGCACCAGGGTTTGAACAACCACAGGACTCTTTCTTTCTCTGTCTCACACCTCCTTTCTGGGAAACTGGGTTCCATTTATTTATTTATTTTTATTCTATTTTATTTTATAATGATTTTTATTTTTTCCATTATAACTGGTTTACAGTGTTCTATCAATTTTCTACTGCACAGCAGGTTGACCCAAGTATACATACATGTATACATTCTTTTTTCTCACACTATCACGATCCATCATAAGTGACTAGACATAGTTCCCAGTGCTATACAGCAGGATCTCATTGCTTATCCATTCCAAAGGCAATAGTTTGCACCTATTAACCCCAAATTCCCACTTCCTCCCCCTCCCCCTTGGCAACCACAAGTCTGTTCTCCATGTCCATGATTTTCTTTTCTGTGGGAAGGTTCATTTGTGCTGTATATTAGATCCCAGATATAAATGATATCATATGGTATTTGTCTTTTTCTGACTTATTTCACTTAGTATGAGATCTACCAAGATGTTTCATTTCTCATAGGAGAGAACTGCTATCTGATGGAGATGATAAACATGTCAATGACCATCATGAAGATAAAAAAAAAAATATCTTTACAGAGCACTTACCATATGCCAGGATTGTGCTTCACCCCTGGGAAGGGGGTACAATTTAGTATCCCATTTTTCAGATGAGGAAACTGAAGTTCAAGGAGGCTCTAAGACTTTGCCACAATCACTCGGCAAGTAAGTCTTGG
Source organism: Catagonus wagneri (assembly GCA_004024745.2). NCBI lineage: Eukaryota > Metazoa > Chordata > Mammalia > Artiodactyla > Tayassuidae > Catagonus > Catagonus wagneri. The sequence goes on from PVHT021183555.1 coordinate 14,988,360, forward strand.
AATTTGAATTTGTATGGACCACCATAAAAGTGATTTAATCCAGAATCCATGTTCCTTAAGTAGTGGATGTGGATCCACTCAAAAATATAAGTAGTGGGAGAGCTTTAAGTGAATTCACACTGCCAAAACTACCTCAAGGAGTTCCCGTTGTGGCTCAGTGGGTTAAGAACCCGACTAGTATCCATGAGGATATGGGTTCAATCCCTGGCCTCACTCAGTGGGTTAAGGATCTGGTGTTGCCACAAACTGTGGCGCAAGTTGCAGAGTGGCTTGCATACTACGTTGCTGTGGTTGTGGCTGTGGTATAGGCTGACAGCTGCAGCTCCAATTCAACTCCTAGCCTGGGAACTTCCACATGTCACAGTTGTGGCTATTATAAAAAAAAAAAAAAGCTACAACGACTGCCTCAAAATGATCACCCACAGAGGCCCTGAAAAACGTCAGCTGTAAAAGCCAACCTAGAATGCATCAAAACAAGCAACCCAAGCCTCACAGATATGATGGCCGATGACCTGAACCTTGGATTGCCACCTCTGCCTTCACCTTGGCAGACAGCCACATGGCACATGCGAATGTGATTCACAAAGGCTCTGGATTTCCTCCATCTCTGACACTGACATTCTTTTATTTGTTTTCATTTTTTCTCTCATCTCTACAATGGGGTAACTCGAAGCACTAAGGGTAATTGATCCTGCCCCATGGCCAAGAGATACTTCCCTCACCTGGGTTTCTGGGGGGCTGATCTTTTAACTAATTAATAACCTGCCCAGTATCACCTCCACCCACTCCCCCACCCCAGCCAGAGGAGATAAGGCACTGCCCTACTTCCTGCATGAGACTGTCTCCTTGTCACATCGTTGGCGCCACCGAGGTGACTGGCGCCCACTGCCACCTCCAACCTCATTGGGTGGCAGCTTATTATCTGGGGGAGGGGAATTGATGCGTGTGTCCGCACAGGGGCCGACTGGAGAGAGGCTTGTAAAAGGTGCTGTATAAATCAATTATTAATACTAATCAGAGCATAATAGCACCATGAGCAGGAGACGGGAGGCCTGGAGGCAGTCACCACACCCTCTTTGACACCATAGCAGGGGCCAGGTATCTCACGAACGATGACAAGCTCAGGTCATGAGTGCAGTAAGGATTAACCCCTTCTCCGCAAATCCCAGCTGGCCTCTTGAAAGCCTCTTCCTGACAGCACAGCCTGAGGTGGAGAAGATTCCAGAACTATGGAACTGTGGAGCCTTGAAAGCAAGGTGTTAGTGCCACGGCTTACTTCTAAGCTCTTTGATGCATCCAGATAGGACTGCAGTCTGCACCACTGGACTCGAGAAAATTGTACCCACCAAGCTGCACTTCCCGTCAACCAGCTTGCCACTCCTGGCGCGGGGTGGCGCCATCCGCCAGACCAGTGAGCTGCGTTTATTTTCTCAAGCCACTTCCTGTTCCCTCCCACAATCCACCTTGTTCGCTGGTGACAAAAGGAACAGTTTGTTCAGGTAATGGGTGTGATGAATTGATTCCACGTTTATTCTAAGACCCCCGGTCTGGCGTCAGGACCCTCCTAGGAGTATTCAGGCATCTCTGCGACGGGTGCAGAAGTCACAGAAAAGCCTCCCTGAGAAAAACGCATTTGGGTTCTTTCACAAATAAATACTCTACATCTCATGGCATTTTTAGAATCTACTGGTGTAGAGGTGGCAAATCAAAACGGACAGTGATTGAAGTTGCCGTTGTGGCCCAGCAGGCTAAGAACCCTACTGGTATCTATGAGGATTCGGGTTCAATACATGGACTTTCTCAGTAGGTTAAGGATCCAGGTGTTTCCACAAGCAGCAGGTAGGTCACAGATGCGGCTTGGATCCTGTGTTGCTGTGACTGTGGGATAGGCCAGCAGCTCTGATCCAACCCCTAGCCCAAGAACTTCCACATGATACAGGTGTGGCCCTAAAAAGGGAAAAAAAAAGACAGTGATTAATACTAGCATCCTAAACGATGGTGATCCCTATGCTAAGAAAAAAAAAGATAATAAAAATGAATATTTGTCCAGCATGAACTGCCTGAGAATCTAGGGTACCAAAAAAAGTAGTATAGTAAGGAGGAAAGAATCTTGGAGGAAACGAAATGGAGGAGACTCAGAGAGAAATGGCACAGAGAGGGATGTTTGTGGTTGGGTGGATGATGGTGGATGGAGTCAGCAGACAATGGCTCCAGGAACACCTCAACCCGTCTCTCTCTCTCTTTTTTTTTCTTATTTGCCAGTAAAAGTGGTATGATAGGCAGAATAATGGTCAACCCCAAAGACGTCCATTAGGAAATCCCCAGAACCTATGAAGATGCCAACTTACATGCCAGAAGGGACTTTGTAGATGTGATTAACTTAAGGATCTTGAGATGGGGAGATTATCTTAGATTATTAGGGTGGGCCCAATGGAATCACGAGAGTCTTAGAAGAGGGAGGTCGGAGAGTCTGAATCAGGGAAGAGATGAGATGACAAGCAGAATCCGAATGATGTAATTGCTGGCTTTGAAGAATGGATGGGGACCACAAGCCAAGGAATGGTAGCAGCGTCTAGAAGCTGGAAAAGGCAATGAAACAAATTCTCGGGAGAGTCTGAAGAAGGAAGACAGCCCTAGGGACACCTCTGTTTTAGAACATCCAGTCTCCAGAACTGTGAGATTATAAATTTTCATTGTTTGAAGCCACTGTGTCTGGGGTCATTTATTACAGCAGCAGTAGGAAACCAATACGATGGGTAAGGTTGGGCCATTCTCCAGTCTCAGCTCTTTAAAGCATGCATGCTCACTTCACAGGAACATGTTAAAGAAAGGTGGTCAGTGTGGCGTATCATACGTGATTAATTTCTAATAAGCATTCAATTGCTAGAGCCTGGGCATCATTTACTTAAAAAATTAAAACAGGCTTGTGCATTTATTCATTCATCCAACAAATATTTACTGAACAGCTGCTTTATGCCAGGCTCTCTTCCCAGTCTTAGGGATACAGATGAATGGTCCAGACACAGAAATGACAGCCTAATGGAGAGACACGTGGTGATGAGGCGACTCATGTCATCGCAGAGTGATGAGGGCCATGAAGACCATAAAGAGTAGGTCAATGAAGCCTTCTAAGGAGGTGACATTTGGACTAAAAGGAGTCTGTGAAACTCTGAGGGAGATCCCATGGAAAGCCCTAAGGTAGGAACTGGCTTTGTAGGTCAGATAAATAGTAAGGAAACTAGTAAGACTAAAACTGGGGGAGGCTAGAGAGGCTGGTAGAAAACAAGGTTAAAGAGGGACTAGGGACATATCATAAAAGGGCTTACTGGCCATAGTAAGGAGTGGTAGTTTAATGTAAGTCAATGGGAAGGGTTTTCTGCAGAGCTGAGTGATTCTTTGTATAATGTTCTAAAAAGATCTTTGTTTATCGTAACCTTACTTATATCACATTACTCATATCACATTACTTATATCACATTACTTATATTCAGGGTGCTTCACTGAGGGTAAGAAAAATAAAGCAGAATTAGAATTAGACAAGGAACAGACCCTAACCCTACTAAGGCCCACAGCAGAGTGTGTCCTGCAGGTCAGCATCTCTGGTCAAGTGTGCCAAAGAAAGAAATAGGACTTTGGGTGAGTGATTCTAAAACTGTGATCCAAGGACCTGTGGCATCAGAATCCAAGGGTGCTTATTAATTACACACAGTCATGGGCCCATTCCAGACTGGTAGAATCAACATCTGTGAGTTGGGTCCTGAATCCTCCTACTTGAGAAGCATCTCAAGAGATTCTATGTCAAGAAGGATTTGATCCCCACTGTCTACTTTAGGGAAGACATAACGGGTAGTAGCAGAATCCTGATGGGTCAAGGAAATGAGGGGCTAAAACAGTGCAGGGGAATCAAAGTTACACAATGATCCAAAATGGGTCAGGTTTACACGGGTTCTATCTAGTTGTTATTTTAATTATGCCATTGAAAGAATAATCTGCACATATAAACATTTCTCAAATTCCAGTGGGCACATGGATGCCCTGGGGTCTTGTCAAAATGAGACTAATTCAGCAGGCCTGGGCCAGTGCCTGAAAATCCAAATTTCCCCTTTTTTTTTTTTAAAAGGACCTCAGGTATGGCATATGGAAGTTCCCAGGCTAGGGGCAGAATCCGAGCTACAGCTGCCAGCCTACGCCACAGCCACAGCAACACCAGATCCAAGCTGTCTGTGAACTATACCACAGTTCGTGGCAATATCAGGTCCTTAACCCACTGTGCGAGGCCAGGGATTGAACCCACATCCTCGTGGATACCAGTTGGGTTCGTTTCCACTGAGTCACAAGAGGAACTCTAAATCTGAATTTCTAAGCAGCTCCCAGCCATTGTCAGTGCTGCCGCTGCAGGTACCACCCACTTTGGACTAGCAAAGGTGAAGCCACCCAAGTCAACCATATCTGTCAACGGCCCTCAAATGGATAAATCTCCAAGGGTTGATCAGTAATAATTACTTGTACCCCTGAGTGGTTTCTGACACAAGAGCTAGAGCATAAATTTCCACTCTGACACTAGCTGTGGCTTTTGGGGTAAGTCACTTATTGACCACATGCTTCCGTTTCCCCATCCAAAAAATGGGATACTAATGGTATCTGCCTTAGAGAATGAGGATTCAATGAGACCAAGCACGGCATGTTGTAAGTGTGAACACAGTGTGTGACAGGTATCGGTCTTGTTCACATTTCTCTCTCTCTTTAGACATAGCTTCATAAGGGCAGCTTTTGTAGCTAGTAGTTTTCTTCCACACCCCTTTGCCAAGCCTGGATTCTGGCAGTTAGTAAGTGCTCAGTATGTCTGAGGAATGAATGAATGAATGAACATAAGCACACCAAATCTGTTTACTTTCAGAGTCACAGTCAAAGTAAAGAACAGGGAAAGGGGGAATTCACATTCAGTGAACACCAACTGTGTTGGCATGATTCCAGTTGTTTTTCATGCATTATTATGGTTCATTCTCCCAAGAGCCTTAAGATGTAGGAAATGGAAAATCAGCAGGATGAAGCTTAAAGAGGTAAAGATACCTGCCCAGGATCCCATGACTGTGAAATGACAGAGGCAGGGTTCAAAGCATTTCTAGCCAGGATGGCTTTCCCTCACCAGCCCCAAGACACCAAACCTTTTCTGACCCTCAAGATTTCCCATTGAGAGAACTGCTCACAACTGCCTTTGATTGGTTGGGCGGCCAATGAAGCCCTAGCTTACAGCATTTCTCTGGGGCCCTTATCTTTATTAACTGTGAATTTATCTCCCTGCAAAGATAGGGCTCTGGGTGAAGGGCCCCCTGGTCCACACCTGGGTGAGTCTTACCTGCTTCAAACAGGTCAGCAAGCAACTGGGTGCCTTTTAATTGCCTTCTTCCTCACTTTGCCCCCGCCCTCAAGTTCAAACCTGCACTGTAAACAAGGTCTCCAGGACCAAAGGTAAGGGAGGTGAGGCATGAGGGCATTAACCTGTAATCCCCTGATAAGATCACTGCATTTCATAGCACCATAAATTAATTCCCATCTTCCAGAGCCCATGATGAGTGCAGAAGGTGCAGAGCAAATGGAGAAGTAAAGAGAGGCCAACCATTGCCCAGGTAGAGCAGAGGGGTGCTATCAGAATAGCAAGAAGCCCCCCAAGTGTCTCCTCCCAGCAGGTGATGGGTTTGACCTGGACCATTCTGCATGGTCTATGACATTCTATGAATTCATGGCAAGTTTCACAGAGAAGAAAAAGAAAACACTCTGAGAGAGCTTGACCAGCCTGTTATGTATAGTATCACACGGTTCATCTCATGGCCAATGAGAAATAAGTAGGTGGATTTAATTTTCTCAACAAGGCAGAGATTTCCCCCAAATCAGACTGAAACCCACCCTCTCAGAATAGATAGAATAGTGACCAAAGAGCATGACTGAACTTGTGTCAGCCTTATTCTAAAGTTGTCATCCCGAAAGTTCCTGTTGTGGCTCAGCCAGGTAAGGACCCAACATGGTTTCCATGAGGATTCAGGTTCAATCCCTGGCCTCGCTCAGAGGGTTAAGGATCCACCATTGCCACAAGCTGTGGTGTAGGTCACAGATGCAACTAGGATCTAGTGTTGCTGTGGCTGTGGTGTAGGCCTACCTACAGCTGCAGCTCCAATTTGACCCCTGGCCTGGGAACTTCTATATGCCCTAAAAAGGAAAAAATAAAATAAAAAGGAAAAAAAGGGGGGTTGTCATCCTGACCTCAAGAGCCACCTCAGTTAGAGACGTTAAGTCTTGTGATTCTAAAAGGTCCACCCCTATGAACCTTGGAAAAATAGGTTCAAAAGTTTTCTAGTCTACAATGACTCCTAATGAGCAGTCATTTCCCAAGTATTTATTTGTAAGATTATCTATCGCTAGTTTTCTCACTTGCCTCCTTTTAACATAATTTTGTGAATGCCCACGAAATGCCAATGATTGTATGGCCGTGGGAATACCGAAATGTCCTAGGTATATATCCATGGCTTACTGAAATTCCTGATCTAGTGGAGGATAAAGAAAAGTCTACAGGAAAGTACAACATACTATGTTAAATTATGTGATGGGAGCCAAGTCCTATGGAGTTTTGAACAAACCCCCATAAGGGCTTATTTCTGCTACCCAGAAAATACCTCTCCAACCCTTTACCTGTTTGGAGTCAGCCCATATGTGGAGAATGCATAATCATTTCATTATTAGCTAAAACCAATTTGCAAGGTGAAATTGCTGTTCTAATTATGTTCTAAGAACACATTCCAAAGCCAATCATCAAATACATTTAGACTTTCTGCTTCTTAGGATGGTCTGCTTATCAGTTCTCTTTTAGTACAGATGGCATGAGATTACCCACATTCCAGAGGTTTTTAAAGTACCATTTGATTTGCTGCAGATAAAATGAAAACATTTTTAGGTATAGAAAAGGTGAGTCATGTGTGTGTAAGAGTCCAGCTCTGAAGATTTTGGTTCAGGATGGAGCTATGGTCAAATTCAAAGACTCATCAGGCCCTAAATATATGTTTATCTCCTAAAACAAGGAAGGAAGGAAGGGAGGAAGGAAGGGAGGGAGGGAGGAAGAAAAGAAAAGAAAAACCGAATGAAAGAAAGAAATGAACCTAAAACCACAATCTGATATTCAAAATCAGTCCATATAATGTTGGTGTCTCGCTGTCTGACTGACTTCACTTAGCATGATATTGAATAATAAAATAATTAATTAATTAAAAAAAGAAAAAAATCAGTCCATGTAAACAGTCATGCTTAAAAATGTCTCCTAGAGTGTTATTTATAACATATGAAATTAGAAATGTCTTAAAAGTTCATTAATAGGAAAATAGTTAAGTAACAATTAAAAGCTTTCACTGACATGCAAAAAAAAGCTTCTGATGCTATGAAAAAGGCAGAATACAAAATAAAATTTTACTTTAAAGAAGCTTTTTTTTTTTTTTAAGTCAACAATAAGAAGGATACCAAAATGTCAATTTGCCTCTAGGTAATGGAGATAGTATAGTGGTTCAACAAATGAGATTTGGTGTCAGGGACCTATGGATCAAACCCTGGCTTTACCACTTTCTAACTGACCTGCTTTGAGAAAAGTGTTTCTCTCAGCCTTTCTCTCTTCTTCTGAGAAATGGGGTTCATAGCAACACCTGCTGTAAGCATTAATGCTGTTGTAAGCATTAAGAGAAATAACGTAAGGAAAGATTACATAATAAATGCTCAATAAATGATAGTTATTATATAGGTATTCATGTGATGAAATAGTGTGGGTGCTTAATAAGTTTCCCACAATTTGAATATGCTATATATTGCATTCAGGATAGATATCAAACATTTTTAAAATTTATAATTACATGTAAAGTGAATTTATGAATAGCTGAGTGACACAAAGAATTGACACTTAAAATACGAATTCGTAAGTAGCCAGAACTTTATACTAAACAGTATTCATTACCTGGCTCAAATTTTAGAAAACAAATGGCAAGGGAAAACTGATTTTCAATTACAAGTTTGATAAACAAAGAGACCAAGCTTCCAGAAATAATTTACCCGAGTCCTTGAGCTGAATTGTCATAATCTCCAAGACCAAAAGTGAAGGCAAAGTGATGGATTCAGCAGAGAGTTCATTGCCTCCCATGAGATTCTCAAAGACATCTGTGACCTCTACATTTCTGAGGAACTATCTTACATCTTCAAACTTGGATGAAAAGAGATTTTAAAAATGATGAATCATTTAAGACAAACCAAGGAAATATGCAATTGCCTTCTCTATGCGGGCCTAGTTCACCAATGCACCTGGCACAGAATGAATGAGTGAATTAACTAATTAATGGCTACTATAGGTGAAATAGGGTGCAACGATTAACAGGAGTTGGAATATGCCAGGCACCAAGATCCCATGTTAAATCTCAATTACACATAAAAATCATTTTCAGTGACCAAACACTCAGTTCCCTGAACATAACCAATGAATATTATAATGTTTGAAGTTTTCTATTTAGGGAGCTGCAGAGATGGATGGTCCAAGGAGGGACAGCCGATCCAATGTCAGAAGCAAGGAAGGATCAACAGATTAGAGTTGTGCAGAGTAAATATTTAAACATGGGAAGTTCAATAGCTATTAAATAGGCTCAGTAACGGGCTCATTTAAAAAAAAAATCAATACTCTTACTAATAGCAATGTGCTAGCCTTCGACAGAAGGGAGGAAACTGAGTTGAAATCATTTTTGAATCAGAAGTCAATAGGAGCCAGTGTCTCAGACAAGTCTCCCCAAATTGGTAAAAGAAAAACAGTAATGCAGTTGTCTCTTAGGATCTACTTCCAGAAAGCTGGGCCTTCATGGACTGCTGAAGCTGATGGGGACCACAGATTGGACCTGAGCAAGGTAGAGGGCAGAAAGTGGGTAGGAAGAATGAATAAGACAGAGAAGCAGGGAACCCATGACTTTTATCTGGGATTATTTCAACAATCAAGGACTTGGCTTTTTAACCTGGTTGTAGGTAATAGCAGCATGACCTTGAGTAAGAAAGTTAACCACCCTGACTATGGCTGGTATCTAAGGACTCTCTCTGCCTCTCCTGGGTCTTAACTATTTCAGTGCCAACAGCCAGACTTCCAGGTCTCAGCACGGAGTCTCAGCCTGAGGGTTTTGCCTGAACTGAGCTGATGGAAGTGGCCTAAATGAAGTTCCCCACACAGTGGTTGTCAGTCATTGACTGATGGGACCCCTTTCCTGCAGTGTATGCTCTGCACCACCTCTCAATTGCCCAAGGAGGTGACCTGTTACCACATCCCCTAAGTCAGCTGCCTTCTCTTCTTCTGTCCTCCCCTTTCCCCACCTCAGTGCCCTGGGATCACCTCCCAAATCAAATACTTTCATTGAAGTCCTACCTCAGGTTAGAGCATCAGCAAAAAAAGACTGGAAATTTGGCTTCTGTTTATCTGTAAAATGGGGGTAATAATAGTTCCTACCTTCTAGATTCTCCATGTGAATTAAATGAGATAACACAATGAAGCATTTAGCACTTGCCATGCACTCAATAAATGCCAGCTGTGGTTATTATTAACTCCATAGGTCAAAATAAGTTTTCTTTGACTTACTCAAAAGAGAGTGAGGCTACAAATGATTTTTATTTTCTTCCTTCTACTTTTCTGTGTTTAATATGTGTGGCAAGCGAGTGGTGCTTAGAACTGTTGAGCTTCAAGGAACCCAGGAGCCAGGCTACTTGGGTCCAAGTCGCCACTCTGTTCACTCTCAGCAGTGGAGTTGCTGCACTGTTCTGTGCCTCAGTTTCCTCAAATATGAAGTGAGGGGGAATCCCCCCTCTTAGGTTTGGGGGATGTTCCAATGAGAAAATAGATGTAAAGTGTTCAGCAAGATAGCTGACACAGTAATAGGAGAGGAATAAATATTAGCTGTTATAATGAAAAGGGGATTAATAAATAACAGATAGTTACTCCATATATTAGGTGCATATATAGATTATTTCCTGGAGCATGATTCAAATTTGTAAATCATGCTTCCTGCTAAGACTTAGGCAAATTAAGCTTCCAGGAGGTTGTTTTTTTAAAAATACTTTACAACTCTTGCTTCAGAAAGAAGACTGAAATGAGTTATCCAAACAACAATAACAATACATGTTAGTGATGAGCAAAAGGAAAGAGTTAGAAATATGTATTTTCAAAATGATCTATTTAAAGAACAATAGATAGCAGATGTTAAATGTGAATGTTGTCTTAAATACACTGATGAGAGGTAAAAAGAGAGTTTAACCATATGGTTGTACCTCCTACAGAAAACCTAGTAAAAGGATGCTGGGACCAAATTGCACACAAGTGCTTGGAAGAAAGATGATAACTTCCAAGAACCCCATCAAGGAATTGATGGCAGTTGTCATAGACACTAATGTGCTGAATATTCTGGAATTGATCGCTTTACTTCAAAACTTTATCCACCCTTCTGTTTATTCATGCGTTCATTCACTGCTCAAATGGCCAGCATCTATAGCTCAAGTATAAAAATAACACACCACCTGTAGCAGCAGATAACTTTTTATTTATCCCTCACTGTGCCTCAAATACAGTTTTAAGTCCTTTCCTTGTAATTCACCTATTTCATTCCCACAGCAACCCTAAGAGGGCCAGTAGTAATAGCCTCATTGTACACCAGAGAAAACTGAGGTTCAGAGAATTTACTGTCTTGTCCAGAATTGCACAGCTGGGAAGAGGGAGAACCAGGACATGAACCCAGGCATGTTGGTTCTAGAGCCCCCTCCCTTAAGCACTGTGTTCTGTATCTTTAGGTCCCTGGCATATATTTGGTATCAGTCTTATTCTTTCCCCACTCTCTCCTCCCCACACTTACCCTAAGTAGATATTGCTAATTGAGTGCTACCGTCTTTCCACAGTTCTTGCATGAATCCTCTGAATCCTTCTGAGAACCTCCATGTAGTCACTACCAACCAGTTGGAATTGGCCTGGATGATAAAGCCAGTTTGGCAACTGAACCAGTTAGGATCGTCTGATTGCAAGCCAGTAGAAGCCAACTCTGGGTAACATAAGCTTAAAAGGATCTCACTGAAAGGACATGGGAGAAGTCAAGATGATTGAAGGGCATGTTCAGGAACCAGGAATTTCTTGGGGGGGGGCTTAAAAGGCTATGCATATGACAGGTTTATCTGGACACCCCCACTGAAATTATCGTGTTCGAAGCACACTTCTTCCCTGTCCTTCAGTCCTTCTGATCAAGATAATAAATTCCCAGGAGAATGTCAATTGGCTTATTGGTAAAGATCATGGTCCACTAAAGCAACACAGAGTGAAGATGAGTAAGTGCTCATGAAAGTAACAAAGGGGATATATTAAATGGGAGAAATAATTCTGGAAAGCCCAAAATCACACCACCAGCACCACCACTAACTATCCGTTGCACCAGATCTAATCCCTCCAATTATCCAGGTCCAAGAATTCTAACAGGGCAATGAGCTGCTGAGCTGCTGAACGGGTTATCTGGTTAGACTGCAAGTCATCACTAAAACAGTTCTGCTGATGATTATAAATTGAGCCTGGGTATCTTCACCTGGGGAACTAACTCATCAACCAGAGAAAGAATTGGCAACCTCCAGGATGGGGCTCTGAAAGCCTCTGATGAAATCAGCCCGTTGATTAACGCAATTAGCACCATTAGGAGAGGAAGTTGTTAACCTAAATCAATTATCCACAGACATCTATCACGCTAAGTGTTCCTCTTTGTCTTGAGCATATTGCACTGTTGGTGTTTCAGTGGTGATGGCCATTAAAAATAAATGATTATTGTTGATTTTCTATTGATATAGCTATTAATGTATTGGTGCCTGTGTGTATAGGCCGCTTACGTGTAGTGTACAGAAAATAAATGTACTAACAATAGGAAGTAAGTATTGACTCCCATCTGTCATTTCAGAAGGTAAATATTGACCAAGAAAATCTGCTACCAGCTTTCAATGAGCTAAAAGGCAAAATGTTCTTATCGGCTCAAGTTTTCTCTAATTCCTTGTATCATTTATTTTCTGCAGTGCATAGGTTCAGACGTATGCATGTATTTCTTTTTCTCTTCATCAGTATCTGATTCAGCCTCCTTAATTGTGGTTCTAAAGCATTTTGTGCAAGTCAGTTTTCATCTACATGAAAAGTCCTCTGAATAGTCCCAGCAGTCTACATTAGTAAATTTAAATCTTCTGTACCAGTCTTCCACACTAACCATGTCATTTCCTTAAATCCAGCCTCAAATGCATAGAAAATTGTGTGTGATAATCAAACATCTTCTGTCACCCAGCCCTTTCCATAGATCTCTAGTGATTATCTCTATCTTACAGAATAATAATAAAGATAGTAACAGCCATTGTTTATATGCCAGGTATGAATTAATCCAAACTCTCAACTAGCTCTGAAGGTAACATTATTATGGCCACTTTACTTATAATGAAACCAAGGTGGAGAAAGGGTAAGTCCTGATACACTGTTGGTAAATAAACCCAGTTATTCTATAATACCCCCCAAGCCCCAGTTTGTCCATGCTTCTCTGTCTGTACTTAAAGTTTTATATCAGGTGTCAGGTTTCAGGAATATATTTTCGTTCTCATAGAAAATTGCTGGTGTGTAGCATGTCCGTATGTATGCATGTGTGGGTGTGGGTGCACGCACCCATCTTACCCCCAGATAAAGGAACTTGAATGTTAATTCATGTAATAAGGTTATATACCCAATAAATGAAGCAAGAGACTCAAACTAGCTTCTGCCCCCCAAGTTTTCCTCTTTAGGGAAATACAGAGTCTTGGAAAGTGAGACCTTTGAAGAGAATCGGCTTTCTTTTTTTTGGAATGAACCGCTGGATCTCTCCATGGCAGCAGTGCCTGGAATTAGCACTATAGGAACAGAGACAATGTATAATGCTTTATGTCCCCACTGTGCCCTGGAATATGATTGCAACATCCAGAAATATCTGCTTGATCAATTGGAGTGACTAGATTCAACAGAGCAAGTAAGTCTCGGCTGGTGAGGGAAGAAGGGTTGCTGAGGGCAACCAGGGAGCATTAATATGAAGAAAATCATGACATAAAGGAGAAAGGCCAATTGTTCTAAGCACTCTGGCTGATAGTGCCCGAGAAGGTCAGACTTTTACAGAGTCATCGAAAGGAGGTTTATGCACAGCAAACCAGAAAGGCAAGCTGAGATTTCCCTTGGTAGCTGAATTGTCAAGAACTTATTTCAAAATATCTTAGACTTTCTGCCAAGACAACACTTATCCAGCTGGTTAATTAAAATGGGGTGTCAGCGATGCTTCAAAATCACCAGGAGAGTGTCATCTTCAGGGCATGCTTGGGAAACCTCACAGGTTTTGATCGAAGGGGTGTGGAGGGAATTGCTGAAGGGCTCTCTGGCACATCCTGGGAAAACAAGCTGGAGAAGAGGAGAGGGAGGGAGGAGAATGGGAAGGGAAGAGGCCCCTGAGACGTGGGCTCAGGACAGATTTACTCCTTCAACTCACTTAGAACCATGCCCTCAATTTCCCTGGAAAGATTAGGCTTCCAGAGTGAAAGTTCCATCTAACTTTTTGTTGTTTGTTCCTATGAAAAGTTCTCTAAAGATGGTTACTACTTGATGAATATCCCAGAGTACCCTGCATTTGCTTTCAATCAGAAATAACTTAATTAAATAGGTGGTCGGCTGGATGGTGTGGGTGGCAGAATAATGATCCCCTCCCCAAGATATCTACTTCCCAAATCCCTGAAACCCCAGGGACCTGTGAATATATTGCTTTATGTGGCAGAAGAGACTTTGCAAGAGGGATTAAATTGGAGATTTTGAGTATTTTTTTTTATTCTGGATTATCCAAATGAGCCCTGCATGTAATCACAAAGGTCCTTCTAAGAGGGAGGCAGGAGGGTCAGAGAAAGAGGGAGATGTGATGACAGACGCTGAGGACAGAGAGATGTGGGGCTATAAGATGGGGAATACAGGTGTCCTCTAGGAGCTGAAAAAGATTGTCCCTTGAGGTTCCAGAAGGAGAACAGCTCTGCTGGCCCCTTGATTTTAACCTTGTTGGACACATTTTGGACTTCTGACTTCCAGAACTGTAAGATAGCAGATTTGTATTACGTTAAGCTACTAAGTGTGTGGTAATGTATTATATCAGCAAAAATCAACTAATTCAGATGTTTAGCTTACTTTTTTCTTTACACTAGGAATGTCTTGAGGCCACTTCCAATGACACACAAAAAGCAACAAAAATAACCAAAGGTATAGCTGGTTTAGTTGATTTTCCTGAAAACAGACAAGACCATAGAGTTTGAGCACTAAAACAGCAGAGAAAGGGGTGGAAGTCCCTCCACGTGATCTGTCCATCTGCCAGGTGGGTACTTGTCTGGCTTTCAGCTTCCTGGCAGCCAATGTGAAAAAGACAAATCAGAAAGTTGTGTGATTCCCAAGCCTGCATAAAACCAAACCAATTGCTCAGAAGACCAGCTCTTCTTCCTACTAAAGCCAGAAAACCACCTTTTCTTGGGGTCCCCATCTATATCTTCATTAAGTGATGAACTGGATCCGAAAAAACCCAACCAGGCATTCCCTCCCCACCACTGCATGCACATCTCTATGGTCTGGATGCTGAGATGCAGAGATGAAGGGAAGTCCTGGGGACAAAATGCTTGCAGCTGGATGGGAAAAGTAAAATAATAAATATGATGCAGTAAAATGGGGATGATCACACTGGGGAAGATGAGAAGCCCAGAGGACACACCTCAATCAGCCTGGCACAGTGGGGAGAAATTGCTTCCAAAGGTATCCAGGCTGAGTCTTGAAGGCTGGAGAAGGGTAACCAAGGCATCCAAGCAGAGAATAGGTATATGTTTGTGGGGAGAAAGAGGTATGGAGAAGTCTGAAGACATTGCTGGAAAAAAAAAAAAAAAAAAAAGAATAAATGTAGATACCTGGGAGTCAGGGGTGTCTAGCAACTGAGACAAATTATGTAGATCACTCCCCAAGATGCCAGGGAAGGAAAGGAGGGCAGAGGGTGGAGGCCTGGGAGGTAGGGGGCCAGATGATGTCTAAAGAGCTCCTACTCTAATACTCTTCCCTATAGAAGAGAAGCACAGCAGTAGTGAGCCTTAGGTGCTGCCTAAAACTCTCCCTGACACCATCTTCCACTAGAATAACATTCTAGGAACTTGAGGATATAAACTGACTGTTGATTATTGAGCAGTGATTACATGGCCCTCTTTCAGTAGATACTGTGATTTCTGTCATTGGACAGAGAAAGGAGCCCATGTGGACTTTCCCAACGTCATGTGGCAACAAAGAGACCCAGTGGGAGTTGAACTGGGTCTCTCTGCTTCCAAAGTTGGTTCTCTCCCATCAGATATCAGGAGCTCAGGGTTTAAAGAAAAATCAAGGTAGAGTTCCTCCTTTCCTACCTTGAAATGAATAAATATCATGGATAGGAAATAATTTCTGCAACTAATAATCATTCATTCATTATTTACCCAGAGCTTACTATGTGCCAGGCACCGTAGATATAATGAAAAACCAACAGGCAACAAATCTGAACTTTTCGGATCTTAGATTTGGGGGAAGAAAGATAAAAAATGTACAAATGAAATGAAATATAATATGTCAGGTGGTGATAAAGGCTACATAATACATATACATCCAGGCATAGGGTGAAAATCCACCATAGTGTTTATGCTGGGGCAGAGTGGGAGTCGGGGAGGAAATTGGGGTTGGGGCAGAGAGCAGAGAGAGCTTCAACAGAAATAGCTGTGTTTTAGCTCTTAAGTTCCTAATGACATAGATGCTACATATCTTCTTTGGGGTGTGTCATATATTAACCAGCAAACATTTTAGAGGATTAGGGTGATATTTGACATTGGTGGTCAGGAAAGCCCCCAAGTTGAGATGTGAAGGAAACGAGATCTGGCATTGTATCTTCAGGAAGAGCATCCAGGTAGTGAATACAGCAAGTAAAAAAGACCCTATGTGCTTGGATTTTTGCACAACCAATCATAAGAGCAAACCTTGGAAGCATGGACCTTCCCAGACCATCTTCATGATAGATGTGAATGTTCTCTGTATTTCATATGATTCTCTCACTATTTCAAGGTCTTCGAAGGAGATAAGAAAAAAAATCCATGCATCCATTTATTCACTAGACATTTACTAAGCACCTGCTGGGTGTTTATCACTAGTGATAAAAACAGTAAAAACATGGTGCATGCCTTTAAGGAACTTATCAGAATCCAGGGGGAGGTGGAGACACAACTGGATGTTCATCTTGCCCCTTCCTAGACTGTCACCCATGAACTTGCTTTGGGTTCTTCTAATCTCAGCTAATATGACAGGATGCCGAGTCTTGGCTGAGAAAGCCCTTCCAGGTCAGGCAATTAGCTCGTGGCTCAACAATTAGAAACTTTGATGTTTCCCTACCCCATAAGAAGCCATGCATGAGAACTTGCCCAGCCAGCACTGGCCCAGAAAGTGTCAGGGACCCCATAAGTTATCTGTACCCAAGATTTACTCAGATACCTGCTTTGTATAGTGACAGATAGGATCATGTTTAGGACATCCTGCCAGAACTATAGATTCCCAGGAGAATTAACACAAACCTCCCAGTTCTCTACCCACTATCAATGTTAAGAGAAATCATAGGAGAATGAGGTAAAGGAAGTGCTTTATGCAAAACGCAAAATTCTGTAAATCTAGAGTAAAGACTTTTCCTAGTACCTATGGCATCAAAAAGGTTGTATTAACAATAATCGCACCAACATTTTTTGCTACTCTTCCCATCTGCTTAAGCAAGAGCTAGTTATGTGTATATTGAGCTGTCCTTGCCTCCAGGTTTTTTGGAGACTGCACCAGGAATATCTCACACATGGATTAAAAACAGGTCAACTGATTGCTCAAAAAGCTAAACCTAGAATGATCATAGGAACAAGAAATTCCATGCCTAAGTATATAACCCCCCCAAAAATGGAAAACAGATACTCAAGCAAGTGCTTCTACATGAATGTTCATAGCAGCATCATTTACAATTGCCAAAAGGTGAGGAAAACACACATGTCCATTAATGGATAAATGGAAAAACAAAATGTAGTATTTCCACGCAACAGAATGTTAGTCATAAAACAGAAATTCCGATACATGGCACAACATAGATGGACCTGGAGAACATTATGCTAAGTGATACATGTCAGATACAAAAGGTCACATGTAGTACAATTCCATGTATATGAAATTTCCAGAATAGATAAATCCTTAGAGCCAGAAAGTGGAAGTGGGGAATGGCTACTTGATGGGTATGCACTTTTCTTTTGGCGTGATGACATGGAACTAGATGGAGGTTGTAGTTGCCCAACATTGTGAATGTACTAAATGCTTCCAAACTGTATATTTTAAATGGTTACTTGTATGGTATATAAATTTTACCTAATTAAAAACAAAAGTTAGCTTATTAGCTGCTATGATTTTCTCACTAAGTTCTGTGGCCTCCCATTGGCCACTGTCAGGTAACCATGGGGTTTTACCATGTTTGTTAGCTGCAACTTGCTTTTGCCAGCATCAGTTAGGTACCATCTCCTTTTGGGTAACCTGCACAGCTGAAGATCTGGAGTTCTAGAATGACCAAAGTGTCTAATCCCCTTATTCTACACTTCAATTGGATTTGATCCTGAGCAAAATGCAGGCAGGAATCACTTAGAAACAAAAAGATCTGCAAAGCAAATGATCGATGTTTGGGTCCCACACTAAATCTACACCAGAGCCCTTTCAACTTAGAACCTGGTAAAAGGATTAGCCCTTCATCATCCACAAGGTTGCATGAAAACCAGTCTGTCTGTTAAAAGACTCTTGTAGGCACACCCCAGCTCAAGCATCAAGCTCTCCCTGCCCTTTGATAAAGCCAGATATTCTTATGTGGATGTGTGACAAGGGAACAATGGATACCTGCTAAGAGAATAAGAGAACTTTATTGGGGGAAGGGGGAGTGAGGCTAGATATAAGCACTTTGCATTGTACATTATCATCTGTATGGATGGTGGAGAATGAATTATTTCTTCCCAATTCAACACTATCATCCACTGCAGTCCATTTCCAGCCCATCTGGAAGGTTTCAAAAACCCCAGAATGGGATCAGAATTACAAAACAGTCACAGCAGTAAGCCTTTCTAAATGGACTATAGTAAATACAAACATAAAAATTGCTCCCTATTTAGAGGAATTTACTCTGCACTATGCCTTACACTCAAGTCCCCTCATTGAACCCTCTCAACAAACTTATAAGGGCGGGAACTATAACCATTCCCATTTTTCAGATGACAAAACCAAGGCTCAGGAGGTCTGTGGAATTCCTTTGGTGACACAGGTCAAAAGTGGTGGATATAAGACATGGAGGTAGATTGCATTGATTTAAGACACTGCTTCTCCATCACGATGCAAGCATTATAGAGTGGTGAAGTGATTCAGAAAAAGATATCACTCCCTTCAGACCCTTCTGTCTTTTCTCATCTTTCTTGGATTTATCCTGACAGTTGAACATAGAGGTGACTTAGAAGACACATGCCATAGATTTGGAGACAATATAAAATGTGTTTTGTGTGCACTGAAATTTGGCTTTCCCCACTGGGGTAGGTTCACCCCGATAGTCCCAGCATTTGCAGGTAAAAAGGACCCCAATGGAGAGAGAAAATATGAGTGTGAGAGGGTGAGAGGTAAAGATAGGCAGCCCTTCCCCTGCATTAACTGACTGGGACCTACTGGAGGAACTTGGAGCAAGAAATATTTGCTCATTCAATAAATAATCATCAGTGCTCCCTCTAGCCTCACCCTTTGCTACATGCTAGGGGGTAACAATGAATAAGTAAGCCACAGTCCCTGCTTTCATGGAGCTGTATACTTTTGGAAGCATAGATTAAATAATAACAATTATAAAATAAAGAATGTATTCTGACTTGATGAGTGTTACAAAGGGGACACAGAGAATGCCATAAGAATATTAAAAGAGTGAATCAGAGCAAAATAAGAGAAAAAGGCTGCAATTGACAGAAAGACCAAGATGAAAGTGGCTTAAATAAGATAGAATTTTAACTCTCTAGCATCTAACAGAAGTTGAGAGGTAGCAGTTCAAGGCTGGTGGTCACATCAAGGACCTAAGACTCACTTTTTTGTACTACTTTCTAGTATGTAATTAAGTCTCATGATTGCTTCATGGTTCAAAATGGCTGCTAAAGCTCCAGCTATCACAGTCAAGTTGTAGCCACAAAGAAGGAAGGAAGAAGGCAGAGAGCTAAATAGGCTTCTCTCAGCTGGGTCACCTCTCTTTAAGAAGTCTTTCTAGGAATCCTACATGTCAGTATTCCTTTGATTTCATTGGTCAGAACATGTCAGATACTGGCTGCAAGTGAAGTTGGAAAATGTAGTTGTTTATGATAGGTGGCCGTGTTTACTCAGCTACAAAGTGGGGTTCCTACCACAGGAAGTCCATACTATTAGAAACTATTTGCATTAAGGGGAAGAAAATTTCTTTTCAAACCTCATTTTTGTTACTTACCTGCTGTGTGAGCTAGGACAATTCATTTAACCTCTCTGAGCTGCAGTTTGCACCAATAATATTCATTTCACAGTTGTAAGCACTGGTGCCTTAGCTGAGGAATGTAAGTAATAGCTCTGCAGAATCTAAAGCTGAGTGTGCCTAAAAAGAACAATTATACGTCATAAAACATTTTCCCTTCCTCCTTTTATTCCACAGAATCTGGCAAAGCTGGAAATATCCTGGGAGCAACTGTTCCCAGCTTTCTCTTCCAAAGACCCTGACAATGACCTTCCTGCTTAATGGGCTGATCTTAGAGATGGAATTCAGGAAATTTCAACACAGTCTCTGAATCATGATGGTGGCCCAGGGGTCACACAAAGACACCTTACAGAAACAAGGAAAAAGGCACGCTAATGATTTCAGAGGCTGTAATCAACACCCCAAATTGCTCTCAGAAGGAAACCTCTTTAAGGCAAGAGGTGGCTGGCCGGTCTGTCTTGCAGGCTGAGAAAGTATTTGTGATGCCTGGTTGCTAAGTGGAGCTTCAGGGAGGTGGCTGCCCCTGGAGCTGTAAGGAACCAAAATAAGCCTGGCTAGTTGGGGAAGTGGCATTTCTGACCACAGCAACGGCAGTGACAGCTAATTGTGAGCTTACTGGGTACTAGGCACTGGCCTCTGCCCTTAACAGGTAATGTTCTATTGACTCTTGGACATAGCACTCTGAGCATGTCATCTTATGATCCCTCTTTCACAGATGTAAAATTTGATACAAGAGGCAAAGTACCTCACTCAAGGTTGTGCCACCAGCAAGTGGAACAAGCCAGACAAGTTATGACAGGTGAACAGAAGTGGAAAAGGCACTCCATGCATCAGGGACCTGGTAAGCAAAGGCCAGGGGACTGAAAAGGCCTGAGAATCACAGAGAAGCAGAATTACAAGAGCCCAGAGCAGTCTGACAGAAATCTCTGTCCCCTTCTTCAGGGGTTCACTACACTTGGAAATGGTCACAAATGTGACCGAAGCTCCTGCACATTTCATGTCCCCCAGGAATTATGCTCAGTGTTTGCTTGTCATGCCTTTGAGACTGCACAACAGACCTAGGGAGAAGGTGCAATGAATAGCCCCATTTTACAAATGAGGAAACTGAGGCTCTAAAACGGGGTGTCAATCGTCCAAAGTCATTAGGCTAGTAAGTAGCAGGGCTGGGATTCACATGTCAGTGGTTTTCCCCATTCTATTCTAAACACAGGGTCTCCCCTATCAAGATCTCTGCCTCAAAGCCCAGACAAAGAGACCCTCAACAAACTCTCAGAGATTGGTGATCGCAGCCTGCAGGGTTCCAGAGCTGGTCTCCTGGATCCCTGAAAAGGCCCCGAGGTCTTTGTGCTAGCCCTTTCACCCCTGCACATGACCTTCTTGAGGCAGGTGGAGGCTGCAGAAGGGAAACCCTTGTATAGACCAAGCGTCTGCACACTATGACCCATGGGCCAAATCCAGCCCACCACCTGTTTTTCAATTCATGGCTCCCGAGCTCAGGATGGTTTTCACCTTTTTAAATGGTTGGAAACAATTAAAAAAAAAAAAAAAAAGACTATTCTATAACATGTGAAAATTTTATGAAATTCAAATTTTAGTATTTTGGTTTCATTAGAGCACAATCGCTCTTGGTCATTCAAGCATTGTGTTGCTGAGACCTTACGCAGGCAGAGGTGAGGAGCTATGACAGTGACCAGGTGGCTTGCAAAGCCTAAAATAACTGCGTGCCCCTTTAAGGAAAAGTTTGCCAACTTCTGGCCTAGATCATGAAGGTTTAACCTGTGGGCATCATCTTGGCAAGTTCAGGGAGGTGTGACAGTAGGGAAACTCTGGTTTCTTGAGGAGGAAATGGAGAAATACACAAGCCTCTGGGGGTTTCTACGCAAAGAATCACACCCTTTAGGGGCAAGGACAGGAGTACAGACAACCAGGTAAAAACCCACAGAGAAGTGCAAATATCCAAGGAAAAAGGCAGAAATGCAGAGACGCAGGGAACTATCCAAGGGTACGTATTCATAGTCTGAACCATCAGGTGCACGCGGACAATAAAGTACATAGTAAACGTATACAGGAAACCCATAGCTCTACACATACTGACATATACAGCCTCCCAGGGACCCAAAGAGAACACAGTGGCTACCAAGTGTACAAATATATAGCACGCTGCATAAACAAAAATACACATAGCTGTCCAGGGAGATATACACACAAAGGGAACCCCCAACTGTCGGGGTATTACACACTCACAAGTAAAGAAGACAGTTTGCAGGAGTTCCCACTGTGGCTCAGCGAGTTAAGAATCTGGCTAGTATCCACGAGGATGCAGGTTTGATCCCTGGCCTCGCTCAGTGGGTTAAGGATCTGGCATGGATTTAAGCTTCGGTGCAGGTCACAGATGTGGCTTGGATCTTGCGTTGCTGTGGCTGTGGCACAGGACAGCAGCTGCAGCTCCAATTCGATCCCTAGCCCGGGAACTTCTATATGTGACAGGTGTGGCTCTAATAAGGAAAAAAAACAAAAGGGAAAAAGAAAACAATTTGCAGCTGTACAGTCAAACAAATATGCAGAGAGAGAGAAACAGAGAGTGAAAGAGAGGCAGAGAGAGAAGTGGGGATGGGGAGAAAGAGAGAGGGAGAAGAAAGAGCAGAGAGAAGAGGAATGAGAGACAGGAAAGGTACTGCGAAAGAGGGAGGCAGGGAGGGAGGGGAGGGACAGGGAGAGACAGGGGTGAGGAGGGAGGGAGAAGGAGGTGAGAAGGAGAGAAGAGCGGGAAGCGCAGGAGGGGACCCCAGGCTCCTGCCCTCACACTATGTGCCCAGCCTCTCCTGGAAGTTCACTCATCTATGAGGAGCGAGACTTCTTCCCTCACTAGCAGCTGACACAGGAGGAGGAAGGCTGCGTGCTCACAACCAGAAGAGCCACATCCCTTTACATGTTGGTGTGATGTCAGATGATGCCCCTCCCAGAATCACATCTCTAAATGAAGAAAAGGGGCAAGGATTACACTGGAAGAGAGGACTCGATCCCTAGAATGCTGCACAAGAACCATCACCATCACGGCCAGAGATGCTAAACCCGTCCCTTCCTTCCAAGGGCAACTTGCTTCCTCATGACCCCACCCTTCTTCCTGCCACTCTTGAGAATTCCCTTCTGGAGGCATTTACGGAACAGCTCCTGGGGTCCAGGTGCTGGGCAGACACAGATGAATGGAAGGGGCTCCCATTCACATGGGGATGAAGAATGGGTACCCAAAGGTGATGCAACTCAGACTGTGAGAAATGCTCAGGGACCAAGGGCTCTGCAAACCCAGATGAAGCAGGTGTTTCCACTGTGGGTGAGCCAGGTAAGATGGAATGACAACAGCTAACGATTGTGTGCCAGATACGATTCCAAGCACTTTATGGGTTTCCTTAGTGGTTCTTGGCACACCCCTAAGAGGTAGCAGGTACTATCATTATCTCTATTTACCTAAGAGGACACTTAATGGGTTCAAGGTCACACAGCGGGGGTTTGTGGCAGTCTGGCTCTAGGGTCTGTGCTAGTAGTTACCATACTCTGTTAACTCTGCATCGCTGTGTTCAGACATTAATGGAGAATTATAGACTGGAGTTTATTATCACCAAAGTGGATGAGCCATTCTGTGGACCCAGGGCTTGGAATTTAGCAGGGAACATACTATAAAGAAGAATCAAACAGATGTGGAAAAGGTGAAATAGACTTTGTGCCTTGCCAACATCCCTTCTATCTGCAGACTCTTTGCACTGCCTAGTAACATCCCACCTAGCCATAAACTTGCTTCTTCATGTAGACCTTCCCTGATCTACCAGAGAGAACTAACGTCCTCATCCTTGGAAACATCAATCTCAATAGCCTTGGATCGTTCATCATAGATGGAGCCCAAAGTTGGAGAGACAGGAAGTTGGAGGAATATCAATACACGAGAAAATACTATGTGTTGGACAATAACAGTGTTCCAGGCATTGTGCTAAAGACTTTCCCCTTATTACAGATGAGAAAGCTGACACACAGAGACATGAAGTCAGCCGCCAATCACGCAGCTAGTAAGTTGCATAGCAGAGATTCAAACCCAGTTCTGGCTGATCCCAGAGCCCATCACCTCAACCACTTTTCCTGTGCTTGCTGCTTCCTCTTAATAAGCTTGGAATTTGGCATAATTTATCTCAGAAGTCTCCAAACAGTGCCTTGCCCACCGCAGTGCTCCCAAAGAAACACCTTCCCTTAGGTCTGACCAGCAAACATGAATCAGTGCCCCACAAAGAGATGGATGATCTCATTTTTCATAACAAGATTAGGGATAGGCTTTCTTATGCTAATTGTACCACTGGGCAAATTGAGGCTTAGAGAGGTGAAAGTGAGCTGCAGATCAAGATTACAATCCAGGTCTGTCTCATCCATGAATCTTGTGCTTCTGTATTTATGCACAGACATACCTCAGAGGGTTTAGTTCCAGACTCTCACAATAAAGTGAAGAGTGCAGTAAATTCAGTCACACATTTTTTTTTGATTTGCCCATGCATATAAAAGTTATGTTTACACTATACTATTAAATGTGCAACATAGCATTGTCAAAAAAAAAATGTACCATACATCATTTTAAAAAACCCTTTGTTGCTAAAAAATGCTAACCGTCACCTGAGCCTTCGGTGAGTCACAATCTTTTTGCAATAATCACGTTAAAGATTACTGATCACAGATCACCATCCCAAATATAATAGTAATGAAAAAGTTTGAAATATTTCAAGAATTACCCAAATGTGACACAGAGAAAGGAAGTGAGCAAATGCTGCTGGAAAAAAATGACACCAATAGATTTTGCTCGACACGGGGTTGCCAACAACATTCAATTTGTAAAAAAAGGAAGTATCCATGAAGCAAATAAAGCAGAGCACAACCAAAGGAGGGATGCCTGTATTTGGTTTGAGATGTTTAGATTCAGATGGGAGAACTGGTCTATTTGGCTGTTTTTGGTGGTTTGTGTCTCTTTCACAGAAGTTCTCTCCCTGGAGAGAAGGAGAGAAAGCCAACAGGATAATGTTCCTGAGAGTCAGCCTTCAGCCTCCCCCATCCACAAGCAACGTGCCTACAGAGAGGATACCCCTCTGCCCTCCCTTTTCCCCTGTCCTTGGGGAGCACTGGCAATCAGGCTAAATGACAGTGCCAGCTGAGATGCCCTGGAGGTTCGGGGTAGCAGTTGCCTCTTGACCAGTGGGAGCCCAAAACGCAGAGGAATGTTGGAAGGATGCCTCCCAGGCAGGTGGGTGGCCCCTCAAGGAGCCAGGGTGGGCTGAGATGGGCAGCCATAAAAATGTCTCTCCTCCTTCTGCAGGAGTCTTAGCATCCCCAGCCTCAGATATCTCAGCCACACATCCCTGCTCCATCAATACCCAGGATCTCTGACTTAGTCTCATTTCCTTTCCAGTTAGGTCCAAAGCTTCTCATCAGAAGGTATATGGCTCCCCTTCCAAGACAGGACAGATGTCACATGGGCCAACTAGGTATCATAGGGTCGGTTGGTTTATCCAACTGCTCAGGACATGCCTCTGGAGCTGGGAGACCTGTCAGATGTGGAAGTGACAAAAAAGTGACCTAGAAGTAGAGATGAGCCCTGCTCCTCCCTGAGATGCCAGGCAGCACGGAGGGGAAGGAAGCAGGCATGCAAGGCCCAGAGACTGAGCATCTGCTCCATTGTCACAGAGATGGGCCCTTGCTACCTCTCATCATACAAAAGCAAACCAAGGCTCAGAGAGGTGAAAGCACCTGACTGAGGTCATGCCTGAAATAAGAAACAGAATTGGGTTCCCATTAGGTCTAGTGAGGACGGAACAAATTGCTGAATGAACAAGTAGATGGATGGATAAATGCAGACCTAGAAACCACACAAGGCTAGCACTCAAAACTGCATGCTCAGTGCATGAGTGTTCACAGTAGCATTATTCACAATAGATCAAACATGGAAGAAAATGAATTAATAAACCAACTATCTACCCATACAATAGAATAGGATTCAGCCTTTTTTTTTTTTTTTTGCCTTTTTGCCTTATCTGGGCCCGCACCCGAGGAATATGAAGGTTCCCAGGCTAGGAGTCTAACAGGAGCTGTAGCTCTCGGCCTTCGCCACAGCCACAGCAACGCGGGATCCGAGCCGCGTCTGCAACCTACACCACAGCTCACAGCAACGCCAGATCCTTAACCCACTGAGCAAGGCCAGGGATCGAACCCACAACCTCATGGTTCCTAGTCGGATTCGTTAACCACTGAGCCACGATGGAACTCCAGGATTCATCCTTAAAAATGAAAGGAATGCTGGAGTTCCTGGTGTGGCACAATGGAAACGAATCCGACTAGTATCCATGAGGATACGGGTTCAATTTCTGGCCTTGCTCGGTGGATGGGGGATCTGGCTTTGCTGAGAGCTGTGGTGCAGGTAGCAGATATGGCTCAGATTCTGTGTCGCTGTGGCTGTGATGTAGGCCAGAAGCTACACCTCCAATTGGACCCCTATCCTGGGAACCTCCATATGCTGCAGGTGCAGCTCCACACTCTGCTTTCAGTTCTTTGGGGTAGGTACCCAGAAGTGGAATTGCTGGGTCATATGGCCATTTTATTTTTAATTTTCTAAGGCACTCCCAAAATCTGTGTTTTTGCAAAGGGCCCTCTGGTTACTCTGTGCAGAATGAACAAACAGAAGGCAAGAGTGAGCACTGAGAGACGCATTAAGATGCTACTACTGTTGTTCATTGAGGGCAAAAGGAGATGGGGGCTCAGTCTAGGACAGTAGCTGCTATGGAGAAGGTGACCCTACATGAAATGCTAATCAGGTTTTCCCAGGACTTATTGGGCTCCTACTTAGCGAAAGTCTCTTTAGAGAAGAGCAAGGAGATTGCTGACATGAACTGGAAGTTTTCTACCTTCAGAAAGTAGACTTTCAGAGCAGTGAATTGTACAGGCTTTGAGGCCCAACAACCTGGGTTCAAATCTTAGCCTTTGCCTCCTTTCCCTGAGCCTCCATTTCTTCATCTGTAAAAAGGAAACAATAATAATACCCACTTCTTGGCAATGGTGAGGATTAAATATGATCATCCAAGGGGGCAATGTCTGATTAAAATAAGTGCTCCGTAAAATCTAGATAAACATAAAATCCCAACCAAATCTAGAATGATGTTGGATCCTTAGCCTGTCTCCATGCAGCCCTCAGTCAGGAAGCTTTGCCACGGCAATGCTACGTATCCTAAGCTCCCAGTGGCATCAGCACTGTCATTTGAGTAGGCCAGGGAGTCAGGACTACAGGGCACCCTTTCTGTGTTTTCAGACACCCTTCTGCATTGCCCCCATCCATCCCCAGACCTCTAGCCTTCGTCCCCTCCAGTGACTGGCAGATTCCTGAGTAATAGAAAAGGGTGAAAGATACTTACAGCTCCACTTGGGCCTCATCCCAACCTCTCAGAGGAGTGGGAAAGTCTTTCTGTGCTGGGAAATCTATAAAATCCTCAAAAGAACCATTTCCTGCCTTTCTCAGCATCTGCCTTCAGCTCCGTGCCCCCTCCGAGGACAGCTGGCTCCACTGTCCGCCCAGGTGAAGGCGGAGGGGGGAGAATGTGGGAGGGGAGAGTTCCACCTGCCGATCTCCATCAACTCTGCACCCTCCTCTTGCTGCCTCCTCAGGGGAGGCTCGCTTCTCCTTCCGTTTCTGTGTTGAACAAGAGCCAGCCTTTCCGTTGTTCATCACCTGCCTCCCTAGTCTCCTCCTTCGTGCACTTAACCACCCTCTTCTTCAAGGCCAAGTCAAAGCGGGCACACACCACAGGGACCAACCCAGTTCTGAGCACCCAGGTTCAAGACTGCCTTCAGTGTCCTGGTTCAGGGGATGAGCTATGGAATCTGGTGGTCCGGGGTTCAAATCCTGACTCTGCCACTTACTAGCTGTGCTCAGTTTGCACCAAATACCTTATGACAAGGTTCCTATTTTCTCTTGTTATGGGTTGAAGGATGCCCCACCCACCCCCAATTTTTCATAGGTTAAAGTTTTAACCCCCATTAGCTCAGCCGGTGACCTGGTTTGGAAATAGGGTCATTGCTGATATAATCAGTTATGATGAGGTCATACTGGAGTAGTTGGGACTCTAATCCAATAAAATCGGTATCCTTATAAAAAGGGGAAGTTTGGACACGGCCCTGCACCTGGGGACAACACAATGTAGAACTGCCACAAGCTAAGAAACTACCAGATGCTAAAAGAGAGGCCTGAAACACATCCTTCTTCTGTGCCTTCGGAAGGAGCACAGCTCTGCAGGCACCTTGATCCTCAGCTTCTAGGCCCTAGAACTGTGAGAGAAGACCGTTTTGTTGTCCAAGCCAATCGGCTGGTAACATCATTATGCCCATTTTACAGGTGAGGAAACTGAGGCAAGGAGGAAGCTGAGCAGATGTTACCTGTCCCAAATCATACAGCTAGAAAGTGAAAGAGCTGGGATTTTGAACCATCCAGTCAGGCTCCTACCCACCTGGAGGGGAGGTCTGGTTCACTGGAGTATCCACAAAGTCAGAGCAGAATCTTTCAACTCAACCGAACACGCAAAGACACTCCTGGCATCCGGTCCCTCCTACACACATCTAGTGGTTTCCACCGAAACGCATTTCCCCAAGGCCCTCAGAGCAGCTCTTTGGCTCTCTGAAAGTCCCCAGCTGGGGCCTTCCTTCCTGTTTTAAGAAGTGAAAGCACAGGGACATCAGCCCGGGCCCAATATAGTTCCAGATCTAAATTTAACAACAATAACAGGGCTCCAGTCTGACCCTGCAGAGAAGAAAGGGGAGAAGGGAAAGAGGAAAAAAAAGCAACAACTAATTCTTCACAAATTAGGACAATAATAAAAGTTCCTTTCAAGTGTCAGGGCATATTCTTAGCCGTAGCGTAACACCTAAATCAAGTCGAGGCTGTAAAAATGGCATAATAGCAGGAAGCTGGGCTACAGGCCTAACTTCCTCCAGGGAGACAGGGGACCTAGGGGGTGTCGTAGGCTGGGCGGGTGGGGATGGAGCCAGGCAGGGCCTGACTCACCGGGAGGCACACACCTCTGTCTGGCCTCCTACCGAGTTCCATCTGGGGTCTCCCGCTCAGTCCCTTCGCTTGGGCCTTTGGAGCAGAGCTTTCAGTGGTCATCAGCATGCCTCTGGCCCACCTTTCCAGCTGGTCTTCTTGGCACAGCCCAAGTACAACTCTAAAATGCAAGGATGATGTGAGACTGCACCTCTAGACCAACAACTATAGGGGGCACAGTGAACGAGGGTCCCAGCTGCTGGGCTCTGCAAGCCACCCTGTATTCCGTAGGAGGCCACATTTCCCACAGGCTGTGGTTCCCGGAGCCACATCTCAGCCAATGTCTGAAATTGACAAGACTACTGAATACTCCGTGTTCCAAGGAGACACGGAATGCCTCTGAGAGCTCAAGGCCTCCCTGCGGTTTTCCTGGATCTTCCTCAGTCTGTGTGGCAGCCAAGGATCCTGCCATCCGGCCCGATTGTGCTGCAGTTCAACAACTCTCCGTTCTGACTCACTGTGCTCTCAAACAGGCACTTCCCCTACTTAGATCCTTCACATTTAATCCCATCTTAGTACCTGCTTCTTGGAAGGCCCAGACTAACACACGGAGTCACATTCCTTCTCAGCCTCACATGCTTCCAGGAGCTTCTTGTCTCACTGGAAGAAAATCCAAATTCTTTACTCTGGCTTCCATGGCCTCTGTTACCTCTCTAACCTTGACTTCTAATCCCCGCAGCCCACTCCCCACCCTTCCCTAGCTCAGTGGTATACTTGGTGTTCCTTGAACATCTCAAGTTGGTTCTGCCTCAGGGCCTTTGCACCTCCTACTCTTGCTGCCTGGACCTCTCTTCTTCAGGCCTGGAGGTTTCTGACTCCTCCTCTGGGTGTCAGCTCACACATCATGTGCTCAGAGAAGCCTTCCCTGACACACATGGTCGAAACAGTCTTCCCATCTCTGTTCCCTAATCAATATCTACTCCTTAGACTGAGAAAATACATCACTCTGTTCTCAGCTGATTTGTCTGACAGCCTTTCTTGAAAGTAAGCATCTAGAAATATCACAAGAGCCAGCATTTACTGAGGACTGACCAGTGGCCAGACACTCTTCTAAGATCTCCCTGTGTTTAACTCATTCAATCCTTCCCAAGACCTGTGAGATGTAAGTAATGCTCCTAGTGCAGATGAGGAAACCGAGGCACAAGGCATTTAAACGAATTCCCTGAGATCATACAACTAGTAGGAGGAAGAATGGGATTTGAATTGAAGCCATCTGGCTCCAGAAGCCACAACATTTTCCAGGATGCAGTTTCACTGCCCTTGGAGAGAGGATCCCTTCAAATACCAGCAAGGACCCTCATGCTTCCTCCTGTAACAAAACTCAGTGGATTTGCTGCACACCTCCCACAGAACAGGTGTTCACGTGAGTTTCCCTATTCCCTTTTCATGAGGACCTCGGAAGTTGGGACTTGATTTTTCTCCATTTGCCCCCTCCCCCTGCTCTCTACTCATCTCTGTCCTGCTCTGTGCCCCAGAAACTGATCTCTATCCCTATGGACTACATTTCCCAGAATCACTTGTGCTCTGGTTTCTGGTTGGGATCCTCCCAGGGGAGGCAGTGGCAGGAGGTCAAGGGGCAAAAGGAAAGAGTGACTGGGGTATCTTTTCCCTGTTTTCTCCCCGCCTCCGACCATATCACTGGCAGGGGTGAAGTCCCTCCTCACTGCAGCTCCCACCAGGTGGCTCATCCACCACCACCTCAGCCCTGCTCAAGTTCCTGAAACCTCATTTCCTTATGTCTTGTTCCTTTAACCTACAGACAGTGACCGCTCCCCACTGTGGTCAGATTTTGGAGCCCTAGCATCCCTCCTTTGCTCACTTAGCCCTACCAGCTAAGTGACCAAAGGAGTCACCTTTTGATTAAACTCTCACAGTTTGAACCATCCAAGGTAGATTCTATTTCCTGCTGAGACTCTGACTGGTATGCAAACATTAGGACTCCCCAGTTTACAGATGAGGAAAGAGGCTCGGCCCTTAGAGGCAAGGTTGCCTGGGTGGCTAAAAGCAGAACCCAGACGTGTCTGCTCTCAATGTCCCTGCTCTGTCCTTTCTTACAAAGAACCACTTGAACTAAGTGGTTAGGCGCCTGGGATCTGGAGTCACACAGACCCGGGTTCAAGGCTCAGCTCAGTGACCTTGGGCAAGTTATTTACTCCCCCAGAGCCTCATTTTCCTCCTCTAAAAATATGCATAATAATAATTGTTTTACCTTCCAGGGTTGTTGTTAGAATTGAATGCTACTGTATATGTAATACTTAGAGTGCCCGGAACACAGTAAGTGCCTGATAAATATAGCTAGCATCATCACCATCGTCATCATCACTATTACTATTGTTGTTGTTATTGAAGTTCTCTGTTCACCAATATCATTTCCAGACTACTCCCCAGAAGATAACAAGAGAACAATTCACACAAGACCTGGTGAGCTAATAGCCCCAAGCTATTCATAGAGTTTGTCCTCACCAACACAGGACGACAGACCCCGAAGTTACTTAACTGGGTCAAAGTTACACCTGACCCCTCCTTTCCTGCCCGCCCCCCCCCCAACTCTGGCACAGGAATTATCACAGTGTCCATCGCCTCTGAAGGCCATCCCTGCTGTGAGGCTTTGATAGGGAAAGTGTGAAGAACAAAGGCCATTGTTCACAGAGGCGGCTGGTGCCTCTCAGGCCCCAGTCCAGCTTCCCAGGGGTGAGGTCTGGCTCCTGAAGACACAAAGACGAAAGTCATTAGGACTAAGGACAAACAATGACGAGATCACTTCTATTTACCTGAACCTGAGGGGGCTGCCAAGTGGGGAACAATGAAGTGGGGACATTCTCTCTCTGCTCTCCCTTTGCTGCATCTCTTTCAAAATAATTGGAGAGTGTGTGGTCCAGGAAGCTCAGACCAGCTCCAGATTCTATTTTCTAGAAAGACGGCATCAGGGCTATGCTGAAAAGAATGGCTTGTGACATCTAACTGCCTGGATTCCAGCCCCAATTCCATTACATTTAGGGATATAACTTGGATTAAGTGACTTCATTCTGTAAG
Organism: Catagonus wagneri; assembly: GCA_004024745.2. Taxonomy (NCBI): domain Eukaryota; kingdom Metazoa; phylum Chordata; class Mammalia; order Artiodactyla; family Tayassuidae; genus Catagonus; species Catagonus wagneri. The sequence continues at coordinate 15,020,136 of PVHT021183555.1, forward strand.
CTTCAGTTTCTTAATCTGTAAAATGGAGATGACAATTGCTCCACCCTCGCCTATAATGTCTGTAATTGTGACCTAGAGAAGGACTCCCTACAGGATATCAATTATCCTCACCATCCTTCTCCTCCTCCTCTCTGTTGCTAGCCTTGGTTAAGATCCTTGCCCCCTGATAAACCTTAATTTCCATATCTGTCCATTGAGAATAAACAAGCAGTTCGAAAAAATCAGGTGAGAGCCAAATGAGAAGATAGCAATTTGGGAACTGTGACTCTGTGCCAGTTTGGAAGCAAGATCTCATTAAGATTCTAGTCTTGACTCACCTCTACAGGAGAGCCCATATGATCTTGGCCATGCCCTTTTTTCCCACTCTAGTTTTCCAGTATGTAAAACGGGGACAGCCACAGCATCTTCTTCATAGAGCGAGTGCCAAGAATTCAGGGAAGTAATGATGCTGGCAAAGTACTTAGCATGATGCTTAGTTTACATTGAATGCTTAACACCTTAGCTATTTTCTCACTACTGAAGGAAGGTCAGGAGCAGATATGGACTAGAAATTAATGAAAATTAACATGTTGCTCACTATGTACAATAGCCAAGACATGTAAGCAACTTAAATGTACCTTGACAGAGGAATGGATAAAGAAGCTGTGGTACAGATATACAATGGAATACTGCTCAGCCATAAAAAAGAATAAAATAATGCCATTATCAAAACATGAATGGACCTAGCGATTTTCATACTAAGTGAAGTAAGTCAGACAGAAAAAGACAAGTACCATATGATATCGCTTACATGTGGAATTTAAAATATGAACTTGTGAAATAGAAGCAGAGTCACAGACATAGAAATCAAACTTATGGTAACCAAAGGGAAAAGAGAGTGGTGGAGGGATAAATTAGGAATTTGGGTTTAGCAGATACGAACCACTATATATAAAGTAGATAAACAACAAGATCCTACTGTATAGTAAGGGAACTGTATTCAACATCCTATAATAAACCATAATGGAAAAAATGAAAAAGAATAAATACACACACACAACTATACTTTAATTTAAAAAATTACCATAGTGCCCAACCATGATGGCTGCACTGCACAAGTATACCTATTTTCTGGAAGGAAAACTGAGATCTGGGGTAAAATGGGAGCTACACCTTCAAATGTTCAGTGGTATCTGGTGAGTCCAAGTCATTTTTACCAGTGTTCTTAACAGTTACTGTCAGAAAACTTAGAATGAACCCTCCTCACTTGCTTTCCCAGCATCCTCATTGCCTTGCCCTCACCTAGGTAGGTGCTGATGGCGGTGTGGGAGCAGACAGACACGCTCCAGTCCAGACAGAAAAACCAATTCAGACTGGCTTAAACCAGTCCCTCTCCAACTCTCAGGTCTGCTTGTATTGGCTTCATTTGCAGGCATCCGCTCATGGTGGCAAGATGCCCACCAGCAGTTCCCAACAGATGTCTTACCAGTTCAACAACTCCAATGAAAGAGAGAGCTCTTTTTTCCCAATCCTCCAGTCAGAGTCCAAGGAGTGACGTTTCCCATTGGACTGCCTCGAGTCACGTGACCATCCCTGAACCTATCCCTGGGGTCCAGGGAATGGAATATGCTGATTGGCCAAATCAGGAACAGGAAGTAAGTTGGTCCATTCTCCTTGAACATCAAAGACAGAAGTTGGGAGAGGGAGGGAAATCAGAGTGCCATTGCCAGGGGGGGTGTTGGGTGCGCATGAAAAAGATGTCACTCTACCACTGCACATCGATGTCAAAGCTACTGCTGGGGACAAACACCTCCTCCTCCGCCGATGCTCAGGGTCCACCTCCGATGCCCCCCTGTATGTGTTAAGTAAGGTTGGGAGAAAGAAGGCGGAAGACCACACACTGACAGGCTGAGTTAAGGGACCTGGCCGACTCCTTGAAGTTCCTGGATTTTTGTGCCTTCCTCTGCCACGCAGAGCAAAAATGTCTGCCCTCAGGCCGTCAGTAAACTAAATGATATAAAAGCCCTTTGCAAAGAGCAAGGACTTTTTAAGAGCAAAATCTCACTCTGAATTGGACTGACACCTTTTTCTTTGGAGGCAAGAATCTCAACTTCGGTTTTATTTGCAACTCACCTGATGGCTCAGCTTTCACTCCACTTGGTACCCAATAAAACAGCTCTCCCTGATTAATCCGCAGAGATGCGAGGGCTTAATTATTCCCCCAACCCACACAGTAAAAGCACTAGTGACAGACACTCTTTTAATGCCAGCTTTACAAATAAGGAAACTAAGTAAGGTTCAGAGGTGTTTAATCACCTACCCAAGACGACAAAGGTGTGAAATGGCAAAGCTAAGACATAGCTGTTCTGCCCAGACCCGACCACACGCGTGCAGATACGGCTCTCTGTGAGGCCGCTGCGCCCAGCTCCCTGGAGACCGTTCTCACGCCATGCATAGACATGTTTTTTGGTTTTGACTCAGCTAACAATTATTGAATACCTACTGCATGCCAGATACAGAGATGAATCAAACCTTATTCAGACCCTCAAAGAGCCCACTCTCTCATCAGTAGCTCTCACCTGGGGGCAATTTTGCCCCTACCCCCTGGACATTTAGCAATATCTGGAGACATTTTTGGCACTACTGGGGGAGGGGCTATGACAGGCATCTAGCGAGAAGAGGCCAAGACTACCGCTGAAGACCTCCAGCTCCCACTACAAAGAATTACCGAGCCCCAAATATTGGGAGTGATGAGGTTGAAGAAACCCTGATTCAGGTAAAGGAAAAATACAAAATCCACTTGGTGCTAAATTTGGCTTCCTCTCTGGGTCAATCGGTTATTATTGTCCACCCCCCTCCTATCCTTCTACTGTCATCACCCATGTCCTTTGTGCTTCCTCTGTCCTAGCCTTAGCACACTTCATGACACGGCTCATTTAATGCTCCGTCTTCCCAGCTAAGCATCAGACTTCCCAAAGGCAGAACCATCCTGCCATATTCAGCATCACTTCCCATTGCCCAGCCCAGTGCCTGGTACATCAGTAAATATTACTGGGAAAAAAGGAAGAAGGGAAAGAAGGAAGGAAAGGATAAAGGAATTAAGTGCCCTAACTTTCCCATTAGGTTGTGAACTTTCTTACTGATCTCTACACTGACAGACCCAGATCCAAGTCCAGAAACACAGTAGGCCCTCAATGCTAAATTAAGCAGCAACAATAAAGACACCACTATGAAATCTAGCATGGACCCCCAACTTCGGCCCAGTAGCCCTGCATCTTCATTCC
>PVHT021183555.1:15024398-15081772 GCA_004024745.2 Catagonus wagneri
AGCTCAAGAAAAACCCTAAGTCTTCCTATTCAAGGCCTTCCAACTCAGAGAGACTTTGTTTTCTAACTCAAGGCCCCTTCACTGGTTTTGTTTTTCATGGAAAATCGGGGTGGGTTCATTACATTGTGTTCTTGCCTTGGAGATCATTGTCATTCATCTGACATCAAAGTCAGAACCTCGATCAACTCATTTAAGGCTCGTCCCACCCTGGTTTTCTTACAACCAGGAAATGGGGAATTTCCTTCATTTTTTAAACCATCCCAGCAAGCCTCTGCCACACGGCTTCCTTTACAAATTTTTCCTGAAACACAAAGATGGAATCAGGCCTCCCCCCACTGCAGTAGCCATTAAGAGTCCCAGCCTTCCTCTGATCTTTATCAAACACTCTTCCAGCATGTTGGAATGACAATACTTTTTATTTATACAACACCTTTCTTTGGGGGCCAGGGTTGGACTGGAAGGAGGTAGTAGCCAGATTAAAGCCGTATAAAGACTGCTTCATTTATCCCGCCGAGTCGGAAATAATCGTCTTTAATGGAAAAAAAGGTACAAAGCTTAGAGAATGGAGCGATTTGCCTTCAGAACCAAGGAATGTGCCGAGGCTGGGAACAGCTGCCCTTTGATGGCTTTGTTGCATGTTGATTGCTCCTTATTTGCCCTGATTCTTAAATGTCTAGATTTAATATTCACCTAATAGCCAGCAACCTAAGCACATTTCTGCTACCCGCCTTCCCTGCTGGGCTTCCAGTCTTTCCTCCCCTAGCGTCCATGGCACCATCCTCTTCTGGTGGTCCTCTGACCTCTGGCCATCAGCCTCCTTCGGGGATCTCTCCTCTTCCTTTGGCCATACCTTAAAATTTCCTAATCCTCAGGCATTCAGGCCTCGGGCCCTTTCTCATCTCACTTTCTTGGTGATCTCAGGCTCTTTCACAGTTTTGATTAATGATAACTACCTCCTAAGTCTGTAACTCTAGCCCAGTCCTAATTGAATTCCAGATGTGAACGGTGTATTAGGGTGAGCGAAGCTGTTGTAACACACACCTCCCAAATCTCTGTGGCTGAACACAGTGAAGGTTTATTTCTAATTCATGTCACAGTCCAATGAGGAACAGCAGGGTGAGCTCTGCTCCACCTATTCATGCAGGGAACCAGGCAGCATCTGCCTTATCTTCTAGGACAGTGGCCCTCAAATAGGGACATTTGGCAGCATCTACAGATGGTTTTGGTTGTCAAAACTAGAAACAGGGAAATCTGGCATTTCATTGGTAGAGGCCAGGGATGTTAGTCAGTACCCTACAATACATAGGACAGTCCTCCACATCAAAGAATTATCTGGTCCACAATATCAATTGATAGTCCGGAAGATCTGTTCTAGGGCAGCAGAGTCCTCTAATGGATCTTGAACACCTGGCTACCAGGTGAGTTAAGGGAAACCATGGAAGACTATGTGGGAGGTTTTAGAGGCCTTCCCTGGAAGAAACTCGTGTCGCCCTTGCCCATAGTCCACTGGACAAAACTCAGTCACCCAATCCCACTTAACTACAAGGGAGGTTGGGAAATGTAGTCTGGCTGCGTGTTCCATAGCAAAACCAACCAGAGCTAGATGAACACATAGTGTGTCCCCATAATAGATGACATAAATTAGATATGGCCAGCCCTGAACGCATCACTTTCCCCTGTCTCCTAAACCTCCCCATCCCTCTATACAATTCACCTCAGTTCCCATGCATTCCACTCTGTCCCCCATTCAGTCCCATTTTCTTCCATAGATAGTAATTTATCTCCAAAGAACTTTTTCCCGGAATACCCTTCCTTTCCCCAGATCACCCTACACCAGCTATGGACCATCTAAAGAGCCCCCAGCAGTCACTATCCTGTTGCCTTTTTATTTTCCTTCATAGCACTTAATGCCGCCATATATCTATATACTTTTTTTTTTTTTGCCTTTTCTAGGGCTGCACCCATGGCATATGGAGGTTCCCAGGCTAGGGGTCTAATAGTAGCTGTAGCCACTGACCTACACCACAGCCACAGCAATGCGGAATTTGAGCTGCTTCTGTGGCCTACACCACAGCTCACAGCAATGCCAGATCCTTAACCCACTGAGCGAGACCATGGATTGAACCTGCAACCTCATGGTTCCTAGTCAGATTCGTTAACCACTGAGCCACAATGGGAACTCCTCTATATACTTTCTAATTATCTTGAACTCAAGAAGGATAAGGTGATTATTGGTCTTATTCACTGCTATTCCTAACACCTTTTAAGAATGCCTGACACAAGACACTAAATATATACTTGTGAATAAATAAATGAATCTTTCCTATACAAAACAGCCACATTGGTCTTTGTAAAATACGTATCTAGATATAGCACTTCCCAATACTAGTCTCCTAATATTGTTAGATCCAAACCCTTTAGCCTGCTATTTAAGGCCATTCACTATCTGGCGCTATTCTATCCTCTCACTGCCTTCTCATACACTCTCAGCCATGTACCCAATACTTTGAGGACCCTACACTTCAACTTATAAGTCTCTGAATATAGCATGTTTAACATATATATTTTTTTTAATTTTCACCTTTACACTTTTGTATATGCTATTTCCATTGCTTGGAATACTTTATTTTCCTCCACCTGGCAAACTCCTACTCACCCCTCTATCCCAGTTTCACGTCACTTTCTCTGAGAAATCTTTTCTCATGGCTTAGGCAGTCCCTCACTCCCTCCTCTTCATTCCTTATGTGCTTTGAGAAATACGTTGTAATCATTTTCTCTGTGTTTACTTCCTCCCCCATCGGACTATAAGCTCTTCCAAAAAAGAAGAAGGTTTTACTTGACTGTGTGGCCACCTTCCACCCCAGTGCAGAGCAAAGCACTGGGCCCTGAGTAGGTGCTCAGGACACGTGTGAGGAAATAGAAGATGGATGGAGGCTCTCTGGCCAATCTCCTCAGATTCTCCAGGCATTTTCTCGAAAGAGACAAAAATCCAATGTGATTATGATATCCCTCTCAGAGTCTTAGCCACTTTATGTGAAAAGCCAGTTGGTACTCAGAAATGTTTGCAGTCAGATCCAAATCACCCAGATTGAGTGCAACTGGCGATCAATCGCTGGAAGCAAAATGAGCACCAGTGCCAGGAAACAGGGAGGTGCAGGCAGCAGCCCAACTCCACCCTGTCAGCTAAGCTACTAATGGTAGTCAGCAAAGGAGATGGCCCCTGCCTCTTGGTTTGGGAATGCCAGAAACTTCCCCCAAGCCTAACCCCTGTTTATCCTTCATATCTCAGCCTTTCCAGACCTCCAAGACTGTATTAGGGATCCCAGTACTCTGAAATGCCCTTTCTTGAGTAATGGCCCTATGAATCCGTCTTCTCCATCACAATGTGGGTCCTCATGGGACAGACCCAGATCTGGATCATTCTTTGTCACATTCATTGTTGTTCTATAGGTCTTAGCACAGAGTCAGCCCTCAGTCTCTGTCAGGGTCCAGTTTTTGGGAACAGAAGCCATTCTGGGTATTTGACACAAAGAGACTTTAATGCAGTGAATCAGTGGCCCTGAGGATGGAAAATCTGGGGAACCAAAGATGATGGTAAGGAAAGCAGAGATTATGGCAGCAGGGGTTTACTGATACCCCTAGGCTAGAAGACAGAAAGAAGGGGTGACATTACTGAAGCCTGGGGTTAGGTCTCCCAGTGGAAGCTGAAACCACAGCAAACCTTGTGGAGGGAGCAGAAGACAAAGAGAAGATGTAGCTTCGGCTGGAGTTGTTGCCTGAGTGAAGAATGCAAGGAAAAACATACCTTGACCTCTCCCTTTCTCCCACCCTTCAGTATGTCATGAGTCCTACAAGTGGAAACAAAATGATAGGAAAGCTGGGAATGACAGCTTGCAGGACCCAGCCCCTGAGACAGAGAGCAGAGGAAGAGAAGGGGAAGTAAAGGATCTGACAGTACATGGGTCCTGGCCCAACCTTGAAGGAAATCTGGATTGCCTTCTCTCTTAGACTCTGCATTCATTGGGATGAGCTAGGTTGTGCTGCAACAACAAAAATGCCCCTTATCTTAGTGGCCTAAAACAAAACAAAACAAGAAGCTGAGTACTGGCAATTAAATAATTCTACATAGAAGTCACATCTATCACTTCCTTTCATATTTCACTGGCCAAGCAAATGACATGCTCATAATTAATTTCAGGTGAATGGGAAAATGTAATCCCCTCATCTGCTCTAAGGAAGAGACCTGGAAATATAGGTGGGCAGTGATAACATCTACCATAGCTATCCTGCCTGGCTCCTACCCAGTTCTGGAATGTCTACCACTTTAGGTAACAATGTAAATCACTCTTCGTATGCGCACATACAAACACACATTTCCAACTGCCCCCCAAGGACCCACTAAAAAGATGCTATGAAATTATACTTATTTACAGTCAAAAAGGATCAGAACACACTGATTCAGAAAATAGGAAGTCACAGAGACTTAGCAGCTTAACACAGAAGCAGTTTATTATCTCATAGTTTCTGGGAGTCAGGAATTTGAGAGTGGCTCAGCTGGTCAGCTCTGGCTCAAAATTTCTCATAAAGTCATAGTCGGATATTTGGTTGATTACAATGTTATCAGAAGCCTTCACTGGGGCTGGAGGATCTGCCCCAAGGAGACTCATTCTCTTGGCTGGTAAAGTGTTATATAGACTACAAGGTCATTTTTTTGGTAAAAAGAAGAAAGGTATGGGTAATATATTATGTGATATAATGGTAGCCAACCACCAACATGGCCCTTAATATTCTTACTCATCACCCTTGGGTAGTTTTCACCCACATTACATCAGGATTGGTTTTATGCCACTAGAATATAGCAGAAATGAAAAAGTATGACTTTTAGATGAAGCCAAAAATGTCATTCCTGCTTCTGCTTTGCTCTTTCTTGGATCACTCAGTTTTGGAAGAGGACATTCTACCAGCCTTTGAAAAGAAAGTTCCCCCTGGTCTCCTGCCAATAGCCAGCACCAAGTCCCAAGACTTGCGAGTGTGCCTTCTTGGTAACAGACCCTCCATCCCCAGTCAAGCCTTCAGATGAGACTTGTAGCCCTAGTCAACATCTGGCTGCAACTGCATGAGAGATCCTGACCTACAAGTGCCCAGACAAACTGTTTCCAAATTCTTGTCCCACAGCAACTGTGAAATTATTGATTTGTATCACTTAAGCTGTAAATTTTTTAGATAATTTTGAGGATTCTTATTCAGTCACATATAGGAATATACGTGTATATATACTTAGAGAAAAATTTAGATGTATAAGATTATGGGAAGGGGCATTTATTTTCTTCCTTGTACTTATTTAGTTTCTAATTTGTCTACAGTGAATATATGACTTGGAATAGAAGAGAAGACAAGAAGAAGAAGAAAGGGAGGAGTATTAGCAGCAACTGCTAGGTGATTAGGGGGGAGAGGCTGCTATAACTGCTTCAAACACTACAATATAGCCAGATCGTGCCAGAGAGTCAGCATAGCAACTGCCAGTGTTGATAACTTGTTAAGAAAGATGGCTGAGCCAAAGGAAGAACTGCCAATGTCCATCTTGGGCTTTTCCACCCAGTTAGCTCTGCTCTCAGAGGATGTGTTTGGAAGGAACATGGCTGGAGACCCACCGCCAGGAAGGGGCGGGGGTGTTGCATTTGGAAAACCTCAAGGTTTCTGAGCTGGCATGATATGTCAGCAAAAAGCCCTCTCCTGTCTAGACAAAAGTTTGATTTTGAATCAAAAAAAGGGAACGTTTGCAAATAGGAAAGCAGTTTAAGCATTTTTTTCTCCTTTGAAAATAACCATGAATTTTTAACCATCAACCCTAAAGAGAGACAGTGAGACTCCAACGTTGACACCAGGGATTTGAGCATTGCCCGCTCCCCTGGATGGATGGTGAGATGGGGCCAAAGTCTGAGACTGGACATTGACTCCTGGAGCTGAAGAGAGAGGTTTAACAAAGCCCCAGGGCATCCAGGAGAAGAGACAGGTTTCCACTGTGAACATCTAAGGCTCAGGCATCGGTGTTACTCAGGCAGCCTGAGAAAATGATCAATTTGGCTGCTGACAGAGGGAAACCACTGCTAGGTTTCGCTGACCCGGGGCAAGAAACCCACGTTGGTTCACCCCGTCCCGATGGGAAAGGCTGCTCCCTGAAACCACAGCTCCAGCCGAATCTGAGGGCTACAGGGAAGGTCTGCTCGGAAGGGATTCCCCCGAACATCCCTTTGCCCCACAGACTTGACCAAGCTCTGGGCAGAGAAGTGGGGCATTTGAGGCCAACCCAGGTAGTTGTAAGTGACAGAAATCTGATCGAGATTTCTTAGGTAGCATATATTACAAAGGACTAGGGAAAACCTTAAGGAACCTGAAGACTGGAATGCAGCCGAACTTGTGGAAGGGGTAGTACAGGAAAAAAGGCCCTCAGGGATCCAGTGGTCCCCTTTCTTCGCTCCTTGTCTCTGTCTCTCTCTGCAGGCTGGTTTCATTCCTCTGCCTTTAACTGGAAACAGACTCCAGATAGTTCTACTGCATTGTGGGCCACCCCTCAGCGCTCAGTGTTACGTGTCATTGGTTCGGCTGCTAAAAGAGAATGAGGAAATATATGCGCATGCGCACGCGTGGGGGCGGGGGCATGTATGTTTTAATTCCTCTCTCTCGATTCTAAATTATCAGGGAAAGAAATCTGATCGTAAGATAACCACCTTGGTCTAAATAGGATGATCCATGAGTACAGACTTACTGTAAATACCATACGGGCCCTGAGCTGGGAGTGAGGGGTTCACGGGGAGATGAATACATTCCAGAAGGATTTGGCTGCTCTGCAAAAGGACTCATGCCTTAGCGTGGAGAGCTCTGAACGATCATTCTCACTCCAGATACTTGTGAATCTGAATCTACAGGCCGTTCCCCGATGCCTCTCCCCAGTATTTCTCACAGCACAAGCGCCAGCCCTAAGATTTAATTTTATTTTTCTATAAATCTTTTTTTCCCCCTAAACTTAGCCTTCTTCTGCGCAATAATGCCAATGAAATCACAAGCTTAATGCGATAAGAGGCATTATTAGGCAGAGGTCTAGAGTCAGACAGACTGGGTTTGAATCCTTGCTTTGCTACTTTCTAGCTTTGCCACCTTGGGCATGTTGCTTAACTGCTCCGTTCCTCTGTTTCTTTAACTGTCTAATAGTTTCACTGACATCATAGTAGTAGCTATATTACAAAAATGTTTCAAGAATTAAATGTGGACATACTTGCTACAGTGTCCAGATCAAGATAACTCTTGGCTAATAGTAGTAGTGTCGTCACCATTATGTGTTTATTATATGCTTTACCATAAAATAAAATGAATTTAAAGACTCAGAAATTTTACAAATGACTATCTACGTGGTGTACCTGGTAAGAAAATCATTCCTAACATAAGTCCTCCCCAGCAGTGTTCTCCCTTGCTTAACAACAATAGAACTTCCTATAAAGCAAAACATCAAGGTTTGTAAATGAGTACTTAATAGAAAAAAAGGATGAGAATTAGATGACATAACAGAAGTGCATCGCTGAGTCAGGTGGGAAGGCAGTATAAGGTCATGTCAAGGACACAGGCTTAGGAATAAGGACAACTTAAAATCAACAAATGCTGGCAAGGATGTGAAGAAAAGGGAACCCTTGTACACTGTTGGTGGGAATATAAATTGGTGCAACCGCTATGGAGAACTATAGAGTTTTCTCAATAAAACTAAAAACAGAACTACCATATAACCCAGCAATTCCACTCCTGGGTATATGTCAGAAAAAAAACGGAACACTAATTCAAAAAGATACATGCACCCCAATATTCGAGCAGCATTATTTACAACTGCCAAGATATATAAACAACCTAAATGCCCATCAGTGGATGAGTGGATAAAGGAAATGTGGTGTGTGTACATACGTATATATATATACACACACAATGGAACGCCACTCAGCCACTCAGCCATAATAAAGAACAAAATTTTGTCACTAGCAGCAACATGGATGGACTTGGAGGGCATTACACTAAATGAAATAAGTCAGACAGAAAGACAAATACTGTATGACATCACATATGTGGAATCTAAAAAACACAACAAACTAGTGAATATAACAACGAGAAGAGGAAGCAGACTCACAGATATAGAGAACAAACTAGTGGTTACCAGTGGGAAGTGGGAGGGGTGGGCAATAAGGGGGTGGGAGAGTGGAAGGTAAAAACTATCAGGTGTAAGATAGGCTCGAGGATATATTGCACAACTTAGGGAAAATAGCCAATGTTTAGTAATAACTCTAAGTGAACTGTCACCTTTGAAAATTGTATATATATTTTAATAAAGACAACATGGAATTCCTGTTGTGGCTCAGCAGGTTAAAAATCCAACAACATAGTGTCCGTGAGGATGCAGGTTCAATCCCCGACCTCGCTCAGTGGGTTAAGGATCTGGTGTTGCCGCAAACTGTGGCATAGGTTGCTGATGAAGCTCAGACTTCACTGAGCATCGCTGTGACTGTGCTGTAGGCCTTCAGTTGCAGCTCTGATTCCATCCCTAGCCCAGAAACTGCCCTATACCACAAGTGCAATCGTAAAAAATTTTTTAATTAAAAAAATAAATACAACAAAGGCAAAAATCAATTAATTGGTTAAATTAAAGTTCACATCCATAATACTGCTTTGGTTTTTTTTTTTTTTTTTTTTTGTCTTTTTGCCTTTTCTAGGGCTGCACTCTCAGCATGTGGAGGTTCCCAGGCTAGGGGTCTAACAGAAGCTATAGCCGCCAGCCAACGCCACAGCCACAGCAATGCGGGATCCAAGCTGCATCTGCAACCTACACCACAGCTCACGGCAACGCCGGATCATTAACCCACTGAGCAAGGCCAGGAATCGAACCCGCAATCTCATGGTTCCTAGTCGGATTCATTAACCACTGAGCAACGACGGGAACTCCCATAATACTGTTTTGAAAAGTAATTTAACTCTTCTATATCTTAGTTTTCTCAGCTGTAAAGTGGGGATTTTGATACTATTTCTCTGTTGTAGACACCTGTTGTTTATCAATATCTACTCACCTTTCTGGAAAGCATTACTCTGAATTTTGTTGGGAAATATCCCTTTCGCATCCTCACCCAAGTAGTTTGGGTGGGGTGGGGTGCAGCACACCCCAGCTACAAGAATAAGCCCTGATTAGTTGAAACTGATTAGCATAATGCACCCTCCTTGTCATAGTGATTGAGTTGGAGATGGACATATCACCTTCTCTCTGAGAGACAACAAGATAAGAGACTTTTGCTGATGCTTCTGGAAAAAGAGACTCTTGCTTTGCCTCTCTGGTGTTCAGTGCTGGGAAGGAATAAAGATTGGAGTTGTTGCAAACATCTGGTTACCTTGAAGAGAAACACTGTAAGAGAAAAGTACCAACACAGAGGAGGTAGAATCATCTAGGCCCTGAGGACAAGTAGATCCTGAATCCAGTCATTCCTGAAGCTGGATTTTCCCCAAACTGTTCAATTCCAGAAGCTGATAGTAATTGACAAGGATATCGTTTACAACTACGCCTTTTGGGCACAAGCCAACCACAGCTGTGTTCTCCAGCCTTGCAACCAGAACAGTTCTAACTGCTGCTCTGACGTGCAGCATTAAATAAGACGGTAAGACTCAGAAAATGCTTAACACAGAAAGATTCCTACACACAGAGTTTTTCTGTTTTCAAGGTGACTAGGAGCAAATCTTTCATTGCATGCCATACAAAGTGGCACACTAGCCCAATCCTAAAGCCTTCTCCTCCCTTCTAAAACCAGCATTTTTCAGCCTGCCTAAGAGTCACCCAGACATCAGCACACCAGCCGGGTGACCTGCTAAGCTAATTAGCCCAGCGTTACAGGCGTTACGTGGACTTGCCGGAGATGATGTTTTGCAAATTCGGGGTGAAATATTTAATTAATCAAAGCTGCTCAGCCAGTTGTCACACCGAGTCAGTGTGTGCTGGGGTGAGGGCTGGGGCTCCGTGGAAGAATGCTAGGGCAGCCTTCTCCTGAGCCTCCTATTGCCTTCACCTTGCAAACCAATCGAACAGCATCAGCCACGCTGGTGAATTTAGAGCACTTGCTCCTGGCACCTGACATTTCACAGCTCCGGGGTGTCTGGGGTGTCCAGCGGCAGGTCGTCATCTGTCCCCAGGGTTTCTACAGCACCACACCAGAGCAGTTGAGATTAGATGCTCTGTGGGGTAGACATTCCCAATGGGGGACCGGGTCAGGGGAGGAGAGACCGATGTTTTATGTATGTGAGTGTGCGTGCGTGCATGCCTGCACGTGTGCGTTTGGCAGGATGTCCATAAACTATTTCAAGGTAGACACTGATTACCTCCAAAGAGGAAACTAGGGGCAGATAACACCAAGAAACCTTTTTATGTTTCTAACACAGTAAGTGACAATGCCAGTTACAAAAATGTATGTCAGATATTATAAAAATTGTATATCAAAAATAGCTATAATATTTTATACAAAGTTATACACATGCCATTCATGTATTTAACTACAGGAGTATATTGAAAATGTAGTTTATTTTGGATTTTACATATTTTAACATACTTGTATGTTCGGATATTTTTAAAAATAATAAAAATAATTGCAAGTACATCTGATGTCTTTAAACACACACACATACACACACATTTGTTTAGTCCTCACAACAACCCTATGAGCTGCATCCTATTTTCACATCCGTTTTAGAGATGAAGGAACAGAGGCACAGGGAGATCAAATTATATGCCTACAGTCACACAGCCGGAAAACTAAGCACTCAAACTGGAACAATGTGCCTTGGAATCTGAGCGCTTGATCCCTAGGCCGAGCTGCCTCTTACACCCTCTGTGTCTTGTTTTCATTTTCAGATTATAAAAGTGATATGGTCACTGAGGGAAAAAAACACAGAAAGTACAAAAGAAGAGAAAAGAGATCACCCGAAATTGCACCACCCTCAGATATTTTGTGACATACAATTCCGTGTGTATGTATGATTTTATGTAAAAATGGGATAATATTTGTCATGTGTTTTTATAACCTGCTTTGTCTCTTAATGTACTAGAAATATAAAACAGTATCCAGGTATGTATATACTACTTAACACAGACATTTTATATACATACATAATACATAAAAGGGTAGCCTAATATACACAATATTCTGTGCCTCTATGCCCTTTTTTTTTTTTTTTGCTTTCTTCCCTCCCTCTCTCTCTCTTTTACTTAATTTTTCTTGAAGACCATTCCTTATTCGTATGGACAGAGCTCCTCATTGTTTGCATAAATCAGCTTTGCGCATCATTGCCTGCCTATAAGCCAATTTATTTCACTAGTCCATATTGGTAAATATGAAGGCTATTTCAAATCCTCATGAAGGAGATGATCTTGACCTGATATCTAAAATAAGGAGGAGAGGTCAAGGTCAGGAGAGGAGGAAAATTAAAAAAAAAAAACCTAAACAGAGCCAAGCTGTAGGAAACTAGGAAACAGCACATGCAAAGTTCCTGAGGCCCAGGAGGTGGAAAGAAGCTGTGCAGGGCAGTGGCCCAGAGCAAAGCAGGGACACCAGGTGATGTCTGGGATGCACAGCAGAGAACAGACCCTGTTGGGCATTGCTAGTTCTTGTGAAAAGTTCCATCTCTAGCCTAAGAGCAATGGACACCACTGACAAGCGTGCATTTCATTTCAGGTCGTTAAATAGAAAAGCTCCACTTCCTCTCTCTAAGAAGCCCCACACGAGCCTGAGCGCCCCCACCCCCACTGGTGTGGATCGAATCAGGCAGGAATCTTCGCCCTATTCTCTGTCCCGGGGGGCCTGTCCACTTCCTTCCAGTTAGCCAGAGTCAGAACTCAAGGAACTCCCTCCATCCTGCCCGGGACCCTCACTCTGCCCCAGGGCGAATGTTCTCTGCAGTGCGTTTGGGAATTTTTGTCATCTCCCACCAAGGAATGGGTATATAAAGATACAGGAGAGGTGTTAAGCCTTCAGTAATTATCACCTCTGGGGAGGGAGGAGGCAGTCCAGATGGGGTCACAGTGGAGATGGAGTTTATTTTCCCTCTGAATCCCGCTGAATTCCACGTTCTCCTTAAATCCCAAGGCTAGGCTCAGGGTGTGTGTGTGTCTATATCCCTTGATTAGAAGCAAAGGGAACTGGTTTCATTGCTGCCTGGTTTATCAAACTGGAGGTTCCTCGAGCAAGTCCGCTTGGGCTGGAATTAGGCTGGATCTGTTAGCAGGATCCTCACAGTTGAACAAACCATTTATTTCCATTTGCTTGGACCAGAAGGGCCCACCCACCACCACGTTTCTGTAAATCGAGACTACTTCTTGGGAGTTCCCTGGTAGCTCAGTGGGTTAAGGATCTGGCATTGTCACTTCTGTGCCTCAGGTCGCGGTTGTGGCGTGGGTTCGTGGGTTCAATCCCTGGCCCAGGAACTTCCGCATGCTGACGGGTGGTCAAAAGAAAAAAAAGCGGGGGGGGGAATGCCTCTTCCCAAGCCTCACTTCCTAAATGACGAATGTTCATGCTTTGATTACAATTTTCCCTTTTTATGAGCTTCAGAGTCCCCCCAAAATGCCAGAAAAAAGGGCTGAGCCAGAGAGAGAAATGGCTCTCAGATTTCAGAAGTATTCTACTACATGAACCCTCTAGGATCTAGGGATAATTGATATTCTGGGACCTAAACCATATCTTTGCAAAATCCTCTCTTCTAGTCCCTGAATCGCTTTTGCTAAGATGCCAGTAACAAAGGTCTAACTCGTCGACCTACCATCACTCGTGCGTTTTCAATCAATTCCATACCTTTGCCAGGGTGATGAGTATTTTTCCACATAGTTCTGGTGATCATTTTTACAGTAGGTTTTAGGCTCCTTAAGGGTATCAACTTAGTCAATTCTCTCAAACATTCTACGAAGTAAGCCCTACTGTTATTCCCATTTTACAGATGAGAAAAGAGACTGACCTAAAAACTTGGCCAGGTTAAACAGCTAATTAGTGGCAGTGCTGGAATTTGAACCTAGGTGGTCTGGCCCTATGGCCGTGCTGTCTAATATGGCAACTCCTAGCCATGAGTAACTCTTACATATTTGAAATGTGTAATCAAGATGTCTTTGAGTAAAATACACCCTGGGTTTTGAAGGCTAAGTATAAAAGTGAGAATGGAAAATTTTCTCCTTTATTTTTTTTGTATTGGTTACATGTTAACATGAGAGTATTTCAGGCAGACTGTTTCCCTAAAATATATCATTAAGATTAATTCATCTTGTTTCTTACTTTTTTGATGTGACTATCAGAAAATTTAAAACCACATGCACAACTCATAGTTTATTTCCACTAGACTCCAGCACTGAGCCAGTCTTCACCATCACACTATATTGTTCCTCCATGCAAAACAGATCATGCCTTTAGCCCTCAGGGTTCAACTATTTCTTTTCCTCTAAAACCAGATGATGACTTGGCCAGCACAGCATCTCATTCTCTGGCTTCTGTATCCCTCCATCTATACCTCACTATCTATACCTCCCACTGCTCTTCTTACTGGAGAAGTGTCCATACCCCAGACTCATCAACCTTGTGCTCACTGTCCTGAGCCACTGACCAGCAAGGCCAGTGAGCCTCGTTCTCTCCTGCTCTCGTCTGTGCTATTCCTTGACCCTCAACACCATTCCCTGCTTTTCTCTATTAACTCCCACTTACTCTATTTCTTCAGGGATGCTTTTCCTGACCCTCCAAGGAGCCCCATAAATGCTCTCATGGCATACTGAGTCTTTTTTTAATGGCACAAGTGCCATTTATGGTTACATATATGTGTGGGGGTTTTAGGATTACTGGCTTCACCTGTCAGGGTTCATGACAATTATTTTAACAGAGAGAATTTAATATAGAGAATCATCCCGGATACCTGGAAAGATGACACTGTTATCTCTAGGGTACCAACTGCAAGGAGCTGCCACCACCTCTAGGATTGGGCAATAAAGGAGAAATGTTGGAATTATTAAGATTTAGAAGCTTAGAGGAGGGATCCCATGGAACTGACACTTAGTTGGTTACTCTGAGCTCGGAGTAGGGTCCCTGTGGGCCTTGTGAGGCTGGACCTCTGACCTCTGAGGAGGAGCACTGTCTTTTTAAGGGGTATGTGAGGAAGCTGGTTGTACAACCACTGGAAAAAGTGCAGGCAGGATTCAGTACCTGTTGTTGTTACAAGAAAGCATCACCACTGTGGGTGAAGGCAAAGTACAAGGCTATGTCAGGGGACAGGGAGAAGCAAGTCCCCTCCTCTCCTCCAGACTCTTCTATGGTTCCCTGCTGGCAGAGCCCAAGAGAGGGCCACTGGCAAGGGGGAAGTGAGGTCTGCAGAGTCCCAGCCTCAGCATCCCAGTGCAGAGGACAGAAGGTAGGTTTGGAGCTCAGAGGTAGAAATAACTGGAATGATGGATGACTTCCTCAGCAGCTTGCAACGCCCCCTTCTCCCTGCATCTTTGCTTTACTATGATGATGTACCTGCCCAACCACATTGAAAATGTTCCCTAAACCTCAGCTGGGGTCACTGGTCTGAATAAGAAGAGGACAGACTACTTAAGATCAAGACTTGATCAGAAATGTTGAAGAAGCCAGAGCACACACTCCATCCTGCCCAGTGACCAGTGCCTCCTGGGTAGCCAATAAATATTTGTTGAATAATAAAGAGATGGAAGAATGGGTGAATCTATGTGCAGGAATGGTTTCGTCTAGAGACCCTCCAGCCTACTCACAAAATACAGGCCTCCACTTGCAGAGAACATCTTGGACTAGGTTGAAGGAAATAATGGGGCTCAGTTTCAATGACTCACGGTAACAGTTTACAGATTGGGAACCAGATCCTCAAGTTTGTGGGATTTGTTGGAAAATTCAGCGGGTGTGACTGCTCATCATTATTATTGACATTATTATTTTTCAAATAAACTCACCATGGCTATTAAAGACTATAAAAGTGAGACTTTGATTAAGGTAAATATATAATTCACTGTTGTTCAGCTCAATCAGTAACATAAGAATCATTTATTTTTAACATCAAATGTTAAAAAATGATGCTCATTGATTTTAACTTGCTCTTTGCTTGTTTTTTTAAAACAAATTACGTGTCGGAAATGCTACTATAGATATGTAAGTGCACATCTATATTTTCCCCATAAACTGCTTGCAATGAGTAACAGTTAAAATTACGAATAATCAAGGTTGGGGCTGGAGCTACTGATATTAATCTCAGGAATTTGGGAGTTAGTTTATTAATTGTCTCATGTGGGTGAACCACAGTTAGATTTATCCCGGCAACTCAATGTTTGTTTCATGGTCCCTGGCAAATTGGTGGCCTTGGAGAAGCCACATAACCTCTCAGAGTCTCCATTTCCCAATTTGTAAACTATTAACCATCTCCAGTGTTCTTCTAGCCATAAACAACCAATCAAATAACTGGAATCCTCAATCCCTGATTTATATCAGTTAACAGAATCTCATTGTATTCCGTAGGTCTTTCTTACTCCTAATGGCGAGGGCAAAGGGATTTCAGAGGCTCAGAAATGAGATGCAGGCAGCCTTGCGTGTGCTAATAACAAAAGAATTGGACTCTCATACAAAGGAAATGAGATTCCCAAAAAATGCCCCCCTTTAGGAAAGGGTAGAAGGAAAAGAGAGAGACTTTTCATACTGCTGAGGTTTAAACACTCGCGAACATTACCCAGGCATCAGATATCTCAGGAACCAAGGGAGCTGACGTCCCACTAGGTTAATTCACATATGGAAAATGTTAAATGGGGAGGTGAGGGAAGTAAGAGTATACGTGAGTTCAAGAGACACCTCGATTTGTTTCTGGGAAAGGAGGAAATTGTCATACACGGCAAACAAGTCGAAAGGTTGAATTAAGCTAAATCCCAAGAGGAAATCGGCACAGACTGAATGGGCCAGGGTACCTTTTTTTTCTCTTTCTTTCCGTGTGTGTGTGTGTGTGTGTGTGTGTGTGTGTGTGTGTGCGTGCGCACGCGCGCGCGCTGGGGGAGGGGAGGTGTTGTTCTTATTCCTTTTCCTTATATCTGCTGTTAGTAAAACTTCTCTGCTTAAGATACTTGACCTCCACCCCCTAGATATTGAAGTGTTAAAAGTTCTCATCCTAATGTCACCACCAGCTAGTTGAAGGACCTTCAGCAAATTTCTTAACCCAATGTGGACCTCAGTTACTCCTAATTGCATCTGGTGGTGAACTTGCTTACCTAGACCTCCTTGGGTAGAGAGCAGGAAGATGGAATGCAAGACCAAGGCATTCGTTGGAGAGGGCCTGAGTCATCCAAATTTCCATCTGCACATCTCAATACTATCCTGAGGTTCACTCAGTCCCTCGAAGAGAAGGATGCAGTCCGAGCAGCCCTTCCGCCACTGTCCACGGGTGAGGATTCCTTTGGGTTTTGGATAAAGACAAAGTTGTAGGAGTCTTGATCTAGCAATCCCACTCTTGGGCATCTATCCAGAGAACACCATGACTCAAAAAGATACATGTACTCCAATGTTCATTGCAGCGCTATATATAATAGCCAAGAGATGGAAACAACCTAAATGTCCATCGACAGAGGAGTGGATAAAGAAGAGGTGGTGTATATACACAATGGAATGTTACTAAGCCATTAAAAGAAAGGAAATAATGGCATTTGCAGTAACATGGATGGACCTAGAAACTATCACACTAAGTGAGGTTGATTAGACAGTGAGACACCAATATCATATGATATCACTTACATGTGGAATCTAAAAAAAGGCAAAATGAACTTCTTTAGAGAACAGATACTGACTCACAGACTTTGAAAAACTTATGCTTTCCAAATGAGACCTTTGGGGGGTGGGGGAATGGGCTGGGGGTTTGGGATGTAAATGCTATAAAATTTACGACTATTGCATAGTTATGTTTACAACTATAAATGTAATAAAATACTTTGAGTAATTTAACAAAATAATAAAAAAATTTTTTAAAGATTTAAAAAAAAGACAAAGTTGTAGGAGTCTTTAGAATTTTCCACTGAATCTTTTGTTTTTCATTTGGAAAGTGTGAGATAAATTTTATCACAGCATTGTCCCTCATAGTCAAAGAAATGGAAACCACCTCCACTACAAACAAAAGGAATCATGATTTATCTACATTTATGTATGAGAACATGAAACAGCGAATAAAATCCAGGTTTCCATAGATTTGGTCACATGGGGAATTTTTTTTTTTTTTTAGGGCCATAACTGCAGCACAAGGAATTTCCCAGGCTAGGGGTTGAATCTGAGCTGCAGTTGCCAGCCTCACAACAGCAATGCCAGATCCAAGCTGCATCTGCAACCTGAAACCTGCACCACAGCCTGCAGCAATGCTGAACCCTTAACCCTCTGAGTGAGACCATGGATCCAACCCATATTCTCATGGATACCATGTCAAGTTCTTAACTGGCTGAGCTACAACAGGAATTCCACATGGGGAAATTCTTATATACACAAACATCACCAGTATGACTCAGAACTGTACATACACTTAGAGTCCAAATTTATAATATATATGTCCATGCATACAAACACTAGGAACAGATTCCAGGATTGGTAAAGTATGCCCAGAGGTAATACCCAGTTCACGCTCTCTCTTTTTTTAGCCTGTGAGTTAAGATTGCTTTTTTTTCCCCAACATTTTTAAATGACTGAGGGGGAAAAAAATTAAAAGAAGATTAATGTTTCAGAGCACATGAGAATTATGTGAAATTCAAATTTCAGTGTTCAAAAATCAAGCCTGATTGGAACTTGGACCCACTCATTCCTCTATGTGTTACCAGTGGCTTTCAGGCTACAATGGTGCAGCTGAGCCATGCAACAGAGAGCAGATGGTTGCAAAGCAGAAAATATTGCTATCTTGCCCTTTACAGGAAAAGTTTGCAAACCCATGCACTAAAGGACAGCTAAGACAGACAAATAGCTAAGAGTTCACTGCAGGATGATGAGGTTGTATAGACTTTTTGTTTTGTTCTTAAATGTTTCTTGCAATTTGTACTTTTTCCAGACAATGACTATTTGATGAGCTTGATACTAATCAAAACATGTCCATTTATTAAAAATGCTGCAAAGAGTGAAGACCTAAATAGACATTTCTCCAAAGAAGACATACAGATGGCCAGGGCACATGAAAAGATGTTCAACATCACTAATTATGAGAGAAATGCAAATAAAAACTACTATAAAGTATCACCTCACACAGGTCAGAATGGCCATGATTAAAAAGTCTGCAAATAACAATGCTGGAGAGGGTATGGAGAAAAACTGTTGGTGGGAATGTAAACTGGTACAACTACTCTGGAAGATAGCATGGAGATTCCTACCAAAACTAAAAATAGGGTTGCCATATGATCCAGCAATCCCACTCCTGGACATATATCCAAAGAAAACTCTAATTCAAAAAGATATATGCACCCTTATGTTCACAGCATCACTGTTACAGTAGCGAAGATATGGAAGCAACCTAATTGTCCATCAACAGAGGAATGGATAAAGAAGATGTGGTATGTATATACAATGGAATGTTAGCCATAAAAAAAGAATGAAATGCCATTTGAAGAAACATGGATGGATCTAGACAAAATCACTCTAAGTAAGTCAGAAAGAGAAAGACAAACCATATGATATCATGTATTTGTGGAATATAGAATATGATATAAATCAACTTATTTATGAAAGAGAAACAGACCCGCAGCCGTAGAAAATAAACTTATGGTTACCAAAGGGGAAAGGAGGTAAGGAAGAATAAATTACGAGTTTGGGATTAGCCGATACAAATTACTATTTGTAAAACAGATAAGCAATAAGAAAAATAGATAACTATACATCAGAAATTAACACAACGTTGTAAATCAACTATACATCAATAAAAAATAAATATTTTAAATAATCCCACAAACAGTGAAGACTTGATTTGTAGAAAAAACTCTTCAGGGACAGGGACAAACTGTGGAAGATTCCATGGGATGCCAATAAAACCATCCTCTTACTCCAGAATGTTCAATCATAGGACTACAACTGTACATTGAGTACCTACCATATGCCAGCATCTGTATTACCCAGACCTCATTCAAACTTCACAGCTACTCATAATGCGCACTGCCGTTATCCTCCTCCCCTCCCCTTCTCACAACTGGCTAAACCAAGTCTCAGAGACCAAGCTACTTCTCCAAGAATGCACAAGGAAGGAGCTGCAATCCCAGCATTGGTTTTTCTGACCCCTGAGCCCAGTCTGTATGCAGGAAACCTGGCCTCACTTAGGAAGGAAGTAGGACACAGAGGCTGCATGTTTGGCTTTGACCCTTGATCCCCCATGGTGGGCAGCACTCTGCAGAAGGAGAGGACAAGTGCCTCCTTGGTGCCCTTGTCAGGGTGTCCAAGAAGGTCATGCCTCCACTTGACACAGCTGTGGGTGCTGTTCTGTCATTTGCTCTTTAAAATTCTGTTTAACCATCATATTGCTTTTCCATGGAAGAGGAGGAAAAATCCCAGCCACGAATTGCAAGCCATGAGCTGCTGACCAGATGTGTTAGTCTTAGAGCACATGACCTGCCGGCTTATAATAATTAACACGGGCTCCCTTAGAAAAGCCTGTAGTTAATAACATCCCCTTTTTCCACTCCCCTAGGGACCTCTTGCTTCCTCCCTTCTGTTTCCAACAGCCCAAAGGCATGCTAAGCAGAGAGAACCCAGAAAACAGAGCGGACAAATGCCCACAGGAAAGAATGCCCATTTGGCATTGATGCTGAGATCAAAGGAAGTAGATGTGGCAAAGTAGCAGCAGAAAAGATATGGGGCAGAGGAGATAATGGGTTGCCAAAACGTGGCTCAACACTAATGAGAGATGGAGACAAAGGAGAAACATTCTTTAGGGAGGCAGAATCTGGTGGAGTTGACGTGCTCTGGACTAAGCATCAGACACACCTGGAACTGTTCCCAGCGCTGCTATTTTCAAGTCCCGGAACCTCAGGTAAGTCCCTTAATCTCTCAAAACCTCAGTCTCCTCATTTAATTAATAATATTAATTGTTACTTCCTTGGGCTGTTTTAAGAATTGCATTAGAGACTGCAAGGAAAGAGCTTAGCACAGACTTTGGAACATACTAGGCACTCAATAAATAAAAGCCATGTTGTCATTATCATTCATAGTGTTGTTGTTATTACTATTATTGCAGTATTAGTCTTATTTTTTTGGAGGTGGTTTCAGTGTTTAAGGTTCCTTATGATTCAAGGAACCAGATGAAAGATAATCTGGAAGCTTCTGAAATCACATGAGGACACACAGTGTGGTAGGGTAAGTGCAGACTTTCATATCATAAACCCTGGTGATCGGAACCCCAGCTCTGCACTGAACATCTCATCTTTATGAACCACAGTTTCACCACCTGCAAAATGGTGATCATGGCATTTTCCTCCTTGTAGAGATTGCAAAACAAAGAATAAAATTAAGAGTTCCCATCGTGGCACAGCAGAATCGAATCTCCCTAGGAACAATGAGGTTGCGGGTTCGATCCCTGGCCTCACTCAGTGGGTTAAGGATCCGGCGTTGCCGTGAGATGTGGTGTAGGTCACAGATGCGGCTGGGATCTTGCATTGCTGTAGCTGTGACTGTGGTTGGCAGCTGCAGCTCCAATTGAACCCCTAGCCTGGGAACCTCCATATGCCATGGGTGTGGCCCTAAAAAGCAAAAAAAAAAAAGAATAAAATTAAAACATCTCTACATATTGGTTACTTTCTCCTGAGCCTGAAGGATAGGATTTGTTGAAAGGGTGAATGAGTCAGCTGCGTTGCCTGTTGCCCCACCAGCCCCCAGAACTCATCACTTTTCTTATCCGATTCCCACCCTCACCATCACACTATGCCCACTGCGGCCAAGGTCTCAGGGATCTGAAATCATCTTTCACATTCCACCCTGTCTCATCTCTGAAAGGCCTCCATTGTGCTGTAAGAGCCTTACTCTGAGTAAGTTTCCTTGCAAAAACTGCCTACTCTTGTGAGCTGCCTGCCGGCAGCAAGAGAAGGTGTCAAGGTGCAAATGGGAAACAGATTTCTCTCCTTTAGAAGCTTCCCAAGGTTGCAGACTACTCGGTTGGTCTGTCTATATACTCTGAATTATTGGGCCAAGCTTTGGCCAAAAAAAAAAAAAAAAAACACTACTCTTCAAGATTAGAGTGAGACTACAGAGAGAAAAGAACTTGAATGCAGTTGGCGTTAGACTGGATGCATTCTCCCCTTGAAGGGTGCATCATTGAGCATGCTTTGGAATGCAAGGAAATGAATATTTAGCTGACACTGCTTAAAAGGGAGATTATTTCTCCCATGTGATAAGAAGCCTGGCCAAGGCAATTCCAGGGTTGTTACAGTAGTCGATGATGACAGGAATTGGGGTAACATCCATGATTCTCTTGGCCATCTCCTCATGGTCACAAAATGCCTGCTTGACATTAAGCCCTCAAAGATAAAACCCAAAGTTGACAGAAAGGGGGCTGATGAAAAAGGACTCTCTCCCTGCAAATTTGCTTTTTTTCAGGGAAGAAAATATTTTCTGGAGGCCTTTATCAGAGCACCCTCTTACATCTTACTGGCCAGATTTGGGTTGTAGACTGACCCCTCTAGACAAACATGGGCCCAGGGAAAGGGAGTGGCTGATATTGACATAGCTCAATCATGATCATTCCCTGGGGCTTGGATCCCTGTCACCCTGAATGAAACTGCGATTTTGTTAGCAAAGAAAAAGGGAAAAAAAATAGTGAGGAGGTCAACACATCCATAGAGATGCTCCTTGGGGACCGTGTGTGATCATCCTCTTTGTTTTGCCTCATCTAACAAAGTCAGGCTTCCATAAACCTTTGTTAAAGGAATGAACGATTGTATCCAGCCTGGCAGTTAACACCTAGTACTTAGCAGGTGCTCAGTATCCATTTGCTGAACAAATGAATATGTCTGCCCAATGCCTTGAATAGCACTGAGGATACTCAGTACTAACTGGCCAAAATCAACTAAATTACTCAATTCTCAGGCTCCTAATTTCTTCAAGAGATTGAAGGACACCAAGGACAGAGAATGTGTTATTTACCCCACACCATTCAAAGAATCAGGTATATTATTCTAGACCTCCTACTGACAAATTTTTCTAGAAAGGGCCAGAGAGTAAATATTCTAGGCTTTGCCAGCTGTAAGGTCTTTGGGGAGTCCATTCCACTCCACTTTGCTGTGCAGAAACAGCCGGAGACAATACACACACGAAAGGTCCTGGCTGTGTGCGAATAAACTTTTATTGGCAAAAAGAAGCAGCGAGCCGGATCTGGCCTGAGGGCTATGGTTGGCCAACTCCTGCTCTTAACCACAAAAGCAGGATCCCAACCTGGAACATGGCCGTCATGCTCTGGGGTGGCGGCAGAAGCCAAGGATGTTTTGGATGCCGTGTTAGGATCCAATGAAAAGTAGACCCTAAAACGGGATCTGATGTGCAAATAATTTATTGAGGGGAAATGCCTGTGAAGGATTAAGGGGAAGAGGATTAAGGGAAGAGAGCCTTCGTTCCCACAAGCAGGTCTGATGCTTCTGAAGGGGAGGGGGGAGGAAGGAGGCTTGCTCAGAAAGAGCCTGAGATGGCAGTGCCATTCTGAGAAAGTCTCAGCTGGGCTAATGGGGAGGCCTCAGGTCAATATCACCTGTAGAGAAATCCCGAAGCCTGCAGGTGTGGGCCCCAGGTATTAAACCCATCAGGCCTAGTCACTGGCTTGAAGCAGCCTAGGAGAAACGCAGTCTCATCGTCCATGCAGTGAAAGATCCAGAAATTCAACCACTGAGATTTCTGGTCAACTATGCTCCCCGGAGCAGAGGTCTCACTGCCACCGCAACCTCTGCAAGGATCTCTGCTCAGAGAAATCAACAGGAATTACATCCGTAGACACTAGGACATGTGGCAAATACTGGCTGGTGTCTTCCTTTTCTGCTCGGGACCAGGGAACCAAATGCATAAAGCCCTAGGCATAGTTCTTGGCACTTAGAAAGTGTTTCATATGTGGTTGCTGTTAACTCTTATTGTTGCTTTAGGAACCTTAATGCAGCTTTGGGGTTTTGCAGTGTTGATGAAATCCATCTTCATGCTATAAGACCCTGGAAGAGTGAGAGTCATATGGTTTACCTGGAAAGGCTTGATCTCCTTGACATCTAGATGGAGCCTTGTTTTCAGACTGTCTTCTGTGGCACCCTGGTCCATGGGAGGGTAAGGCAATAGATAGGAGTCCAGGCCAAAGTGCTCTGTGCTCGACTAAGTTTGAGAAACATTTCTTTAACTAAATGCAAACATTTAGCATTTAGTTAAAGAAATGTTTTCCTTCCTGTAAATCTTCTCAGAGATTTTGGTACAAGATTCTGAGAACTGCCCAAGCCTAACTTATCATGGAGCTCTTTTTATCATTCAACAGTTCATGGCTCTAACAGAGTAGGCAATCCAGTGCCTAACTTACAGACCCACAGTGAATTTGTGGCTATGATCCTGGTCATCTCACTTTGCTGAGTTGCCCACACTCTTAAGGAATATCCAGATAATAAGAATGACTGTGGATGCTTGAGAATCTTCTAGAAAAATAGCATCTTATCACAGTTTAGAGCATAGGCTAGGGGACCAGACCTACCTGCCTCCATTTCCTCCTCTGTAAAATGGGGTTAACAATAGTTCCTACTTCATAAGGTGATTGTAAGCATTAAAGGGGCTGTTATTTTACAGAAAACATTGGAAACAGGCACTTAGAAAGTAGTGTTTCAGCATTACCTATGGCTGCATGCTAGGCATTTTATAAATGTCACCTGTATTCCCTACAGAGCTCTTAGAAATTGGCTCAAAATGCTAAACAAAACCAAATTTAATGTTTGTGACTTTGAAAGGGTTTCAGTGAAATTTGGTACCTGAGTTGCGGTAAGATGATTTCCTGGAGGAATGATTACAGGTCACAAAACCACCAGAGTACGTGCTTGCGGCAGAGTTCCAGGTGGTGGCTTGACAATTCTCTCCCCAGCCCAGATGCATCGGAAACTCTGCAGGGAAATGTGGAGGGGCCAGAGCCCAAGCCACACTCACTGACATTCCCCAGAATCTTTTCAAAGTGTCAAAGGATATTGGAACCATGCTAGGGAGCCCCGCGTAGTTTTAAACATTGTGAAAATTGGCCACTTTGGAAACAATTTAGTTCTACTCTGTGTATTAAATCATTTCCCCATTTTATGAGTTATATAGAAAAAATAATAATAAATTATTTCTCCCCAAGGTACTAGGAGAAATTGTGTTGCAGTATTAGGTTATGATCTCTTGTACGATTTAATAGATATTCAAGGCTGTTTTGTTTTCATACACAAATACAGAGATTTTAGTGAAAGGTGTGATGGAAAATACATGTTCCTGGATCATGAAGGATTTAGCATTGGGGTCCCTTCCAACTAACTCTATCAGCAAAATTATATTTCAATTATAGGAGTCTTTGGGGGACCACTGTGCCAGGTGAGTAGATTACTCTGTGGGTACAAGTGGGATATGTAGGGGAGTTCATTAACTGTGGCAGGAAGTATTTTGGTGAATTACAGTCCCAGGAACCTGACAGTTGTGGGAGAGTGTTTTTCATAATCAACTCTTGCTTTACTCTTTTAATTGAAGGAGCAACAGCAATGAGCATCCCACAGAGCCCGGAGTGACCCCAAAGTTGATTCTGAGGGAATCAGGAAAGTATGTTTCCTAAGTAGATACTTGTTTCTACACTAAATGTTCTGCGTGAGATGGAATAAGACAGACCGATGGAAGGAATGGCTTGGAAGCAATACGGAGAGCACCTATTATGTGCCAGGTGCCAAGGATGGAAGACACAGTAGTAGACAAAACCTAATGTCTGCCTTCATAGAAGCTGGCCAGGGAGGCTGGGGCATGGTCTTCAACACACCTGCCAACTGTGGTTGAGAGACTTCTAAAACGACCCCCTCTGAGCCCCACCTCCTGGCATTCACATCCTTGGGCAATCCCCTCCCTTTGAGTAACATGTTTCTAACTAATAGAATAGAGAGTGTCATCAGATACTGAAATGAGTGTGAACTTCTCCATATGTACACACACTTGGGATCCGGAGAGAAGGATGGTGGTTCTGAGATGTAAACAAGCTTGTTGATAAATAATTGCAGCTCTTAAGAAAAATCCACTTTTCCACTTTTCTCAGAGATTCTCACTTTTTTTTCTTTTTTGGGTGTCCCAAGGCATATGGAGTTCCTGGGCCAGGGATCAGATCTGAGCTGCAGTTTCGACCTAAACAACTGAAGCTGTGGCCATGCTGCGTCCTTAACTCACTGTGCCAGGTGCCGGGGATAGAACCTGTGTTCCCACGCTCCAGAGACATGGAGGATCCCACTGCACCACAGAGGGAACGCTGATTCTCACTTCTTAAACTCACTTCCTCCATTCACATACACATACGATCTTGGCTCTCAGGACCCAGCAAGAGAAGGAAGTTCATAACAGGGTCTCTCTCTCGGATTCTGTCTTTATAGCCGATTGGGACGCTTACTTGACCATGCGTATGTCACCTAGTGAGTACCAACTCAGCCATGGGGTGGCCGTTTAAAAACCTTCTCCTCTCCTCAAAGATTGCACTTCCTCTAGGCAGAAGGCAGAGAGAATTTGGTCTAGACACTGGCTGCCTCCAACCACCCAGCAACATTTGAGCTTCTTCCAGACAAGGATACCGATAACCTGGCAGCCAGGGAGGCTTGGAGTCACCGGCCATCCAAGCACGATGACTTCCAATATAGTTGTCTGGTGGGAAATGAAGCAAAAAGTGAGAAGGAAAAAGAGGAAGGTTTTGACTGGGGGAGGGGAAGGGCAGAACCAGAATTTGAATAAAGAAAGAAAGCAGAGTTGGATGGAAAGAAGCTTTCCTCGGTGCCTCAAAGCATCGTTACTGGTATGGCTTCGGAGTGCAGATAACTAGAAGAATACTTAACACACTACTCTGGAGACTTCTCAGGAGCACGGGAGATGTTGAGGCAGTATAGTAAAGCGGAAAGACTGGGATGAAATTCTGGACCACTACCTGCTGATTGTGGACTCTTGGATGTGTTTTCTGAACCTTGGAAACCTTGTTTTTTTGTTTGCAAAATGAGGATCAGGAGAACGCCTACCCCAGAGAGGTTGTGTGGATCAAAGACAATGGTGTGTTTAAGCAGCACAGAGTAGGTGTTGAGTTAGCATTGTTAGTGATTGTCCTGAGGAAGGGGGTAATATGAACGTGCAAAGGATCAAACGGATCCACTAGTTTCTCCCCACCAGTTCTGGATTTGCTTTGGAAAGAATAAAGTCCATTGGTCGGGCTCCTTTGGAAGTCATGAGATGCTCTGGGCTAGACTGAAGCTGTCTAAGGCACTTTTTACTAAACTTGGAAAGGCAGCACGGTGTAGGCAACACGGAGAGCTGCAGAGTAGGAAGCATTTCGCTCCCTATGGATTCTTCTGGGCTGGAGTTCAGAGAGACATACTTGGCCTCCTTGACCAAGACTAGGCAAATCAGAAGGCTCTGGGATGACTTTAAGCCAAAAATAGTGCATAAAAATCCAGGTCAAAATTGGGAAGACCCAATTGGTGTTGGAACTCAGGTTCAAAGCTAGGGTTCAGTTGAAACCAAGAGCCAGCAGAGGAAAAAAGGAGACAGGAAAAAAGGGAGTGGGCCAGTCACAACCTCAGGGACCCAGGTTCTTTCTGTCTTTCTGCTCTGCCTTTCTCTGAGGCTTGCCTTGTCCTCTTGGGCTGTCCAAAAGGTTGCTCAGATCCAGGCATCACAGAAAACAACTTCCAGATGTAGAAGAAGGTACATTGGTTTCTTGTTGCTCTTTTCAAGCGTGAGATAAAAACATTTCAGGAACTGCCCAGCATCTCTGATTTTTTATTGGTCACCACCACATCACATGACCTCACTAAAACCAATCACTGGAAAGCAGGAAGGAGCAATCATGATCGGCATAGACTAGACATGGTTCAGTGCTCTATTTCCCAATCAGAATGGACAGATTTGCTGCTGAGTAGACAACCAAGAGCATCTTATCTCTCCATCCTCAGGGTCCCATCACTCCTCGAATTATGTTCTCTGACATTGATTGAAAGCAGGGGCATCAGGCACCAATGCTAAGCATTCCAAGACATTATCTTGCAGAATCTTCACATCAACATTAAGAGGTAGGTATCATTTTTTATCCTCATCTAGTGATGAGGAAACTTGGGTTCAAAATGGTGTGCACCTTTCCTAAGGCCACATGGTTAGAACATGGTAGACTCAGGACTCTTGACATTGACCAACGCTGTGGCTGCAGTGTGCTGTCCAATATAGTAGCCACTAGCCACATGCGATTTTTTTTTTTTAGGGCTGCACCTGTGGCATATGGAATTTCCCAGGCTAGTGGGTCCAATCGGAGCTGCAGCTGCTGGCCTACACCACAGCCACGGAAATGCCAGATCTGAGCCACATCTCTCACCTACACCACAACTCACAGCAATGCTGAATACTTAACCCACCGAGCAAGGCCAGGGATTGAACTCTCACAGACACTATGTTAAGTTCTTAACCCACAGCACCACAATAGGAACTCCATGATTTTTTTTAATTTTGAAGTACTTCAAATTAAAAATCCAGGCCCTCAGCTGAACTAGCCACATTTCAAGTGCTCTCTCATTAAGGACCTGTGGGCTAGTAGTTGCCAGAATATGGTAGATATAGAACCTTTCCAACATCACAGAAACTTCTGTTGGACAGCATTTTTCCAGAACCCATGGTCTTAACCACTTCACCAAAATGGGTCTACGAGACTCACATCGTGGACTGGTAGTCTTTGCAGAGGTTTCCAAAGCAACAACATTCAAGGGAGGAGAATTTCCACCTGTGTCTATCCCACTTTCAAGAAAAAGTCTCCATTACAATGGAAGACTCAATTCTTTTCTTAGAAACATCTAAACAACCCACCTAAGAGTGGAAGAGAGACACGGAAAGGCATTTCTCATACCTCGGGAGTGACTTGGAGGAGGAAGAACTAGAAAAGCAACCATTCAATTGTACTCTTTGAACTTGGAAGCACTTAAAATTGCACTGTGGTTACCCTGTCCCTCCACACCCGGATCCATCAAAACCCCTGCCAGGTCCACATTCCCAAGCTCATCCCAGCCCTCACACAAACTGCCAATCCACAGCAAATGTGTTTCCCAATTCACGACAAGAAAACATTGTGTCAGTACAGGGTGACAATGTGGAATGAGGTACAGCGCCCGATGAAAACCCAAAATACTCTCATTGTTCCACCCTTGCAAAAATTCCTCTAGGGCCAGAGCTCATGAGTCAGTCTGTGATCTGGTTAGTTGGACTTTGAGACGCTGGTGAGCTGAGGCACTGGGCACGGTTCCTCTGCAAAGGCATTGTAACTGCCGTGGAGATAGTTAAGATAGCACAGGAAAGAAAACCTCTGCCATTGTTCACATCCCTTCGTGTTCAGATGGGTGCCAACTTGGGGTTGCCAGGATTAAACTGCCCTCAAGATGGATGGTGTCCAGGAAGGAATATGTTTGTCCCAAACCTGGGCTTGATTTCTCCGCTGCCATTTACCTACCCTCCAAAAAATAAAAATAAGGGTCACTAATCTTTAGATTCCATCCCTAGGAAAAGGGGCTAACCTTCAAGAGTTATTGGGAGGATCAGATGAGGTAATGGTTATAAAGTCTCTGGCACCTAGTAAGACGTCAAATACATGTTCCTTCCCACTTCTCTCCAATGACCGGATACTTGCATTAAAAAATTGGGTAGAACTGGGGATGAATGTAAGTAGGATTCTGGACAGGAAACCAGAAATACAAAATCCTGGCACTTACCCTTTTCTGAAGGGGGAATCATCAAAGAACAAGGCTAGACAAATGGAAAGCAAAACAGCGCTGTGTTATTACCTGGGACGTTGGTGCCAAATCCAAAGGCAGGGCATGAGAGTCACCTGGGCTAGGTCACACCACATGAAAGGCTCCTTTGCTAAGGCTGGTGCAGTCTAAATAGCCTCTGGCCAAAGTCAACCTCGACTCTAGCCCTCCTTCACCCCATATTGCCTTAACTGCAAACCGACACCGGACATTTTAGGGCGGGGATCCATCTCTAAGAGAAGAGATGTTACCTGACCAGAAAGACAGAAAAGAGGGGAGGGGAAGAGACAGATAGACAGACACAGAGCCAATATGCCCTGCCTTGCAAACTCCAGCCCTAGAAAATGGAACCTAATCCATGTCCTAAAATATCACTGATCAGATCCAAAATTACTCCTGGTGATGGAGGTAGTATTTCTTGCTATTGACTTTGATTAGGGCCATGGAGCTGAGCAGGAGCCTTGAACTGTGCTTGGAAGACTCTACCTGGATAATCCTGGCATGGAGATTCCGTAAAACTCATCCTATAATTATTTCAGGCTGGCTTTACAAAGTCTCTGGGGAGGGAGGTGATGAAAGGATGGATGCCTGCTTGGGTCCAGCCCTGAAGACCATGATTAGTAGGTTCAGAGGGAGCCCTGAGTACCTATAGTTTGCAGGTTAATGTATCACCAAATAGAGAAGGCTCTTGTGACTGTTGGTTTTTTCACCTAGTTGTTGGGTCGATCTCCTGGTGAATGGTCTGCTTCTCAGGCTGGTTCCATTTGCATCTCCCTCCTAAGTCTTGCCATTGACAATTTCCTAAGTGAATGCTGCTTCTTAAGTCCAAAAGCCCCGACTTTCTCTGAAGAAATCTTTCCCCTCCAACCCACTTGACCTTCAAAGCCACCACTGTGGTCCAAATGGGTTTTACTTAGGAATGTGTTTTTCCAACTGACTTTTACTTCTGCCTACATGTCTTTGAGAAGGCCTTGCATCTTAAGCAACTTTCATTCCTCTGACATAGGCATGTTGGGAAAGTCTGGTAAGAATGTATCATGGAAAAATCTGCATCTTCAGAGCTCAAAAGCAAGTTGAAGGATTAGAGTCTCAGGCTGAATATGTGGATTCACACACAGAAAAAATATATAACCAAAATGTGGAATATTCTGGGCACATATACCAGACCCATATGGACCATGGAAAAGTCAACACATACATTGGCTTACACTTCTCTGGACAGTTGTGCGCCCCTTCCCCCCACCAAATGCATCTACCTCTCTTCCTCTGGGACAGGATAAAACAATGGGCAATAAACATGCAAAGGCCATGAGCATAAGTTGTCTTAACTCCTGTACCTTACACTCACCCAATCTTGATCCATCAGCCAATTCCTGACCTTTCATCCTAAACTCCATCTTTAACTACTTTATCCCTGACCACTTCCCCACTCCACCCCCTACTTCCTCAACCATCCTTGATACTACTCCACAGTGGGAGGCTGATTATTAAGTGAATCTCAGGATGGCATGAGAACGTCTATATATCATTCAACTAAAGTCACCTTCAAGGGTAGATCTAAGTGTAGAAACAGACCATGATGTAGGAAACACATAGACACACAAGACACACACAGACACACACACACCCCACACACAAACCTCAACCCCCCCTCCCGTGGAAACATCAAATAAGTGAAATATCCTAGGCTTTCCTTTTTAATGGTCTACCCCCCACCCTGCGCACCACCAAATATTCCATTGCATCAGTGATAAGGGGCAGGTGTCACCTGAAATCCAAGGTGGAAGCACAAAGGAGCAAAGGCACATGTTTTAAATTGGATAGTAATGTCTGAAATGGAAAGGAGGAGTGCCTTGCATACGTGTCCTTGTGATGTGTGCCAGGCCCCTGTGCTGCCACTAGAGTTCAGGTCCTTAAGGGCAGGGATGTTCTGATTGGATAACTGTGTTTTGTCAGCTTCTGTACGCACATCTCTACATGCCATCGTTCATACAGATGTTCCTTTGGTCAACTTGCATCAGGACAGGTTTTTGCCCAGGCATCAGGCCGGAACACAGCAGTATCTCCAGAGATTTCCAGAACCAGGGACTGCTAAAACTTAAAAGCACTAGCACGCCCCAAAACGTGTTCTAAGAAACACAGCTGCATTGGATGTAAAACGGTGTTAAGTTCAGGAGCAGGGAGATGGGAAATTCTACCATACATGAAGTGAATTTTTTAATTACAGTACTGTTCAAAGACTTTAGTGTCTAAAGCGCAGGGAGATTGGGTAGACAATGTTTTCCAAGTTGACTTGAGCACAGAATATTTTTCTGAGAAGCATCTTTTAGGACAACTATTCTTAGAAACATTTTAGGGGGCACAACCCAGTCTAACAATTTACACCCATTGACAGATGGGAAAACTAGGGCCTAAGAGCAAAGGGATTATCCCTAAATAGCACACTAGGTAGTGGAAGCCCAGGTCTCCGGACTTCTGCTCTAGGGTCACATCTCCATATACCTCTTGTGACATGAGCTACTGGCTGAGGAATTTCATTCATTCATTTATGTAATGAACATTTCTTAGTCACCAACTTTACACCACCTTCCAAGCTGGCTTCTAGAGAAACAAAACCAAAAATGTCATGGTCTTTGCCTTCAAGGAGACTATAATTTAGTGGAACAACGTAAGTAATCAGTCAGTTAAAACTCTGGAGGTCTTTGCTTTTCATAGCTCCAAAATGCATAGATTTCACTTCTTACAGATTTTAGACAACAGCAGTTCCCACTGATACAGTTTGAATTTCAGTCATTACGGTGTATTAACTGTAATTAATTGTATAGAGTACGAAACTTGCTGCTGGCTCTTCAGTCATTACAGAATTAATAGACACACGTCATGCTCAGTAACCAATTGTCCCAATTCTTTGAAAATCTGTTGGTGGCGAGTCATGGCACATCTGCCAGTCAAATCATGCACAGACAGCAAAGCTTACAGCTGTGAGGCTTCCTTGTCTCTTGGGGATAAACTCACATGCTATTTTACCCAAACAGGTAATCAAAAGAAGGGACTCACCAACAAAGATGAAAGTGCAGCAAAAAAAAAAAAAGAAAAGAAAGCAGATGATGCTGGAAGCTAAACTTGCATCAAATGTAAATGGAATTATAGAAGAAATAGATAGCTGAAGGAATGTGGACGTGGTCATTGCTTGAGATATGCTAGATAGGCAGCCAAAGGGACCTAGTGAAGGGGAATTTCTCATCTTAAATGAGGGGAGTGACAAAAAGTA
Source organism: Catagonus wagneri (assembly GCA_004024745.2). NCBI lineage: Eukaryota > Metazoa > Chordata > Mammalia > Artiodactyla > Tayassuidae > Catagonus > Catagonus wagneri. Next base: position 15,056,693 of record PVHT021183555.1, read on the forward strand.
TGAAGGTGTCCTAGAGAAGTGATTTTGGCAAAATCCCTCATATCAAAGGAACCCCTATATGTGGAACCTAAAAAAAAAAAAAAGGATACAAATGAACTCATTTGCAGAATAGAAACAGACTCAGAGACTTTGCAAAACTTATGGTTACCAAAGGGGACAGATGGAGGTGGGGGAGGGAGGGACTGGGGGTTCGGGATTGGCTTACGCACACTATGAAATGTCAGACAGTGAGACAAATATCACATGATATCACTTATATGTGGAATCTTAAAAAAGAAAACAAATGAACTTATCTGCAGAACAGAAACAGACTCACAGACTTCAGAAACATGAAAACAAATTAATGGTTACCAAAGGGAAGAGGTGTGGTGGTGAAATGTGGGTTGGGACTGGCATATGTACACTGAGGTATATGGAGTGACTGGCCAACAGGAACCTGCTGTATATGTGGGTAAAAAATCTGAAAGAGAATGGGCATGTGTACATGTATGACTGAGTAGCTTTGCTGTACAGGAAAAATTATTACAACCTTGTAAATCAACTTCAATAAATAAGAAATGAAAGTGAATAAATAAAGGAATTCTTGGAGGGGGAGTTCATAGCATTCAAAGTGCAAAGAATAAAATATTAGAAACTGACCCAAACTTAGAAAGGAATAGGATTCATAGAAACGGGGAGTTCAGAGTTCCCGACATGGTGCAGCAGAAATGAATGTGACTAGGAACCATGAGGTTACGGGTTCGATCCCTGGCCTTGCTTAGTGGGTCAGCAATCCGGCGTTGCCGTGAGCTGTGGTGTAGGTTGCAGACATGGCTCGGATCACCTGTTGTTGTGGCTGTGGCATAGGCCAGGAGCTGTAGCTATGATTTGACCCCTAGCCTGGGAACTTCCATATTGCCATGAGTTCGGCCCTAAAAAAAAAAGCATAGAAAAGAAGCTTGCTCTCATTATGCATAGAACAAAGGTAAGCACTGCCTTCAAACTACTTCCTGAAAACATTTTAACAAAGAAACAAAATATTTAAATTCTTAATATTTCTAGTATTTTAAAATATAGACAGACATAGGTCAGTTTATCCTGCTTCTTTTTTTATTGTTTCACAAATGGTGCTTTTTTTTCTTTTTCTTTTTCTTTTTCTTTTTTTTTTTTACTAATTGGAGGTTGGCAACAACACTGAATCAGGCAAGGCTATTGGAGTCATTTTTCCAACAGCATTTGCTCACTTGGTACCTCTGTGCCACATTTTGGTAATTCTGAAAATATTTCAAACTTTATTATATTTGTTACGATGATCTGTGATCAGTCATATTTGATATGACGATTGTAAAAAGAATATGACTCACTGAAGCCTCAGGTGATGGTTAGCATCTTTTGCAACGAAGTATTTTTAAATTAAGATCGGTACATTATTTTTCTAGGCATGATGCTATAGCACACAATAGACTACAATGTAACGTAATCATAACTCTTGTATGCACCAAGATGCCAAAACAATTCGAGTGCCTCACTTTATTGGCATATTGACTTTATTGCGGTGGTCTGGAACTGGACCCACACTACCTCTAAGGTCTGCCTGTATTGTGTATCAAAAAATATTTTTAGTACTTTTTTGCATTTCCCTATATGTTTATATCCAACAGTAAAAAAAAAAAAATTTAAGGTTTTGACAAATTTTTAGAAGTTACTCAACAATTTCCATTTTTCCCACTAAGATTGCTTTGCAAGTTTTCATCTTAAACATTCTTATAATCGCACACTGCCTTGTAAAACAAGAAGATTCTGTACCTAAACACACTGTGCCTCAGCTGTCCTGTTTTAAGGGAGGATGGGTCAGAGTCCCGACAGAAAAGCAAGGGCACACTCAAATTAGAATCGTGTGAGAAGAGTTCAATTTTGAAAACACTACATTTAAAAACACAAAGGTGTGAGTATAAGGGATACCCGAGTCACAGGCCAGAAGCCTGGGGCTCTCGGCAGCCAAGCTGTTGCCATCCCTGGGCCCAAAAGGACAAAGGAAGGGAGAAGCTACCAGCACGCAGAAGAAGAGAGAGTTGTATGCAGGAGCACGCCTTCATCTGTAGAACATGCCAGCATGAGAGACTTTTCAGGGAGGGGACCAGGGAACGAAACGCTCCAACCTCACTCTCTTTCCAGGCACTGTTTGGCTGAACTCCTTTGAAGCCAGGAGGTCTTATAAACTATATATTGTCAGCAACCCTGTTTTGAGCTATTATATTTTGGAGTGATTTGTTATGCAGCAATGGATGACTAACAAACCTTTAGATGCTCTCATTTCTGAGCTCCCGTCTATGCTGTTCCCAACCCCTGGGTTGCTCCTCCCACACACTCCCCAGCGCAGACCCATTTCACCTAACTCCAACTCATTCTCAGGTTTCAGGTGAGATGATGCTTCCTCCAGGAAGCCTTCTCTGATTGCCCTCATTACAGCATTGACTACACCAGACAATGATCTCCCTAAGAACAGGCACCATGACTGTCAGGACTCGCTTTGGATTCCCTGTATCTGAAAGAGAGCTGGCCATAGAAAATGGGTTGTAGATATCTCCTGAATGAATGAAGGCCATGGAAAGGCCTCACTTCTCCATGCTAAGCTATGTCTTCTCCTTGTGCTCAGACTTTGACTCTATATCAGGTAGAATTAACTATGTCCTGAGTTTCTAGAAGCCGTGCTTTTAATTTACATGTTTACAATACTGAACGCACATCTGATATTTCCACTGAGCTTTAACATTTCCCCTTGTCATTCACTCTCTCTTTTCACTTTCACGATAACATGAGGGGCACCCTTATCCCCATTTTATACCAGGACAAAGGAGACAGGAAGGCCTGAGTAAGTTTCATCCACACCCAAGTACAAAACTCAAGTCTCAAAACTGGTCTCCAAACTCTCAGCCTAGGACTTCTCTCAGAAGGAAGGTGTCAGGTGGGCAGACACTCTAATTACTAAATAGTCTTTTTTTTTGTCTTTTTGCCTTGTTTTATGTAGAGCCACACCCGTGGCATGTGGAGGTTCCCAGGCTAGGGGTCTAACAGGAGCTGTAGCTGCCGGCCTTCACCACAGCCACAGCAACGCGGGATCCGAGCTGCGTCTGCAACCTACACCACAGCTCACGGCAATGCCGGATCCTTAGTCCACTGGGCAAGGCCAGGGATCGAACCCGCAACCTCATGGTTCCTAGTCGGATTTGCTAACCACTGAGCCACGAAGGGAACTCCTCTAATTACTAAATAGTTTTGCTTTTAAAAAAATGCAGATTGTCTCTTATATATGACTGAAGCTTTCACTTCATCACCTAGGCACCTTGGTAAGCAAATAAACTACAATATGAAATGTTTGGTCTCTAAGGGGAAAAGACTGCAGTACTAAGGAAAGAAAGCAAAATCTAATTAAATCAGATCTGGGAAAAGGGAAATTATGAAAAAAATCAGTAACAAGCAAAGCACTTGGAAAGAAATCAGTTTTGATGCTTTCAGATACATATTGGTAAACTTATAAATTGTTAGAAAAAAATAAAGTAGGCATAAGCAAACTAGGTTAATGAAAAAAGGAACCATTCACAATAAGTTATTTTACAGACCAATACATCAAATATGAGATCCTAGGCTCTGGAAGCAGTCACAAGGCACTTGGTCTATGGTTTGCGTCTTTTCAGTTTTTGGTTTTTTTTTAACTCCATAAGGATCCTATTCACCATGTGCAAGTAACATTTCTAAAACTACAAAGTTCTGAATTAAATATAATTCAATGGGGAAAAAAATCACAAAATGCCACTTGCAGCCTGTATAGTGGGGAAAATGCTTTGTAACTAATGACTTTTTCTTCTTGGGTAATTAAAGGCCTAAGGGTAGCTCACAGACACATCCACCATATGCTGAACTCCATGCAACTGTGGAGAAGATTCTAGAAAAGTTTGCGAAGAGTGAAGTAGACCTGTATGTGTGCTTGGTCAGCCTTCACCATATTTTTAAATTAGTTATCAATTTCTGATTATTAGAGGGCGGACACAAATCCCAGACTTCCAGCATCTGTGCCCACATCCTCAAATAGCAGCAGGAACTAAGGAAGGATGTCCCCCTTAACTGGAGCTTGTGGTCTCCATATCTTTAGTCTTCAGGATCCTCTGTTTCTTCTATCAGCATCCCTTCTCAGGCATTTACAGTATTTTTCTGGCCTCTAGGAGAATGAGATTGAGATCCCTCTGCTAAAAAATAATGACCACCATTGTCTTAAAATTCCATTGGTTAAAACAGAGATGGGAGTTCCCGTCGTGGCTGAGTGGTTAACGAGTCCGACTAGGAGCCATGAGGTTGTGGGTTCAATCCCTGGCCTTGCTCAGTGGGTTAAGGATCCGGCGTTGCCCGTGAGCTGTGGTGTAGGTTGCAGACGCGGCTCTGATCCCGTGTTGCTGTGGCTGTGGCAAAGGCCGGCAGCTATAGGTCCTGTTAGACCCCTAGCCTGGGAACCTCCACATGCCACGGGTGTGGCTCTACATAAAAAAAAGGCAAAAAGACCAAAAAAAATAAAATAAAATAAAGCAGAGATGTATGCAAATGACCTTCAGGAAAAGGGAATTTTTTGAAAAGGAAAAAAAGTGTTACCAGGAACCCATCAGGCACTTTCTCTTCTTTCCCTCTCTTCCGAGCACCTCTGCTTCTCTCTGTGTCTCTTTGCCATTTTTTTCTCCTGCACTGAGGTCAATTTCTTCCTAAGGTCAGTTGTAAGTGATCTACAAAATAGCCTCCCTGGAGTTCCCATCAGTTGTGGCTTAGCGGAAATGAATCTGACTAGTATCTGTAAGGACACAAGTTCCATCCCTAGCCTCGCTCAGTGGGTTAAGGTTCTGACACTGCTGTGAGCTGTGGTGTAGGTCACAGATGCAGCTCGGATCTAGTGTGGCTGTGGTGGAGGCCAGTGGCTACAGCGCCAAATCGACCCCTAGCCTGGGAACCTCCGTAGGCTTTGGGTATGGCTCTAAAAAGATAAAAAAAAAAAAGTCTTGCTGATCTGGCATCTATTTCCTGATCTTTCAGCTTCACTTTCATAGCTCCCCTGCCCAGTTACTCGTTTTCCCAAATCCAGTTTGCCCGAAAAGGAATCGAACTGGTGGAGTTATCTATTCAAGTCAGACCAACCAATTACTGGCCACATTTGCCAGTCACTCTAAGAATCAGGGTGCCTGGGATCCTGTCCTAGAACAAGAGGGCGTTAAGTGGCACAAAATATGGCTTCCCAGAGCATCAAGGATTCCAGGCGAGAGACACTCCCTTCAAGGACAGGCAGGCCATGACCCCTACCATCTCTAGAGCCACCACCTTCCCAAACACGATCCTGAGTCTTAAGCCGTTGGCCTCTCTGCTCCCACGAGCTGTGGCCTGGCATGGGCCTGCCTTCCAGAAGGCAGAGTTATGCACAGAGGAATAATGCACCTCGCTTGGCAACCCAGCCCTCAGCCACATGTACCGATGGAAGCAGTTACTTGCTGGAATGAATTTGTAATGCTCCTTTGCCTGTTTCCTCTCGGTGCCTGTTGGTCCTTGAAAACAGTGCCAATCCACTGTAGAACAGTAACTGGGCTTCTTGTAGCCCATGTGGGGGTTCATACTTGCTGCACCCCCCACCCAGGCAAACCACTGCACCTTCTCTGAAGTGGCCATAACAAATTTGCCTTTATTGGCCCAAATTTGGGACACATTACTTTCCTTTGAGATAGAACAAAGAGAGTCTCTATTTTCTCTGGCTCCTCCCAGCCCTAAAATAGCCAAGAGCAGAATATGATTCTCAGTCTTCAGGTCACCCTGCAGAAAGGAGGAAATCCTAGCAGCTTGAGAGGCAGGAGGGCAGGGTGGTTAAATACACAAGACCTGGCTTTCATCCCAGCTCTGCCAGGAAAGTTCTGTGTGAGCTCCAGCAGGTTGCTTCACCTCTCTGAACCTCACATTCTGCATTTGATAAATACAGAGAGTAACACCTCCCAGGCTGGTTGGGAGGACAAAGTGAAACATGTAAGCAGCCCTCAGGGCTTGGGTCAATATACAATAAATAGTATTTCACTTGCTCTCCTCCCAAATCCCCTCCTCTAAATATTTAAAAGTGGCAGTCAGGATTTGAACTTGAACTCGAATGCATTCTCCTGCAAATGTGTGCCTTGAGAGGCTCCATCTCTCACCTCTTGCTGGCCCCCGAGGCTGTGTCCAGTTTCTGCTTTATACACGATGCTTCATGCATAGCTCATCTGTATAATTTTTCCTCCACATGTATTTTTGTTGGATAGGTTTCTAATAGGGCCATCGCTGGGTTGAAGGATTTTTGTTCCTATCTGCCAGATGTTCCCTGTCCCATTTTAACCCTGTTGGGCGGTAGAAGCCTTCCCTTGGTTCTACCAGTCAGCCTGTCCTCGGCCCCTTTAGCCTCAGAAGGAGGCAGACAGAATCCCTGGCTGGGTTCAAGCCACTTTCACGCTTCTTGTCTTTCTACAGCTGGTAGAAAGTACTCGATGCTGCCACCAGAGACTGGGCTTAAGTGGGGTGCCCATTTCCAAACGACAACACGATGTAAAGCTGAAAACTTCAGTTCAAATCTGTGGGGTCCCTTTGCTATGTTGTGTGACCCTGGGTGAGTCGCTCAACATCTCTGAGCTTTTGTTTCCTTATATGCAAAAAAGAACAAAGTGTGTCAAAATGTAAGGCAGATTTGTGGAAAGGCTTGGGAATAATGAACATAATATAATATAATAATAATGAATACGAAGCCCAACAACCAGGCTATTGTCATTTTCTCTCTGGTACCCAGAATGGTGCATTTCTCCCCTCAGGCTTCTCTGCTTCTTTCTTTGACATTTGACCAAGAATGCTGAAACAGAGCACCAAGAAAAGCAAAGCCTGATCTTGCATTCCAAGTACAAGCCTCTGGGTCCATTCAAAGCCCTTTCAAATAAGACCTTCCACTTGAGATTTAATGGCTGAGAAGGTCAACTCTGACAGTCAGAGACAAAAGGGACATTTTTCTGGTTTAACCCCAGCACAGCTGTCAGGGAATTTGAGGGCTCTTCCTCTGAAAGCAAGCTTATCCTCATCATCACCATCATCATCATCATTACTTTTATTGCTGTTATTGTTGTTATTGCTTTGATAGTTGCAATGTCATGAAGGAAGCATTCTCACTCACACAGATAAGGGCCCGGGGGATCCAGTCTCAACTCAGAAGACCACTACCATCAGATTGGAACCTGGCATCTGACAGTTATTCCACAAGATCAGCAGCTATTTGGGGAGCACCTACTCTGGGCCAGGCCTTGTACAGAGTTCTAGGCATTCAGTGAGCAAAACAGGCAAGACCCTTCCCTGGTGGAGCTTAGAGTCTGATGGGGGGAGACAGACGCTACATGAGGGGTTGGTCTGGTTTTGATTTGAAGCACAGGATAGCAAATTTTGATTCCCACTATGAAGACAGCAGAGTGTAATGCTTGAGACCAAGAATGGAAAGAGATAGAAAGATCTGGGGATGCCCAAGGGATTGAAGGAGGTCTTAGAAAGCTGTGTGGTGCTGGCCTAGCCCTCACCTCTCTGATACCATTTCCCCGCAATTTAAACAAATTGGTACATGGCCTGTCCCTGAGTTGTTGGCACGTGACATGTGATCTCCTGTGGAAGTGGCCCAGTTCAGGTCCTGCCCTGAAGAAGCCTCTGAGTGGGGCTGGTTCTCTGCATTGGTTGTGCTCAGGCACAAGCCTCCAGACCATTTAGCCCTTGGGACATTCCAGTTCATGCTGGATACCTCAGAATAGCAAAAAGAGCCTCAGTCACCTGCAAGCCCAGGCAGAGGCCTTTGGAATTTAGGAACTTCCCAAGCAGCATCTCCAGGGCACACCCTGATTTTGAGGAAGCCATCCTACCTGCCTTTTCTTCTTAAAAGGTTCCATCCTAGTGACATGAACAAAACAGCCCTGATTTCATTACTGTATTGTCATTGTCGAGTTTATTGTTGCTATTACAACTACTAATGAGAATAATGAAGGCAATGTTTATATTGCAGCCTGTCTGCCCAGTCAACCTGTTAAGGGCTTCCATGATTTTCTCTACACACCCAATATCCACCCAGTTATCTTTTAGAAAGGAAGGGATTGTTGAACAGCCTAATGTAAGAGTCAGCGAGCACTTTACTGAAAGGGCCAGAGAAATAAATATTTTAGAGTTTGTGTGGGTCTCTGTTGTGACTCTGTGAAAGCAGCCCTTAAAAAAGATGTCAGCAAATGGACATGGCCATGTTCTAATAAAACTTTATTTATAAGAACAGGCACTGGAGGCTGGAGTGAGCTGAGGTGTAAGCCATGGTTTGTACCCTCCAGTTCATGAAAGGTTTCTTATATTACATGTGGGACATGTAGAGGGTGATGTACTCACAATTGCCTTATTTTGAGCAGCATATTAGTCTGAAATGACCTAAATCAGTGCTGCTGTGGAAACATGTCACTTGAGGGGATCATGTAAAAATCTTCGTAGTTGGTGGGCTTCATTTTTTTTTCTATGTATTGCTCAATAATCTTAAGATGTTTATAAATTGAACTTTTTTTCCCCTTTTTTTGTCTTTTTAGGGCCACATCTGCAGCATATAGAAGTTCCCAGGCTAGAGGTCAAATCGGAGCTGCAGCTGCTGGCCTACACCACAGCCGCAGCAATGCTAGATCCGAGCAGCATCTGCAATCTACACCACAGCTCATGGTGCCAGACTGGATCCTTAACCCACTGAGCAGGGCCAGGGATTGAACCCACATCCTCATGGTTACCAGTCGAGTTCGTTATCACTGAGCCACAAGGGGAACTCCATAAATTTAACTTCTTAAATAAAGATTTATCGGTTTTTATGAAGTGATGATTTCAGAAAAGTAGTAAACCATAAGGGGATTTTGGTGTCGCACATAATGAATAGAAATATTTACTAAACCTGCATAGATTTAGTAGATGCTTACAAAAATATGATCTCTCGATTGCAAGTGTTAGAAATTATTAATAAGCCTTCATAGATCAGATAGTAAAGGTAATTGTGTAAATGAAACTTTATCCTATGGGAAGTAAATGGGTGGGTACATATTTCTTAGAATAAAAATTCCAGTGATGACATAAGGTCGGCATTTGGAAAAGGGCTCTATGTCTGGAACGACATAGGTAAAAATGTCAGTATGTTGAAATAGAATCCACTTGATGGGAGGAACTACCCACAGGACTTGTTTTCCAAAGAAAAGTATCATTTGGAGTAGCAAAATTATAAGCCTACCTAGGTATGTTGTAAAGCCATTTGAAAAGTAACTCAGCAGGTTCTGTGAATGGAAATATAGTGCTCAAGTCACATTCTGTTTTAAAAGTTGTAACAAATACAGATGAATGTAAAAAAAAAAATCTGCTCTCAGCCTGACAAAATCTCTCCTTTAATGAGAAAGACACAGGTGGGATGCATGGGAAGGGTTTGAAGAAAACATTTTTTTTAAATGGGATGGTTGGGGGCAGAAAGCATCGATTTCTAAATTAATATATTATTTTAACAGCGTAAGTGATTTAGCATAGTTTCTATAACTAAATTAATACATCCAATGATAGGAGACATTTGAGTATTTCATCCCCACACCCTTAAAAGCCAGTACATTTGAGCTGTCTAAAAAAGTGGTTATTTCTCCTTGGGGACACAGGAGTACACCTTGTGATCAGGCAGAACCTGTATCACCTGCTTTGTTTCCAGCGCCTCTGCAGGGCATAGCACACAGTAGATAGTCATGAATAAAATGAATGAATGAGAAAATGAGCGAATGAGTGAACAAAACATTTGAGCACTCCCTGTTAAGCGCTCTCTACAGCCATTTGGCCAGCAAGGGGAAATTCACTGAGTCCCCGCCTGCAGGTGTTGCCTCTCCCAGAAATTAGCATCCTCATCTCTTTCTCAAAAACAAGAAAGGCCAGGAGAAAGCCAGAGGATTCCCTCAGCCTCAGAGCTCCTGGAGCTCAACTCCTCCAAAGCAGAACAAAGCAAGCCAGACACAACCTTGCCCCCCAACGAGGGGCACGGGCTGGGCATGGGCAGAAAGGTTGAGGTGGGATGTTAGAAATCCTTTCTCCCTGGCAGAAAGAAGTCAATGCAACTCAAGACTTAGGCCCTCATTTCTGCTGCCCATGCTGAGAAAGGGGGCAAGGAGGCCTGAGAGTCTTGTTGGGAAAATGATGATGGGGCTAAGAGAGAGATGAAAGAGGAGGGAAGAAGGGAGGTCTTTGACAGGAAGGCAGCTGGTACCACTCCAAGTCACCTCTATTGATTGGTGGCTCCCCTGTGCCATGCCTGGTATGCCCGGGCTTTACCTGCCTCGCCTCACCTGCACCATTAGCCCCACCCGATGGCAAAGCCAGGCTGTTGGGCAACACTGCTCAAGACCACAGGGCCAGCCCACAGAGGAGCAGAAGTGGACTTTCTCTGCCTGTCTGCAAAGACAGAGTTTTGACCACCAAGTTCAAGCCTTCTCTACATTCTCGAACTGGTAGCCACAACAATAAAAAGAAAAAATAAAAATAACTGACACACGGACTCCCTATAAGCCAAGCATTACACACACTCGAGTCACTGTCACCATCCCCACTTTATAGATAAGGAAACCGAGGCACAAAGAGGTTAAGTAACTTGCCCAAGTTAGCTAGGGAGTGGCAGAGCCAAGAGCTGGGTGACCAACTGTCCTGGTTTGCTCAGGACTGTTCCCATTTTAGTATGAAAAGCTGTGTGTCTTAGAAAATCCTCAGACCAGGGCAAACCAGGTCAGTTGGTCATTCTAACCAGGAGTGGGCAGCAAAGCACATGTTCTTAACAAGTTTCTGACCCCTGCCCTGGGGACGTGCATGGTGTCAACTGTTATGGGCAAGAGCTTGAAATTCAGCACAAGACCCAGGTTCAAGTTCAGCCTTTGTCAAGTATTAGCCAAAAGTTCTGCACGGCTCAGTTTTCCCTATCTGCAAAATGGGAACCACAGCATCTATTTCATCTTCTTGTTTCAAAGGCCAGGGCTGGACACAGGATGAACGCCCAGCCACGGTCAGATTGAATGTTCACTCCATCACTGTAAGTGAGATAATAATAGGTTAGTCCGGAGGGAGTGAGGTGGGAACTCCTTGGGCAGGAAGGTGTGTTAGGAAAGGATTAAACCAAGCATCTGCTGAGGCTGGGGGCAGGGGAGACTGTGTCACCCTCAGGTCACACCAGCTGCTGTCATGTCCCGTCCCAGGCGCCCAGATATCCTGGCGGGGCGAGGAGGCATCTGTGCCGCCCACTCAGTCCTGTTGGCTTGAGCTCGGGGAGAGCTCGTCTGATTTCCTCCCTCTTCCCTCAGCTATTTGTGGCCCTGGGGCTGTTACAGGGGACGGGGATGTGATGCCGATTTCTTCCGTCCCACGTTCTGTTCACGAACAATGGGAATCAGGATGTTCAGCCCATCAAATCCCTGACGGTCTCACCATCCTCTCAGCAGAAACTCATGGACATGGAGAACAGACTTGTGGTTGCCAAGAGGGAGGCGGAGGGAGTGGGAGGGACTGGGAATTTGGGGTTAATAGATGCAAACTATAGCCTTTGGAATGGACATGTGATGGGATCCTGCCTTATAGCACTGGGAACTGTGTCTGATCACTCGTGATGGCGCATGATTACGTGAGAAAAAAGAATGTATACATGTATGTGTGACTGGGTCACCTTGCTGTGCAGCAGAACATTGACAGAACACTGTAAATCAGCTATAATGGAAAACATAAAAATCATTATTAAAAAAAAAAAGAATCCCAGACTGAGAGCCCTGCCTGGCCTCAGCGCTCCGCGAAAGACTAGGCAGGGCTGACGGCGGGGGAAGTGTTTCTCCGCCTCCGGATTCCAGCCCTGATAAAAGTCATCATGGAGTCATTCAACAGACACTGAGGGAGGACCACTAACTACCCCAGTGAGCCTGGGTGAGTTTGGATCGCAGCTCATCACCCACCAGCTGCCTGACCTGGATGTCAAGTTCATTAGCTTCTCTGTACCCCGGTGTCCACATCTGGAAAGAGGTTAATAATACTCCTCACCACATTGTGTTGTGTAAAATCCTCAGAACAATGTCTGGCAAATAACAGGTGGTCAAGAAATGTTACTCATCGTTATTTACAGTATCCTATATATTCATTATATCCTTATTTCTGGGTCATTTTGAAAGTACAGGTGACCCTTGAACAACGTGAGGGTTAAGGCCACCAAACCCCCAGGCAGTCAAAAATTCATAAATAACTCCGACTCTCTCAAAACTGAACTACTGGGAGCATGCTACTGACCAGAAGCCTTACCACTGACATAGTCACCTAACATATAATTTGTATGTTATATGTATTATAGATTATATTCTTAAAGTAAGTTAGAGAAAAGAAAATGTTATTCATAAAATCATGATGAATAGAAAATTTACAGACCTCTACTGTATTTATCAATATTGTATGTTTACATCATCTATTTACAACATTACTGTTTGTCAGTGCCTACAATTAATATTTTTTTACATGACACAAAATGCTGTGGGTATTATACATATTACTAACACTAGACACCAAAAAATGAAAAGATAATGTGAAATGTAAATTCATGCTTATTTATACACATAATGGCTCACGCATTGATAATAGAGAAGCAACAACATGATTGTTTTATGGTCCCCTAGTATAAATCTGTGCGTGTGTGCATAAGTTTTGATAAAGGTTAACTTTTTACAATAGATTCATGTATATTTTTATGGTAGTAAATGATAAAAACAGACCAGTATCTACATGTATTTTATGCATTTGTGACGTACCTAACATATTCTGAATTTTTTCATTATTTCTAGGCCACGCAGTTTGTCTGCAAGTTTTTTTCAAATTGTCGCAGATCTCCAAAACTTTTTCCAGTAGCTTTATTGGAAAAAATCCAAGTATAAGTGGACCTGTGCAATTCAACCTGAGTTGTTCAAGGGTCAGCTCTACAGAAGAGCATCTAAAGGGAAAAATCTTAGAAGGATATTAAGAAACACAACTTTCTCTTGCTAATATCCTGCACCCAGGGCCAGGTTCCTGGGCGTGTGACCAGTGCAGTCAGACACAGCCCCCGCACTTGAGTTTCACTGCCCTGTGGTCTGTGCCGAACTGAGTGGTATAAGCGAACTTCAGTGGACAGTGGAGCATGCACTGAGTTGAATCCTGGGCCACCCCTGCCCCTCCTGCCACCTCCCCTACAAATTCTCAACCCACCTCCCTGCACCAATCTCCACCTCCGACTGAGTCACTCTGATGTGTGATTTTGCTAGCAGAGCCTCTGTCTATTTTCTCTAGGTTCACATATACTCTGATGCAGGAGCAAAGTGGGAAAAGAAAGGAAAAAGGAGAGAAAGCAATGAGGAAGGAAGGAAGGAAATACCCTGCCACCCACCTCGCCTCCACAGCAGCCACGGCTGGGAACCTGACCAACACGGAGCCCCATCACTGGGCCTCTCTGAGGCTGTTTCCTCCACTGTAAAGCGGGTATAACGAGAAAGTCTCCCTCCTAGACTCCACAAAGGAGTAAGTGAGACAGAGAGTGACTCGATTCTATGCTTGGCATTGGGGGCATACTCAATAAACAGTATTTCTACAGTAGTAAGAATAATAACAAGGAGGAGGAGGATGGTAGTTAGATGGTAAGTAGGCTTATCGTGGTGGTAATTTTGAAATGTACAGAAATATTAAATCAATACGTTGTGCGCCAGGAACTAACATAGTGTCGTCAGTCAATTATACTTCAAAAGCAAACAAACAATTCATAGAAAAAGAGATCAGGAGTTCCCTTTGTGGCTCAGCGGTTAACGAATCTGACTGTCATCCATGAGAATGCGGGTTCGATCCCTGGCCTCGCTCGGTGGGTTAAGGATCCAGCGTCGCTGTGAGCTGTGGTGTAGGTCGCAGACGCGGCCCAGATCCTGCATTGCTGTGGCTGTGGCAAAGGCCAGCGGCTGTAGCTCCTGTTGGACCCCTAGCCTGGGAAGCTCCATATGCGCGTGAGGCTCTAAAAAGAGAGAAAGACAAAAAAAAAAAAGAGAGAGAGAGAGAGATCAGATTTGTGTTTATCAGAGGCAGGGGGAACAGAAATTGGATGAAGATGGTCAAATGTGCAAATGTCCAGTTGTAAGATAAGTAGGAGGGATGTCGTGTACAACATGATCACTGTAACACTTCTGTATGTAATTTATATACGAAAGTTGTTAAAAAGGGTAAGTCCTAAGAGTTCTCATCATGATGAAAAAGATTGTTTTAATTTCTTTCCTATATGAGATGATGGGCATTTACTAAACTTACTGTTGTCATCATTTTATGGTGCAGGAAAGTCAAATCATTATGCCGTACACCGTAAACTGATACAGTGCTGAATGTCAGTTATATCTCAATAAAACTAGACCTGGAGGAGGAGGAGGAGGAGGAGGAGGAGGGGAGAAAAAAAAATCTGACCTCACTGAGTACACTGACAAGGGCTAGACTCAGATCAAATTTGTTTTCTCTCCAGGCTCAACTTGCAAATGGGTTCTTCTGCTCCTGAGGGATGCAAAATCTTCCTTATTTCTCTCCCTTACATTTTTTGTTGTTGTTCTCTGGGTCACTTCCTCTCCTGGGCAGCAGATTTTGCCCTGGAGCTTCCCAGCCCCAATTAGTCTGGACACACACTTCCATCCCACGCTGCACCAGGCAAATCCTGGCTTATTGCAACACAGACATTCACCAAACATACATTTGCATCAAATGCCCAGGCTGGCTGGGGGCAGTGTTTCACATTATTATTATTACTATTATTATCATTATTATTATTACAAGTGAAAAAGATATAATGAATATATACCTGCACATATGAATTAAGGAGGGAGATTGCTACCTGGCTCAGGCATGGATCTTTTGTTCATGTAAGAGATCCACCCAACAAATCCTTTCGCTATGATAAATTTATGGCTGTGATAAAGAGGGAAGCTGTACCACAGCATCAAGGAAGGTAAATTCTCATCTAGGGATACATTTTCCTGATCAGTTGATATTTGTCTGTTCAGAGGATCAGAGATCTTAAGGCTTTCTCCCAGGTGTAATTCTTCCTCCTTCTACAACTCAGAATGAGTCACACTCACATAACTAAACATACACACACACACACACACACACACACACACACACACACACACACATATATAAATTATATGTGGAATCTAAAATATGGTGCAAATGAACATACCTACAAAATAGAAACAGACTCACAGACATAGAGAACAGACTTGTGGTTGCCAAGGGAGAGGAGAGAAGGAGTGGTATGAATGGGGACTTCGGGGTTAGTAGATGCAAACTATTATATTTAGAATGGATAATCAATGAGGTCCCACTGTACAGCACAGGGAACTATATCCAATCTCTTGGGATAGAGCACAATGGAAGACGGTATGAGAAAAAGAATGTATACATTTGTATGACTGGGTCACTTTGCTGTCCAGCAGAAATTGGTACAACATTGCAAAAGAACTATAATTTTAAAAATATAAAAAACAAACACATCATTTCTCATTGGAATGTAAGCTGGTTCAACTTTGGGGAGGATTAACTTGGCAGCGTCATCCTTGTGAGCCCCAACAATGTCTAAATTTCTCAGTCCAACAAATCTGCCTGCAGAAACCTCACCTAAGCAAATAATCTTAGAGGCAAAAATCGAAGCAAATGGGGGCAAAAGTGACTAATTTCACAACAGTATTTATTATAGTTTTGGTGTAAAAGTTAAACATAGGAAACAGGAGTTCCCACTGTGGCTCAATGGTAACAAACCTGACTAGTATCCATGAGGATGTGAGTTTGATCCCTGGCCCTGCTCAGTGGGTTAAGGATCCATCATGGCTGTGAGCTGTGGTGTAGGTCACAGACTCGGCTTGGATTCTGAGTTGCTATGGCTGTGGCGTAGGCTGGCAGCTGCAGCTCCAATCTGAACCCTAGCCTGGAAATCTCCATATTGGATCACTACCCACGAGGGTCTTCCCAAGTCAATGTTCTCATTATCTCTTGTTATGTTAAAAAAAAAAAAAAATTCGTGACTTAACCACTGTTCTTTATTTTGCTAACAAATTTGTCACGTGACCAGGGCTGAAGGGAGATGGCTCCGCTCTGTTCTATATGTCTGTTCTCAGCTGGGTTGACTCCAAGTGTGAAGGGCGGGAGAGTCTGGAGCTGTGGTGTCCTGACATGGTACTTCTAATACGGTAACATCAGAGTAGTCTGACGTCTTAAATGATGGCTGAGGACTCCTGCCAGTTTTTTAAGGTTTGGGCCAGAAATTAGGTGCAGCAGGACTTCTGCTCTCTTCTGTTGATCAAAGTCATGAACACCGTTCCACTATTCAGGGCATGGCCCACTGTCCCCATGGCAGGTGCAGCTAAGAATTTGTGGCTGTATTTCAGCCCCCAATTCAGTTATGCTATAGTAATGCATGATGCACTGTTAGGGCATTGCTAAAGAAGATGTTACTAAAAAGATTTAAACATTTATACTAGAACTAGGTTTAAAAAAAAAAAAAGGAAGCTGGGGGGGGACCTGATACAGACACCAAAATACTATATTTGGTTGCTAGAAGGCAGAGTTATTTTTTTCTTCTTTACATTCTTTTCTGTTTTCTAAGAGTTTCACAGGCCATGCCCAGCCCCTAGACCTGCTCTGTCTGGCTCTCACAGTGATTGTAAACTTAAGAAAGTTCATGTTCAAATCAGCATTTTTCAGCTGCAATGGGGAATTCTGGCCATCCACAGCCCCTGTGAGCTGATGAGTTCCTGACAATCCATCAGACAGAGTACAGATTCCCCATTTGCCATGTCCACTCTCTGGCCAGCTCCCTTCATTTCTGATCCTTGCCCGACCCCTCTGGGCACTGAACTCTGCAATCTCGCAAACCATATTTATAACTGAAAATCAACATAAAACAACAACATGTAACTGAAAAGCTTCATAAAACAAATCTAAGGCAAAGCACGTTGAGTCGATTTGTCAGGAGAGAGGAGAATGGTGCCGGGAATGCCCGTGATCCCCTACCCCTGGTACATCCTGGTCCTTACTCCAGACCGGAGCCTCGCTCACAGCTCCCATCTCACGCTTGCTCCTCGGGGCACATGGTAGGTAAGGTGTGGTGGTCGATGGGTCACTGAGCATCCTCAGCGATGCAGCCAAGTCCCAAGAAAGAAGTGAGTAGAAAAGGCTAAGTGGCTGAGAGAAGGACTAGAGATCAAGAGCAGTATAGACACCAGCATCCGAGTAGGTGCCTTGAGTTTTGGAAGAAAGAGACAAAGAACGAAGTCCATGGTACAAGGAAAGAGCGTGAAATGGCCATTTCATGCCTCCTAGCAAACAAGATAGAGGGCAGCAAACCCTGGCCCCCCTAACTGCTCCCACAACCACTAGCAAATTGCCCTGCAGACAGCTGGAAGGGACATGGACACCTCTCTCCAAATTATAATCATGTGAGTACCAACCTCATGACTTGGGGTTGTATGGGCAAGTCTCCAGGGTCATCATTCATGTAATAATTTTCTGTTGATTTGAAATGGAATCTTAAAAAAAAAAAAGCAGTTTTGTCCTATGCACTTCTCTCTAAGATATCATGGGAATCATAGGTGATGTGCTGCAAATGCACACACACAGACACACACAGATGTATGCACACACACACATGCACACACGCAGATGTATGCACACACACACACATGCACACACGCAGATGTATGCACACACACACAGACACACACAGATGTATGCACACACACACACACACACACAGATGTATGCACACACACACACACACACACAGATGTATGCACACACACATGCACACACGCAGATGTATGCACACACACACATGCACACACACAGATGTATGTACACACACGCACACACGCAGATGTATGCACACACACACACACACACACAGATGTATGCACACATACACACACACACACACACACACACATGCACACACAACGGTGTGCTGGAACTGACCCGGAAGGTTCATGAAACTTGCAGGGATTTTGCAAGCCAGCCGTGAAACACAGCCATTGTGAAAAATTATTAAATCATATAAGCTAACAATTAAATTTGTTTAACGATAAAGGCAGCAAATATTCAGAACGCATCCCTTCCTCATTATTTTACTAAATTTCACTCTGATCTCTGTTCTTGAGGTTGTTTTCACCTTTGTATCTGCATGATGGAAATACTGTATTAGCTGCATAGTCCTATGTGTCTTTTTCCATTTCTGTTCAGGGACACATTTGCAGCTTGATGGCAGAAGTACTGACACCACGGAAATGAGTAAATACTCCAGATCAGGGCTGTCTTCCTCTGGAGGGCTGATGGCTAAATACTCACCAGCATATCACATTTTGGTGTGATTATTAAATGCATATTACATGTCTAGTATAATACACAATATGAACAAATATATTTCCCTTGATGTACATTAAAACAAACTCAGCTACAACTTTAAACATATATATGTATATGTTTATGTATATACATATATATGTATACTCCTTAAAAGATCCTGGTGTCCGTCAGTGAAGACATGCAGCATTAGGACACTCACTAGCTCAGCCTGTCATTCATCAGGGAAAAACTGAGGCCAGGAGGAGGTGGGTGAGCGTGCTGGGACTACACAGGGAGTTCAAGGCCAACTCCAGCTTCTGTCCCCCTGTCTCTAGTTCTCAGCCTTTCTATCTCATCAATGCTGCCTCCCTCCGTGGATGACACCAAGTCATGTCCCTGAAGCAAACAGTTCAGAAACAGCTAGAACAACAGGGAATAGCAGGAATGAGGGCAGATCGGAGGGAGCTGGGGGGCTAAAAGGGTCATTAGAAATTCACACAATTAATTAGACAATGCTGGGGACACAGCCTATAACCCATTGATAAGGATGGCAGGGGGCTGATTCCCCAGGGCCCCTTGTGGGTTACCACAAGCAAAGCTCAATGGTCCACCTCCCCCTCAAGACACCAGCCCCCCAACCTACTTAAATATTTGATGCTAAATTAAAGCCTGTTCCAACTTTTATGAGCAGTGCAGCAGTGTCTGCTGCCTGCTGGGCGCCCACCACCCCCACCATTTCCCAAGGAGCCCCCCACCCCCATCCTGGGCAGCCTCATCCTCCATCTAGCCAAGTGCATTAGGACAATTAGCACCAGCCCACTGGCGCCAATTAGCAACCAATAGTGTCTATATTATGGAGAGGGAGCGGCGGGGGCGTCTGTGTCTCCAGCCGGCCTTCACACTCAATTACATTAAGTGGAGGCTCCGAGCTGCGGTCGGTGGGATGGACAGTTGCTGGAGTAATTGTGTCTTTTCTGTGCTGCAGGTGATCTTCTCCCAGCTCCCTGATCCAGGACTGACTCCCCTTCTTGTCCGCCTACATCAGGACACACTCCTTCAAAAGGCAGGAGCAGGGGAGGCACGGGGTGGAGGCAGCCGCGTCCAGAGAGGCAGGTCACGAAGATATGTCATAATAGGGATCATTCATTCCTTCCTTCATTCAACAAATATTCATGGAGGGTCTGCTCTGTACCTGGCATGTTTCTCCAGCCAAGACCAGCTACCAAACTGGCACTGCTCAGTGCAAAATGAAAACTTGAGATTCATTGTTCAAAGCCTATTAAGGACTTCGCAGTGATGACACAGAGCATTAATCCAACTGCAAAGTCTTTCTGAGCAGGAGCCCTTCTGAGCCCAGGGGCCCCACACAACTACACAGTTGTGCATCCGTGGGGCCAGCCCCATTTGGGCTCAGGGATATGGCAATGAACGAACCTGAACAAAAATGCCTGCCTTCAAGGGACCTCATATTTTAATGGAAGGAGATAGTCAATAAATGGTAAACAGAATTGATTCCTAAATTGGTTCATTTGTAAGGAAGCAATGAATGAAAAGGAAAAAGAAAAAAAAATGGTGAGGGGTCAGTCAGGAGGACCCAGAGGAGTGGGCAAGGTTCAGGATTAAATGGACACAGGAAAAGGTCTTGAGACGGGGAGATCCAAGCAGAGGGTCGAAGGAGATGAGGGAATGAGCTTTCCAGGGGAGGAAACCGCCAGTGCAAAGGCCCTGGAGCACGGGTGTATTTGTTGTGTTCAAAGAGAGGCAAAGAGGTCAGGGTAGCTAGAGCAAAGGAAAGGAGGGGGCCCAAGACGGAGCCGGATGGAAGCGCATCAGGTGAAATCAAGCAGGGCCTCAGCTTTTACTCAGTAACTCAGGGAGCCACACGAAAGGGCTAGAAGCAGAGGAGTGAATGCATTAAAAGGACCACTCAGGGGTTCCCATTGTGGTTCAGCAGTAACAGAGCCAACTAGTACCCATGAGTACACAGGTTCAATCCCTGGGCCCATTCAGTGGATTAAGGATCCAGCACTGCTGTGAGCTGTGGTGTAGGCCAGCGGCTTAGCTCCTATTTCACCCCTAAGTTCCCTAGCCTGGGAACTTCCATATGACACAAGTGTGACCCTAAAAAGACAAAAAAAAAGACCACTCAGAAAGTTGGGTTGGGACCAAAGAGTAGGGAGAAAAACATGGACGCAGGGAGGCCCAAGAAGAATCTAACCCAGGGGTCTGCAAATGCTTCCAGGGACAGAGAGCAAAATACTTTAGGCTCTGTGGGACCTATGGTCTCTGTCACATCCACTCAACTCTGCCACTACAGCGTGAAATCAGCCACGTTCTATGTGCGAACAAATGGGCGTGGCTGTGTTCCAATAAAACTTTATAGGCACTGAAATTTGAGCCTCCGATAATCATCACATCATGAAATATTTTTCTTTTGTTTTCTTCCACAACCATTTGCAAAATGTAAACACCGATTTTTGTTCATGAGTCCAAAAAAAAAAGGCTGCAGGACAGATGTGGCTGTGGCCCAGAGGCCATAGTTTATCGACTGCAAATTTCTGATATAATCCAGGGGGCACCAGAGTTGGAACATTACATGAGGGCAGCGAAGAAATTCTGGATACATTTTATGGTACAGACAATAGGACTTCTTGGAGGTCGACTCCTGTGTATAAGAGAGAAAAACCAGAGAGGACTACAAGCAACCAGGTCTGAGCAACCAGGATGAGATTCAAGATGAACCTAAATGGAGAAGACACAGGGAGGTGACAGTCTGAGGGAGGGCAAGAAAGGATGGCAATGATCATAACAGCTATTTAGGAATTATTTAATTGGGTATTTAATATGCACCCAGGTCTTTACGAACACCGCTCCACTTTATCCTTACCTAAAAGTATTCGATGAATTTGATTCCATTGGTGTCTCAACCCATTCCACAGGTGTGGACGCTGAGTCTCCAAGGAGTGAAAAGCCTTTCTCCAAGATCACCAGCAGGTCAGCAGGTCAGCTGCAGACCCAGGCCTTTCCCACTCAGGAGCCTACATTCTGCAGTATTACATGACTCTGTCCACACCACTTCTGGAATCTCATTTGAAGCAAGAGACTTTAAAACAGAAAAGAGAAGCCTTCCCAAGCCCATGTACGTGTTGGCATTCACTTTAACTTTAGTACTGGCTTGGGGGGGGGGGTTTCAACAAGCTTCTCCCCATCTCCAAGTCTCAGTCTCCCCTGTCTTTCCATATGGCTCCATCATCAGAGGCTTTCCCAGGTTCCTTCCTGACATAACATTTGCTGACACTGTGATTACTCAGCTTCTGAGCAAAGGAACTTAGGTAGGGATGGTCCAACAGCCTAGGGAAAGAGTTAATTCCCTGTGAAATTACTGAGGATTATTTACATCTTTACATGGTGTTTTCTATCTTTAAGTGCCTTCTGATCACTTAGAAGCTAATCCCAGGTGGAGGCTAGAGGCCTCCAAGAGCCCTTGTCAAGTCGAAGCTGGAATCCGAAGGAGCTGGCAGATATGGGCCAGGGGAGGACATCTTCTGGCATCACGGCCCTCCTCCCACCTGCTTCCAGCAGCCTCCCTCCTTTGAGAACTGCCACTGGGTCACCTTGTTGCTGGCCTCCAGCCTCAATAGGAACTGGGGACATAGGCCAGCCCACCTGTGTGCACCTGATCAGGTGGAAAGATGGGTGAATATGAGCAAAACAGCCCCTGCCCTTGGGGAGCATGCAGTCCAACTAGGGGAGATGTAACTTACATGCAAGCCCAGAACCAGCCTCTGGAGCTCATCAATGACCCAACTCAAGAGGCAATCAACTGAGTCACTTAGCATGTGATTTTTTTTTTTTTTTGTCTTTTTTGCCTTTATCTAGAGCCGCACCCGCGGCATATAGAGGTTCCCAGGCTAGGGGTCTAACAGGAGCTGTAGCCGCCGGCCTTCACCACAGCCACAGCAACGCGGGATCCGAGCCGCATCTGCAACTTTCACCACAGCTCATGGCAACGGCGGATCCTTAACCCACTGAGCAAGGCCAGGGATTGAACCCGCAATCTCATGGTTCTTAGTCGGATTTGTTAACCACTGAGCCACGAAGGGAACTCCCCGGCATGTGATTCTTGACTCGGTACCAGGCACTGGAGATAATGTGGTGACAAGACCCCAGGTTCCTGCTAGTATGAAACTTTCCACCTAGTAAAGTCTGTGCAATGGGCTGGGGTGGGTGCTGGGGGCCAGGGGAGGGGAGCAACACCAGCGAAGTCTTCCCAGAGAGAAGACATGGGCTTGGTATTGAAGGATTCCTTCACTGGTCAACACTTGGAGCTCCTCGGATGTGCCAGGCACTGTCCCAGATGCTCTGGTCAGCTGGAGAGCCAGAGGTCAATAGGACTGTGTCAGTTCTTAGCAACCTTAATGGGTAAGGCATTTATTAATTTATGCTCTCCCTCAAGAGAAACTATGAAAGCCATAAACTGGAAATCGACTTGGCCAGAATCTTCCCATAAAGCCTCCACATTTGGGGGGGGGGCTTCCTTTCGTGGGACAAGGATGGACAGAATAGCATGCAAAAATAAAGAAGAAGGAGTTCCTGCCGTGGTTCAGTGGGTTAAGAAACCGACATAGCCTCTGCGAGGACTCAGGCTCCATCCCTGGCCTTTCTCAGTGAGTTAAGAATCTGGCGCTGCTGCAAGCTGGGCTGTAGGTCCCAGATGCGGCTTGGGTCCGGGGTTGCTTGGCTGTGGCATAGGCCTCAGCTGCAGCTCTGATTCAACCCCTAGCCCAGGAACTTCCCTATGCCACAGGTGGAGCTGTAAATAGGAAAATAAATAAATAGATAATAAAATAAAATAAATAGGGAGATGAAATGGTCTATAAGAATGGGCTATCTAGTTCCCTTCATCTCTATGCCTCTAAGTTACACCGTCTCCTCCCGCCTATGAGCAAGTCTTTAACCCTCCCAAGCCTCAGTCTTTTCATCTGTTCAGTGGAGAGGAGACTCCTTACCTTTCGGGTCCTTTGGAGAGGAGAATTAAATAGGATGACAAAGGGAGGTGATTACACTCATTGATTCCCACTGTACTCTCTCCGTCTGGGGCCTCTACCTTCTCCGACCAAGGCATCTGACCTCTGAGCCCTGGACCAACCAGTAAAAGCGCAGGCTGAACGGGCATCTCCTCTTCCCTGGGAAACAGCCCCAATGCCTCCACCCCTGGCCCAGCCCAGGGCGGGAACTTTTTAGCACCTGCCCCAGCCAGAGTCCCAGAGGATTTGGGCTCATCCCGGCTCCCATCTTTCCTGGTAAGTCTTGGTTGAACTGATCTCCTCTGCCCTATATTTTAATTATTCGAAGTTCAGGACTTTCTCTGCCTTTCCCTCTTCCCTTGATCCTCAACCTGACCTCTTCCCTCCAGTCTCTCTGTTGAGCTTCCTGTCCATACGCAGACTTTTAACTCTGTGTTCAAGTCGAACTCCCACATTCGTTCGGCACGTAACAGGCACACACATATGTCCCACGTGTGTATCTTCTCTGCACCAGTGGGGTTTGCTGGGTCACATTTATAATTCCCCACAACCCTGGGAAGCTCTATTATTACCCACTTTACACATGAGAAAAGTGTAACTACAGAATAAGCAACTGAACATAAATTGAAACCCAGCTCTTTCCAACTAATAGTGCTGAAATAATTATAAGAAGGAGGAGGAGGATCCCTGTCTTTATTCATGATTATTACATAACAGGCACTGTTGTACATAGGTGATTTAAAGGCATGTCTAATTTGAATTTCATAGCAAGCCACTGCAAAGGAGAAAACTGAGGCTCAGAGAAGTTAAGTAACTTGGCCAAGGTCACATTACCCTGTGTCCATTTCTGGACAAGTGGTCAGGCTTTTATCCCCAAGGGCCTCCCACAAAAGGCTGTTGGGCCAAGATGCCCCAGTTGGACAAGGTCTTGGCTAAACATCAATCCCCAAGGGCTCAGGAGAAGGAGCTAGGGGGCAGAGGTGTCCCAATTCAATCCAGTTGAACTTCCATCCTGCCTTTGCAGACTCAAGGCTCTAGGGCAAAACTCTGGCCAACTCCTAAAGCCCAGGCAAGGACAAAAGATAACTAATTAAGACTGAAAGCAAGACAGGGACCCCAAGCATGGCCTCCTTGTACTTCAGAGATGCCAGACAGCCCTACAATTCACTTGTTTCTTTGCAGACATCCCCAACAGCATCTTCAAAAAACCTGGATGCACCAAACTAAGACTTTCTCATCCACGTTGAAGAGGGACCCACCCTAAGGAGAAGGGAGCACATATTAAAATTAAACATCACTTATTGTTTGTAGTCTTTTTGATGATGGCCATTCTGGCTGGTATAAGGTGGTACCTCATGGTGGTTTTGATTTGCATTTCTCTAATGAGGAGTGATGTTGAACATCTTTTCATGTGCAATAAGTGCTGGAGAGGGTGTGGAGAAAAAGGAACCCTATTACACTGTTGGTGGGAATGCAAATTGGTGCAGCCACTGTGGAAAACAGTATGGAGATTCCTCAGAAAACTCAAAATAGAATTACCATTTGATCCAGCAATCCCACTCCTGGGCATCTATCCAGCAGACACCATGACCCGAAAAGACACCTGTACTCC
>PVHT021183555.1:15082772-15125743 GCA_004024745.2 Catagonus wagneri
CCATCCACAGAAGAGTGGATAGGGAAGATATGGTACATACACACAATGGAATGTTACTCAGCCATTAAAAGGAACGAATTACCAACATTTATAGCAACATGGATGGACTTAGAAATTATCATGCAAAGTGAAACCAGTCAGACAATTAGACAGCAACACCCAATGCTACCGCTTACATGTGGAAACTAAAAAGACACAAGGAACCTTCCTACAGAACAGACAATGACTCACAGACTTTGGAAAACCTTGGTTTTTCAAATAAGACAATCTGGGGGGGTGGGGGATGCACTGGGGGTTTGGGATACAAAATCTGTAAAATTGACTTGTGATGATTTATGCACACCTATAATTGAAATAAAATCCACTAAGAGAAAAAAAAAATTAAACATCACCCAATGCTCATCTTCTCAGTTACTCATGCCCAGTGATCTTAATTGCTCTCGGATCTACAATATTTTCAGGGGCACCAGGAAGACACATTATCATGGCAAACTGCTGGCCTAAGAAGATGGACTGTTGCCTCATTCATTTTCCAAATGGTTCATTAATTCATCATCAAGACAACTGCCAATTCCTTCCTTCCTTTCATTCATTCTCAAAACCTATC
Organism: Catagonus wagneri; assembly: GCA_004024745.2. Lineage (NCBI taxonomy): Eukaryota > Metazoa > Chordata > Mammalia > Artiodactyla > Tayassuidae > Catagonus > Catagonus wagneri. Next base: position 15,083,380 of record PVHT021183555.1, read on the forward strand.
TCCAAGCTTCTATATTCCACTGGGGTTTCCATATAAGTATAATTTTGTTTTATATATATATATATATATATATATATATATATATATATATATAGTTTCCCCGTCTTCCCTGTTGGCTCCATTCTGGCCAGTGAGTTGATGTAGCCATTCAGTGAGGCCTTTTTGTCCCCTCCCTCTTCTGCCAGCTTAGGATACAGATGTAATGCCTAGAGGCACAGCAGCTACTTTGTGATCATGAGGCATTAAGCATGAAGAGACTCACAGAGGGATACTGGAGCTGCTAAACTAATTTTAATACCCATCTCCCTCTGGACTTTTGTCATGTAAGGAAAATAAGCAATTATTTGTTTAAGTCACATAAGAGCTGAGTTTTCTCATAATTGTAGCTAAATGTACTCCTGATATAAACGCTAACTACGAGCAAGATGGGCTCAGCCCTTCCCCTCAGGGAACACCTAATCTAGTAAAATGGGATGAAACAGAAAATAAAGGAAGTAGCAATAAAAGGTGCCATGTACCTACAGTTCTGCTGTCACCATCCAGAGAAATGGAGGCAAGGATATTCCTTGCCCAAACCCTGCTCCTAAGATCCTCTCACTTCCTTATCCAAAAGCCCCTGAGTCTAGCAGAACTCCCTGCAGCAGAGATCACACACTGTCCCTGCTGCCACAGTGCGCACAGCCACGCCTCTCCTGTAGGTACAACTCTGGAGTTCAGACCACATGCAATGAAAAAAATTTCTAGATTATCATCCCTTTTAGGTTGGCTCATGCTTTTGATACATAAATTCACTCCTGCTGTCATCAGTCCCAATCTAGCCATTTTTTTTTCCTCTCCTCTAATTAAATGCCAGAGCAATTTCTCCCATCTAGACTGGCCAGCAACAACAAGATTTCTTTCTGTCTGAGCCCTAGGTCTATCCTCAGTTCCTTAAAGTCACAGACAGGCAAAATAATCCCAGTTGCAGATTTGGTGCCCAGTAAGGAGAAGGAAAATGGTGATGACTATTTCTGTTCATAACAACAGTAACCACAAACACTCATCCATCATTGGTCACATGACCCAGGCAGATGCACCCTCACATTCTGATCTCCCAGGAGGCCTGTAAGCTCCTGACAGGCAGGAGAGATGCTGCTCCTCTCCACACTGTGGACCCAGTGCCCGGCACATACTAAACGTTCAGTAAGTATTTATCAAGGGAGTCAATACTCACCACAGTCTAATGAGGTAAATGATGATCAATCCCATGTTACAGGTAGGAAACTGAGGCTCAGAGAGGGAAAGGGACTTGCCTAAGGTCACACAGCTGACAGTGGCAGGGCTAAGATTTGAGCTCAAGTAGTCTGTCCTCTAAACACCACCTCTAGGACTCAAGGCTGTGTTTCAGTCTATTTGGATGCACTTGGACATAAGCAATGAAATTTATGAAAAAGTACAGGGACTGGGATATTTAGTTACGGGTTTTTCTTTCCACTCTGTTGAAATAAAAAGGCTCATTGCTGATTCTCTGCTTCTTTTCCTAAGGACAATATCCCAAGCTGCCTAGGGAGGGAGCGTGCCATGAAGAAACTGTGATGCTGAAAAAAAAATCGCTTTTTTAGAGCACGAGTTGAAGGCAATTACTCAGATTATCAGACCACCCTTCACAACAGATTTTAAGCAGGCTTCTTTTCAACCTTCCTATCCCTTTGGTAAATGCATTCACTTATTCATTCATTCAACAAACATTTCTCAAGCCTTTACTGTAGGCCAGGAACTCTTATAGACATGGATGCCATAACTCTAAACAAAAGAAACAAAACTCCTGCCTGCATGGGGTTTTTATCCTAAAAGGGGGGGAGAATGATGATGTGGTAGGCTCAGAAATCACCCCTCCCCAAAAGAGGTCCATGTCTTAATCCCTGGAAACTGCAGTATTACATTATGTGGAAAGGGGGGAGGGTCGCTAGAGATGTATTTAAATTAAGAATCTTGAGATGCGGAGGTTATCCTGGGCTATCTAGGTGAGCTCTAACACGTCAGTTACAAGGAGGAGTCAGAAGGAGATATTACACATACAGAAGAGGAAGGGATGAGAAGATACAGAGGAGAGATTTGAAAGAGTTGGCCTTGAAGATCAGGAGTGATGCAGACACAAGCCAAGGAACATCAGAAGCTGGAAGAGGCAAAGAACAAGTTCTTCCCTAGATCCCACAGTGGATGCCTGTCAAGACCTTGATTTTGACCCAGTGATACTGATTTCTCCAGAACTGGCAAAGAAGAAATACCTGCTGTTTTAGGACCCCAGGTTAATGGTAATTTGTTCCAGCCTCCATAGGAAACAAATACAGATAATTATTTTAAATCTGATAGATGAACAGTACCGTGACAGTTGCTGTTTAAAAAGGCTTCGCTGCACACACGCCTTTCCAGAAGAATCCCCCCGCATGCAGTGTGGCCCTCCTGTAATGGAAACTCCAGGGCAGCTTCTCAGCCCTAAGGGAAGCCTTGACTTCCTGGCTCCACTTTCCTTCGCTCCCTGTAAGCACAATCCCAAGGCCACAGCACAGCCTGGATGGAGCCTTCTGCCTGCATCCTGTTTAAGCTTAGTGACTTCCCTCGCCAATTAGAGGTTTCCCCTTCAGCTGGCCCTGCTTTCCCCTTCAGCTGGCCCTGCTTTCCCCACACCTGCCCAGGGAAGCACGTGTGGGCCATCAGACGCCATTTGTGCCACTGTCTCGTGTCACCTCATTGTTCCCGAGTTGGCAACCACTCTACAGAAATGACCCCTTTGGGGAATGTTTGAGAGCGACTGAGCAAAAGATCTACACAGCCCTCTTCTGGGGGAAAAAAAACAGCGATAACCAGAGATACCCTTTATCAGGTGCCGATTTTGTACCGCTGGGGGAGTGGCCTAGGCATCTGCAGCATCCACAGGCTTGGTACCTGCTCAGACCTGCCAATTCAAGACCTGTATTTTAATAAGATTCCCAAGCAAGTCCTATACTAGAAGTAAGAGCTTACCCAGACCTCCACCAGAGATTGGGGGGAGCGAGCGGCGAAAGGGGCGGGGCAGGGCGCACTGCCCTGATTTCATTGGCCGACTGACTACCCGCAGTCCCAGGGTTGGCTGGCTACTGGGAGCCAAAGCCAAGGATGTCTGGGTTTAGCCCAGTTCTCAATGTTTTAAGTCACTGGTGGTCTTCGCAGGACTTTCCAGGATCCACCTCCCACTTTTTCCAGTGCGGCCCGTTATTTGAGGATCATAGAAGGTATGCTTGTAACACTTGGGGGTCTCAGGGTTAAGAGACCATGAGCATGCCTCTTGCATAGAAAACAAGTTCATGGTTACCAAACTGGGAAAGGGGTCGGGGGAGGAATAAATTAGGAATTGGGGATTAAAAGATACCAACTACTATATATAAACACATAAACAGCAAGGACCTACTGTATAGCACAAAGAACTCTATTCAACATCTTGTAATAGTTTGTAGTAGAAAAGAATCTGAAAAAGAATATATTTATATATATACATATATATATATCTGAATCATTTTGAAACATTGTAAATCAACTATAGCTCAATTTAAAAAAAAATTTTAAATAAAGAACGTGGCTTGAAGACCTTTTATCACAAGGAATGAAGCTGACTGAAGGTCCCAGTGCTATGCTCCAACACCCATCTCTGTGTTTGCTTGAAGGTCACGTTTCTCAGGGTCTGCCCCCATCCAATGAATGAAAATGGCTGGGACACTAAGGCAGGCTCTTTCTGTAAGGCCTGAGACTCCACTGATAGCTGACTTTAGCTAAGAACTTTCCTATGGCCTTGTCAAACATTCTTAGATGGCACAGTGGTCCAGGATGACTGTATGTGGCCTTCCCTCCCCACTACATCCCAAAGCCTCAGGCGCACATATGTGGACCTCCTAGGTTATGCATCAAATTCCATCCATACCCACCACCCCCTTAACAACTGTACCTGGGATCTATACAAGGAATATCAACATCCTCTGGTAAGACTGACACAGGAGGGAATCTATGCAAACCCTGAAAGAAGGCTTGGAATGATTACAGTGTGAAAGAATTTCTGGGAGTTTCCACTGTGGTGCAATGGGCCAAGCATCTGATTGCAGTGGCTTGGGACTCTGCGGAGGTCCCTGGCACAGGAACTTTCATGTGCTGTGGGTGCAGCCATTTAAAAACAGAAGGAAAGTTAGCATTTCTGGAACAAAGGCTACCCCTTGGCCCCATGGACTTTCCTGCCAATGGGAGGGGGCACAATCCATAAAGGGACAGAGCAGAGCCTTCTAAAGCATGACCAGGACCCTGTGCCCATTGATGCAGGTGTCCCCTGACCTCAGTTCATGAAGCCAGCATGAGCCGCCATCACCAGCCCTAACGATGGGCATGTAACCTAGTATTAGCCAGGCAGCTGCTGTGTCCACCCCTGGCCACAGAGATTGGCTCTTAGTGACCAAATGCCTATCAGCTACAGAAACTTCTGGCTAGGAAAACTAGCAGAGAAGCTAGTGTTCCTTCCAGCTGGCCTCGGGCTTCCTAGAGCTCTGACATCTTTCTTCAATAAGAAGAGGGCTTGGAGCTGCCAAGCGGGGCTTATGAAGAATGAAACCAACACGGAAATGGAAAGTAGCCAAAGCAATGGAAGCCAGTGCCAACATGGACCCTTCAATTATGCAGCCTCATCAAAACAGAATGATTCCAGACACATATAAGTGATCATAGAGAACAGAGAAGTGGGTGGCTGTTTTCACCCCTAAGAAACCCCCAAAAGCTCTCCAAGGAAAAGAAACGTTTACCAGAGAAGCACAAGAAAAGATGTTCATTATTACTAGTCCTGGGAAAAGTCAAATTAAAACCCCAGTGAAATGCCACTGCACACCTATCAGAAAGAAAGAATTAAAAAGAAACAAAAAAAGGACAACCTGGTAATATCAAGCAGTGGCAAGAATATGGGACACCTGGAACTCTCCTACATGGGCAAGATGGCACAGCCACTTGGGAAAATAATTCGGCAGTTTCTTATCCAGTTAAACATACTTTTATCATGTTACCTAGTAATATAACTCTTAGACATTAACTCAAGAGAAATAAAACAGATGTCAAGAGAAAGACATGCACATGAATGTTCATAGCAGCATCTTTTTTTTTTTTTTTTTTTGCTTTTTAGGGCCACACCTTCAGCGTATGGAAGTTCCTGGGCTAGTGGTCAAATTGGACCTGCAGCAGCTGGCCTATGCTACAGCCACAGCAACATGGAGGTCAAGATGCAAGTGTGACCTATGCTGCAGCTGGCAGCAATGCCAAATTCTTAACCCACTGATCCAGGTCAGGGATCTAAACCACATCCTTATGGACACTATGTTGGGTTCTTAACCCGCTGAGCCACAACGGGAATTCTAGTAGAGCAGCATCATTCTTATTCACCCAACACAGTTGGTCCAAATGTCCACCAAGTGATGAATGAATTCACGAAAAGTGGAATTTCTATACAATGGAATATTACTTGACCATAAACTGGAACAAACTGCAGATACGCACAATGTGGATGAACCTCAAAAGGTCTATGGGAAGTGAAAGAAATGGAACAAAAGGCTTCATAGGGAATAACTTCCTCTCTATGATGTTCTGGAAAAGGTGAAACTACAGAGATAGAAATCAGATCAATGATCATCAAGGTCTGGGAGACCAAGGTGGAGGAAGAAGCACAAAGGAATTTTGGGGGTGATGGAAGTCTTCTATATCTTGATTTTGGTGGTTACACAATCATAAAAGCATTCATCAAACACATCAGTGAACGTATCAATGAAAGAGTATATTTTCCTGGGTATAAATTAAACTTCAATAAACTTAACTAAGAAAAAAATGATAGGGAGTTCCTGTCATGGTGCAGCGGAAATGAATCTGACTAGGAACCATGAGGTTGCAGGTTCGATCCCTGGCCTCACTCAGTTGGTTAAGGATCTGGCATTGCTGTGGCTGTGGTGTAGGCCGGCACCTGTAGCTCCGATTGGACCCCTAGCCTGGAAACTTCCATATGCCGTGAGTGCAGCCCTAAAAAGGCAAAAAAAGAAAAGATAAACCAGACGAATCCCGCAATGCTTATCAGGTACTCTAAGCCCTTTCCAAGAACTAACTCTTTGAACCTTCAAAACAGTCTTATAAAGCACATAGCTAGTATTACCGCCATTTTACAGATGAAGAAACTGAGACACTGAGAAGTACAGACTCAAGCTCATGCTCTTAGCCACTGCACCATCTTTGTAAATGGGAGACAGGGACACCAAATCATTTGCTGCTTCCAGAGGAGGCTGGGCCAGGGGGGTTGAGTGCCACTGGGATAAGACCTTGTTCCTGCCCCAAAGAAGCTGATTTCCCCGCAGTTGCTACTCCAATTCTTCTGGCTCATTCTTCAATGCCAACCAACTCCCCCTGGGCCCCTAACGAGAAAGCCAGCATGATTCTGCAAGAGAAAATGACTGCTTCCTAAAAGCACTCCGTGGATTTTCCCGACACATCTTGTCGGCACTCCCAAATGCCCATGACAGCAACTCCTGAAATATTTCCCAGGTGAGCTCTCTGGCTGCCGGGCCAACGGGGCCTCTGATTATCCCCTTTCCCACACGGTGGAAATGCCTGTTGACAAGGCTTTCACTCTTCCAAGGCTCAGAACTGACCTCTCCCCACCTCGTGAGATCAAATATAGAAGGTGCTTACGGAAGGTCACTGGATGGTGTTAAAAGCCGATTTCTCCTCCTTTTAGCAACTGGAGTTGGAAGGTGGTGACCGGAGGAGAAGCATGAAGAGCGATGTTCTCCCAGGTGCTGTCTCCGCTTGGTGGGTCAGGCGCAGAGGGCGTCCCGAACAGCAGGGAAAAGTCAGCGGGGGCTGCCCACCCGGGCTCGGGGCCTGATGCGTGGGAGCAGCGAATATACTGCAGGGTCTGGCTTCAGACTCTAGAGCTTTGTGAAGGGTCACAAATGTCTGCACTGAAATGTTCCTCTGAGCTCAGCTGGAAAGATTTGCCAGACTCCATGCAAAGTCTCCTCCAGGAAGCAGCTGGAACCCAGCTTCCAGGAGCCCTGGAATGACAAGAGTGAGAACATCAGCTGAAACAGGGAAGATGCTGAACAACTTGGCAAGATTTTCTTCCTCTGCTCTGGGGTTTGTCTAATGTAAGTCTGTTAAAGCAGAATTTGAGCCCAGGGTTATGGAGTTGAGAATCACAGTTTTTGCTTGTTTGTTTGTTTTTGCACATAGAGGCTTTTTTTTTTTTAAGTAAAGTATAGCTGATTTACAGTGTTGTGTTAATTTCTGCTGTGTAGCAAAGTGGTGTATTATATATATATTTATATATTTCTTTTCTTATATTATTCCATCATATTCTATCTCAGGAGACTGGATACAGTTCCCTGTGCTGTACAGTAGGACTTCATTGCTTATCCATTCTAAATATAATAGTTTGTATCTACTAACCCCAAACTCCCCATCCATCCCCCTCCCCCTCCCCCCTGGCAACCACAAATCTGTTCTCTATGTCTGTGAGTCTGTTTTGTAGACGGGTTCATTTGTGCATATTTTAGAGGGAATAATAGTTTTAATGCCATTTATCTCAAACTTTTTTGGGGGGTCATTCTTCTGTTTCCACTCTCCTCTTGTAGCAAATGGGTTTCATTTTAAGAGACACATCTGAGTGGTTGGTTGTGTGCTTTATGGGAAGAAGGATTCTGGGCTCAGCCTGGGCTCTGTGAAAAAGAGTTTTGTTATCCATTAGTGATGTCTGCCACGGGTGAGATAAGGGGGCATACAGCAGGCATGCCACATATTTCCCATCCCTGTTATGCACAAAATGGATATAGCAGTAGGAGGAAGACTCCAGGGGGGAAAAAATGTCAAAGACAATGCAATTCGGTTTGCTGGAAACCACCAGATATCTTTTAGAAATGGCAGCTACTGTCTTTAGTTCAACCACCGAGAATTCAGAAAACACTCAACATCTGCAAAGCACACAGTTTTGTTTTGAGAAGCACAGGGTTTCTTCTGCATAAAGATGTCATTATTGTGCTCTGTGGTCCTGCTACCCCGGCCACCACTAATTAGTTGAAGTCACCAGCTTTTGTAAATAAAATTTTATTGAAATACAACAGTACTCATTTGCTGATGTGGTATCTTGGAATGCTTTTTTCAGTCCAACGATGGAGTGGAACAGTTGTGATGGAGACTGCATGGTCCACAAAGCCTAAAATATTTACTATCTGGCCCTTTACAGAAAGTTTACTGGCCTCTGGATTAAAGTATTGCCTCTCAAGTCAAAAGTAATTGAGAAAAGTCTGGTCCTGATAGGAGTCAGCCATTTATAAGTGGTCTTGGAGACAGACTCCATCTTATATAGGCATGCTGTATTGGCTGATGACAAATTATCCCAACTGGATTCTCTCTCTCCCCACACCCCCCAAAGCCCCTTTCTCTCTCTTTCTCTCCATCTTTCTCTCCCTCTTTCTCTCTCTGTCTCTCTCTCTGCCTCTCTCTCTCTCTCTCTCTCTCTCTCTCTCTCTCTCTCACACACACACACACACACACACACACAGAGTACAAATAAGAGAAACAGAGGAAATAAAGGTCACTGGAACTATTGCTAGATCCGGAATGGAAATAGATCATTGGTCCAGCTCTCCTGGAGGCCTGCTCACTATCCTGGTCTTAGAAGTATTGAGATACCAGCGCATCCATGGCCACTCGACTCTCTGTATTTCCACATTTCCCTGCATTTCTCTAAACAAACCCCCATCACCTAAGAGCAGGAAGGTCTCATGATTTCACCTCTTAACAACTGCTTAGTTCATTGTCTTAAGAAACAGGAATTTGAAGCAAAGAGTAGCCTGGCAGATGAGTGATGTCTGCCATGGCAACAGAAGGACAGAAAAACAACATGCATTATATATTTTATGTATTTGACAGCTAGGGTTTCAGTTCATCAGATGTGTTTCTTCTTTGCAACCAACCTGTCTACCTTCTCATCACCTTCTCTCATCTTTGGAAGTTCAAATTAGAAACGCATCGTTCTGTTCTGGATTATACACACTTGTGCGATTCTCTCAGTCATTTCATATGTCATTTTTATTTCCTCCACCAAATTACAAACTTCTCAAAAACATGCTATTTCTCTTATTTAAAAAGACACTTAGGCATCTTCCTAGGCACGTGGAACTCACTTCATGGCTCTAAGGAACCTACAATTTGAGCACTTGTGTCCTGCCCTTCTGCTCAGAAATCTGATTCTCATACCAACTTGGAGGAGGACCTTCCTGCTAGCTGGTCTAACCCCTCAATCCCCCCTCTTCTTGCTCAGCCCGCTGTGCAGATGCAACGGAACGCATCTGCCCCACAAGTCCAGCTGGCTTGGCCAGGTGCCACATGACTGCAGAGTCCCTGTTTTTCAGGGCCAAGCGACCATCGAGGAGAAGCTGAACTTACACTTTGTTTCCAAGTCCTCATCCTGACATGTGCCTGCTTCCTTCCTGGTCACTCGTCACCTCTAAGCTGACCTCACTACCCAGCCCTTCCCCCACCCTCTCCATGAGCTTTCTGTCTAAAACACGCCTTGCAGAGGACACTTGCACCACAAAGGGGCCATACTGACTGGTCAAAATCAAAAATCCCTCAGACCTCTTGGCCTCCAGATCCCAATAAGGGTCTGTTAACTTAAATACCCGCAGGTTTCTGGCTCACAGCCCCGACCTGTGAGACTGCTGACCTTCAGAATCAGCCCCTACGCCAGGCACTGTCTTCCCCAGTTGCTGCTCCAGGTCCCCAGGGGGAGGCCTCTTTGGCCAAGTTTGTTCACAGTCTTCGCTGTCCCTGCCCTTTGTCACATCAGCCCCAGAGCAGAACATCTGGAGACCCAGTCTCGCCAAACCCTTCTTCTGCTTCATCTTTTGCCTCAACCCTCCCTCTCCCCAGAGGATGTGTCTCTGAGGAAGGAAATTGAGAAGAACGTTCTGGGACCACCCAGAGCTGGATTTCCATCCAGACTGTACCATTCCCCGACCACTTAGATATGGGAATTCAACTCTCTGAACTTCAGTTTTCACACATGTAAAGTGGAGTATTAATATGGGAATAACTTAGAGAATTGTGTAGGTGCGTTTGTTTCGTAGGGCAATTGCGACAAATAAGCACAAATGAGGTGGCTTCCAGCAATGGGAATTCATCCTCTTCCGATTCTGGGTCGGGTTGGCAGGACTGGTTCCTTCTGCGGGCTGTGAGGGAGACCTGGGGGTCTCTTCTACATTCTGGTGCCTGCCAGCAATCCTCGCCGTGCCTTGATTTGCATACACATCACTCCAACCACCGCCTCCATCTTACCTCCATTTCCTTGTCTCCTGCGTGTGCCTCTCCTCCCTGTGTCCCTTAAAAGGGTCATTCATTGGATTTGGGGCCCATCCAGCTAAAACAATATGTTCTCATTTCCAGATCTTCTGCTTAATTATATCTGCAAAGACCATTTTCCAAATAAGATCCTATGTACAGATTTAAGAGGTTAGAATGTAATGGACATATCTTGGCAGGGAGGCACAATTCAACCCACTACAGTAGGAATAAATGAGATTATGCATGTCTTATGCTTAGCACACGTGGACAATGGCTTTATTATATCATTCTGTAACAGATGAGAGCTAGACCCTAGATTGGGAAACAAATAATCACAGTCCTCTCCATTTTCCATGTCTTTCTGTCTTCATTTGGAATCTACCAGAAGTTGAGCCAGAGACAAGGACATGGAAACAGGTAGTTTATTGGCAATGGGCATGGGGTGAGAGCCATGTGGGGGTGGAGGAGGTCAAGGTGATCCCAGGACTCAGATGCAAGGGAGTAGAAAGAGTGAGACAAGAAGCAAAAGCCAAGACCGAGTGTGTCACTGAGGATGTTACTGAAGGCAAGGGGATTTTCAGAGGCACTGGAACCACTGAGAAATGTATAGAATGCATCCCGGACATGCTACTCCAGATATCAAGGTAAGACATTTATCCTCAACCCCACTGGACCCTCCCATTGGTTGAGGGTCGCCCTCAGGTTACTCTCACCCTTTTGCTTTGGGGCTACTCCTGGTCCAGGCCTAAGCAGCCCCTGCAGTGTTACCGAGGGTGCTTGGGAGGGATGCTGCCAATTTTAGTCTGAGCTTGAAGGGAACTGTCCTTTGCAGCTTCAGCTGAATGCAGAGGAAGGCCACTGGGACATGGGACACTTTAAGTCTGCTTCCCTCCTCATCTGGAGCCAATATATGCACCTCTTCCACGATGGACTCATCTCTTTCATGCTTCTGTGGCTTGATTTTGTCCTCTCCCAAAAGATCGCCCCAACCCTTGTGAATACAGCCTCATTTAGAAACAAGGTCTTTGCAGATGTCATCAACTTAAGATGAGGTCATTAGGGTGGCCTAATCCAACTGGTATCCTTTTAAGAAGAGGACAAAAACCACGGAGACAGGCTTGTACAGAAGGAAGACAACTGAAGACACAGAGAGAGAAGGCCAGGTGATGACAGAGGTAGAGATTGGAGTGAAGCTTCTACAAGCCAAGGAGCCCCAAGGATTGGTGACAACCAGAAACACTAAGGAAAAGGCATGGAGCAGGCTCTCCTCTAAATCTATGCAGAGACCATGGCCCTGTGGACACCCTGACTGGGGACTTCCACCATCCAGGACTGTAACAGAATGAGCTGTTGTACCAGTTGGAGGTACTTGGCTACTGCAGCCCCAGGACACTGATATATGTGCTCCTCAATCCATCCCCACAACGCCTAAGTGATGCCTGCGATGGCGACTGCTCACAAGCTCATCACTTCAACAGTCTCTGGGTCCCTTTTTGGTCCAAACAGAACCCGACTGCTGTTGGGAGGGGCAAAGGGGGAGCGGGGTTGAAGACGGTATGCAGCTCACCCAAGCACTCCACCAGCAAGCATCACTCCCTCCTCTACCCCAGCCCCATCCCCGAGACAGCCCAGACAGCTCGGCTCTCAGCTTCACTCAGAGAGAGACACCTCAACAAACTCAGGCAAGTGCAACCCACCTCACAGAAGAGTGAGGATGTCACTGGCCAGGCGCATTCACACCCATTGTCGATTCTTCAACCCACGTGCAAATCAGGTCCTCCTTCTAGCATCACAGTGGACTGGACGTTGAATCCTCCCATTCAACGTCCAGCCCACTGTAATGACAGATGTCCGGCACATGGGCCCTCAGGCACACCAAAGCCTATCCTTCCCATTCCTTTTGGAGAAAAGGTGTTAGCACTATGTCACCTACCACCCCAGTCGTGTTCTTTTTCCTCCCTTCCCACCTCCTGTCCATCTCTCCATTCTGGCCTTGGTCACATTCTCTTTTCCTGGGGGCTGGCACCCTAAAGCCTTCATATCATCCCCTGCATCTTGTGGCTGGATCCTAGGCTCAAAAATATTACCTAATGTCATGCTAAGGGTGGCAAAGTTAGGAAAGAGTAAAACACGGCCTTCATGATGTCAGAAATGAGCTGTTCCTCCTAATCCAGCAGACAGAAATATTTATGCTCTGCCTGCAGTGGTTTTCAAAACAGAAGTGGTATGGCATTGATGTGTTGTAGTTATTTACAAGACAAATCATAAAAAAAAAGTTATTGTACATAATCCTAAAAATGATTCAATGTAAGAAAGAGATCCCACCCATGCCCATGCGCTCATGGGAGACACTGTCCTTTCTTTTGAGAAACAGACGGTCAGCACCTCGAGCTGGAGATTAGGCGGCTGCCTTCGTACAGTTGCTTCCCACAGATCCACCTGCTGTGCTGGGTCTACCAAAGACAGCTGAGGCCTCACCCCACACTCAGCGTAGAAACATGTGGAAGCATGAAAACCTGAAAAAGGAGATAAGGACGGAGAGAATGGGGGACGAGATGGGAGAAGAAGAGGCAAGGTATCTTTAAGGGCACTTAGAAACTCCATGTATCTGCCAGTTCAGTTCTAGGCTTTGAAATGGAAAGAGTCGCATATTCCTATGGGTTTTCACAAACCCATGATGTACAATGACACAAACAAGCACAGCAGACACCTAATTTCATGGTTCCATCCCGGTTTGGTTATTTGCACGAGTGTCACTGGGGAATGCCCTCCACTGTGAAATTCGCAGATAATGCCCAGAGCGGTTGCATCCAATTGCTTTGGCTTGGTCCTTTCTCTAAAATGTATACTCAAACTGTCATTTCCCCTCCTTTTAGGGATTCTGCCCACTTTTCTCAAATAGAAAAGGGTTCCCAAAGCAAGAAGGGATAAATTTAATAATAGATTCATTCCCCCATTTCCACCCACCCCCAAACGAATCCTTGCCAGCATGGGGCGTGTCGGGGCCATTTTTACAATTGGTAGGTTGAGGAATACCCAGTATTTGAAGTGCTGCAATGCACTTTTTCTTCCTACTAAAGTCAGGGAAGGCATAGGGTGTAGGAAGAACGGAACAGACTACGAATCAACAGGACAGAGTTCCCATTCCCCTTGCTTTCCCAGCTGTTTCCTCTGTAACCGGGACCAAGTCTCACCCCCCCCGATGCCTCAGTTTCCCTATTTGTAAAATGGGGGAAATAATGCCTATCTCATAGGGTTACTGAGAGAAATCAATGAAATGTCCATAAAGTGCTTAATTCCGGTGACTGGCTCCTGACAAGCACTTAAAAATGCTGACTAGCCATCGTTAACATCTTCGTTATTATTACTGATGAATATTGTCAACCGCATGAACACTTTTCTTCATGGAACCCCTCTTCCCCAAACGCTCCAGCCTCTAGTGACAAACCCTGAACTGGTGCCAGGAAAGACACCAGCCCCATCCCGCTGTTTATTGGGGTTTTTTTTTTTTTTTTTTTTGCTTTTTGCTTTATCTAGGGCCGCACCCGCGGCATATGGAGGTTCTCAGGCTAGGGGGTCTAACAGGAGCTGTAGCTGCTGGCCCTTGTTACAGCCACAGCAACGCGGGATCCGAGCGGCGTCTGCAACCTACACCACAGCTCATGGCAACGCCGGATCCTTAACCCACTGAGCAAGGCTAGGGATCGAACCCTCAACCTCATGGTTCCTAGTTGGATTAGTTAACCACTGAGCCACGGCGGGAACTCCTGTTGGGGTTTTTTTAAAGTCTTGTTGCACAGCAAGTGAGGAGGCCCAGAGAGAAAGAGCAGCCTTGAGCAGGGCTGCAGACAGGCGGCTGCAAGCTTCTCGCCCGCAAACAAAAGTTGCCTTTCATCCGATCCACTCACTGCTCCCGAAGAGGACTCACTTCCTCCTGCCTGGGCGTTGATGTAAGCCGACAGCAGAGGCGAGAAAACAGCCAGCGCTCTCTGCGCGTGATAAAACCATTACAATCAATTTAGGCAGCTCGCAGGCGCGCAGACAGACTCCGTGTGGACTGGATTCTGTTACCAGGAGCGGGGTGAGGGGAGGGGGCTGGGGCAGGTGGGGGGCTGGGGGGGGCCTTCTGGGAGGCTGGAGCATTTGGCCTTCCTCGGATGGGCCCCATTACGGCTGCAGGCTGGCGCCACTGCTGCGGGGGCTCGCTACCAAATGAAACTGTCATCCCACTGCTCTGGGGGAGGAAGGGAAGATGTGGGGGCTACCAGTGTTAGCTTAACTCCTGTGGTCTCGCAGACTAATTGCTCACGGTGGAAACACGCCTCAAAGTGCTTTGGCCTCGTCAGTAATAGGGTATTAGATGCCTCCCATTCCGCAGCGCATCGATCTGTTTCCTCCCCAGGCCTCCTCCTGGCTCCGCTCCCTGACATCCCCCCCGCCAGTGCTGCTCCGGCTTCTGCTCCAGATGATTCTTCTTCCCTTTTTTTGTTGTTGTTTTTTTTGTTTTAAGTGTTTTCTAAGCGTGTGTTTAGCAGGAGTGGTGCCTAAGTGCTAATTGTTACACCACAGATTGATTGGCGACGAGATGGCTTGCCAAGTTCCTCCAATCTCCTGGGGGAGGGGGCCGCGGGAGGAGGGAGGAAGGACGGGGAGGGGCCGAGGGAGGGGGGCCAGCGGTTGTTGGAGGAAGGAGGGGGAGGAGAGGGGAATCCTTGATGCTTCTGAGTTTCCTCTCCAGATGTGTCTTTCTGGATCGGAAACTGTGCCCACTGCCCAGGAGGCAATGGGGCCCTCTCTATGGATATTCTACTATTGTTTTCTGCCTTGGAGAAATGGCAAAGATTTAGCCACGAGTGCCGTCCTTGGACCAGGCTGCAGCTGATGGAAAAGAGCAAGGGGTTAAGTGGGAGGGTCCAGCATCCCCCAGCACCGCACAGGGAGAGCATTGCTTATCCATGAAACCCTCTTAGCAACCCCACCCCAGGTCTAGGTTGGGGGTCCCTTGTGTGCACTCAAGAGGACCTTCTAGGCCACTACCCTTGATCACAGTGACTTCTTTAATCCTGGCTCTTTTCACTCCCCTTGATGGTCAGAACCATCCATCCGTGAATCAGCAGAACTTAACAAAAATCTGACACATTGCTCCAACCCCCATCAGATTTGACATGTCCAGAGAGCCTGGTCAGCTGAGGAACTTCAAGATTCCCAAAAGACACAGTCAGCAGGTGGCCCCCTTTGGGACCCCAAATTCCTTTAGAAGATAATGCTTGGTGCTTGCTTACAAGAAGTAGAATCTTATAGTCTTGGCAATGAATGCCCCAAGACATTCCCACCTCACAGGTGAACCTGAAGAGTGTAAGCATGCCTCTGCTTAGAATGAGACAGTTCCGAGTCGATTACTGCAATTGTGAAATCCCACCAGTTTGGGAGAACGGCTTCCAACCCACCTCCTAACTCCATCTTGCAGACAGAAAGGGAGGGGGGGCAGTAGAAGATGTAAGTGGTGAGGGGCCCTTTGAAGTTAGACAGCCTGGGTTCCACCTCTCAGTTCACAGCCATTGGCAAGACACTTATCTTCCTGGCACCTCGGCTTCCTCATCTGTGAAAGAGACGGGATGACAATGCCTGATCCATAGCAGGGGGGGGTGGGGAGGTAAGGGCAGAAAGAAATGACTCTTGGTGAATGGTAAATGCTGCTGTTACCATCACTGCATGGTCATCTTCTTTCTTTGCTCTGAAATATCTGGAGTCCACGGAGAAGCAGCCTGGGCTCACCTAGGAGTTTCTGAGAAAGGCAGGACCTGGGACCCTGCCCCAGACCTATTGAACCAGACCTACATTTTCCCATGATCCCCCAGGAGGTGCAGGTGCACTGAAGTTTAAGAAGCCCTCGCTGTACCACTTCAGAGCCCTTCTTCCCTCCACCTTGAACATAACAGATGTATACCTCAGGCTCTTACTACTTTGGTGAGGACATGAGTCTCTCCTTGGAGTTTGACCCTTTGGCCAACCAGGAGCTGAGGCCCAGTTTTGAGTTCTGCAACTCTTTCTTGGGGTAAGTGTCCTCTGGGTTATGCTTGCTTCCTGGGAAATGAAACTCCAGACGATTCTTCCCTGCAAATATCTAGCGCAGTCAAAGTTCAGCTGTGGCCTCACCCCGTTGGAGAAATGTCCAGGGAGAAAGGAGAACAAGGTGATTCAAGATTCTCAGGCTAGACTTTTGCTCAAGTGCTGAGAAGAGTTTATGAGAATAAATACTTTCCTCTGCTTCCATCTACCCTGTGCCCGCCCTAGGGCCTTTGTATGTGCTGCTCCTTCTGCTCAGAAGGCTTATACCACCAATGGCCTCCTTTTCATTGTTCACATTTGACCCTGATGTTACCTTCACAGAGAAACCTCCATCCCTGACCTCCTTTGGCATCCACCCACTACCCCATCACCCTACTTCTTCTTCATCAGCTTTTATCGGTGCTGGAAGTGATCTCATTCATTTATGTCTCCCCAATCTGCATCCATCTATCCACCAAACAGAACTAAGCTCCTTGCAGACAGAAGCTCCATCCTTGTCATCACTGTAACCATAATGCCTGGAACAGGACAGAGTAGGTGCTTCAAAAATCATTAACTCACTGCCTTAAGTTTCCTTATCTGTAAAATACGAATAAAATAGTGCTTATGCAGAGGTGTTTGGGAGATGGTCATGGAAAATTCTTCAACTGGATACTGATATCTGATTAATGCTCAGTAAATAATGGTGATTATTTAGAGTAATAGTAGTAGTATAATTTAATACTAAAAACAAACTCGAAGAGATCTTCACTCACTTCTACCCTTGAAATAAATGTTACTGTTATAACTACTGCAAATTTCTACTACTAATAATAGTAATAATCTAACAAGAGAGTAACAAATGTGAAAGTCCATTCCTATCTCAGACAAGTGTTTTGGTTTCTGCATGAATTTGTTTTGGCACTTAAGCTAAAATACACAGGGGTGTGAATTGCAGAGTCTAGCAGTTAGTAAATCTTTGGTGAATAAACAAATGAATAATATTTTCTATTTTTTTTTTTAATTTTATGGCTGCACCCACGGCATATGGAGTTCCCGGGCCAGGGATCAGATCCAAGCTTCAGTTGCCACCTATGCCACAGCTGAGGCAATGCCAGATCCTTTAACCCACTGCACCAGGCCAGGAATCGAACCCAAACCTCTGAAGTGACCAGAGCCACTGCAGCAGATTCTTAAACCACGATGCCACAGCGGGAACTCCATGAATAATATTTTCTAACTGCCTGTCCTGGGGCAAACTACTACACTTATGGGAGCCTCAGTTTCTTTATCATGAAATGTGGAGTAATAATATCTATTTCTTGGAGTATGGTGAGGATAAAGAGATAACGAGGCAGGTGAAAGCAGCTGGCTGGGTTATAGCAACCCTTACAAACGTTGCCTTCTCTAATCGTATCCTCTCTTAGCTCCTGTGAGTGAGCCATACTTGGAAGTATTTGCCTCATTTTACAGGCAAGGAAATGATGCTCTGAGAGGTTTAAGAGTTTTTCCAATTTCCTCTCTTCCTCTCCCTCCGTCTCTCTCCCTCTCCTTCTCCCTCTCTCTCTCTCTGTCTCTCTCTCTCTCTCTCTCTCTCTCCCTCTCTCTCTCTCCCCCCTTCTCAGTCAGGGAGGCAAGGGTAAAACCCCCACATTTTCTGCTCACAGATCATCCTCACAAAGAACAGCAGCAAAACTTCAGCCCAGTTCTGACCTTCAGCTCTGCAGTTTTGTAAGTCTATCAACAGAGATGTCGGTCAGCACCAGGGGGAATCTCACAAGACATTTTAAGACCTAGAAACAAATTGTGGAAAAATGATCTTTCTCTAGGACTGCTGATCACCTTCTTCTTTCAACCCAAGCTCAAGGACTTACACAGTTGTCTTAGGTCTTTATTTTACAGCTTTAATGCTATCTGTCATTTAGACTCTCATATGGAGCCTAAGATAGTGATGAAAATGATGATGGTGATGATGACGATATTTTTGAGGGGTCCCTATATGCTACCTAACATCCTAGATGCATTTTTCTCTTTAACTCTCAGAGTACTCTCACGATTAGGTATTTCCCTCCTACAGATGAGGAAGCAGAGTCTCTAAAAAGGAAAGTCGCTTCCACAGGGTCAGGAAATCAGTGCCTAGTCAGGCATGGACATGAAGCCAGACCTGCTTAACTTCCAAGTTGAAACGGTGACCTCTGATCATGTCCAGCAGAAGCCCTGGAAAAGTCTCAGGGAATCCTTGGGCGACTCCACTGGAAAAGCACTAGCCTCAGTTTCTTCTAAACCTGAGAATCTGT
This sequence comes from Catagonus wagneri, assembly GCA_004024745.2. Classification (NCBI taxonomy): domain Eukaryota; kingdom Metazoa; phylum Chordata; class Mammalia; order Artiodactyla; family Tayassuidae; genus Catagonus; species Catagonus wagneri. The sequence continues at coordinate 15,102,093 of PVHT021183555.1, forward strand.
ACTTTTAGACTGTTGGATGTTGGAGTTCCATAATCCCCTCTGCCTCTCATTGTAAAGATTTGAAAGAGGAAATAAAGAACAGATAAAGGAAGAGACTGCAACATTAGCCCTGTTGGTAGTTCTTCTCTGATGGCACTTTGGCCACCACTTGCCTGGTAAGTAACCTCCTGCTGTAGGCAGGGTACATTTTGAGTTAATTCAGTAGGGCTCAGATCTGAGCTCTACTAGTCTGATTGCTGTGTGCCCTTGGGCAAGTACCTTGATGTCTCTGAGCCTCAGCTTCTTCATCTAAAAAGTGAAGATAATAATAGTACTAACCCCATAAAATTGTTACTGGATTAAATGAAATCCTCCTTTTATTTGTTAGCACACTGCCTAGTTTATGATATGAACTCCAAAAAATCTATACAGGTGAGGGATTGCCTCCTTATTCTATGGAACAAGATAGAAGATAGTAGTTTCTGAGGTTTTCTTTAATATCTAAAGTATGTAGCTGTACAAGGGCTTTTAAAAATTGTGCTTAGCAGCTGAACACTTTTTTCATAAACACTTTAATGTTATTAAATTAAATCTTAAATCTCAACTTAAATTAAATCTTAGCCTAACATAAAAGGCAGATAAAATGGGGAGCTGCTCTGTTTGAAGCAGCAGCCCCTCCATCAATAATCATTTTGGCACAATTATAGAATCTTTGGAAGCAAGTTTGAAAACCACTGAGTTGCCCAACTGCAGTGTCCTGTCCTCAAAGTCCCTTCCCTTCTCTCCACCTGCTCCATGAAAGGACTGAAAGAAAGAATGTTATGGCTCCAAAATTATGGTGTTGTCATGTTCTTCCTTCTATCGTTGGATCTGTCAAGTAGAATTTGATGATAAGGCATGATTTAGGCCAATATTTTTTATTATGAAACTATTGTGAATAAATGAATGAATAAGTGGATGGATGATGCATGAATGGATGGATGGATGGATGGTGAATGGATGAAAAGATGGATAGGCAGAAGGATAGATGGATGGATGGATGGATGGATGAATAGAAGGTTAGATGGGTGGACAGATGAAAGGAAGGTTGGATGATGGATGGATAGATGGATGAGTGAGTGGGTGGGTGACTAGAAGGATGAATGGGTGAAAAAAATGGCTCAGGAGAGGGATCGGTACTAACAGGCAATCTGTCCACATAAGCAATGCTGATGCACAAACTCTCCAACTAGAGAGGGAATAAGTGACAGGAAAGATACTAATTAACATAACCACCAGGCTCACATTATTTTGTTTAATCCTCATCACTGCCCTGGGAGGAAGAATATTTTATCCCCATTTTGCAGAGGAGGAAAGTGAAGTTTAGAGAATTACAGTAATCTGCCCAAGGCAACACAGTTATTAAGTGGTCCTTGCCATCATGTCACCATCCTTTCTGCATAGAGGAATTTTCCAGAAATGTAACAGAAAGTTATTCACAGAAACTCAGCTAAGGAAAGAAAAGGAAAAAGAGAGGAAAAGAAGATGAAAAGGCTTTAGAATGTAGAAAGACTAACACTGGGCACCCGCTGTGTATCAGACCCTGGATTTTACCAGCGTTTTCAGGTTCACTCTCAATAATAAGCCATAAAGTTACGATTATGAACTTTTTTTTTCCTAATGAAGAAGCTGAGGCTCAGAGAGGTTAAAGAACTCTCTCAGCATCGTGTTCTCATTTGTCCAGGTCCAGAGTTCAGATGTGAAGCCCTTCAGGAGCCCAATACCACCAGACAAGAGTTTTCAAAAATAAAGGAAGAAGAGGAAGAGGAGAGAGGAGGAAAGAATAAATGCAGACACTCACATAAGGGAGACAAGGAGAAAAAGACAAATGGGGACTGGAAGAAGGAAGAGAGAAGAAACACATTTGAAACCAAAAAGAAAAGGGAGGATGAAGAAGGGAAGACAAAGGACCCTTTTCTCGATCTGCTCCTGTCCAGAGAAACCGCAGCACAAATTGCAACAGACGGTTTCCCCTCACACAAAGTGCCTTTTAGCCTGCACGCCTCCCTCGGAGGGCCGGGGCGAGAGACGGCTGGCGTCGGCTGCAACGCGTCTGAGGGCGCTGGCAGGAAAATCCCAAGGAAAGCTCAGTGTCTGGGGTCATCCGATTAAAGGAGGCAGTGAGGCTGCAAATGGAGGAGACAGGGGGAAGGGGAGAGAAAGGGAGGGTGGAGAGGGGGGCAGCCGACCCCCGTGACCTCCTGCCTGCTCTAACCCGATATAACAAATAGTTCTGGAAAACAAAATAGTATTAACCCTTCGAGCCAGGTCAACCCCCTCTGCATTTGCCTGGGACTGTGAGGCTCTGCTTCGCAGAGGGTTTAACTCTTTCTTGGGACCCTCCGGATCGCCACTTTGCAGGCCTGCTTCTCAAATTCACTGGGATTCAACAGATTAGATGTCCGTGGGAGCGGCAGAGGCTTTGGCATATAGTCAAGCAGACATACAGTGTCTGCTGCCTATCAAGAAACCGGACAAAAACTTCTAGAGTGAAAAATGATCTCTAGATTTTCTATCAAGTCTGAGATTGTATTCTGACTTGATTTTATTAAAACAGTCATATTCCCTCCTCTTCCCCCTCCTCAGTCCCCAAATTAGATTAATATAAAGCCTTGATACAGACAGCATGGTGGTCTAGGGGAAGGTAATTTCAGCATCACCTGGTGGCTTGTTAGAAGTGCAGAATCTTAGGTCCCACCCCAGGCCTGCAAATGGTGTAATCTTCACGTCCCCTGATGATCACCTCCGTATAACATTATCATTTGCAACACTCACGCTACCGGAAAACAGTTCCCTATAAAACTTTAGGCTTTGTGAGAACACTGGTTGTGACTATCCTGGTCGCCATTAAATTCCCAGCGTCCAGCACAGAGTAGTCACTCAACAAACACTTTTCAAATCAGTGATCTCTAACTATGTAGAACTGGCTACATCAGCAAGTGATGTAGAAGCCAGAGAACAATGGAGGGAAGAGAAAATCTCTACTAAACTTTCCCTGCTTGGCAGAAAGGATGAGCGAGATCTTTAATGACCAGCATAGCACAGGTACTCCTGAACTGGAACAGAATCTCCCATATGCAACATACACGGTCAACAAAATGTTTCTAGGGGAATATGTCCCCCTGCCCGGCTTCCAGCATGGTGGGCTCTAGAACATTAGTAGGAACTTCAGACCCTGAGGGGCACCCAGACATTGTGTGGAGACCCTCCTCTGCCTATTTTCTCTCTGACTTCACCTAGCCGAGCAAAGCCCCCTCATGAGGTCCCCTCAGGAATGCCATGTGCAAAAACCAGTTTCACCACTGGAAAGCAGAGCTGGAAGGAGCCTCCTTGCTTGTCTAATCCAAAGCCTTTATTTTACAATATGCTAAATATGTTCCAAAGGAGGAGGTGAGTTTCCTAAACCAAGTAAGATCAAAGTTAGAATGAGAACCTGACTCTCAACTCTTCTTTTTACTTCGCTACACCAGGAGAATGGGCAGGGGACAGCAACTCCATTTAGTGGTGCTGAAACTGAAGTCTCCTGGCTTACCACGGTGAGGTCATGGTCAGCACATGGACCCAAGTGTCACCACTCCAAGGACCATCTATAGACACTACTCTTCTAGTTTCCTCTCTTCTCATCAGTCTCTCTCACTCTTTTTCTCTCATCTACCCTACCATTCTCATTTTCTGCTTCTCCCTTGATTCTCCCTCCTCAGATGTTGCTTTTTGGTACCCAAAGACCCTACCCACCTCGAGCCCTAAACCAACATGGACTAATAACAAGGGCAATGATGAGTTTGATGAAGACTACAATGATTCCAATGGTAGTTATTTACTGAGCTCTTTACCTGTGCCAGATACTTTGCTAACGACTCCCACACATTATCTCTTTATCCAGCGAAGCAACCTTATGAAGTAGTACCATATCTCCATTCACCAACAGCTATTTATTAGATGTTCACCATGTGCCAGATATAGGGCTAAGAGCTAATAATATGTCAGTGAATGAGTTATCTCTTATTGCAAAACAGATAACCCCAAGTGGCTTAAAACAACAATAGCTATTTATTATTATCATACACTTTCTGTTGACCAGGAACCTAGGAGTAGATTAGCTGAATAGTTCTGGGTTAAGATCTTTCATGAGGTTGCAGTTAAGGTGTCAGCTGGGGCTACAGTCATCCAAAGCTTTGACTGGAGCTGAAGGATTGGCTTGTAGCCTTGTAGCCCATGCCCATGGTTGGCTAGTTCATCCTGGCTGCTGACATCAGACCTCAGTTCCTCACAAGTAGACATCTCCATAGGCCTGCTTGAGTGTCCTCACAATATGGCAGCCTACTCCCTCCTGAACAAGTGATCCAAGAGACGGCAAGGGAGAAGCCACCAGGTTTTCCATGACCTAGCCTCAGTAGCCACCAACATCATTTCCACACTCTCTTGTAGGTGATCCAGGTCAACCCTTGTCTGTATGGGAGGAAACTATAAAAAGGCACAAATACCAAAGATGTGGTCATTGCAGAACATCTTGGAGGCTGGCCACCACAGCTGGTGACACAAAGACATGAAAACTATATTTATGATGTTCACTATTTATTAGGCCATTGTGCTTTTAAAGTTAGGCAAAATGAAAGCCGCAGAGGGTAAGCCATTGACTCAAGGTCCACATTTCGGAGTGCAAGAGTGGAGAAGTGAAATTGCCACCACCCCATACCCCAGCAGGCTTCTCCCATCTTCCCTACCTCTGGGCAGCCAGGATTCCAGGATAGATCAAGCCACTAAGATTTCAGCTTGGCAAGAACCAGCACCCCAGGCTTGGACAACCTCCAGCAACCTCACCCCTCCTGCCCTCTCTGTGGATCATTTATTCCAAGAGCCCAGTTATAAATATCCACTTAGTGAAATGCCTTGCTCCTCAGGCACCCTCTCCCCCTACCCCCTGGCTGCCTATACCCAGCTCAAGCAGTGCCAGCTTGCAATCAGTCTGAAATATGAGTCCACTTTGCACACCCAGCACCGACTGGCTGCCCAAGCTAGTCTGCTGGAGCACACTGGCATGCCCCCAAGATTGCTCTTGGAAGTTAATGGCATAGCAGTTGTTTTGTTAAAAACACTAATTAATATTAAATAGGTGATGTTATCCCCATATTTTACAGGTTTCCCCAATTCTTTTTTTTTCCTTTTTTCTTCCTATTTTCCTTCTTCACTATTTTTTTTAATGCTTGGGAGTCTCCACTGATATCCGGAGTCACCTGGGTACAGGTAACAGGTTAGGGCCAGAAGAGAAGCATACAGATATTGCCTCCAGGCTCCCATCAGCAACCCAGAGAATGGTCTGGCAAGACTGAGGCTGGACCCTGACTTCTCCTTTGTACCTCCTTAAGAAAGGCTTTCCAGGAGTTCCCATCATGGCTCAGTGGTTAACGAACCCAACTAGTATCCATGAGGATGCGGGTTTGAGCCCTGGCCTCACTCAGTGGGTCAAGGATCCGGAGTTGCCATGAACTGTGGTGCAGGTTGCAGACGCAGCTCAGTTCTGGTGTTTCTGTGGTGTAGGCCGGCAGCTACAGCTCTGTTTCAACCCCTAGCCTGGGAAGCTCCATATGCCACGGGTGTGGCCCTAAAAAGACAAAAGACAGACAAAAAAAAAAAAAGAGGCTTTCTAAAATGGAGATGCAAAAGATGGGATTTCTCTTCTCCTAATGCTGTTTGGGTCTATTTGCTCTCTACCCACATCATTGAAAAGAAACCCTAATCTTTCTTTAGCACTGAGTACAGTTTAGAGTCATTTTTTCTTTTTACGCTCCCTCTGCTCAATGGCTAATAATAATGAAATTCATTGCTGGCTAATAATAATGAAAAGTAATCACGTATAATTATTGAAATAGACGATGAGGACCAGACCCTGAGCTAAGTAAGCCCTTATGTTCATTATCCCAGGGAATCTTCACTACTCATTGAAACCAGGACACTCAGGATCAGAGAGGGGATGTAATTTGCACAAGAACACACAGCCAAAGGATTCTAGAGCATAAATTTGCATGAAGGCATCCAGCTTCTCATTCAAGGCCATTTGCCCTGAACCAACTTGAGGTAGGGTTAGAGGAAGACCACAGGACTCATTTCCACTAATGTCCCTCTTCCAGGGATGGGTGAGGGAAAACCTTGTCCCCTAAGACTGTGGAGGCCAAGTCCTGCTCCTCAAGGAAGATGAGTCCTTTTCTCTCCAGGCTTGTCTTTTTTGTTGTTGTTGTTGGTCTCAAGTTCATAGATGCAGGCATGTGTCATCCATTATGCCATGGCAGGAAGCTAGGGTGGCTTCTGAAGAAGGCAGGCTTTAAGGAACATTAAAATAAGTCCAGCTGGAGTTGGGTAGGAAAAACTCAGATCTCTGGTTCCTTGCCCTGAGCCCACACGCCGTCTTTTCATTCCAGGCTTGAGCAAAACTCACAACGTACAGAAGGAGGATGAGAGCAGAGGTCCAGGATGCTCAAAAAAGCACCAGTGGTGCCCACGCCCAGGAAGGATGTGCTTACTCTGCCAGGCGCTCTACCAGACTCCCCAACATCCTGCAAGGGAAGCTGTATCCTACCCATTTCTACATGAGGAATCTGAGCCTAAGAAATTTCTCTCTTCCTCTCTCTATCTCCTTTCTAGATCTGTATTTTCAAATTGCCACCAAGGTCTGGAGGAGAGCACGGAGCATGGGCAGTGCCAGGCCACCATGGCCTCCTTCTGCCTTTTAATCTGAGCAACACACATGAACTCTACTGACCTTTATGGACAAGAGCTTGAATGGCTGAAATTTAAAAATGGGAAAGCTCACTTAATCAGACTATAAACCAGTACTTCCAGCCCAGGGCAAAGAGTGGCTGCCTATGCTCACAAAATAATAAATATTCATTGTGTGACAAGTCACTTACAGATGCCAGACCTTTCATATGTATTGTTGCATCTGCCAGTGACCCAAAGAGCTACCATGGACAAGAGATAAACCTCAGACAGAGGAGGTTCTTGTTCAGGGTCAAAGTTGGCAAATAACAGAATCAGGTTGGTACCTAGAAGGCTGGTCCCTAGGCAGAACCATGTCCCCCCCAAATATCTGTCATCATCCCTGAAATCTGTCAATATGTTAGGTACATGGCAAGAATGACTTTACAGATGTGATTAAATTAAGGACCTTGAGATGGGTTATCCCAGTATAATCACAAGGGTCCTTAAAAGAGTCAGAGAAGCAGGTGTGACGATGGAAGCAGGGTCAGAGGGAGATTATAGATGCCACACTGACAGCCTTGAGGATGGAGCTAGGGACCACAAGCCAAGGATTGCAGGTAGCCTCTAGAAGCAGGGAGAGACAAGGAATAGATTCTCCCCTGGAGCCTCCTGAAAGAACACAACCCACCCAAAACACCTTGATGTGAGTCCAGTGAAATCCATTTGGACTTCTGTCCTCCAGAACTATAATAAACGTGTGTTTTAAGCTATCCAGTTTGGAGTAATCGTCACAGCAGCCTTAGGAAGCTAATGCACGAGTCACACTCTTAACCACCAAACTATGAGGCCTCTGCTGGCTTTTTACTATTGCTGGTTCATTTTTAAGCCTGGAGGACCCCCCCCCCCGCCCCAGACTTAAAAAGGTAAGTCTTTTTCTTCTTGCTAAAGTGAAACCTTGGGAGGCATTCTCATTTCTGTCGAAGAGAAGTGGGATTAAATGGCCTGAGCAGCTCTGGATGTAGAAACAGCTGGATAAGATGGGCAATAAATCCCCATCTCAGCCTCACCAGCGGAACCGTTTCCACCCTCTGTCACAACATCTAAGGAGCAGATGGGAGAGTTTCACGGTGCCACAGCCATCTCTAGGGGGTCAGTCTAAAGCTACCTGGGGTCTTCACCCACTCTTGAGAATCCCCAGGATGGCGGGCGCCTCGCCACCCCGCCGTCTGTGTCCCCCAGTGGAGGGAGCTTGGCGTCAGACCTTAATGGGGTGATGAGCCTTAGGCGTCAGAAACACTGAGTTCAGCACCGTGAGGACAGAGGGGGCCACAGCTGGAGACAGGGAAATGGGTCTTCGGGGGCCTGGTGGAGTCTCTGTGGGCCCCCAGGGGGCTAGGTGGCCCGGCTGCCACTGGTCCCTGTTCCTCTTAAAGCCCATTACTTGCTGCCTTTGCCTCTGGAGCTGGGAGCAGAGCGTTTCATCAGGGCAGATCGGGCCCAGTGGATCAATGGCTCGGCTCTGGGCTCTTCCTCCCCCTCTCCTCCGCCTGCCCTCCTTCCTTAACTAGATGTGGGCGCCAGACACACAACAGGTCCTCGGCAGCTGTCAGTCAAAGGCCATGAAATATTCATCTCGTTTAATCTTCTTTGGGGACCAGTCCAGAGCCCTGGCTGGGGGTGAGGGGTGGGGGGGTTTGCAGAACAGTCTTCATCAACTTGTAAAGGCTTGGATGGGAGGGAGGAGGAGAAGGGCAGATACTGCAGGAGACAGCAGAAAAGCAGCCAGAGACCCCTAGCTGGCGCTTTCTCTAAAGACATCCATTTCTATAGCACCCACTGTGCATCCAAAGCTGCTGGACACATTTGCATCCAGTCTCTGGGTGCTTTCCAAACCTCAGCCAGCCAGGGACTTCTCTTCCCATCTTCACACTATTCATGTACCACCTGAATTTCAGTCATATAATTTTTTTCCCTTAATCTCACTGTAAGGAATAGCTTCTGGGAAATCACGTTGCTAGTTTTACTTTTCCTTTTATTCTAAAAAAACGCTTATGTAAATACATGTATTAGTATAACCATATTGTTATCATTATGGGCATAGTAACAAAACTAATATAGATTTAAAAGTATATGTATATCCATATATCACCTAATACATGCTCCATCCTCTGGAGAAGCCTGGGACATACATCTTACTTCTCACATCACTTTTAGGAAGAAGGCATTATTGCCTCCAGTTACGGATGAGGAAGCTGAAGCTCAGAAGGGTGTTGTGACTTGTCTAAGATCACACAGCAAGTAGGAGACAGATTCTGCTTTCAGTCCCAGGCATCTGAACTACAAATACAAAAATAGGTTTTTGTTTGTTTGATCACCAGTTTTCAGGACATTTTGGGAAAAATCTTTGACTAGGATTTTCACCTTCTGCTTTGCCCTCTTTCGTAAACTGAGACCCTGTCTTAATTTCTATATAAAACTAGACAACATTGAAAAGAAGAGTCCCAGAAAGGAAGAGGGCTCTGTGGTTGTTTCTTAGATGAAAACACAAGCAGCAGAGAAATCTCGACCCCGAATCCCCAGTTGTTTCTCCTCACCTTCTCCTCATTGGATCTAAGACTGGGCCCCACACAGTGTGATCCTTCCACGGCCCTCACTCTGCTCGTTTTGCTCCATCTCGGCCCACGCTCCCAGCAGAAAGCAATGCCCTCTCTCACCTGGAGGCCCGGAGCAGCCTCCAGACACTGACCTGCTTCCTTAACTAGAGGTGGGCACCAGACCCACAGCAGATCCCGCGTTCTCTCTGTGCATGCCCCCCGCCACGGCCACAGTGACTCTGCCTCCACCTGCTCATCTGTAAAATGGGGAGAGGAGGGATGTCCGAATCTTGAATGAGATGATACCACAAGCACTTAGCATCGTTCTAGGCATTGACGCACCATCAGTAAGTGGCACCCTTCCATTGGGAAGGTGAGGGACCAGCCCCAGGTGTCCAGGTGGACTGCAGACGCCATCTTCCCTTCCCCCACCCAAATAAGAGGCAGCCACAGGGACCCAGCATCCTTTCCTCCCACGGCACGGACTGGAGCTCCTAGGAAGTGGAGGTTTCCCAACTGCTAGAGCGATTCCTTCCCCCAAACTCCAAGAAAACAAGGTCTGTCCTGGCCCACACGTGGCATGCCTGCCCCCGAGGGTGGGCCGAGAGGTCAGCCTGACCCCCGTATGATTGCTCCCTGACACTTCCTCCCTGCTGCCTGGCCCCCCACCCACTAACCCTTTGCAGATCTCTTGAATAAGTGAGGCTCTGTTAGGCCAAGACCTTCAGGTGCCACCACCCCAGCTGCCGAGCCCACCAGCCCTCCAGGCAGGTGGGTCTGAGTGCCGGAAAGCGCCAGCACTTCCTCCAGCCCTGATGGGGTCAGGGATGGCGGCTAATTGGAGGATGCTGGGCTGATGCCTGTCTCCGGCTTCCTGCCGTCTTGCCTAGGGAGGTCATTGTGAGGGGCAATAGCCCTCCTCCGCCCATTCCCAGCCTGTGCGATGCTGACAGAAGTTCATTTCCAACTGCAGGTGTTGTACTCACAGACTGCAAATGCAGCGATGTCCCCTGTTCATTTCTCCCTCGTCGCCTAGTCCCACCATGCTCCCCTACAACTCCTAGGCTGAACCCTTGAGAAAGGATGGGAGAGCTGTGACAGCAGGGTCCAACTTTTCAGTGCCCAGGTCTATGCCAACTAGTATTAAAACAATATTAATCAGGGTGAGCCAGCTGCTGCAACAAGCAGTCCCAAAACTCAGTGGCTCAACTGAGAACCAGCAGGGCGGTGCTCTACTTCATCAGGGACCCAGACTTCTTTTCACTTGTGTCCTTGCCATCTTCTAGGGCAGCTTCGAATGTGCGTGTGCATCAGAATCCCCCGGAGGGCTTTTTAAAGCACAGATCACTGTGTTCAACTCCGGAGTATTTGATTCAGTAGGTCTGGAGTGGGTGCCCCAGATTTGCATCTCTAACGGGCTCCCAGAAGATGTTGATGCTGCTGATCTGGGGACCACACTTTGAGAATCACAGCTCCAGGGCATCCAAATCCCTAGATTTCTGCATCTAGCTGACAGGTGAGGGAAGAAATGGTGTGAAGGACGGTGTAAGAGTTTTTCAGAGGGCAAGCCCATCTTCCACCGCCCAGAACGCCACCACATGTCCCTCTTCTAATGCCAAGGGAGGCTAGGGAATGTAGTCCAGATGTGTGTTCTAGAAGAGAAGGCAAGCATCGTGAGCACTAAATCATCCTCTGCCGCAGAAACCATCTCAAATAATCCTCATGACACCTAATAGGGGAAGTGGCCTTATACCCACATTTGGTGGAAGAAACAGATTCAGAAAGCTTAGGTTGCTTGCCCAAAGCTACACAGCTAGTAGAAAACAAAGTTGGGGTTCAAACCCAGGTCTGGCTGACTCCAAGGCTTAAAGGAAGGTGCCTGAGTCTGAGCACAAGTCTCTGCTATGGGTCAAGGGTGATGCTTGGTCCATGTTTTTGCATCTGTTTCTAGTTCTCACACGAACCCCCTCAGTGAAGCACTGTTATACACACTTGACAGATGGGCAAACTGGGGCTCTGGGACAGGGGACTGTGCATGGCCACACAGCCAGTCAGTATGCGGTAGAGCCAGGATCCACATCCCTGATTAGCGAGGCACCCAGTAGGTAGAGTCTGCCTGTGGGGAGAGTGGAACTGTGTGGTGGAGGAACTGGGAGGGGGGTGCGCCTCTGGGACTTGATGTCCAGCAGGTGATGGATCACAGCATGGTTACTAGGAAATATGGGAGTCTTTCCCCACCTGAGGCCTGTTAGCCAGAGGCAGGTGGACCTTAGAACAGATGGGACAGAAGAAGGCTGTCTCTGACCTTGGGGGGTGCCAAGACTGGGGCTCATGAGAAAAGGGAGAAAAATCAGTCTTAGGAGAGAGGGACCAGAACGGGGCTTTGAGGGACCAGAAGGCAACTGATTTTAGCAGATTGAATAAAAGTGGAAATTTGAATTAGGTATGATGATCATTCTTCGGATGGGGAATCTGAGACTTAGCAAAACAAGTACTTAACCAAGGTCACACAGCCATGGGCCACAGCATTTGACTGTGGCCCCAGCTCTCCCCTGGGTGCCACCAGCTGCTTTATCCCAGCTGCATGGGCTCCTGTTTTCCATCGCTACCAGCAGGAGTGCCAGCTTGACAATGTGGATGAATAGTTGAGTCCACCCGGGCAGACGAGCAGACTGTCAGAGAGATGTGAGGTCACATCCTGCTCTGCCACCTCCTTGCTCTGCAGACTTGGACAAAAGAGTGTAATGTGTCTGAGCCTCGGTTTCCTCATCTATAAAATGGGAATTGATAATAGTGCCCACCTCCCTCCTACACTATTGGTGGAAAACAGCATGGAGGTTATCAAAAAACTAAAAATAGAGATACTGTATGATCCAGCAATCCCACTCCTGAGCATATAGCCAGAAAAGATCAAAAATTCTAATTGGAAAAGATATGTGCACCCCAGTGTTCATAGTAGCAGTATTTACAATAGCCAAGACCTGGAAGCAACCTAAATGTCCACTGACAGATGAGTGAATAAAGATGTGACACATATATACATACATACATACATACATACATACACAAACACAATGGAGCATTATTCGGCCATAGAAAAGAATGAAATGTTGACATTCGCAGCACCATGGATGGACACTGAGGTGAGCCACAAACTCCTGGCAGGAAGGGGAAGGCAGGGACCACAGATGGTAGATAGTGGCAACCAGAAGGAATGCAAAAGAGTCCCATTGTGTGGACTCCAGGGGATGAGATTTCGGGAGGAGGCAGGGACAATGGTCGCCCAGCCCCTACCAGGCTTGGTAGTAAGTAGGAAAGCGGGAGAAAAAGCCCCAACATTTGAAAGCCTCAGGGGTGGGGGAAGCAGAATTCAAAGGAAGAACCAGATTTCAGCTAAAGCAAGAGTCCGAAGGAAAACTGACTGATGACACACCAGGTGTCAGGGTGGAGGGTGGGGGAAGGTTTCAGGAATTGGGAAGGTGCGATACTGGGTCATATCAGAGGAAGGACAGAGCCATGAGTGGCCGGGCCATCAAAGGAAGGCCTGAGGTTCCTACACCTCTCGTGGATGAAGATGTAGCAGCATCTGGAATGCAGCAGTTGCTTGATAGGTAACGTCTAACTACCATGTACCCCTTGGCACTGGGTCCGGCTTAAAGCCTCCTCCTGCCACTTAACCAACTGGGGGCGAGTCACCCCACCTCTCTGAGCCCCAGTCTTTTACTCTGTAATATGCAGCCAGCCTGTCATCATATGCACCCCTAGAACTGCTGTGAGACTCACACAGCCCTTGGCTCCTAGTAGGTCCTTCACAGGCTGGTCTTCCTTTATCTTTCCCTAACAGGGACCCTGGGCTTCTGAGACATCAGAGCAAGTGCTTTGTGCCACCTGCCTTGCTGTGAAATCTCACCAGTCACTTTCCCTCTCTGGACCTCAGTTTCTTCTTTCTGTGAAATGGGAAGATTGCCAAGCCACTGCACAGACTTACACAACAACAGGCAGAAACCACATTATCAGGAGCAGGCAGGTCCAGTATGTGAGCTACTAGCTCGTGTGGTCATGAAGTGCTTGGAATATACTATCCGTATGAAGGTATGCTGTAAATGGAAAATGCACACCAGATTTGGCCCAAAAAAATAAAATATCTCATGACTACTTCTCTATTGATTACATGTTAAAATAAATATTTTGTACATACTAGGTGAAATAAAGTATACTATAAAGACGATTTCATCTGGATTTTTTTTGTTTGATTTTTACTTTGTTTTAAATGTGGCTGCTAGAAATTTTTAAACTATCCAGGTGGCTTACATTACATATCTAAGCAACACTCTTGCTCCAGAGCATTTAGCAAACTGTGGCCCTTGGGCCAAACCTGTTACATTGCCCACTTTTATATGACCTGGGAGCTAAGAATGATTTTGATGTTTTATTTTTTAATTTTTATTTATTATTGATTTATTTTTTGCTTTTTATGGCCACATCCACAGCATATGGAGGTTCCCAGGCTAGGGGTAGAATCAGAGCTACAGCTGCCAGCCACAGCAACACAGGATCCGAGCCGCATCCTCAACCTACACCAGAGCTCATGGCAACGCCAGATCCTTAACCCACTGAGTGATGCCAGAGATCGAACCCGGAACCTCATGGTTCCTAGTTGGGTTCGTTAACCACTGAGCCACAAAGGTAACTCACTGATTTTGATGTTTTAAATGGCTGAAAAACAAATCGAAAAAGAAAAATATTTCATGAAAATGAGACAAAGCTTAAAATTCAGCATCCATAAATAAAGCTGAGTTGAAATATTGCCAAGCCCATTCAATTGCATATGGTCTGTGGCTGCCTTCTCATTGGAATAGCAGAGTGACAAGTTGGGACCTTGTGCCCAGCAAAGCCCAAAAGACTGACTTTCTGGGCTTTTAGAGAAAAAGTGTGCTGGCTCCTCTTCGAGAGCATCATTTTTCCATCTTTCCTATGCATTCTGTCAGCTATAGAACCTATAAATGCAGATTCCCTGGTCCCAGCCCTGGTTCTGTAGGTTGAGACTGGGCCCAGGAGTCTGCATTTTAACCACCAGCAGCCAGCATCAGTGGGGCCCTTCCTCTCTGCCAGGCCAGGCAGTGAGTCCTTTACGTTCATCATTCCATTTCATGCTGGTGAGTCAGATACTCACCATCCCATTGTAAAGAGGAGGAAACTGAGGCTCAGAGAGGTGAGAGGCTTGACCTGCGCATAACACAGGAGGTGCTTGTAATCCCCTTTGTTGTTGGACAGAGGTTATGTGCCCACCCCATCCAGCAGATGACGCCCAGGCCTTTGTGCTGGGCCGGAATGTCTTCCTGTCTTTCTCTGCTTGTGTTTTCCCGCCGCCATGGGCTGAGTCGTGCTGCATCCCAGGGGGCCACCTCGCACTGGGCTGTGTGTGATGTCCCAGGGGGAGGAGGGAGGCAGAGCCGGCTCCAGGCTGAGCTGTGATTTAATAAGCAGACACTTAGGGCCCTGATGCCGGGCCCGGCCCAAGCGGGACAGCCCTCTCCGCTAATTGTCCATTGGCTGCCGCCCGCCGTCCTGCCGGCGTCTCCGGGTTCATTAGGAAAGGGAAGGGGGCGGTCTGGGAAGAGCCTCCTGCAGCTCTAGCGGCTTCCGAGATTTTTATTACACTGGACAGCACAATTACATTCACTCTTCTGCAGGAGGATCAAAACAAGGCCAGCTCTGTCCTGGGCGTTGCCCTCTAGGCTTGGATTAGAAAAGATAAAGGATCTGGGTTCAAATCCAGACTCAGGCTGTGCGATCAGGGGCAAGAAATCCAAAATCTCTGGGCTTCCGCTTCCCCATCGGCAAAATGGCAATGACGCAGTGTCTCCCTTTCAGAGGCACTACATGGATGTGGGGAAAAGTATGATCTCTGGAGCCAAGAAGCCTGGATTGAAATCCCAGCTCCACCACTGATGAGCTGTGTGACTTCAGCAAGTGACTGAACCTCTCTGTGCCTCGGTCTTCACATCTCTAAAATGCAAGCGATAATAGTACCTCCCAAGGATAAGTTACAAGAGTGACCATAACTAGCCCCATATGCATTTGTTCCTGTTACTGTCTCAGAATGTTCTAAGACTAAAATAAGGCAGAACATGGAAAAACGCTTCCATAAATGTTATTTTTAGTTATTGCCATTTCTCTTGGGAGGTGGTTAAAGGATGTAGCAGAGACTGGCTGGCTCCTCCCCAAATACACTAGCTCCTTATCCCAGGGATCCCAACTAGAGCACGTTTCCCAGCTTCCCTTGCACTTAGGTTGGGCCACGTGATTGAATCCTGACCCAAGAACCTGAGCAATTGTGTGGCATGCCACTTCCAAGCCTGGCTGCTCTCGTCACAATCTCTCTGTCACCATCCTCACAGTCTTTCCCCATCCCCCATTTGCCTTCTGGACAGAGAGGAAGCTAAGGGGTAAAAGGAGGTGGAGTTCAAGATGGAAGGCACCTGGGGACCTGAATGATGGCATGGAGCAGAGTCCTCCCCACCCCACCCCTGTCACCGATGGTACTGAAACAAGCAAGAAACAAATGTGAGTCAACATGGATGGACCTAGAAATTATCCTACTAAGTGAAGTTAGTCAGACGGTAAAAGAAAACATCACATGATATCACTTATATGTGGATTCTAAAAAAAGGATACAAATTAATTTGCAGAACAGAAATAGACTCACAGACTTTGAAAACGAATTCATAGTTGCCAAAGGGGACAGGTGTGGGGGAGAGGGATGGACTGGGGTTTAGGATTAGCATATGCATACTGAGGTATATGGAATGACTGGCCAATGGGGACCTGCTGTACAGCAGAGAACGCTCCCCAATATGCTGTGATAGTCCATGTGGGAAAAGAATCTGAAAGAGCATGGTTGTGTGTACGTGTATAAATCACTTGGTTGTACAGCAGAAATTATCACATTGTGAAACAACTGTAATAAAGCTTTAAAAAATTTAAAAAAAATTTAACTTAAAATTTTTGAGTCAAGACATTTGGGGGGTGGGTTTTGTTGCTTTGGCAACTAGTGTACCATGATTAATACAGAGGCCAAAAATGTCCTGGCTGGGAGGAAAGACAATGGTTAGTTTCTGTGACAGCTGTTATCATATTCTAGGAAGGGAGTTCCCGTTGTGGCTCAGTGGTTAACAAATCCGACTAGGAACCGTGAGGTTGCAGGTTCGATCCCTGGCCTTGCTCAGTGGGTTAAGGGTCTGGCGTTGCCGTGAGCTGTGGTGAAGGTTGCAGACGCGGCTCGGATCCCGCGTTGCTGTGGCTGTGGCGAAGGCCGGCAGCTACAGCTCCTGTTAGACCCCTAGCCTGGGAACCTCCATACGCTGCGGGTGCGGCTCTAGATAAAAGGCAAAAAGACAATAATAAAAATAAAAAAAATCATATTCTAGGAAGAATATCAGGCCACATAACAGAAATGGCAGATGCTTTGGGGTCAGTTAACTTATCTCCTGTGTGACCATGATCAAGTGTCATAATCTCTCTGAGCTGCTATTTCTTTCCTGGGAAAGAGAGGTGCATGTGACCTTCCTGGAGGGAGAGGCTGGAGGATAACACTGGCTGTGCATCTATGACAGTACCTAAAACACTTGAGACACAATTAGTGCTGTGGACTTGGTGGTCCATCCTTTCCTACAGATTGAGCAGTGCTTCCATTCCTTAGGGCAACTTCCAACCTCACGTGACTCATGGGCCAACCTCAAAGTCTCTTCTGCATCAAAGATGTCCCCCTGGGTTGTGGGACATGTCCCCTCGGCCTCAGTGCCAGGTTGGGGGATGAGGTGGGGGAAGGACCATCTCAGCTCAGGCTCAGAGACTTCCCTGAGCTTTCAGCTTCTCCTAGGAAGCCCTGTAACCCTGGTATTCCTAGGCCAGCTGGGAGGCTGCACAGTCTGGATTTAAGGAAACACGTGGTTCCTTCTTCCTGGAATACTTTTCCTGTCACTCTAACTATTGGCTCCTTGCCATCTTTCAGGCATCAACATTACTGTCACTACCTCTAGGAAGCCCTCCAGGACCTCCTAGCTAAAGTAGATGTGTAGGTTAGTCTCTTACAGACTTGGTCCTTTTCTTTCATGAGGGCACTTGTTGCAATTTGTAATCTTTTATTTATTTTTCGATAACTTATTTTGTGCCTCTCCCTCCAGATCCTAAGTGCTTAAAAGGCAGAAATGATATTTGTATAAAGAATTTTATCTGCTAAAATGATTCACTATTTTAACTATAATACCCAAAACTGTGAATGTTGGTTGAATAATTGAAGGCCAAGCTTGACACTTGCTATCAAATGCCTTGATTAACAAGTTATTTAATATTTGTGAATTTGACTTATAAAATAAAGACAAAAATATCTTGTGAAAAATAAAGATTTTTAATGGTTTATTTAGTACCTGGCACATAGTAAGGACTCAACAACAATAGTTTCTCTGACTGGTGGTGCCATTAGCTATTTTGGCTTAGGTTTCCCCAAAGCAAACCCTGAGATAAGCATAGTTTATCTGGCGGGTAATTCTGAGAAGCATGAATGGACGAGAATAGAAGTGACGGCAAAAAGAAATCAATTTAAGGTGCATGTAATGAAACATAATTCTCCTCCCTTTGAGAATGGGCAGGATATAGTGAATCACTTATAATGAAGAGAATTAAGTGAAAGTGATCATGGGTCACTTCTAAGACTAGTTCATAAAAGGCCCCTGAGCTTCCATCTTGGTCTCTGTCCTTCTTGGATTGCTTACGCTATGGGAATCCAGTGACATTAGGAGACACTTAAGTTATCCTATGGGAAGGCCCAAGTGCTATGTAACTGAGGCCTCCTGCCCATAGCCATGGGAGTAAGCTTGGGAGCAGGTCTGCCAGCTTCAGGCAAGCCGCAGATGACTGCAACCCTTGCCCACATCTTGGTTGCACCCTTGTAAAAGACCCTGAGCCAGATCCACCCAACTAAACCATGTCTGAAATCCTACCCCACAGAAAGAGTGAAAGAATAGACATTTGTGGCTTTAAGCCACTAAGGTTGGGGATTAATTTGTTACACAGCAATAGGTAATGGATATACTGCATTATGGAACGGATTCTTACGGAGGCCAACTGGAAACTCAATACTACGAGGAGGTCTGGGAGACTATACAGAGCATACTTCAGATTTATGCCCCCCGAGGGTGAAACTGGAGTATTTCTTCAACACCCACGTATTAGTGGTAGAGGGCTGCTCTTGGGGCATTAATTCCCCAAGATTTCTAACCTTTTCTTCACTGAGGCCAAGAGAAGACCTTCAAGTCAAGAGTGATGGATGCTTGAAGTTGGCACTATAGGAATGTACTACAATAGGGAGTGTTGCTGGGATATTGGTGGGGGTCTGAGGGGGTCTGTTATGGTGGTATATGTCCCAGGTTTTTCATAGTTTCCCAAATTCCCAAATTTCTTCTTTTTCCATAAAGTGGAGGCTTTGAATGTGTTTAAAGTGGCTTCATTTGTATACCTTTGAAGATGCTTCAAAGGCCAAAAAAAAAAAAAAAATCCACAAATCAGAAGAATTTGTGGCTGGGGAAAATGGAAGTGTTTTTGTTTGTGTGTTTGCTTCTTTAATAACCTTACTGATTAGTGGCATAGTGGCCAAATACAACATAGCACCTTATTCTGGCATTAAATGTAACACAGCACAATTAGGCAATGAGGGTCTTAGAAAATGGCATTTTTATATTGCCTCATAAAATATCAAATACTGAACTTTGTAAATTACATCAATGCCTTTGAACAAACATTGAGTTCTTTTTAATAAATAAAATGTTCAAAACGATTTCCTGGAAGTGCATTTTAGACATTAATAACTGGCTTCAAATGAAATTCCATTTCATAGCGATAAGCAAATGTAATTGCTGCAAACTGAAACAGTCTGCAAAGTTTACCTGCTCCAGAAAGGAGAGGAAATATTGAGCTAATGCAGCCATCAAGATATATAACCTGCTACTTCTTGAATAAACCAAATTCCATCCCTAAACACAGAGAGCTCAGAAACTCAGACCCAAGGACATAAATATAAAGTATTTCCTGGAATTAGTTTCATATGTTTTATACATTGCAGTTATCAATTGATCTGACACAACATCTTAGCCAGTTTTAAAATTACGTGTTGTGCATCAGAGAAATAGACATTTCTATGGTATCTGGTATTCTGTGTTATCAAAAATGTAGAGTTATTTAAGAAAAAATTCATATTTCCACATTATTAAAAATAATAACAATTCAAATATTATAAATCTCTCTACTCCTTACACCAGAGGTCAGAAAACTATGGCCCACAGACCCAGCCCAGTCCACCACTGACTTTCATACAGCCCACTAGCTGAAAATGGTTTTCTATTTTAAATCCTTGGGAAAAAATTGAAGAATACTTTGTGACACGTGAAAACTATAAAAAATTCAAATTTAAGCATTCATGGTTAAAGTTAGCACGTTCAGCCACACCCGTCATTACATATTGTCTATGGCTGCCTTCACACTATAACAAATCTGAGTAGTTATGACAGAGACCTTATGACCTGCAAAATCTAATATATTTATTGTTGACCCTTTACGGAAAAGGTTTGTCAATCCCTGCTCTACATTATCCTCTTCTCCACTCTAAGGAGTTAAAAAAGAGTTGTTTTAGGACTCAGAATTATTGAAAAACTTTATCCACTCACTGTTCCAGAGCATCCTTGAATCTCAAACCCACCCAGGGAAGACAGGAGTGGCTGTGGGGTGAACAATATCCATGGACACCTCCAACCTGAGTCACTTATGGTCAGACAAATACAAATGGTGTGGGTTTTTTTTTCTTCCCCACCAGGAGTTAATTTGTCTAAATGAGTGAACTACATAAATTGCCTTCACTACCAACTTCATTTTACCCTTTAGAGACACATATATGAGCAAGTGGGAAGAACAAACATTGGGTTAGTAGGCAGGATGGGAAGCTGGTAAAATGCAAATCCTTTGAACTTCAGTGTCTATCATGACTGCTCTTCTAAACTTCATAGGTATAGCTGGACCCTCATCCACCTTTTCCACTTTGAAAAAGATTTCTATGCTTTCAACTTTCTTTTTGAAAATTCTGTTTTTAAAATTACAAAACCCATATAAGTTTCATATAAAAATTATAAAGCAATGCAAATAGGCTAAAATTACACACGTCCCAAGATAGATTACTGTTGATATTTGATTGCCTTGTCTTTTCTAGATATCTTTCCAAGCATTTGTGTGCTTTTTAATGTGACCTAGACATTCTATGTCAATCAGTAGACTTAATGCCCATATATGGAACCTTTTACTGTATTTAACCATTACCCAATTGTTGGATGTTTCAGTTGTTTTCCAGTTCTTTTTGTTTTTTGGTAATTATGTTTTTAACATTGTAAACAATGCATGAACATCTTTAGAACTAAACTGTTAGGCACTCTATGAAAATTTTCTTAGAATATATTTGAAAAACCAGTATTGTGTCCCTGAACGGATATACATTGTCAAAAATTTTTATACATATATAAAACTGCCCTTGGGAAACGTTATTTCCTCTAGCACTGTATAATAGTGGCTGTTACACACAAACGCACTCAAATGTCCCCTCAACATTTTTGATTACCTACAATGTGCAAACACTTTTCAGGTGCTGGAAATGTAAGCAAAGGGATATAGCAAAAGAACGAAAAAGAAAAATTCCCATTTATACACCTTTGAAGATGTCCAATCATCTGTCCATTTACCCATCTATCATCTGTCCATCTATCCATCCATCCATCTATCCATCCATCATCCATCCACCCAGTAAATCTGGCCCTCATGGCATTTACATTATAGTGGAGGAAAGGGACAATTAACAAAATATGTAGTAAGATGGTAATAAGTACTAAAGAGGAAACAAAGAGGATAAGGAAGGGATATGCAATGCCAGGTAAGAAAGTGGTGACAATATTAAACAAGACTATCAGAAGAGCTCTCCACAAGAAGCAGACTTTGAACAAAGACCTGAAGGGGAATGAGGAATCTCTAAGGATATCTGACAGAAGAGCATTCCAGACAAAGGAACAAGTGCAAATTCTTCGAGGCATGAATGTGCCTGGAGAGTTAGAGTAGCTACAGGAGGCCAACGTGGCTGGAACAGAGAGAGAAGTACGAGATGTGGTCTGAGATATAAAGCATGTGTTATAATAAATGCTTGACTATTGTCGGTGAAATGGGAATCATTGGGAGGTTTGGAGTAGAAAATGACATGATTTTATGTTTTAACAGAAAAAAAATCTGGCCTCTATATTGAGACTAGAACTGAAGGAGAACACAGATGGGAGCACGAAAGTTCTTGAGGAGGCCAGTGGAATAATCCAGGGGGGAAGTGGTGGTGACTTACTCAGGTTATAGCAGTGAAAGGGGTAAGTTGTATATTTTGGACACATATAAGCTGCATAGACATACAGATGTACAGATATATGGATGGGTGGCTGGATAAGTGAAGGGAGGATGGATGGAGGATGAATGGATGCATGAACGGAGAATGAATGGAAGATGGATAGATGGATGAATGGATGGATGGATCAGATAAGATATTCATAATATATAAATTAACATGAAAACCCAAGGGAGAACCAATGAGATTCTTGGTGTAATCCAGAGAAGGTAGACACAGTATATTCCTTTTTCCCGTTAAATTCAGCATCTAGAGTGACCACTTCTCTCCTGTTAACAATTCTGGAGGTAGATGTTATTATACTTAATTTGGAGAGATGAAAACAGATTCAGAGAAGTTGCTAATAGAGGTCAAACAGCTAGCAAGTGGTAGCACTAGTATTCCAAAGTTTCATCTCATTCCAAATCTTTAGCACAAATACTGTAACCTAAGAGTTGGAGGAATTAAAAAAAAAAAAAACAGGGAAGAGGAAGTAAACATTTACTGTAAAGGAGGACTGAAAGAAAGAAAGAGAGTGAGAAAAAGAGAAGGAGAAAGAAAAACAAGAAAAGAAAGGGAGGGAGAGAGAAAGGAAAGAAGAAAGGAAAACAACTATCCAGTTTCTTTGCTACATAAAAGAAACAGAAGTAGGGGAAAGGAGTTAGTTAATAGTCATTTGAAAGGAGGCAAATAAAGGCCTTTCCATATAAGATGATTCAAAATGACCAAGTAGAGACTGTGAATCCACAGGCGTCATGCCCTTTTTC
The DNA here is from genome assembly GCA_004024745.2 of Catagonus wagneri. Taxonomy (NCBI): domain Eukaryota; kingdom Metazoa; phylum Chordata; class Mammalia; order Artiodactyla; family Tayassuidae; genus Catagonus; species Catagonus wagneri. The sequence goes on from PVHT021183555.1 coordinate 15,124,625, forward strand.
CAAGGCTGCAGTTATTTATCTGCTTGAGCTCTTGTTTTTTCCCTTGCTTTAAAGTGAAGTACGCAAACACTCTCACTTCAAAGGGAAAAATCCTCATAAATGTCATTTTACTGCTGGCCCAGAAGAATAGCATCAAGAGACCCTGGAAGCAGGATGGGTTGTGGGGACCCAGGCACATCTGGTAACCAAGGGGAAAGCTGTCACTGGCTGCTTCTTATAGAAGCATTCAAGATTCAGCCTTGAATGAATACAGCTGAACACATGCTTAAAGCAACTCAGAGCATGGCATTGCCTAAGTTCAAATCCATAATATGCCTGTTTTTATGTAGACAACGCTCAACTCTGAGCCACGGTTGCTTCATCTGGAGGGACTTAATTGTAGTCACTGCGAGGGGTCATGGTAAGTGTTTAAAAAATGAACAAAAGGAAAGTGTCTAGAACAGCGCCTGGCATATGCATCCTTAACAGACATGAGCTATTTATTGTCATTGGGTCTCTTCAGGATGGAGCTGGGTCTTACTGTCTGCCACTGCCTGTGACAGAAAGTGAGAAAGTGCCTTCTCACATACGTGGACATTCCAGATGTAAGTTATCGGGCAAGGTCCCCGGATACAAAATGAGAACATGCAAGGTGGGCTGTAGAAAGTGCTGACACTGTTAATTGGAGACCCAGGTCTTCCTCCCACTCCTTTCTTCCCAGCTAGCTCCTGCTATAGAGGCTAAAAAGCAATAGACACACATTGTCAGCCTCCCTTGCAGCTATGGGACTAGTTCCGGTTCAGAAACACAAATGAAAAATATGCTGAGGAGGCTTTGGGGAATTTTACAGTTGGGTAAAAAGAGATGGCTCTAACTTGTGAAGCCTCTCCTGGTGTTTCACAGGTGTACCCCTTTCTCCTCCCCTTCCAGAAATTCAGCAAGTTACAGTGAGAACCACCAGAACTTCCAAAAGAACTAACTTATGGAGCCAATGCCAACAATTACGTACTAACAGACTTCTTGAGATGGGGGTGATTTAAGCCACTGTGGGCAGGTCTTCTGTGATGAGCAGTCATTCGCATTCCTACAAATACAAACTCATATGAACACAAAAGCAAGAGAACAGTCCCTCCTCATCTT